>OZ025292.1:419034220-419725902 GCA_964019185.1 Maratus speculifer
TCTGACTTGAAAACTTTTGATTTAAAATGTTGGTAGAAAAGTGCGAAAATTTTAGGGACGCTGCGACCCCTGCTAATGGGATTTCGCGCCACTAAAGACTTTACAACAAACTGACCGTTGAAAATTCAACCATTAAAACTGTCGAAACGATCCTATTGCCACCATTTTAAAAAAATGCATAGAAAACTTTTAAAATTAAAATGTAAAAATAGGTATATTCTAAAAAATAGCTAGTGTGGGCGTATCTACAAAAGTACAATTTTCAGTTACAATAATTATTAGTAAATGTGATTCAATAGAAAACTAAGAGCAGATGTCTAAAAATCAGCCTTTTGCTTTAAATATATAGATTATACATTTGATACTACTCTGTTTTCCCGTCGACCAAAATACTATCGCCAAACTATAAGATTAAATGCCAATAATAGATGATCGTGAATGTCAATTCAATGACATTAAATACAATAAACGTGTTTAAAATGTCATTATGGGATTTTTATTTCGACTTTTTATTTGTATTTTTATTAATATTCTACTAATTATTTGTGTTTTTTTATTATTTAAAATAAAAATTACGTCAATATGTATAATTTGGCTATTAGTTTGGCGATTTGTATAATTTTGGCGAAATAACGGGATAACAAAGTAGTACCATATATTTTTTTCATTGTAAGTAAGGAGTCGCATTTACAATTCAATATAAGGGAAAATTGTGAAAAATAGCATTAAGCAAATTATGCTATATTGATATAAGTATAGCCCAACTTCTTAAAGAATAGCAATAAAATTTCATTATTTGAAAGATTTAAGGACAAAAATTTAGAAAATCTGATATTATTTTAAACTTGAAATTATTGGGAAGATCATCATCTTAAATCGGTGAAGTGAATTCAACCAGTCAA
This sequence comes from Maratus speculifer, assembly GCA_964019185.1. Lineage (NCBI taxonomy): Eukaryota > Metazoa > Arthropoda > Arachnida > Araneae > Salticidae > Maratus > Maratus speculifer. The sequence goes on from OZ025292.1 coordinate 419,035,123, forward strand.
GAATTGCCAAGCTCATCATGAATTGCTTTTTTTTTTTTTTTTTTTTGAGGAAAACTCCCTATTTTAACATTCATACTTTATGTCACTGCTTTTTTAACGCAATAAATATTTAAAAAATTGCGCTTCATTAGTTTGTTATTTCAATTACATTATTTTCAAAGGTTTCAAAACGCATTTCCACCTATGAAGAGTTTAAAGGCAGCTGGGGTGAAATAGTGAACTTCTATACAACATATTTTGCTTTAAGAATATAAATACACGCTTTTTTTTTTACATAAAATGACATAATTTTCATCCACTAAATCATCCCAATTTTATGATTGAGCCTTAAACAACGTGCATAGAAAAGTACGCATGTAAAAGTACACCCTCTGTTGAGCGATTTGCACCAAAGCGTAATAAACACCATGTTGTATCAAATACTAAACTCAATCTAAAGTTTTATAAAAATCCCTGCACTAGTTCTTGAGATATGGCTATTGTGGAAATTGTGGATAATGCAGCATAGCAGCGCCACCTGTTGAGAGACATACACCAAAAACTAATCAGGCCTAATTCATATTAAAGTCTAAGAGAATCTGAAGTTTTTGAAATTCAGTACATTAGTTCTTGAGATAGAGCACCCACAAATTTTTTGTCACATACAGACAGGCTCACAGACTTACGGATAGACATTTTGTAAAAACATATTTTTCGGGTCCTCTGACCTATAAAATCTGTAATCCCGTCGAAAACCGGCAGTCGAAAATTTTCACGAATCCAATACTTTCTTCTTTTAAAGATAAAAGAAAGTAAAAAAGAAAATATGTTATGCTTAGAGGTTTCAAAAATGGCAGTATATATTAACATTATTTAACCATAGAATATTGTGCCGGGGGGGGGCGGAAAGGCAGTGTTATGGAAATGTAGTAAATAAATAATTGAAGGATTTTTTTTTTATTTAATTGTAAATAAATTTAATTTAGCATAATATATTTTTTTTAATTTTTAATATTTACCATGTTATCTATGTACGTCATAATACTCATAAAAAAGTTTAATTAGTTAACAAAAAATTAGTTCTTCCTGAAGGAACGATACTAAAGAAAATGCGAGAATCCCCGGCTGTTTCTATCAGACTTAATAGTATAAAACGGCATCAGTAAATTGCGAATATTGTCAACTATTAAAATATTTTTAAATAATTATTTTTATTCGGATCTTGGATTCTTGGGGGACTGCCTATATATTGATTTTTTATTGTTTTTTTTATATTTTTAATAGCAGATCCAAATTTAAATATAATATTCATAATATATAATAAAATTTTACTATCCGATGCCAAATTTCTGTTTATGTTTAATTGCTTTTACATATTTATATGCATATTTCCTAAACTAATAAACTGATCTATCTAACTTTTAATAATAAGAGCCAAACATATATTACGCTATTTATTTTTTTTATATTCAAAATAAAATTTCAGAAAAAAATTTAATTGAATTATTTGACACTCTTCAAAATCATCAATAAAAAAGTCCATTGTTAAAAAAAATTCCAGTGATTCAAAAACAATGACAGTTTATTTAAAAAAAACATCGCTCAGTAAAGGAATGCTTAGCAGTTTATAAATTTTTATTGATGTTTTTAAATTAAATTTTTAGATTTTTCTTTCTTTTTAAAACTTATACAATTTAATAGGTTATTGAAAAAATATTTATTCGCGGCCATATTGGTTTTAAGAAAATATAATGGTGTAAAACATTTTTTAAATGTTTACTAAAACAATTTTAGATATTACAGTTAAAAAAAAATCACTACTTTATTTATTTCGAAAATATTTTTGCTCCCTATTTTTTTAAACATATGTCATATTAAAAATCGTATAAAAACATGCATAAATACATTCAAGTGCTAAAGAAAACTAGTTGGATGTGTCAATCCCGAAACTTTCTTCTATCTCATAAGTACATTTTAATATATATATATATATATATATATATATATATATATATATATAAACGTGGTGACTCCAAAGTTATCCACTATCGAATTTCCTCGAACATTTGACCTAGCCTAATGAGATTCTGGTATCCAAAAAGCCTAAAACGCAAAATTTAATTAATATTCTGAGAAAATGAGCTTAGTAGTTTGGTAATTTATGCTAAAACCTAATAAGCATCTATTGATGTCAAGACCTAACAAAATCTGAAATTTGATGGAATTTCGTCCATTAGTTCTTGAGATATAGTTATAACAAAAAATTTGCAAAACGTAGCACAGCAACACCATATCTTGGACAATTTATGCCAAAACGTAAAAAAGCGTCTAATTATGTTATGGTGTAAAATAATCTGAAGTTTGATAAAATTCTGTGCATTAGCTCTTGAGATATAACTAGTTTAAAAAAACCGTGTAAAATATAGCATAGCAGCACCATCAGTTGAAGGATTTATAACAAAACGTAATCATTGTGTAATTATATTATATGTCATTTTGTAACAAAATCTGAAGTTTGATGAAATTCTGTGCGTTGGTTGTTGAGATATAGCTATGAGAAAAATCGTGCAAAATGCAGCATAGCTGCACCACCTGTTGCAAGGTTAATACCAAAATGTAATTAGCGTCTAATTATGTTATATATTCTAGTGTAAAAGAAACTAAAATTTGATGAAGTTCTCTGCATTAGTTCTTGAGCTATAGCTATCGCAAAAATCGTGCAAAATGTAGCATAGCAGCGCCACCTATAGGGCAGTTCACACCAAAACCTTATTAGTGGCTATGTAACTCAATGTATCGCGGAATCTGAAGTTTGGTGAAATTCTGTGCATTAGTTCTCGAGATATAGCTATCATGAAAATCATGAAAAATGTGGCATAGCAGCGCCACCTGACGGCCAATTTACACCAAAACTTAATTAGCGTCTATGTATATCAAGGGGTCACAGAATCTGAAGTTTGGTGAAATTCTGTGCATTAGTTCTTGAGATACAGCAATCTTGAAAATCATGAAAAACGTAGTATAGCAGCGCCACCTGCAGGCCAATTTTCACCAAAAACCAATAGGCACTAAATCATATCAAGGTCTAACTGAATATAAAATTTTATTAAATTTCGAGCATTAGTTCTTGAGATAGAGCGCCCACAAATTTTTTGTCACATACAGACAGACAGACTCACAGACTCACAGACAGACGGACAGACTCACAGACAGACATTTTCTAAAAATAGTCAAAACGTGTTCAGGACCTTCTAAAACGTATAAATCCGTCAAAAACCGGAAGTCGAAAATTTTCATGAATCCAATACTTTCTTCTTGTAAAGATAGAAGAAAGTAATAGCTAAAGTCCGATAGCTATATCTCAACAACCAACGCACAGAATTTCATCTAACTTCAGATTTTGTTACATAATGACATATAAAATAATTATACGATGATTACGTTTTGTTATAAATCCTTCAACTGATGATGCTGCTGTGCTATATTTTACCCGGGTTTTTTTTTTAACTAGCTATATCTCAAGAACTAATGCACAGAATTTCATCAAACTTCAGATTATTTTACACCATAACATAATTAGACGCTTTTTTACGTTTTGACATAAATTGTCCAAGATATGGTGTTGCTGTGCTACGTTTTGCAAAATTTTTGTTATAACTATATCTCAAGAACTAATGGATGAAATTCCATCAAATTTCAGATTCTGTTAGGTCTTGACATAAATAGATGCTTATTAGATTTTAGTATAAATTACCCAACATGAGGCACTACTAAGCTTATTTTCTCAGAATATTAGTTCAATTTTGCGTTTTAGGCTTTTCGGATACCAGAATCTCATTAGGCTAGATCAAATGTTCGAGGAAATTCGATAATGGGTAACTTTAGGGTCACCACTTTTTATTATTATTATTATTATTATTATTATTATTATTATTATTATTATTATTATTATTAAAATGTACTTATGAGATAGAAGAAAGTTTTGGGATTGACACATCCAACTAGTTTTTATCTTATTTTATTCTTAACTGAATAAAAATCCATGTATCGCAACTAAAAATTATTCGAATATTTCATACAGGTAAAAGCGTAAGAATACATATTTATTTTATATTAAATATTTTTCATTAGTATTTTTAAAATGTGTTTAATAATATTAATGACAATACTGGTAGTTAAAAAATAAATAAATATAGGCATTTTAGCATAACTAATACCTATACTAATAAATGAACGATGTTTGTATGAGTCGAATGGCAAAAAAATATAGTATACGTAGAAATCTGAAAATCTGGGTGAATATAGACCAAGACAGATCCTGATTAACCTAAGGTTCAGATTTTTCATTTTTTGAAAATTAGTTAAGATATTAATCAAATTCTCCAACTAAAAAGTACCACCGACAAAATTATTGCCTTGATCCTTTTCAGAATCACCAACCAAAGCACCCATGTAGAAAAAGTACAGAACATACATTTTGCGGGTGTTTCGAAGCATCGGCTAATCATTCGAAATGCGGAAAACTTGACAGAATATTTTTAAATGTATGTACTTTTTAGTCTCAAACTCCGTAATTCATTACTATAAAGATAGTGATGTATCCATTACCATAGAAATATCAATTTCAATCCTGCAAAAAGGCTTTTAAAAAGTTCAGCGATGTGCCGCAATTTTTGAGGTAAAAAGCTTGAAGTTAAGTAAGTATTGTTTAAAGTATTGCAGCTAAATATTAAACATTGCTGTGTTTCATTACATTAAGACGCTTATTTTCATCAAAAGTTTAGATAAATTTAACCGTCTCAAAACTTTTATTTTGGTATTTTTTCTGAATTCGGCATTATTTTTAATTCATACAGTTGTTCTAATGTTGTATTTTGTAGAGCTTTCAAAGAAGTACAATTTTTTTAATGTACATCATTAAGGAATTATTCTAACAGAACTGCTGGCAAAAGTCTCAAAACTTTTGCCAGCTACAGTAAAGAATTAATATATTTCTGAAAAAGTAACAACATTCTCCAATCTACCAGCTCACGGCACAGAATTTCAAAACATCGAATCTATGCTAAATATATATGTACGGATGACCTAAAATGGACTGACTGTTTTTAGAATTCAGTCACTTACAAATTATGATATTATTATATCTAAAAACTTCTAGTAGGAGGATTATATAATTGTAATATGAAAACGGCATCCGTAATGATATGGTGATTTACATTGTTTCCTCTGTCTCTTCAACAATGCTACTAACCCGAATGCCGCCAAAGTGAATAAGTTTCAAAATAGAATTTTAAAATTTAAATTTAAATATAAAAATGAGATTATTTAAAAAATATCGAGTGTAAGCACATTTACAAATAATATACTTTCATTAAAAATAATATTAACCCTTAAATGCATAGGATAGAACGCGCTCCAAAAAATGCGCAATTCAAAAAATCAGAATTCATACCAGAAAAAACCAGATTTTTCATTTTTTGAAAATTAGTTAAGATATTAATCAAATTCTCCAACTAAAAAGTACCACCGACAAAATTATTGCCTTGATCCTTTTCAGAATCACCAACCAAAGCACCCATGTAGAAAAAGTACAGAACATACATTTTCCGGGTGTTTCGAAGCATCGGCTAATCATTCGAAATGCGGAAAACTTGAAAGAATATTTTTAAATGTATGTACTTTTTACTCTCAAACTCCGTAATTCATTACTATAAAGATAGTGATGTATCCATTACCATAGAAATATCAATTTCAATCCTACAAAAAGGCTTTTAAAAAGTTCAGCGATGTGCCGCAATTTTTGAGGTAAAAAGCTTGAAGTTAAGTAAGTATTGTTTAAAGTATTGCAGCTAAATATTAAACATTGCTGTGTTTCATTACATTAAGATGCTTATTTTCATCAAAAGTTTAGATAAATTTAACCGTCTCAAAACTTTTATTTTGGTATTTTTTCTGAATTCGGCATTATTTTTAATTCATACAGTTGTTCTAATGTTGTATTTTGTAGAGCTTTCAAAGAAGTACAATTTTTTTAATGTACATCATTAAGGAACTATTCTAACAGAACTGCTGGCAAAAGTCTCAAAACTTTTGCCAGCTACAGTAAAGAATTAATATATTTCTGAAAAAGTAACAACATTCTCCAATCTGCCACTAGCTAACGGCACAGAATTTCAAAACATCGAATCTATGCTAAATATATATGTACGGATGACCTAAAATGGACTGACTGTTTTTAGAATTCAATCACTTACAAATTATGATAATATTATATCTAAAAACTTCTAGTAGGAGGATTATATAATTGTAATATGAAAACGGCATCCGTAATGATATGGTGATTTACATTGTTTCCTCTGTCTCTTCAACAATGCTACTAACCCGAATGCCGCCAAAGTGAATAAGTTTCAAAATAGAATTTTAAAATTTAAATTTAAATATAAAAATGAGATTATTTAAAAAATATCGAGTGCACGCACATTTACAAATAATATACTTTCATTAAAAATAATATTAACCCTTAAATGCATAGGATAGAACGCGCTCCAAAAAATGCGCAATTCAAAGAATCAGAATTCATACCAGAAAAATCTAAATAGTAATTTTTTCTTTATTTAATTACAACTGGTCTGTCATTAAGTAAAGTGAAAATTGCTCTTTTAAATTTCTGGTGAGAATACGGAATATGTGAATAAAACCCCCAATAAATCGGGAACACTTATGATATCGAAAATGATACAATATGCATTTAAGGGGTAATTATCAAAATCAGTTCAATAGAATGATCAGGCTAGACGCCTAAGAAAACAACCTTGACTTTTAAACCTATAGATTTTAATTAAATAAAAATTACAAGATTTTCAGAAAATTTTTCGTTTGTGCATACCAAGGATCCTTAAATATATAGCAGAAATTAAGTCTATTTAATTGCAGGAATAAGCGTCAATAAATATGATATCATCACATGCACAGTTATGCAACATATATTATATTCATGGAGCAAATCTATTAGTTTTCGGAATGACGTCGTTTTCCTCATATAAAACATTTACCTTAAGATGTTATTCTTTATCATTGATTTTTCCTGACATTTTATTTACATTTTTTTTACATTATTTCCGAATAAATAATTTGTTTTCCACCACGAATGCATAACTACATGCAATCATTTTATTATGGTAATATTTTAGGAAAACCATTAATTTTTTTTTCCCTTGAAATACGATGACACATTCATTGATGAAATTACGTTTCTTATTAAGGTAGTGTAATAAAGCAAAAATAAATTTATGTTATAGAGAGAAAGTTTAAATTGATTGCTCCCATTTTTAACACATTCGCTACCACTCACGCGAAAGTACGTAATATGGTGCCAACGTTAAGAGGCCACTCACACTCCAGCGCGTGATGTGGGGTGATATCCAATAGCCAGTCACGCACTGGCGCGGGAGAATCTTCCATTGATTCTTTGTTATAAAAAGTAAATCGGCTTCTGGGAATAACCCACTTCTACAATGCGGCATTAACTATCATCACATCTTCATGTAAGCGGCAGCGAACGTGTTAATGCAATTCATAAAATTATTTTTAAATAAGAAATAAAGTATCGAATGGAAATAAATTAAAAAACACCTAATACGAGCATATTTACAAATCAACAGTTTACCTTATAAAAAATAATGATAACATAAATAAATAAATAAAATTGGTTCAGAAAAAAAATGAGGGCTGATGACTAAAAAAACAGGCTCATCTTTTAATTATACACCGATAAAAATAAATCTGTGAATTCACGGTGAAACTACTGGCAGCAAAGTAGCCGAACTTTTACCGTTCCGTTATTGGAAATAAAAGTAAGGAGAACTCCGTTTAAAGAACCTGTAACTTTCCCTTACAAAGTTTACTTTTAATAATAATAATTTAATATAATTTTTAAAATTATTGAATCAAATAATCGTCAAACCGAGTTATTTTAAGCCGCTATGTTATTTTACTTAGTATTATTTTGTATAATTTAGCTCACGCCGTCCCGAGAATCGAACTCGGGACATAGCGTAACAAAGCCTTACGAACTGAGCCAAAGCTGCTGATGCTGGATTGTACAAAGTATGCCTTTTATGAGTTACTGAGAAAGTTTATTGTGCTTTTTAAAGATTTCTTTTCAAATATATTCCTTAGAATATTTGTAAACGGTTTATTTTATTTTATTTTCGACTGATGCAGAATGCTTATTATTTTTTAAAATCAATTTTAATTTTTTTAATAGTTTAAATTTAAAAAAATCACTGTTTTAAACCACTGTTTTTTTTTTTCTTTTTCTTTTTTTTTTTTTTTTTTTTTTTGAATGGATGAATAAATGAATGAAAAAAGTTTTTATTAAAAATTTTTTTACAAAAAGAAAAGTATAGACAATTTTTTGAAATTTTCGTACATTATTTATTTATTTATTTTTTGGCTAATTAATTAAAAGATTATTTTAAAAGAAATAAGAGAAAAATAAACAGAAAAAATGTAATTTAAAAGGGATTTTTTATGGTTTCTTTTTTCTCTGCGCCAGTGGGACCCGAACCCAGAATCGCAGGCGATTAGCGGTGTGTTGCCTTGACCACTCGGCCATAGAGTCCACACATAACGGAGTGTCTCTGTTTTTTGTTTCGATTTTCATCCGTTTCGTTATATTCATAAAATATTTGTATTTGGTTTATTGCTGTCGGCCGATTATCTACGGTTGGGATATAGTACCGTGGGGGAGGTGCCCTTCGTGGGGGTCTTCCTAAGGGAACCTAACGCGTATATACGCAAGGTTCGAAGAAAACCACGAAAACTCCGAACGGTTAGGCCGACAGCCGCGATTGGGTTTGAACCCAGCACCTGCCGTCTACCAGTTGAGAGGACAGAACCTCTCGGCCACTGGTAGAGGAGGAAATATGGTGGATTTTTGTGACTTGTAACGGAAAATGCCCTTTTGTTGTGAAAAGGGCCCTTTTCTGTGAAATTCAGGGAAAAAAAAATGTTCGTGAATTTCAGAATTTTTTTAACAGTGTAGATATTGTATGCCCATCTTGATTATCTTTTATTGCAACGAAAAGCAGCTAAAGGAATATATATATATATATATATATATATATATATATATATGTAAATGTTATTTTATTTCATAAATGATACATTTTCATAACTTAATTTACATATCTTATCTGTAATCATATTTACTCATAAATATTTTAATAAGCACAAATTCCGCCTTTGCTATTTAGATTTCAGAGATATATTGAATAAAACTTTCATTTATTTTTTGAGGAAAATTACTTATTTAATATACTGCACTAGATATTACACTGTTTTATGTGAAATATAAACAGCGACAAAGTTCAAAATTTTAAATTCACAAAGAAAATAATGCATATAATTTTTTTCCGCTATATTTTTATTATAAAACAATCAGTCCAAATACCTCATAAATTTTTACACAAAACTTAAGGCCCAAAAATCTTGCATACTGTGAGTTAAACAAATGAGTCATTTTCCATAATTCTTTTGCATTTAAAATACCCGTAAAATATTGAAACTAAACATAATTGCTTAAATTTATGCATATAGAATGCGAATAAGTCAAATTTTCGCTATTTTATTATTCACTGCGACTGTAAATATACTTTACCGCATTTTTAGAAAAAAGAATTTTGAAAATATATTTTATTTTCTTTGTGGTGAGATGCTCAGTATTATTACGAAAGAAAGTTTTTAGTACAAAAAATTTAGAATGGGATTTATAAAGTAGAATTATGTATATGCAATTCAAATTAAGATGAATGTGCTGACGATAGTCTTCCCTTGTTATTTATATTTGTTCTGATAATTTTTTTTTGTTTTGATACATATGATGTGGTGGTGTATTTATGTCGGCCGATTATCTACGCTATGGGATATAGGCCCTATGGGGTGGGTTGCCCTCCGTAGGGGTCTTTCTAAGGGAACCTAACCCGTATTTACGCAAGGTTCGAAGAAAACCATAGAAAATTTCGAACGGTTAGGCCGACGGTCGCGATTGGGTTCGAACCCAGCACCTACCGTCTACCAGTTTGGAGGTCAGAACCTCGCGGCCACTGGTGGGGCTTTGATACATATGAAAGAAGTGAAGAATTTTCATACTAATTCGGAATAAAAAGTATTGTACTAATATTTTAACGCAATGAAACTGGGTGGTAAAGTTATCATGCAAATTGAAAATTTCCATCTGAGTAGAAAATTGCCCAAGCTGGGAATCGAACCCAGATACATTGTTTACAGGGCCAGTGCTTTGTTGGTTAAGCTAACTTCGCCAACAACCAGCAAGCTTTTCTCGCTCAGATAACCTTATTCGTTATAACAACTGATCTGTCATTTAGACAGCTCAACAAAATGACAGACTGGTTGTTATAGCCAATAAAGCGATCATCTGGGAGAGAAATGATTGCCGGTTATGAACCCAGTTAGCTTAAATAAAAAAGTATTGGCCCTGGAATCTGGCTTTTATTCCCGGATTGGGTAATTTATAGAATAGTTGGAAAATTTCAACATTTTATCTTAAACCAGTAAAATTAAAATGAGTACGGAATCTCTAAATAACTAACAAGAAACCAAAAACATTGATGTGGCATATATTTCGGCACAATTTCAAAAACTATTGAGACATTATTACAAACATAGTTATTTTCTTAATAGGACGTATAACCAGGTTCAGTTTTTTGAATAAACACTTTCCAGTACTCAAAATCACAGTGTGAAATTCATTTTCAACAATTATGGCTCATATACTGCACTATATTTAATATTTTTATAGATTCAATGTATAGACCAATTTATATTTATTAAAATGGCGTTAATATAACTTAATCGTCTAAATAAGAGAAGAAGAAGGAACAGCTTATGTGGAGAATAAATTATCACAGGAACTCCCTTTTACATCGAGTTACACTGCTAAAACTAAAGGTTGTATATGGCACTCCTAGAGGTGAAACCCTTGTCCCGCCAGCAACTCCCCTAAGGAAGCCAGAATTGCACCAGTAGGGGTGCTCTAAGGCACTCCATGGCGCCACATGGCACCTCAAGGTACATCCATGGCACTCTATAAGGTGCCATGGCGTGTTCTAGGGCACCTCTAAGGATGCAATTCTGGCTCCTTTAGGGGTGTCGCTCACGAGACAAGAGTTTCACCCGTAGAAGTGCCATATGCAACCTTTAGTTTTAACAATTAAGGTAAATAGAAGTAAAATACGTAAAGTCTGGAAAAAATTGAGAAGGTTTATAATGAAATCACTTATTTGTAAATAGAAAAACTCATTCTATAAGATGTAACTGTTTCGATCAGGATATACGAAGTTAACGGCGAGTTACAATGGCTGAAATATGTGCAAAATGCAATTCGTTATTGTCACTAAATCTTTAAGCGGCACTATCACTAAAATCCTTCTAGCTACCTGCTACCAAGTTTACCAGCAACTTGTTCATTACACAAGCTTTAGACTGTGCGTACAATAAATGATATTGGTTTTTTTAGTTCATGAGAAGTTTAGATTTTTATTTGCAATACATTATTGGAATTATAGCCTGTTACATTAACACATTATATTATCATTACACTATAAAAAATCCATTTATAAACTATTTACACCATAAAAATCTAAAAAATCATCGTTTCAGAAACGATTGGACCTAAATTTATCGATCAGGCTGATTGTCCATTGATTTATAAGAATAGAAATGTTCCATGATTTTCCTAAAAACAATAAATAATTCGAGTTTCTGAAATGTTATTTTAGGGTATTATCTGATTTCTGTGTCTCAAGCATTGTATTTTTTTATCATCAAGGGGACTTTCTGTATTTTTAAAATGCCACGATGAATTGGTTTAAACGAATCAATTTTAAGGCTACATAGATCACGAGATCTTTTCAGTAACATAGATCTTCAAACGTTCCAAGCAAAACACTTCCGCTGAATCACGCCTGGAAGTATGATTCTTTTGAGTGAATAAAATTATACTGTTGAAACTAAATAAAGCCAACTATATAAATGTAACAGAACAATCGATTAATTTCAGTGATGTATTTAAAAAAAGATTAAATTTCTTCTAAGCTAGAATATCACGATAGGTACTTTCAACATCTTTTCTTAATCCCCACAAATTGAAATTTGTATGTAAGATAAAAATGGGCTTTCCTAAAAAATTATGCGATCTTGAGCAATCGCTATAGTTTTCCTGCAAGGATTAAAGTAACATCTATAATCTCTAATTTTTTTCATAATTTTAGTTTCAATGGATTTTAAATTAGATGAAGAAGGGACATATTTTTACCCTACATTTTCGATGATACCTTTGAAACTATAAAAATATAATACCTAAAATTAAGAGAAATATATTTTTGTATACAGCATAACAAAATCTTTCACAAAATACTCCACATGATATACAAAGTAAAGATTTTTTTCTTCAAGTAACTTAATTTGCCCCTCCTAAATACATTTGTAAATGTTTAATAATCAGTAAATTTGTGGGTCTTTATTTAATAGTCTTTATTATCCCCCACAATTTGAATTTTCCATGATTCATAGTTTATGATTAAAATGACTGTGACAGACGGACAGACAAACATGGGAGTAATTTTATAGTGGTTCCGTTTTCACCTCATACGTGCGGAGCCCTAAAAACACGAAAAAAATTATCTGAAGTCAGGTTATGCCAAGGGGAGGATCCGAACAATTCTGTTGATTTCTGGCTTGCTTTAAATCGTACAAAAAGAGGAAAATGTTTTATTTCTTTTTGATTAGGATTACCTTGCATGTAGTCTTAAGGATTTATTTAGATCTATGAATACTGTCCAAAATTTATATAAAAAAAAGAAAAACATTCAAAACATTCCATACTGCTTGATTCAATTTTATTTTTTTATATATTGAATCACTTAAGGGGGCTCAGGGGTTGAAAACTTTTCAAAAAATCGATTTTTTTTATGATCTAGTTTGATTATTCAATTATTTCTTAGCTCAATGCAAAAAGCCGCATAAAAATATTTGTATTTTTAACGGAGTTATAAGCATTTAAGTATCAACACTTTCATAGCCGCACCCATATAATTTCAACTTTATGTCGCATTTTCTAAAAACTTGATTCTTGACGACTAACACCAAGATTTAAAAAAAAAAAAAAAAAAAAAAAAAAAAAAAAAAAAAAAAAATATTTGATAGAATGGCTTTTTTTTTTTTTTTTTTTGCATGCGTATAACATCATTATCTATAGAATGAATTAATATAGTTTAGATCGTTTAATATTTTGAGTATTTTTAATGAAAAAACGTTGTATTTTTTAGGAGTTTTTTAAATTTTGAAATTTGAGAGTTTTTTAATAATGTTTTTTCTGAGTTATATCCTTATTTCATTCTATAGAGTAACGTTTCCGGCTCATTGTAAAGCAAAAATTAGGTTCTTATGTCAATTCAACGTTAAGATATCTTGGTGTTGGTGATATAACACATAATTTTTTTTTTCGGAAATTGTGTTACATAAATTTTGCTTTATTTCTTATTATATTACATTGAAGTGCTTCATTTTATAATTTTATAAGACTGCAAACATACCTTTAAAATATCAGAAAGTTTAAATTAATTATATTGAATATTTCTGTTTTTATATGGACTCGAAGCGAGAGTGTTACATGTTTTTTCGTATCGATCTATCCCTGAGCCCCCTTAACATATTCTTGATAATAATTGTCAAACATACAATAATGTGATCATACATTTGTTGAAAAAATATTTACAATAAAAGAAAAGAAAATTATATAATTTTTCAAAAATGTATCACCAGACTCATTTTTTTTTTTAAATTTAATTTACGTGAATATCTGTCGGATTAAATTATATAATAGCAGGTATTTTGATAAATATGCACTGTTCCAGTTAAAAGGATATATTTACAAAATCCTTGATAGCTGTAGTAAATGAGCAAAAACAAATATTAGTTTGTAAAGGTAAACTATCATCATCATTCACTTTATAGATAAATCCGGAATTCATATGAAATTAAAGGGAATATTAGATGGAATTACTTAATACGACGTTGATGTGCAACATTAAACAATGAATTAATCTCATATTTACAAAGCAATGTTTGTAACACGCTTCATGTTAGAGTTAGCAAGAATGATATTAAATTTATAATTAGTTTAATATTCTGTGAAGATTTATCGTTGAAAATATATTAATTACACAAACGTTTCGTTGCCACGTTTTCAGGTAAAGGATAAAAATAATTTATTTTATTTTATGTAAAAAAACGTGTAAAAGATGAGTTTATTTTATGAAAATTTTCAAATAAATTTATATTGAAAACAAGAAACTAAAGCCTCTTCAGAACTATAATATACCATAATTTTAAACATTTGGTGGCAATATTTAATTATTTACCTTGCAAGCAAAATAAACATGACATTCGAAAAAAATATTAAAAATGAAGATGTTCAGTATTAGATGTGTTCAGTTTGTAGAATTTATGTACAGTCTCAAGAATAAACTTTCATTTTAGTTTAAAGATCAATTAAATTAAATACTAAGATATTATATAAAAGGTCCAATAAAGAAGGTGAGGTCCATGAAACAAGAAAATGTTCTAATTTTCCAATTTTTGAGCTGTAGAGGTTTAAAACATGAAATTTGATCAGTTGTACTTTCAAGATCAAAATTTTCTTTAATGTTTTTTTTTAATACAAGATATTTAAAGAAAAATTACCTATAAAACTAAGAAAATACGTGTAATTGTGACCTTTACATAGAATGTAATAACTCCACATCTGATAAATTTTTGTATACGAAATTTTAAAGAAATACTAAAACAGATTTTGTTGACAGTTAATGTTTTAAAAATCATTCTGCATGCATCTAAAGTTTTTAAATTTAATGCTTTTTTTAATTTCCATTCTTAGAAAGCAAAAACGGTATCATTATAACATCACTCCTGTGCCTGTCGGTTCGTCTTACTCAGCCATTTTAGTTGTTAATTAGGGACCGCAGAAAGTTGCAATTGGCTGAATTAAGAAAGGCTGTTAACCAACATATTTATGGAATATTTATCTTTCACAAATATGTGTAGGATAAATATAAGGCTAAAAAAAATCATAATAGAATCCCTATTGGCTTGGTCTATAGGCGAAGGTAGATTTCGTTAAGACCTCATTGTGGTATTTAGTATTAAATGTATAATTAAAAAAATTCAATTAATGAAATGCATGACTGTGAATAATTTAAAAAAAATTATTAATTTAAATAAAATCGAAAAATATTCTTCTGCTTCAAAAAAGAAAAAAAAATAGACTGAAAATTTCTTGGTTCAAAACAGTTTTATCCTTGCATAAACATTTTTTTTTTTTTTTTTTGAAGGAAAATGAATCGAAAAAAAATCTAAACTTAATCTTACTAAATATTTCTTGAATAGAAAACTTCAAGTCAGTTAAGAAAAATGTATTTTTTTAAAAATAATAACAATGATTCACTGACGCAGAAGGTCAATAACTAAATACCTTTCCATCACAGAACTATTTTTATTTTGTAGTTGCATCAAGCACATGGACTTTACTTTACACTTATGATGTCACAATCTTTTGTCAAACAAATGTCTTATTAAAACAAATTTCCGCATTTTTGCTTAAAATAATCAAATGAAAAGAAGTAAAAGAAAAATATGTTACCTGAAAAACATTTCTTACATGAAGATAAATCACTTTTTTGAAGTGGAAACAAGAAACGTTAAAATGACAAAGAACATATGTTTAAAAAAAAAAAAAAAAAAAAAAAAAAAAAAAAAACATTTTTTCTTTTTAATTATCTTTTGACGACACTTTATGTCTCTTTCAACGTAGATACACGATCTCTATAAAATCTTTTCTCTATATCCTATATGATCGCTTAAATCTTCAACTGAAAAACCAAAACATACTTTGAGTGGATGCCGGACTACTTTTCACTTCTGTATAGTTTCCCCCTTTTTCTATAGGCAATGCGAAGAGAAAAGTATTTAAAATTAGGCATCATTGGGCGATACTAAAGGGGTCTTCCAGAATGAAAACATGCTGCCCCATATTGCTTAAGTAGAAATAATCGCCGATTTTCTGTTTTACGTCCGAACACACAAAGTAAAACTAAACCCCCCTCATTGCTCCCCAGAGCAGACGATTTTTTTTTATCAAACCAAGGAAGACAAAAATCAACTGCGCTTCCAACATGAATTTGAAAACAGCGAGAAAGAATAAAGGTTGCCGACTAAAATAAACTCGCTAATAGGCGCAAAAAAAAAAAAGGAAATTAAAAAAAATGATATTACTTCTTACAATGTAAAATGCTATGTTACAGATAGGCAAACAAGCTTATTAAAAATAAATTTTTATAGATGTTATTAAGATACTAAGAGGATTTTACCCATTAACAAACTCTACCGAGATTTTATGCCCCTTGATTTTATATATCAGTTTGAAAGAGATTTGAGCAGAAGTAGAGAAGTTATCGTGTTCTTAAGGGGGCTCAGGGGTTGAAAACTTTTTAAAAAATCGATTTTTTTAAATGATTTAATTTGATTATTCATTTAATTCTTAACTCAATGCAAAAAACCGCATAAAAATATTTGAATTTTTAACGGAGTTATAAGCATTTATGTATCAACATTTTCATAGCCGCACCCATATAATTTCAACTTTAAGTCGCGTTTTCTCAAAACTTGATTTTTGTCGACTAACACCAAGATTTAAAAAAATACTATTTGATGGAATGGCTCAATTTTTTTTTTTGCATGCATATAACATCATTATCTAGATTATGAATTAATATATTTTAGATAGTTTAATATTCTGTGTATTTTTAATGGAAAAAGTTTTTTTAGGGGGTTTTTAAATTTTCAACTTTGAGAGATTTTTTAATATTGTTTTTATTAAGTGATTGTTATATCCTTAATTCATAATCTAGATTATGATGTTATATGCATGCAAAAAAATTTAAGCCATTCCATCAAATAGTTTTTTTTTTAAATCTTGGTGTTAGTCGTCAAAAATCAAGTTTTGAGAAAACACGACTTAAAGTTGAAATTATATGGATGCGGCTATGAAAATGTTGATACATAAATGCTTATAACTCTGTTAAAAATGCTAATATATTTATGCGGTTTTTTGCTTTAAGTTAAGAATTAATTGAGTAATGAAACTCGATCATTAAAAAAATCAATTTTTTGAAAAGTTTTCAACCCTTGAGCCCCCTTAAAAGTGTTATATATACAGATAGATGAAGAAATAGATAGATAAACATCTCTACTTGTGGTAGTTTTTTTTGGCCTGGGGGTCATAATCGGCGTAGATCAGTAAAAAAAATCAGAAATTCCAACATAGGAGCGATCGCAATATTTCATAGAAAATCTACCTAACATGGAGTTATCTGTATAAACATGCACATTTTCCTACTTCTGTTCATTTTAAGATAATTTTAGTTATTGTATGACATTTTTATGTTTTTATATTGGATTACGATGATTTAAATGAATGTCAGTGTATTGTTTTTCGCAATACACCATCCCTTGAATTCTAGATATGAGCGTCAATACAAACATGGCGGCTGCCGAGGGCGGATTTTTTTTTTTTTTTTTTTTTTTTTTTTTCAGCCTGTATATTATTCCTTCAATTTTGAGACAAATATTTTTTCCCTTCATTTTTTAAACTACGGTTAAACTACTTTCAGAATTTAAAACAGAAGCAATAACAATGTCGAAGTCTTATAGTGTTAGATAAAACTTTTCTGAATAATGAGATAAAATCTAAGTATTATTAACTGCAATGGTTAATAAAAATAATAGTAATAAAAAAGCACTATGAAATTTTGCATCAAAATGATACCAAAAAATCATTTAACAGCACAAAAATAATGAGTAAATACAATAGAAGCTTATGTTTTGCAACTTAGAATTTAACAGCATATATAAACACATCAGGGTTCGCACAGTTTTACCACTAAATGTTAACAGTATTTTCAAAAAATATCTCGGAAGAAAGATATTGCGAAACTAGATAATAATGATAGTAGGTAAGAATTCGGTTGCTTAAAAATTAAATATAAAATTTCTTATCATTAATATAGGTACGAGTGTCCTTAAAAATATAAGGAGTGTGTGAATCTTGTACATAGATAGATAGATAAATAGATAGATAGATATAGATATATACTTTCGGTTTGTTGTTGTTATTGTTGATCAAGATATGCAAATACCGCAATAAAGAAACGCCTATTTATAAGAACTATAATATTCTGAAATTACATCAATTTTAAATTTTCTATTAATGAACCCTGACTGAAAAATACAATTTTCAACTATGCAGGATTTTCCTTTTTTATGAAATTTAATTATCCATACCGTTATATATTCTCCTAGTGCTAGTACGCCCACATTTATCGATTAACGTAGTTCGTAATTACATGTGTAAGGACCTGCATTGTTAGAATTAACTATTTTGTAAAAGTATATTATCACTGTCACTCACTTCCTGTTTTCCAGATTCATATGAAATTACGCAGATCATTGTTTGGAATTACTAATTACAATCATGTACACTGGTGTCCAAAAGTTAAACATAATTGGTAATTAAGTAAGTAATGAAAGAAATATAAATCGAAATGTGGTGAAACTGCAGGTGTGTAAACAAAATAGTACGCGTCATATATTTTCGCTAAGAGTTTTCCCCGAAAATGAACAGGAGACCGTCAAAAAATTGAAAAAGAACGAAGATCTTTTGTATAACCCTGTCAAACTAATGTAGAAAAAGCGTTCAAACTGCAAATTATGATTAAGTGGATTATTGTAATGTACTCTGTTTATTTTTATAAGTATAGCATGTATAAGCGTAGAAAAATTAAGGTTTTATAAAAACAGTCCTAAATTTTTTGCTTATAATTTTCAGAGTTCTTAATATAAAATAATGTTATTTTCTGAAAATATGACAAACATCATTGTACACAATAAACTGTCATCAGAATTTTGAAATAATAAAAATTGTATGAAAAATGAGTAGGTTTAGTAAATAATTTTTCATTGCGCATGCGTCAACGATATCAAAATTTCATTTGCATATTGTGTTAGCTAAATGTATAGAGCAACGTCTGTAAAAGTTTCAAAAACATAGCTTGAAAATTCTGAAAATGGTCGCCTATAGAATCAACTCAAAATCCTTATTCCTAAAAGGAAGCAAAAAAAATCAGGGGTTTTATCCAAATATATTTGTTCATGCAATATTGTGTAGGCATTAAACAATGGAATATGGATACAGCCCCTCATTTTTTTGCTTCATCTAGGGAATAAAGGATTTTGATCTGTTACTATCAACGATAATCTTCAGAATTTTTTGAGACTTTCACAAAAGTTACTCTATACATTTAACTAACATAATATGCAACTGAAATTTTAATAGCATTCACGCATGCACAGTAAAAAATTATTTAGTAAACTTGCTCATTTGTCAAAAATTTTTTATTATTTTCAAATTCCGATGACAGGGTATTGTGTACAATGATGTTTGTCATATTTTCAGAAAATAACATTATTTTATATTGAAACCTCTGCAAATTATAAGCAAAAAACTTAGGCCTGTTTTTATAAAAACCTTAATTTCTCTACGAGTATACATGCTATCCTTATAAAAATAAACACAGTACCTTACAATAAGCCACTTAATCATAATATGCAGTTTGAACGCTTTTGCTACATTAGTTTTGACAGGGTTATCCAAAAGATCTTCGTTCTTTTTCAATTTGTTGACAATCCCCTGTTCGATTTCGGGGGAAAACTCTTCGCGAAAATATATGACGCGTACTATTTTGTTTACACACCTGGAGTTTCACCACATTTCGATTTATATTTCTTTCATTACTTACTTAATTACCAATTATGCTTAACTTTTGGACACCAGTGTATATGCGATATTAAACATTGAAATATAGGCATTCAGAGACATTAAAGTTTACTGTACAATTCGTGTTAAAGCTCATAACAATACTATTAAATTAAAATGATTGTAATAGTATGTGTACAAATGTGATGGAACTTTTTTTTACATTCATCATTAAAAGTTATTTTTGTGAATATTTCTTTAAATTTAAATAAATTTTAAAATGTATATTCTTAAACAGTTTTGAGCATTTTAAACAATTTTTAACTATTATTAGAAGTGTGCTGTATAATTGCATCGGATGTGGGTCATTTTCTCTTTACAAGACGATTTGAACATCTTACATGTTTTAAAAATAATGTTTTTTTTCTCTTAAAAATTAGCTTCCATTGTATTTAGACAATGTCTCTAAGTAATACAATAGAGTCAGCAAAAATCTTTTGCAATGTTAAACACACAAAAATGCATTTTTAAATTTCAAGTAAACAGGGGAATGACAAATAGGGGCAGGGAAATGACAGTTATATAAAGAAATAACAAACAGGTATAACTGAAAATGATTTCTTTTATTTCACAAATTTTTGTAGTAAATATTATTACAGACAAGAGCTCAAAAGCAGTTTTATTTTGAAAAATAGGGAAAGTCAGTAAAATAGAATTTATTTGCCTGAGATCCATATGGTATGGGTTCAGAGATTTTAGCCCTTATACCTTCAGACCTATATAGATTTATAAAGACATATAGAATTGTAACAACAAATCTAGTGTCTCGTTTCTGACCATATTTTAAACCATAAAATTCTTTTATATTGTGTTTTATATGTATTAAGAGTGTGTTATGTGTATAAGGTAAGAAATTCTTCGCTTCACTTACTACTAACTAGCACTTCTTAAAAAGGTCTCCTTGCATTATTCCTTTACAAATTTGTTTTCCCATTTCTTTTTTCACATTGCTATATGCATTTACCAATCCCTTTGTCAATATTTCTCAAAACAACATTTTTTTTACTTATTTTTAGGTGTTGCATTAATCTTCTTTGAGATATTTCTTATCATTTTTCCAATTGATTCTTGACTGGAATATTTGCCTCTAAGTCTATAAAACTTTTTCTTATACTTTTCAGAAATTAGACGAATTTTAATAATTCCTTTTCCAACTTTTCCGGTTTGTTTAGCTAATTTTGCTCACACCCTTCTTATTCGCCAATGACCAACTTACCAACTTTTTTTCTTCCATCTGAATTCGTTTTGGAATTTTTTTTCTGTCTCTTGAAATAATTTAGATTCAACTAAACTAATTTTAATAGTGTTATTATATTTTCCCAAGTTTTGCCTGGTAGAAAGACTATTATTTTGGCTTATTTGGCTAGAGAAATTTTTGCTTGTTGATGGCAGTGTCCACTGGATTTCTTCATGTTCAATTGAGACAATATCTTCATAAGGTAGGAATCACAGTGATCAGTGATTTATATATATATATAGTCTATGTTCTTCCCATTTAATTAATACTAATATTAAAAAGCTTGTATATGAGGCTATAAATAATGGTTATCCTAAAAAATTCATATATTCTTTAATTTATAATTAGATATTACATGATCTTATAATTAATTCTTTGCATAAAAAATGTATAAAAAAAATTATAAAACATAAAAAAAAAATTAAAAATGTTAAAAAGTAATAAAAATATATATATATATAGGTTGGTTGGGTGGGTAGATGTTAGAGTACGGAGGAAGGTGGTGTTGTCTGGATAAAAACGCAAAGGTTAATTATTTATTAAAAAAAATGAGAGTGGGTTATTTATTTTAACATAATTTTTAAACTGTTTAATTTACACCAATATATGGATATTCGTCTAGTTATATCTATAGTTAAATAGCTATATTTTAAATATCAAATTATTTTTAATGTTATTGATATAATTTTTGGTATTATTATTAATAATATTATTACTATTATTATTTTTTATTTATTTTTTATTATTATTATTATTATTATTTTTTATTATCCTATATTAAGATAATGAGTTTTTACCATGTAAAGTCACAATAAATGTTACTGATTAAACTAACAATAATGTATTTTAAGTTATATGTTAATATGAATGTTATCTCTTAATTCTAATTTTAATCATTTTATTAATTTAATTTTATGTTAATATCGATTATTATTTTTTCCGGTTCAATTATATTTCCATTCAGCTTTATCTTTTTTGTTTGTTATGGATAACTATTATTTTTACTTACTTTCAACTCCTTTTTGTAAAATATCTTTGTTCCTTGTTTAATAATTTTGTTTTTGTGTGATGGTAGTCCCAAATTCGTATTGTTTTGCTTTTTCATGGCAAATACGAAGATGAAACCACACACTCCATTTGTAGTTCCAAAGTATTTGGGACCTGAAGATTCTGCTTTGGTTCTACAAATTTCAATTGTATTCATATTATTCTTTTTTTCCTTCCATGTTCAATGTGCTATAAGTTATTAAATTCAATGGTTAATTTCAAATGGTTAATATTGTTTACTATAATTCAATTTAATTCTTCGTTTTGGTTTATTGTTTTATTGATAAAATCCGTTGGTGAATCTTGTCTACTTTTAATGGTATTATATATATATATATATATATATTGAACGGCTATATTTCTTTGATTTATCTTCCACCCTTCCTTTGAATTCTCTGACCTCTAGTTGATAATTTGGATACTTGTTTAAATGTTTCAAGCTGCATTCTCATGCAACATTTCCGGTTATTTGTGCCTTTTATAAAGGCCATTATGTATCCAAAATATTAGGCCATTAAAGGCCTAATATTTTGGAATTGTGTTCCTTATGTACTCTTTCAGTTTTTCCGCACTAGGGCGAAGAAAAAATTGAAAATTTAAAATATTACTGAAATGTGAAAAATTACAACATTTTTGACTAAAATTGCGTATTTCGACTTATAAGTGGAACCGGAAGATATTTATTGATTGTTTTAAAATTTTGTGAGTATATTACTGATACCAATAGACAACTTTTCCGCGCTAGGAAAAAAAGAATTTCGAAAAAAAGTTTTTACACTCCGCCCTAATATATACATTTGAACGGCTGTATTTCTTTGATTTATCTTCCATCCTTCCTTTGAATTCTCTGACCTCTAGTTGATAATTTGGATACTTGTTTAAATGTTTCAAGCTGCATTCTCATGCAACATTTCCGGTTATTTGTGCCTTTTATAAAGGCCATTATGTATCCAAAATATTAGGCCATTAAAGGCCTAATATTTTGGACTTGTGTTCCTTATGTACTCTTTCAGTTTTTCCGCACAAGGGCGAAGAAAAAATTGAAAATTTAAAATATTACTGAAATGTGAAAAATTACAACATTTTTGACTAAAATTGCTTATTTCGACTTATAAGTGGAACCGGAAGATATTTATTGATTGTTTTAAAATTTTGTGAGTATATTACTGATACCACTAGACAACTTTTCCACGCTAGGAAAAAAAGAATTTCGAAAAAAAGTTTTTACACTCCGCCCTAATATATACATTTGAACGGCTGTATTTCTTTGATTTATCTTCCATCCTTCCTTTGAATTCTCTGACCTCTAGTTGATAATTTGGATACTTGTTTAAATGTTTCAAGCTGCATTCTCATGCAACATTTCCGGTTATTTGTGCCTTTTATAAAGGCCATTATGTATCCAAAATATTAGGCCATTAAAGGCCTAATATTTTGGACTTGTGTTCCTTATGTACACTTTCAGTTTTTCCGCACTAGGGCGAAGAAAAAATTTAAAATATTACTGAAATGTGAAAAATTACAACATTTTTGACTAAAATTGCGTATTTCGACCCATAAGTGGAACCGGAAGATATTTATTGATTGTTTTGAAATTTTGTGAGTATATTACTGATACCACTAGACAACTTTTCCGCGCTAGGAAAAAAAGAATTTCGAATAAAAGTTTTTACACTCCGCCCTAATATATACATTTGAACGGCTGTATTTCTTTGATTTATCTTCCATCCTTCCTTTGAATTATCTGACCTCTAGTTGATAATTTGGATACTTGTTTAAATGTTCCAAGCTGCATTCTAATGCAACATTTCCGGTTATTTGTGCCTTTTATAAAGGCCATTATGTATCCAAAATATTAGGCCATTAAAGGCCTAATATTTTGGACTTGTGTTCCTTATGTACTCTTTCAGTTTTTCCGCACTAGGGCGAAGAAGAAATTGAAAATTAAAAATATTACTGAAATGTGAAAAATTACAACATTTTTGACTAAAATTGCGTATTTCGACCCATAAGTGGAACCGGAATATATTTATTGATTGTTTTGAAATTTTGTGAGTATATTACTGATACCACTAGACAACTTTTCCGCGCTAGGAAAAAAAGAATTTCGAAAAAAAGTTTTTACACTCCGCCCTAATATATACAAATTGAACGGCTGTATTTCTTTGATTTATCTTCCATCCTTCCTTTGAATTATCTGACCTCTAGTTGATAATTTGGATACTTGTTTAAATGTTTCAAGCTGCATTATCATGCAACATTTCCGGTTATTTGTGCCTTTTATAAAAGCCATTATAAATCTAAAAATATTTTTATTAAGAACACTCATAAAAACCATAAAAAACAAACCATATAAGCTAGTGAATGCTTTTTAAAACTCACAAATTGTAATAATCACAAACCTTCCTATTGATTTTATGCTTGACAACTATGTAAGCAATCTGCTTTGTCATATTTATTTGCTTTTTTAGAGCTGTGAGTATTTATTTTTATTCAAATAATATACTTAAAAAAGTAAAAATAATAAAAAATAATAAAATACACCTTTTTAAAGAAATATTTTTTATGTTTTGATGAATAGAGCTAACACAAACATGAATTTATAACTTTTAAAACTGTAAATATTGTAGGACAATTGCATAAAATATTTTAAAATCAAATCTTCTAATAAATATTCACTATTTGTGAAAATTAGAGACGATACTCATTCCCCTGCTTTACACATGACAAGGGAATGACACAGGGGAATGAAAAAAAATTAGGGTTAGCATGTATACTATCATAACTATATACACAAAATTAAATTGCACTTAGAGAAAGTTTTTAAAACTTAATAAAATTAAAGCTTAATCATTGATTCAGCTTTCATTAAAAAATTTAGGTAAATAAGGGAGACATGGTAATGACAGTCAATAAAAATACTTACAAAATACTTACCAAGATGTAACTGGAAATCACCAAATTTTACTTGTCCAGGTTAATACTGCAAAAAAAGAACAATTCTAGATATCTTCTCTGATGATGTACTTGTTCACAGATGAAATTCTGGAGAAATAAAAGTGTTGCCACAGTGTAAAATCATTACTTACATTTTATGACAAGGAAATGATAGCAAAACCAAAAAACAATTTTTATTATTTTTTCAGAAAAATACGAAAAATGAAAATTCTTTTTTTTTTTTTTTTAATTTTGGTGTTTTATGATATTTTTTACTAATTTAACCAGCAAAAAAAAAATCACAAATATATTTGGCAGGTCAACTTTTGGGGATTACTTTTGTGTTAAGATGGAGACAGAGACACACAGGGGAATGACATTTTTATAACATAAAAAAATATTTAAATAGCTTATATTAATAATAGCATATTTTATCCTGTTATACATAAATAAAAACATATAATAAAGAATTTTAGTATTTATTTAATTTTTATACAAGTTTATTCATTATTTTTTAAGCAGAGACAAGAATATCGCTGTTTAGAGAAAATGACCCATGTATGTAAAAAAAAGTATCGGATTTACCATAAGTTAATCTGTTTGGGATAAAATATACAAATGCGTGTAACATTACACAAAAGACAGAATTTATTTTGCCTCTTTTCCTGTAATAAAAAACTTTTTAGTTTATTGTAAATCCGATACTTTCTTTTATCAAATAGACCATAGCGAAAAAACAGAAAAAAAATTGAATCAATTAAAAAATATACATAAAAGTTTTGTCACTTTGAACATGATTATCTGTCGGAAAAACACAAAATGAAAAAAATCACTTTTAAGATTTCAACTTCAAAAATGGTTATTCAAAATCTACTTAATAACATATGTTAACATTTAAAAATACTTGTCATTTATATATATTCAACATATTTTCACTAAATTTAGCATAATTTATTACGAATAGCTTGAAGGTTTAAATACGAAGATTTAGTTGCACAACATTGATCCAACAATTAAGAAATGGATGTTCTTTTTCAAATGTAAGCATTTTAAAGTACATTTTTGGCATAATAACGTTTTTATTCGGATTCAATTGTAACTCGGAAGATCTTATTGCATATTTTTGTTGATTTTCACAATTTTATGCAGATTTGAGTTATTTATGCTTTTTAGCACTTTCCAACAAAATTGAAAAGTGCTTATGCATTCGGTTTGTCTGTCCGTCTGTCCGTATGGCCGTCTGGCCGTCTGGCCGTCTGGCCTCGCTCTAACTCTCGTGAATATACTCGGATCGTCATGAAATTTTTGGACGCTATTGACGTTTACCCAAGCACGAACCCTATTGAAAATGAAGTATCTACCATGATTAGTCGACAGAGAGAATCAAAAGTTTCCCATTACATTACGGCCTATGGGGAAAAATCGTTATTATACTCGGATTGCCATGAAATTTTAGGACGTTACTGACGTGTACCCTAGCACAAGCCCTATCGAAAATGAAGTTTCTACCATGATTAGTTTATCTACAGGGCGAATCAAAAGTTTTTCATTACATTATGGCTTCTGGGGAAAAATCGTTAATATACTCGGATTGCCATGAAATTTTAGGACGTTATTGTCATTTACCCTAGCACAAACCTTATTGAAAATGAAGTTTCTACCATGCTTAGTTTATCCATAGGACGAATCAAAAGTTTCCCGTTACATTACGGCCTATGGGGAAAAATCGTTTTAAAGGGATTTTAAAGATGTTATACCCTGTGAAACATATTAAAATATGCATTCTATAAAATATAAAGTGAAAATGTAGCTATTATTCATTTACAGGGCCACACAAAAGAATTCCATTAGATAATAGTAAAAGGAGAATTGTGTGTGACATATTTTAAATATATTAAGCTGTTTCATGTATGATAAAATTAATATATGTCATTGAAGCTTAATATAAATTATACGCTATTGTCTTGCATAATATGAAGTACATAGCATTTACAGGGCTATACAAAAGATTTCAAATACTGTATATGTGTCCGATGATGGCTGATGGAGGGATGAAATGCATTTTAATTATGATATGCGCATTTATATTTCGCTAAATATATGCACATTATATGGTGTGTATAAATGTTATAGTTGATATACAGGTTGATATAAAGGTTTCATTAAGTGTTGGAAGTGCTTCATAATCTATGCTTAACACATGATTTTTCTTACTTGTTTTAAAGTATAGTATCAGTTTTAAAATATTCAACATTCTTAAGGGGACATTGGACCTTTATTTGAGCAAAATCGTCGCAATGAAGGTCTATTTCTGTTTCGTTATAGTACTAAAACAGTTTTTTCTTATTAAAATATTAGTTAGGAAGGTTTTAAGAAGTAAATAATAAACGTAAATGTATTTATATACTACTTTAATTTTCTCAAAACTAATTTTTCAGCGTTAGTAGATTTTTGAGATGCTTCTTGCAACTTTATTTTTGATCATTTATGAAATTAATAAGGAAGTATCCTAAAATTGCTTAGAAAGAACTTGTGAAAGCTTTAAAAATCTGTTCTTTATTAAGATAGTCAAATTTGATTTTTTACTTATTAAAAGGCAATATTTTGATGAAAATCGATATGGAATTTAGAACAAAAACTGTAAAATATTAACTATCCAAGAGAAAGAGATTTAAAAAAATCTTACACAAATTTGTTTATAATAGAGTTTTAAGTGATAAAAATGCAAAAGCAAGAATATATCTCAAAAATCAAAATAAAAGGAGCATTTTAAAATTTCGTTTATAAATTTATTTTTTTTTTAAATATAATTCTAAAAAATTGAATTGGAAATTTTTTGAAGGTGTTCTATATGCTTTTGGTGAAACGTATATATGCAGAAATTTCATATTGCTATGATGAAAAAAAAAAAAAAAAAAAAACTTCCACCGTCCCCTTACGTCATTAAATAGCCCTTCTACATATTCTTAAACTTTGACCTTTTCAAAAATTAGAGATAATAAAACTAAATAAATAAATAAAAACAATATTTTATAATACTTTTTTTAAAATCTCGAAAATTCGTTAATTTTTTCAGTTTCTAAAGATAAATAATGCTTTTCGGAATCAAGGGTAACACAAAATAAGTCATTGTACGTTCTTATTGATTATCGCAAATTGTTTAAATAGATTAATGCATGTCTCAAAAGGTTGAAGCACAAGCCTAAATTGTCGATTTTCAAAGAATCATAAAAAGTTATATCACAAGCAGGCAACAATGAACTGAGCGACGGTTTGCAAACCATTATGATGTAATTACGCTCTTTAATACGTCTATATAGAGTGCTTTTGGACACATGCACACTGAGATTATTTCTAATTTGCCGTATGGGACATATTTTATCTGGATACCAATCTCCGTATTCTTCGATCCGTCTGGACAGTCGTCATACGTGGATATTCACGTCATAGTTTCCGCTTAAAATTATCATTTCTAGAGAGTTCTACACATACACCTCACTTTGATCGATTTAAAACTTTTGCAATTTCAGAAATAGTTTTGTTTTACGATTTCAATTTAAAAACTTTAAAGATCTCACATTATGTGAATTCTTTACACTTTGACATTTTTTAAACGAGAGAAAATATTTTCTCCATCTTTCATTCTTTTATAAAAGTGCAATATGATGTATTACAACGTCATTATACACGACCAATCTCGTTTTTCTAAAAAAAATTGCATAAAGTGCTTAAACTTTTGATACAGCGTTTCTTCGAGAAAAAATAAAAAGTAAATAAAAAGTAAATATATATATATTTTTTTTTACTACTCAGAATGTCTTATTTTATTTATTTTCATTAAAATTCGAGTATTTATTGTAAAATAGCATAAAATAATTTCCTCTTTAATTATTTAAACCAGATTTGAGGACTACTTAAACTTTTGAAACAATCTCTTTGAGTTATTTGTCCTATTTTCATAGTATAGTTGAAGTTTTAAAATATTCAACATTCTAAAGATATTAAATAGCCTTTCTACATTTTCTTAAACTTTAACCTTTCGAAAAACTAGAGGTAGCAAAAAAAAAAAAAAAAAACTATTTTATAATACAGTAAAACCCCGATAAATCGGATTAATTGGGACCAGACCCAATCCGGATTATCGAAAATCCGGATTATCCGGAGAATTCGAAAAAAAAAAATGAAATAAAACATACTTACAGAAAATCACCTTTATGTTTAACTTATTGGTTATTTACAGACAGTAAAAATATTTACTTTGTAATAAAAAGGTTTGTAAATTTTTGCTGCGCCAGTTTTCTATACCTTTTGCGAGCCTTACGGTCACGCATCCGCTTGAGCATAAGTATTTCGTATTGTGTAATTTATATGAGAGTTAAAATAAGAAAGCTTAAGGTATTCTTCCAAAAATGTTTTAGAAAAAGGTTTTTTTTAAATTCAGAATACGAAGATGAAACAAGTTAATGTTATGGAAATTTGCCAAATCGCTTCACAAACTTGAAATAAAAAATTGACCAAACCGATCCGGATTATCCGGAGATCCGGATTAACGGGGTCCGAATTAGCGGGGTTCTACTGTACTTTTATTAAAATCTCGAAATTCATTTACTTTTACAGTTTCTAAAGATATATAATGTTTTTCTGAATCAAGGGGAAGCCGGAATAGGCTATTTATGTTCTTGTTCATATTATGTTTGTAAATTATGTTTTCTTTAGTGTATTTGAAGTTTTAAAATAACAGATTAATTTAAAAACAATAAATACCCCGTCTAAATTTTCTTAAATAATTATTTTTTTTCTCTGCTGCTTCTCAATTAGTTTAAACAAAGTATAGAATTTTGTATAAACTGTTTCAGAATTATTCCTGAATTTTCTTTCTCTTCCCTTAAACTTTTTGTGAAGATTAAAAATATATAATTATGGCTAAAGAACAATACATTATAATGACTAGGTATTTTTTCTTTTTTAAATTTATTGAAAATATATGTTCTTGGAAGTAAAAGAAGAACAAGCGAATGAATAATCTATGATAGATGCGTGCTAAG
Source organism: Maratus speculifer (assembly GCA_964019185.1). Lineage (NCBI taxonomy): Eukaryota > Metazoa > Arthropoda > Arachnida > Araneae > Salticidae > Maratus > Maratus speculifer. The sequence goes on from OZ025292.1 coordinate 419,065,319, forward strand.
AGAGTTTGATCTCGTTCGATGGCTTTGTGCGCATTAAAGTTTAATGGTTTTTCATTTTGACTGGTATTGAATTTTAGATTTATCATGACAATAAAAATTTCCTATTTTCTATGAATTCAAAATATGAAAATAAATACTGAAGAAAAATACTACAAAATTCTTTTATTCTATGCTTATATTTATGCGCCAGACTGACTACAGCTAAAAAATACCATAAAATTTATATTTCAAATTATATACTTTATAAATGATTTATAAAATTCTATTTATATGATATACTTTGTATTTTAATATGTACAACTATATGGGGGAAATTTTTACCTGTTTTAAATATAGCTGGAAAGAGTTTATGAATTCTTTTTCTTTTGCCGAGGTCTAAATTTCGTGAATATACTCGTATTGCTAAATAATTCATGTTACTTATTATCCATAGTATGATATTAATTCTACATAGAAGGTCGTTCCTTATGGAAAATGGAGTATGCAGCATTTATAGTTCGTTTATTGGGATGCTCAAAATTATTCCGTTACATTATAGTCAGAAAGAAAAAAAGTCATTTGAAATGTATTTCGATAGTGCACTCTTTAAAACATTTTGAAATGGATTTGTATCACTGAGGTGTACAAACTATTCTTATCATTAGATATAGCATTTATCTTTCACAAAAAAGTTTGGTTAAAATATTACCTAAGAACAATAATTTTTAGAAGCAATTATCAGTAATAGTATGCGTTTTTAAATTCAACAATTTTTGCATGTACTTGCGGTGTATAATCTATGAACATCATATACACGGCTGTACAAAAAAATCTAAGTATGTTAATGTTTACTTGCAGAAATTGCCGAAAGGGAACATGCAGCTGTTTTCATTGTATCCCGACTGAACTAAATTTTAGCATAATATATAGTATGTTCACAAATTGAGAATCAATACAGAGATTCACAAAAGACTTCCAATAATTTCCCATCTATGTTAGTTAACAAAATTAGTTTTTTTTTTCAATTTGCTTATTTAAATGTAATCTTCCATCTTATTAAACTACGCATCTTCATTGCAGTGTTCTTGGTGTTTTGGATAGTGTTACATAATCCATGCTTGTCGGATGATTCATCTTTATTTATGTTTTAAATTGGAAATTTTTATTAATTTTTCCTCAAATATGGAACTAAGACATATTCAATCTGAATTTTCCTAATAAATATGAAGATAAATTAGGATATTAAAACCTGAATGATAAAAAATACAGAAAGATTATGCTATTTTCTTATAAATTGTTTATGTTTGTTTAATCTCAAAATTTGCAATATTCTCGGAAGGTTAAATAGGCAATACGCATTCGAGTTTTATTTTTTATAAATAAGGTCTTTCTTATGTTCGTTTATTTGTAAATCTCATTATGTATAATTCATTAAGCTTAGTAAAAATATAAAGTATAAAAAATCAAAATTTAATTAATTATTCATAATAGAAGATTTTGGTCGACAATGTTTCTCTTTTCTTTTAATGAAATTCGGTAACATTCAAACTATTATTTTGAACAATGCATAATATCTAATTTTTCGTATTTGTAAATGATTTTTAGGGGCATTAATTGGATGTATCAATCCTAAAATTGGTAGTTAAGATCTCTTACTTATTTTTTCTAGCTGGCGGGACCGTCGTTGTCGGCATTTGATAATACCAAAAACGAATATTAAATTTCTATGATTCTATAAATTTAACTCATTTTTACCTGAGTTTATGTTTATAAATGTAAAAAAATTTCGAAAAAAAATTCGTTTTTAACTCCTTTAGTGCCAAGGAGCACCGTTGCGCTGCTCTCGCTAGTTGTGAAAAATGCCAGCGTCGCGATAGCGCTCCTTTTGACAGTTCACTTTTGGCGGGCGCAGTGTTCGTTAAAGTTTGATAGTATTTGATAAATCTATTTAATTCATTGTAGCCTAACAACAGAAATACCAAAATGTAAGAAGTTTTCTAATTGCAAACAATAAACTGTGAATGAAAGACATTATCATTTTATTTCTGCAGCTTTGTCTAAGCTGTGAAAAAATATCTTTGTTTTTCTTGTTGTGATATAATTTCGAACATTAGATAAACATAGTGACGGCCGTGTTACCGTGTTCGTATTTTTATTCCTTATATTGCATTCTAACTATCTTCGATCGCATATTTTTTATATAAACATCGTGATTATTATTTTTTAATATTTCTAATTTTGATTTCAAAATGTCGGACACAAGTGAATTTTCAGATACAGCACGACGATAGAGCAGCGCGACGGCACTCCTTGGTACTAAAAGGGTTAAGGTTCCGTACTCAAAAAATGAAAACAGAAACACTGTAAGATCACTGCCGTGTCTATCTGTCATAACCATTTTACTCGTAATTTATGAAACGTGGAAAGCTCAAATTGGGGAAAGTAATAAAGACTATTGTCCCACATATTTACAGATTATTAAAAATTTACAAATATATTTAAGAGGAGGTAGGAAGCTAATTAATTCAATTAAAGGAAAAAATACTTTCCTTTGTATATCATGGGTATATTATGAAAGCTTTCGTTACGTTCAACTCAAAAATATATTTCTTTTAGATTTAAGTACTATATTTTAGGAACTGTCGTCGAAAATAAAATGCAAAAATATGTGTTCCCTACTACCTAATTCTGAATGTACTAAAAATAAAACTATGAAAATATCACAGGCACTGGACGTTACTTTAAAACTTCAGGAAAACTATAGAGAGATTACTCTAAATCGCATAGTTTAGGAGAAAAGCGCATTGTCCTGTTACACAGAAATTTGTATTTGTGGATATTGACCAAAGGTGCTGGGGAGCCTTGGAAATACCTATCGTAGCAGAAAAGCACTGTTGAATATTATTTCTGAAAAAATTGTCGGTAATTAGCCGAGATATTAACTGTTAAAGCCACGGATGGTTTGATATAAATAATGACGGGGGGAGCGTTTTCTGCATGCCATCGGCTTTTATAGCCTATATAATAACTTTTAATAATATATTCATGTAAGACAATACCTAGTAACAGTAAAAAATCAATAAACTACATATTGTTTCAAACAAGCTAATTTAATTAGAATTCATCACATAAATGATGATTAGTACGCATAAGAATTTTTCTTAAATTAACATTTTAGTAACAAGATTTTTTTAAAGGTATTATTTGCTTCATTAAATGCAAAACATTATTTACTTCGGATAAAGCGGTCATTACATTATGAAATTTTTGATACTAAAATATCTATTTTTTTTTTATTCCTTATGCGTGCAAAACTGCATAAATACTATGCGGTTGCGACTAATTTGCATTGAGTGGGACTGTCATTACGAGTCTAGTGCCTTTAAAAGTTAATTAAAAAATTATTTGAAAAATTGCATCACGGACCAAAGCCGCTTTGCAAATTTGCGAACTTTTTTCGAAACAAGCCTCTTTAGCACAATGCCAAGTTTAAATTCAGAACAAGGGTTTCGTGTTAGCTACACTGTAAAAGGAAAAGATTATTACTACACTGAATTTAGTTTTATGAAATGCCAAATGAAGTTTAAATATCCACTACTTTTATACTCAGTACACAATTAAGTTATTTATAAGGATAAGATAAAGAAAAAAACTTATACAAAATAGCAATATCAGATATTATTTAAGCTTCATATCTTTTTGAACTTTTATGATATACTCATTCATACTTTTCTTATATATATAGCTATAACCGAACCTACGTTGTATAGTTTTTTTACAAAGTATTATTATTCTTTCAGCAATTATTTTTTTAGTAATACAGTTAACTCCTTCATGACGAGAGCACTTTGTTTAATTTTTAGCCCTTTTCAACAAAGTTGAAAAGTGCTTATATATTCGGTTTCTCTGTCCGTCTGTCCGCGCTTTAACTCTCGTAAATATACTAGGATTGTCATGAAATCTTTGGACGTTAATAAAGTTTACTCAAGCAAGAATCCTATTGAAAATGCAGTTTCTGCCATGATTAGTTTATTTACCGGGACAGTCAAAACTTTTCCGTTACATTACGGCCTATGGGGAAATATCGTTTCAAATGAATTTTAAAGAAGATAAACCTTGTAAAACATCTTCAAATTCATATGCATCTACAAAGTGCACTAAAATATGCATTTTCTAAAGTATGCAGCGAAAAGAATAGTTATTATTCATTTACAGGGCCACACAAAAGAATTCTAACAGATAATAATAAAGGAGGGAATTTTTTGCGGCATATTTTAATTATGGTAAACGATTTCATATATAATCAAACTGATACACGTTGCTGAGGATTAATGTGAGTTATTTCATGCGTAATACATAGTGCATAGCATTTACAGGGACACACAAAAGATTTCAAATAGTATATTCTATCCGAAATCCTGTATATTATGGAAGATGGCTGTTAGATGGATGAAATATATTATGATACACGCTTTTAAGTTTCACTAGATGTATGCTCATTATATGGTTTATATAAATGCTAATTATTACACAATTTAGATATACAGGGTTGCACAAAAAATCTTGGAACGCTTAAAGAATATGGGGGTAATTTACTTAAAGGTGGTTTGAAATATTTTATGCCTTTTTACGATGAACTGCATTTAGCTTACTAAGAAATGTTTGTAGAATATAGTTAAAATGATATACAGGGTCACGCAAAGAACTAGATACATTGTCGCATTTGGATGATAATTTCTGGAAATTTGATTTACGTAGTTTAAAGAGAATTTATTTTTAAACTAAACTTTAGGAAAATATTGTCGTGTATTAAATGTACTATGTATTTTACAGCGCTAAACTAAAGTATTCAAATATGTTTCCATCTATTAGTATAAATTGCTGAAAGAAAAATTTCAACCAGTTAGGCATTTTCTTGCTAAACTAAATTTTACCATTATATAGTCTATATATTAACCGACAGATCAAATACAGGAATTTTCAAAAGTATTGAAATACATATTTGGATATGAACAGTAATACGTTATTTCTCTGTATAACGAAGTTTTGTTAAAGATTTCAAGAAATGTTGGAAAGTGCTTCAAAATCTATGCTTAACGGATGATTTTTCTTACTTTTTACTCTTTAGTTACAAGATTTTCAAAATAGCAAATATTCTGAAGTTGAATCCCGAAAAGGCTACAATTAAATAAGGTAAGCTTTACAATGAAAAATAACTGATGAGAAAGAATAAATAAGGCATAATAAATGATTCTGAAAATTTTAAGCAACACATATACAAGTCGCTCGCCCCCAAGGGACTTGTTATTCATATGTTTATTGCACAGAACCAACCTCTGATAACTAGTTGTTTGCTTTTTTTCTAAGAACGTTTGTCATATCCTACTATAATAAATCATTAACAAGGAAACGCGCGATTAACGCCGTGTTCTTTTAGTATTAATGTTTACTAAGTACTATTTAATACTAAATCTATAATGCTTTACAACTTTTTATCTCAATTTTTACCCATATCTCGACAGTTTTCGAAATATGAATGCAAACTCCGTTGTTTTGCTTCAGAAGGTGCAGTAAGCAGTTTCATCTAAGACTCATAAACAGCTCATTTTACATAGACTCTAATTTTATTACTATAGCTGTAGCCGTTCGACAAATAAGAATGTGTGGACGGTCTTTAGCTCTCACCTTGTATATTGAAACACATTTACAGGGTGAAGTATTTATATAGAAAATTAAGGCATCCTTTTTTATCATCATGCTTTTTATGTATTGAAACCTCAGTATTTGAAATTAGAGGATGTTTTGTATTGGAGGATATAGTTTGTTATCCCATACCAAATGCTACCTCCAATCCTTTGATTACGGTATCGGTCAAAACATCAAGTACAAACATGTAACTGAAGTTTTCCAGTTTTTATTCATATAAAAAGAAATAATATGGATAATATTAACCTCTTCAGACCTGAGGTACACAAATGTGTACCTCCATTCTTTTCCTCATAAAAACTAAACTGGTCGAAGTTTTTGTATTTTTACTTTACTTCTATACAGCTGAATGTTTTTTTGCTTAAAAAAAAAAAATAAATAAATGTCAGCACTGATGAATATTACCTCATAAAATAAATATTATTTTCATCCGAGTTTCGAAAATATCTTCAAGACATTGTGGCCAAGAAATTAAGAAATATTCATGATTATTTAAACAATAAAATTTTTTGAGGATTTCCTGATCATTTACTTGTTTAAAAATCTTAAATTTGTTATTGTGTAAATTTATATACTTGATTGTTAAACTGGTGTTTTAAGGGGATTAGTACTTTTATTCCCATATTTGTAAACCTAAATTACCAGTCCCCTAAAGTATTGATTTTATAATAATGACTCTTTCTGTCATCTACGGTGTCATTTCGAATATGCAAAAGCAATAAATATGTATTTGTAGAATTATTTTATGATCAGGTCTGAAGAGGTTAAAGATAAAGAAATAAAAAAGAATAAAAGGAAAATTATCACTTATTGTTAGACAATTTACGACTTCAGTTCAAAACAGGATGTTTCTGTAAATGAAGATTTCATACTAAATCGCCCGTATATTGACCGAACTCTTCTTTTTTTACACTGGAAAGTAACACGTCCAAATTACCATAATAATAAAGAAAAAGAAAGATTTTAAAAAATGACCAGTTAAAATTTTCGTAATTACGTGTGTGGCAATTCCATTAAACTCTTGTCATTGTTATTAATAAACCTGAAAATGAGCAATTGATACGAGATTTATCTGAGTACATATCTCATTAAAATTTTCAATTAAATTCCAGTTAAGATATTTGAATTGTTAGGCAATTTTCATATCATCATAATCCTTCTTATTTTAAAAGATAACCGAAATAATATTTTTAATTATTTATAATGGTATTACCAATATATCTAATTGATAAAATAGACACGCACTTTTTTTATTATTATTAATATTATTATTTAAAAAAAAAACAAATAAAATAAAACTTTTATTGTTCACATTCTGTGTTAAGAGTATAAAATTCCATAAACACAATTAGTATTATTTTTAATGCTTTCTACAACTGTTGCAACAACTTTTCTCTATATAAAAATACTAAGATTCTACCACATTTTCCTCGCCCAAATTCCATCTATGATTTAGCGCATTCCTGCGGAAATACAAGATAATAACTGGGTATTTAATGTAGAAATGAATTTCATTCCATTACACAAACATTCACGGAACACAAATCTTGTTAGCAGGAAACATAAAATGAATATTTAAACTCTGAACAATGCACTTTATCTGTATTTTCGGCGGGAAAAGAGGTGAAAATAAATTAAATGTAAGCCCTCTTATCTTCATTACATAAAACTAAGTGTTTCTCCGATCCTTCTTGAGCTACTGAGATTTTTTGCAATTATATTAAACGTAGTGGATATCAATAAGCTTTCAGTGGCGCTCGCAGGATAAAGCTTTGGAGCGGGCTAGAATATTTTAGAAGTCTATATTTTCTTGATCTAACCCAGAATGTCAGACGAGCTCGGTCCGATTTTTATTACATTTTATTAACAAGTTGGAAATTGCACGCGAAGCGTAGCAAATGAGGTGCGTTCGCACGATAACGAAGTTTTAAAAATATTTAGATCTTGCTGATATAGTAGTGCGTACTTCGGATTCAGCATGGTAGTCGAAATCTTTGTGTTTCTGTAAATATGCAGGAAGTAATTTTTATTACACGTCAGCAACGTATATCTTATGCATAAATTATGAAATAGTTGAATATAATTAAAACACGCCCCAAACAACGTTTCCCCGTATACCCTTATGTAATGGAATACTTTTGTGTGGCCCTGTAATTTAATAATAAAAATTCTTTGCATCACAGATTGTACAGAATGCACATTTTAGTATATACTTCATAGATTCATGTCAATTCTATTATGTTCGAATGAGTGCAACATCATTAAAATACATTTGAAACTTTTTCCCCACTGACCGTAATGTAATGGAATACTTTTGATTGTCCCTGTAATTGATCTATGCATCCGATTTTCATAACATTTGAAATGACTCGACAAAATTACGTAATAATTATATATTTTAAATTTCAAACGATTAAAATGCATTTGAAACTTTTTTCCCCATTGACCGTAATGTAACGGAATCCTTTATATTGTCCCTGTAATTGATCTGTCCATCCGATTTTCATAAAATTTGAAATGACTCGACAAAATTATGTTATAATTATGTATTTTAAATTTCAAACGATTCGGTTGGGCAGTTTTTGCGTTGTTATATGCGGACAGACAGACAGACGGACGGACGAACTGAGCGGCAACAATAGGTGCTACGTATTTACATAATTACGAACGCACCTAAAAATGGACAAGATGTGTCGTTCCCGGACATGCATTTTTTCTATTGATTTGACACAGAACGAAGACTGGATGGTAGAAGGGGGGGGGGAGAGAATCAGCGAAACCTGGCTGAGGGGCTCTGAAAATTTTTGATGGGGCTAATTCTTGACGGTTTAAACTTCTTTGATAAACAAAAATAAAATATTGTTTTAAGTGGTGAATATTAAAAATATTCATATTTCAGAATCCATGAGAAAATTTATAAATAAGAAAAAAAACAATGTGAAAAGTTTACTATTTTTGAAAAATTCTATTTTGCAGAATCTGTTTAAAATATTAAAAGTAAAATTTTGTAATTTTAGAAAAATTTAAATAGTTAGTTTAATCTTAAGGTCTGGGAGGGGCTTCAGCCTCCTTAGCTCTCCCATGGGTGCCAATGTCAGGTCTTATGGGTGAAATAAAAAAGGGGAATATTAACTAATTATCTTTATTGAATAGGCTTAAATTGAAAATTTAATGAATATTTGGCGAAAATTTAATAAGAGGAAAGTCCGGAAAGAGTCGATTTTACTCCAAGTATGTGATTAAATTTTAATTTGAATCAGAAATTTTTTCTTGAATAGAAATTATTTCTTGAAATTTAATCTACGCTGATTTACATTAAATAAATCAATTAAATAATTTTGAATAAAAAGTTCTTTTAAATATATTGTTATGAAACTTGAGTAAAATTTCCGGGAGTTCTAGTGTTAATTGTATAAAATTCCCTTAAACAATATAAGTATTATTTTTAACGTTTTTCCATAACTGCTGTTACAATTTATTTCTATATAAAGATACTGCCACATTTTCTTCGCCCAAATTCCTTCTGTGATTTAGCGCATTCCTGCGGAAACGCAAGATAATAACTGTGGTATTTAGCATAGAAATAAATTACATTCTATTACACAAACATTCACGGAACACAAATCTTGTTAGCGGGAAACATAAAATAAATATTTAAATACTGAACAGAATGCTTTATCTATTTTTCGGGCAGGAAAAGAAGTGAAAATAAATGAAATGAAATGTGTGTCTTATCTTCATTATATAAAACTAAGTGTTTCTCCGATCGTTCTCGAGCTACTGAGATTTTTTATAAATATATTAAACATGGTGGATATCAATCAGGTTTTATGGGTGATATAAAAAAGGGGGTTCTACTTGGTTTTTCCCGTCGACCAATTTCGCCAAATTATACAAATCACAAAACTCATAGCCAAATTATGCATATTGGCATAATTTTCATTTTAAATAACGAAAAAACAAATAATTAGTATAATATTAATAAAAATACAAATAAAAAATCGAAATAAAAATCATTTAATGGCGTTTTAAAAGCGTGTGTCGTATTTAATGTCATTGAATGCGACATTCACGATCATCCATTAATGGCATTTAGTCTTATAGTTTAGCGATGTTTTTTTTTTTTTTTTTTTTTTTTTTTTTTTTTTTTTTTTAAAAGGAAAAAAAAGGAAATATTAACTAAATATCTTTATTGATTAGAATTAAATTGAAAGTTTTATGAGTATTTGTCGAAAATTTAATAACAGGATATAATAAGAAAGCCCGGAAAGAGTCAATTTGACTCCAACTATGTGGTTAAATTTCAATTCGAACCAGAAATTTTGTTCTTGAAATTAAATTATTTTTTGAAATTTAATCCACGCTGATTTACGTTAAATAAATCAATTAAATAATTTTGAATAAAAAATTCTGGTGAAAAATATATGAAACTTGAGTAGAATTTCCGGACGTTCTAGTGTTAAGGGTATAAAATTCCTTTCAACAACATAAGTATTATTTTTAAAGTTTTCTCATAACTGTTGTTACATCTTATCTCTCTATATAAAGATAGTCACAATTTCTTCGCCAAATTCCTTCTGTGATTTAGCGCATTCCTGCGGAAACGCAAGATAATAACTGTGGTATTTAGCATAGAAATAAATTACATTATATTACACAAACATTCGCGGAACACAAACCTTGTTAGCGGGAAACATAAAATGAATATTTAAATTCTGAACAGAATGCTTTATCTATTTTTTGGGCAGGAAAAGAGAGGAAAATAAATGAAATGTAAAACGTCTTATCTTCATTACATAAAACTAACTGTTTCTTGGATCGTTGTTGAGATACTGACAAGGAAGGTCTCCATGGGGGCATACTCAGAATTTTTTGAAAAAAATACGAATTAAACTTCTCATGTAGGTAATAAAGAATCAGTGAAAATTAGCGGCGGAATTACATTATTAGATATGTAAAAAAATAAAATAGTTTGAAATAATTGGCGTGAAAAGCTGAAAGCGACGCGGGATTTGGCGAGCAGTGCATTTCCTCGCCAAAAGTAGACGATTTTAACGAATCTGAAAATTGATTTTAATTGACTTCACTGTTAAAAATCTGCAGCATTTAAACTGCAACGTCACTCCACTACTTTTATAGAATATCTCTCTTCTGACCAATGAGAATGCTCCATAGCACGGTGAATAGACCGTTTTCTATAAAAGCGATGAAGTGACGCTGCAGAAAATGGTACAGATTTTTAGCGGTGTTGTAGTTTGTGCAATATTGCATTTTGTTGCAACGCACTCCACCGCTTGTATATAATATCTCTATTCCAACCAATGAGAAAGCTCCATTTCACGGCCAAGTAACCGTTTTCTATACAAGCAAGGGAGTGCGTTGCAACAAAATGCAGCAGATTTTTAACAGTGTATTTTTCAATTTGGAACAATTTTAATCAATTTAAATTGTGTTTTAAATGATAAAATATATTAATTTCATTTTTTTATAAGTACATATAAACGTATATGACAAAATTACACTTAAAATAAAGTAAAAATGCAAAACTAAAATTACTTAAACTAAACTTATTTAAATAAATTGAACATAGAAAGTTTTTTCTTTAAAAAGTATTCGAAGCGTAAAAGCGTATTTTTCAAAATTTCGTTTTTTCGCCAACCAGAGATAAATCGCCAAATAAACGAAATTTTTATTATTTTTTTACGGACGTTATAAGGAGGTTCCGCCGAAATTTTTTTATAAACATATATAACTACATGAGAAGAACATTCTGTAATTTTTTCAGATTTTTCTGAGTATGCCCGTATGGAGACCTTCCTTGTGAGATGCTTTATAAATATATTAAACGTGGAGGATATCCGTCAGTTTTATCGATGAAAAAAAAAAAAAAAAAAACATGAACTCATTATTTTTAGTGAAAACACATATCCCTCTAAGCGTCTGAAACATAATATTCCGTGTACTAAGCTCCAATTTTTACTGCAATATTAGAAATATTTAATATACTGTAATTCTATAGATTTAATGAATTTTCAATACATCGCAGAATGATTCATTTTCTGGAGGATTACATTCATGCTTATAATTAAGTTTTTTTTTATATGTATATAATGTTGAAAGATTCATATTTTCTTAACATTTAAAACAAAATGTTGAGAAAACAGCATTACAATTTTACCCTTTTGCAAGACGTTTGGAGGTTGAAAGTTTTATGAATATAAGTCAAAGATTTAAGGAGAGGATTAATTCTAAGTTGGTATTACATTTAACGAATGTCATTGCATGTCAAATTTTGTAATATTGTGTAAAATTTCGAGTTATTCATGGGCAATTAATTCACTGTGTCTGCAATTTCGCGCCGTATAAATATCGTATAAGTAACGTAACGTCGTATGAAAAAATGTGCGTCAGTGTAATGTAAACCGTACAAATGATGTATCAAGTTTTTCAAGCTAAACTTTAATTTCAATAGGTTATATCGACCAGGTCTATACACTATTTGAAATATCGATAACTTAAACATATTTTTTCATTATTAAAAAATCTGATAAATTATATATCTCGAAATTCAATGTAAAAATGCAAAAAATGCTTTTCAAATGCAAAAAAAGTTAAAAGACTAGGAAAAAAAATTAAAGTTGTCTCTAAAAAATGATGTGATTTAAAATTTCCAAGCATATATTATGTTATTTATTTTACATTTTTCATTGAAGTATTTACCATTTGTAAATAAATTGCGTTCGTATAAATTCATAGAAATCCTTTTCCTTTCAATTAAATAGATCTTATCATATTTTGGAAATTCAGATATATACATAATGGGCTTCGCGGTCATCAAGTTCTAGCTTTCTAAGTTTGACAATAACAAGTGAAAGTTTTATCAAAATACAGTAGAATTTTCATTCAAGAAAGTTTTACCGTTAACATCTAGATTTCTTTATATTGGTTGTTTATGCAAAAAAATATCTCCTATTTAATAAAATTGTATATAAAAAGATAATATGTATATACATACATACATACATACATACATACATATATATATATATATATATATATATATATATATATATATAACATAGCATTGCAACATAGTCGTAAAACATATATACTACTTTAAATCATCAAATGATATGAAATAATATTTTATTCTAATTAAAAGTTAATTATTACCAATTTATAATATTTATAATAGGTTTTTCTACGTTAAAAATATACACTTTAGAAATTAACGCAAAGCATGTAATTATGTTATAGTTTCTAATAAAAACTAGTTGGATATGTCAATCCCAAAACTTTCTTCTATCTCATAAGTACATTTTAATATTTAAAAAAAAAACGTGGTGACCCCAAAGTTACCCACTATCGAATTTCCTCGAACATTTGACCTAGCCTAATTTGATTCTGGCATCTGAAAAGCCTAAAACGCAAAATTTAATTAATATTCTGAGAAAATGAGCTTAGTAGTACCTCATGTTTTGGGTAATTTATACTAAAACCTAATAAGCATCTATTTATGTCAAGACCTAACAGAATCTGAAATTTGATGGAATTTCGTCCATTAGTTCTTGAGATATAGTTATAACAAAAAATTTGCAAAACGTAGCACAGCAACACCATATCTTGGACAATTTATGCCAAAACGTAAAAAAGCGTCTAATTATGTTATGGTGTAAAATAATCTGAAGTTTGATGAAATTCTGTGCATTAGTTCTTGAGATATAGCTAGTTAAAAAAACGTATAAAATATAGCACAGCAGCACCACCAGTTGAAGGATTTATAACAAAACCTGATCATCGTGTAATTATGTTATATGTCATTTTGTAACAAAATCTGAAGTTTGATGAAATTCTGTGCGTTGATTGTTGAGATATAGCTATCGGAAAAATCGTGCAAAATGCAGCATAGCTGCACCACCTGTTGCAAGGTTAATACCAAAATGTAATCAGCGTCTAATTATGTTATATATTCTAGTGCAACAGAATCTAAAATTTGATGAAGTTCTCTGCATTAGTTCTTGAGATATAGCTATTGCAAAAATTGTGCAAAATGTAGCATAGCAGCGCCACCTATGGGGCAGTTCACACCAAAACCTTATCAGTGGCTGTGTATGTCAAGGTATCGCGGAATCTCAAGTTTGGTGAAATTCTGTGCATCAATTCTTGAGATATAGCTATCGTGAAAATCATGAAAAACGTGGCACAGCAGCGTCACCTGCTAGCCAATTTACACCAAAACTTAATCAGCGTTTATGTATATGAAGGGGTTACAGAATCTGAAGTTTGGTGAAATTCTGTGCATTACTTCTTGACATGTAGCAATCTTGAAAATCATGAAAAACGTAGTACAGCAGCGCCACATGCAGCCCAATTTACACCAAAAATCAATAGGCACTAATTCATATCAAGGTCTAACTGAATATAAAATTTTATGAAATTTTGAGCATTAGTTCTTGAGATAGAGCGCCCAAAAATTTCTTGTCAGATTCAGACAGACAGACACACAGATAGACAAACAGACAGACAGACGGACAGACTCACAGACAGACATTTTCTAAAAACAGTCAAAACGTGTTCAGGACCTTCTAAAACGTATAAATCCGTCGAAAACCGGAAGTCGAAAATTTTCATTAATCCAATACTTTCTTCTTGTAAAAATAGAAGAATGTAAAAATTATTAATTTTACAATACTTCTGAAAAAAAAATATTTTTACTTTTTTAAATATACTATTTAATGATCTAAATTTTATAAGAAAAACAATTCGCTTGCATTAATTAATTTGCTAATTCATTAATTTAAATATTAAATTAATTTTTAAAATAATGCGCATAAGACAATTACAGGTAAATGAATACATAAATAAAATAAAAACACTTTAATATTACAATTTTCCAATCTGCCATTTACGTCAACGACACTTGTCATTTTCGTGCCACTTGTTGAAATGCCACTTTCAGCAGAATGTTTCCTTAAATGCGGACTTCATTAAAGCCAAGTTCGACTATAGTATCAAATTAACCAATGTACGTACCTACGCCTGAAATTTTCAATAGAAAAAAAAGACATTTGAAAAATGTGAAATCGATATGAAAGATCTATTGCAAACATACCAATAATTAATGGATTACTTTTATAAAAAACTTTTTTTCAGTTCTTTAGTTAAATATTAAATCTTACTGCCCAACATGTTACAATTTAGTTTATTAAAGTTGCCTTAAATACTTCAACTCACGAATCATTCTTTGTTAGTTTTAGAAAGAAAGCACTTATCTTCACAGTGTAGTTTATGAAATGCTTTAGCTCTAATTAACACATGTACAATTTTTAAATAAATGACTTTTATGCAAATCTATGCTTTCAAAACTATTCTTTGTTCCACATCCATTGTTAATCCACATCCATTTTCCTCTTTCAAAATGCGAATTAAATTAAATGTTTACTGAGAAATATGTAATCATAAGTAAAGTTGTGACATCCGATATTGCTTTCAAACTTCAATTAAAAGTTTTCTTTAATTAGTAAAAGGACTTGAAGTAATTTGAATTCGCTTTTCGAAACAATGAGAAACATTGTTACATTTGAGTTTCAGAAAGACTTTTCTTATGCAACATGTTGGTATTTTTAAAAGCGTTTTTAAATTTCGATTCGTTTCTAAAATATAATTAGTTGAATTCGAAATGGATGAAAATATTCGTACTTTTCCTTCTTGTTAAACTTCAGTGAAGGCTTACTTTGGAGACATGAAATTTATTGTTTTTCATCTGTCAGTCTGTTCTTCTGTATATCTGTCCCGCTATAGCTGCCGCAAAATAAAATCAAAACATTTTTTTTTTTCGGAAACAATATTATAAAACTCTATTTTACTCAATTTACGCTTACAAAAGTCCCTGATACATCAGATTTAGGTGTTTGGGGTTGGCAGGTATGTAGAAGTATGAGGATAATGAAAAATATTTCTCCAAACTGTTACTTATCCTTATAAATCAAAATGAATAATGCAAGATATACAATAACCATTAGCACAATTATTAGAAAGTGACAAATTTAAATTAAGTGAGGCTACGGGGTGTTCAGGGGGGCGGAGCCCCTCTGAAGAAATCTAATAATTTATAATAAAAAAAATAATAGATCATGAAAGTTTCAGAATATCCTAACATAACTAAATTTTTAATTTACCGTTTTTTATGGCTGAAAACTTCTAATTCATATTTTATTCTTATGATTAATTACGTAATTTGAAAATTTTAAATTACATTTTCCAGGAAGTTGAATATTGCCCAAAGTGTGTTAAAAAAGAAACAAAATGTGCGAAGCTGACGTTGAGGCTCCTGATCTGCAGATTTACTAGTATTAATTTTCTTTTTATTCATATATATTTTTTCCATTTACCTTTATTTACATGACAATTCAAACATTACACTGACGCATTATACATGATTTTAATATTATGATGATAAAGGATTGCTAGGCAACTATAAAAAGTAAAAAAAATGGAATAAGTACATTTCAAATAAGTAAATCTATAAAACACATTGTTTTATATAAGTGGAAAAAATTTATAAAAATTATCCAAAAATTACAGTAATAATTTGAAAAATCTGAAAAATGCATTGACAAAATTTCAAAATAATTTCAATAATTTCAGCCTCGTATTCGCAAATTTCAGTATCCAATTTGTCATTTAATGCCATTGAGCAAGTGAGCCATTTTCTTTCAACAAATGAAAATTTTAAAAATTGCCATAGAAAAGCATTATGGTGCAAAATTAAATGCCCTGTATTTTTCGAACAAATGAATCAAATAGAACAAAAAACTAAACAGCTAAATCCAGGTATCTCGGGAACATAGCCACTTAATTTCAAGTTTATCGGGTGTTTTTTTGCGGCAGTTATCGTGGAACAGACAGACAGAAACCAGAACATTTCGTGTCTCTAAAGTAATCCTTCACTGACGTTTCGGCAATTAACCTTTTTTGTATCTCACCAGAGCATTTTTTAATACTTGTCATTTAATTTTTTGGATAAAAATGAAGATTTTTTTTTATATCTTGAAAAGCAAAATATTTGCCGCTGTCAAAATCTTATTCTTGTACTAGAATAACTAAGAAAGTTATTGCATTGCTATATAAAATGCATGATGTCTGAAAAAAAAACCAAGGAGTTGAACGAAAAAAACTACAATGCGCTCACAACTTTATTCGAAGAACTGAAACTAAATTTTTCGCAATAAAAACAAATAACCAAGTTTATCACGTGATTTATTTAATTTGAATAAATTATGTTACATACATAAAAAGATTTATATTTATTTAAACTTGGTTGCAATGAATTAAAAAAAACTACAACAGCAACAAGAAACAATATTCAACTGGAGCTTTAAAACACAAATTCGATTTTCTCAGCGATCGTCAAACATACAAAGACGAAAAAAAACCTATTTTAAGTTTTACCAAAGGATTAAAATAAACCAAAGATGAAGTTAATCCATCCACAGGATCGTTAGCTATCACTTGTTGAATTTTATGTCTTCATTTTTTCGTTAAAATTAAATAAAAAACTATGTAAACAACAATAATTTTTTTTAGTGCTATCCTTTTATTCGGATCCTCGAGTTCTATATTTTGAAGAAAAAAAAAACACTGCCGTACGTCAACTTTTTCGACAGAAATTTCAAAAAGACGTTTGCATTTTCCATTTCTTAAACATATTATACCAAGCGCTACCGCTTGGTTACCGCTTGGTAATTTAAGTTGAGGAAATTATTAAAGAAATTCAAGGAAAGAATCAATTTTTTTTTACACTGATTAAATTAAAAAGATGATGATGTTGTTGCTTTATACGTACAAAAGTAAGAAAAAGGGCATATTCAGAGAAATTAATTGATACAAAAACGAAGAATTGCATGCATGTGCAAGGACACATAGCCAACTCAAATTTAAACAAATCGGAAATCGCAGGTAAAATCTAGCAAATGAGATGGTTCGTACTATAACGAGGTTTCTAAAATAATCCGATCTTAGTGTAGTAGTTTACAGTACTTCGGATGCAGTTTAGTAAACACAATATTTTGTATGTCCTTGTAAATATTAATAATATATTTAAAATATTATAATTCAAATTGTCCATAATGTATTCAAAATTTAGCATTTTGTGCAAAAAACAGCTTGAATTTTTATAGATCAATATATTGATATGTGATTTTACATATAGTAGAGTTGAAATGATCAAGTCTAATATAGTTTTGATGCAATACATAATTAATATATATTTACATTTTGTTATAATATGTAAATGAATGGCGGTAAAAACGAAAGTATGGCTATCAAGACATTTTCTTTATTAGAATTTGAATCACACAGAAATTTTAGTAACCACCACTAGCAAAAATGTGGGATTTATTATGAAAAAGAGAACATGTAGGAAATTGCACATCAAACGTAGCAAATGAGATGTGTTCTTATTATTTATTTTTTTTTAATATGCAGTATTTCGGATACAGTACAGTATCCGAAATATTTTGAGTATCCCTGTAAATATTATATGCTTCCTATTACACGGGAAGTAACTTGTAGTAAACCTCAGCAACGTATATTTACTTCATAAAATGAGAAATTGTTTAGTATAGTTAATACTTGCACCAAATAATGTTTCCTCCTATCTATAATGTAATGGAATACATTTGTGTAGCACTGTAAATGAATAACAAACATTCTTTGCACCACAGATGGTACAGGATGTATATTTTAGTATATATTGCATAGATGTACATCAATTTCATTATGTTCGAAATAGTAGAAGCATCATTAAAATGCACTTGAAACTACTTTTTTCTTATTGACCGTAACGTAACGGAATACTTTTGATTGTCCTTGTAATTAAACAATACATTCTATTTTCTTAAAATTTTAAATGACTCGAGAAAATTATGCAACATTTGTATATTTTAAATTTCAAATAATTCGTTTGGGTAGTTCTTGTTCTGTTGCATGGGTATAGACGAATAGAAGGACATGTGGACTGAAGGAGGACAATAGGTGCTAGGTATTTACTTAATTACGAACGCACCTGAAAAGCCTTAGAAATCTGGAAAAATTTAAAGAAAATGAGAATTAATCCTCATCATACATTGAAGCTTCAAATGATTAAGCTTGGTGTTAAATGAGGTTGTTTATTTTGAAGAATTTTTCATAAAGAACAGAGAATTGTGAATTTAAAGATGAATTTGAATACCTAAATGTTGAAATTCAAATTAAATTTTCAAATGCAAAGGTGAAAACAGAACTCACTGGGTGGCAACAATCGTCCTCACCTGGTGGAATGTATCTTGAACTTATTAAAATATAATATAATGATACAATATTGCTGGAATATTATTTAAATTTTTATAACCTCCTGTGCAAAAATCCTGGCTGAAGTTCCAAGACCATATGGATTAAATAGGTATGTGTCAATTTTAAGAGAAGAAACAAAATACTCTTCAGCAAACAGAGAGAATTACATGTTGCATGTCTAATCATGAAAGTATTGTGAAAAGCTTTAAGAAATAGACTGGAAGACAAATATGTCGGAATCCAAAGATAGAAAGGCTTTTCATCAGATACAAATACTTTCATCCAGTGTTGAAATCAGATACTTTTCTCCCTGAGTTACTTCAATGGTTCAGGGGAGTCATGATAGAGTTCGGGGGGGGGGGGTAATTGTGCTTTTTGATCACTGAATACGAAAAATTTTAAATTTTCCGGGTGAGGGCATTTAATTTCTCCGGAGGGGAATATCTCTCCCCGGGCCACCTCCTAAATTAAACACTGCATTTATCGACCCCATTTTTGTACAATAGCAGATTTTTGAAAAAAAATAGAGAAAAAGGGGGAAAGAAATGAGCTTATAAATGGAGTCCCAAAAGTCACATTTAAATTCAATAACAAATCAAGGTAATTGTCGTACAGAAGTGTTGTACGACAATTACTTGATTAAGTCCTGGCTTTCGACTAAACTGTTTTCGCATAGTGAGAAGTTTTTTATAAGCAAATAAAAAAATTTGTTCCCATAATCTCCCATTGATGATGTTATACCTTAGTATAATCAGAAAGTAGCATAAAAAAGTCAAGACAATCATCTACAGATAATTTCATTTTCAAAATCATTTAAAGTGTAATAATTTGTGAAATCCATTAACACAATTCAATGAATGCACAAGCTGTAGCTCGAGATATATTCATTTGATTCACGTCTTCATTACTTCAATCGCCGCCGTAGCAGAAGCATACACTTTGTCCTTTATTACTGGAAATTGTCTTTTATGTGCCGCTGTATCAAATTTAAACTGAAAATCAGAAAATAAAAAAGAAACCTGTATTTGTATACATTAAATCAAAGATTACGAACTAGTGGCACTATCAATTATAAATTTAGAACATTATATTCGCTTAAAGGAAACTTTTCATCTTGAAAAGCATTTTAGTCTAAACCATACGACAATTACTTGATTTTATGTTGAATTTTAAAATGTGTCAAGAACCTTTGAGCTACCCTATATCTGCTGATTACTATGTATCGAGAAATTTTATTTTATAAACTGAACAAATATAAAAAAAAAACGATGATAAATATCAACGAAGCATTTTATAGCAGAAGAACTGCAGAATTTAAAATACAAATGAGGTTTTTGTGAAACTTTCATGGTTAGTAAAACATTTTAGCCTAGATACGTTCTTTCTTTAGCTCACTAATTAAAGTCTAGTCTTTAAAAAATAACGCTCCGTTAGTTAAGCCTGCCGTAAGACGAAGTAGAAGCAATATTGTATGGTTAAATAGAAAACAAATTTATTGCTATTTTTTTTTTTTTTTTTTTACTTGGAAAGATTGCATGTTTTAAGTTTTTAAACAGTCGGATAGGGAAAAAGTACTTTTATATGCAATATGTTTGAAAACAGCCTCTTACTTTATTTTTGAAATATTATTATTATTATTATTATTATTATTATTATTATTATTATTATTATTTGTAGTTTTAAATCTTTTTCTGTACTGGTGGCAACTGAAGTACTTCATTTGAACAATAGATCATTAAAATGCTGTGCTTGATATTTGCTTTCAAAAATAAGATTACAAAATTTCGTCCCTAGTGTCAAAATGTGTGTAAGTAACAACTCCCCCTATCAGTGAAATTTTGCACTTTTAATTTTTGTAATTTTTTAGCAAATATTATTTAGCGTATCATTTCAGCTATCTATAGTTAAAATTGATCTCATTTGAATCAATAGAAATCATTGTAAAGCTCTCTAAAGTGGACAGCTTATTTCTGATAGTCTCCGCTTGATTGTTTGAGTGTGCCAGTTGTTTCCCGAGTACTGGGTATGCCGAATTCATCTGTACTGAAAATGTTACGGTGGAATTTGCATTTTTATTGGACAGTTTCACTTTTTTAATATTATTTATTACTTGCAAAGCGAATTAAATGCTTATATGTATTACAACATACCTTACCGGTTAAATTTTCTTTTTTATTTTATTTTATTTTGCTTATTTATTTATTATTATTATCTTAATGTCAAGCTCATCACTTGAAACATCTGTAATTCGAATTTGACGTCATTTGGAGCAGTAAAACACATTCTAGAACTCAAATGGGCAACTAATTTCCTGATCACTCTGTATATTTACTTTCTTCTATTATTACAAAAAGAAAATATTGAATTTATGAGAATCTAAATTAGTGATATGATTAAATTTATGAAATTAAATTAGTTCCATGTTTTAGTGATCAGAAGTCCCTCCCCCCCAAAAAATGTTATTACAGAATGTTTGTCTATGATTCTTTGCCGCTGTGTGCCTATCTATCCGCTTATCTGTTTGTCTATATGTATGTAAGAAGGGGGGGAGGATTGTACTTTTTCGGATTTTTCCGAAGCCTCAATAATACAATATTGTTCATCTGTTTATGATTTAGACTTTTGGGAAGCTTATCATATATGGAAAAACTCTAATAATTTAGTTAGTGACATGTCCAGTACTCCAAGATTTTCTGATGTCTGGTTTCCATTCCTGTAATTTCACTCCCCCTCCTCCCTCCTGTTCTCTTTGATTTGGACTCGTCCAGTAAGATGTGACATGATTGGTCTCCTCTGGGTGCGCGTGCCAGCTTATTTTTACTGTCGCTTTGCGACGTTTCCTAGTCAGTTCGCCTTAGCGGCGAGCTCAGTTACACGACTTATTTTATTTTATTTTGCGATGTGACTTTCTTTTACATTTTACACTTTTAGCACTGATGATGGGACTTAAGAAGTCCCAAAACATGTATGCTTTTAACATCTTTAACATCTTTTATTTTATAATATTTGTGCTCTGGAACGTTGTTTATTTATTTATTTATATATGTATGTGACACAAATTTTATAATTGCTGTATCTCAAAAACTAATGTAAGGAATTTAATAAAAATTTATACTCAGTTAATCTCTGATATAATTTTTCTGATTAGATTTTCGCGTAAATCGCCCAACAGGTGGTTATGCCATGTTGCCTTTTCACGATTTACTCAACAGCCTTATCTTAATATTTAGCCACGAATTTTCATCAAACTTCAGATTCAGTTTATCTTTAACCATTTCCGGAACGGAATAAGTCAGTTTGAATTGATTTAACTCCCGCAAGAATTTATAAACGAATTTATAAGAAAATGCGAACTTTCTTATTTTCTGGTATGTTATTAAAGGAAAATTTTAATAAAATATTCTTGATGGTGTCCTTTTTTAGGGACTTCGTGCCGGAAAGGGTTAACATGAGCTGATACTATTTATACTTTTGTATGAATCGGCCAACAAGTTGGGCTTGTATGTTGCATTTTTTTATTTCCACATTCGCCCTATCTTAAAAATTAATAGGCGTATTTTCAACAAAGCTTATCTTCAGTTAATCCCTGATATGAATTGATGTAATTTACATTTTGGTATAAATCACCCATGAGGTGGATGTGCTGTGCTGCATTTTTAAAGATTCCCAAAATAGCTCTGTTTTAAGAATTAATTCACAAATTTTCATAAAATTTCAGATTAAGGTGTACCTTGATAATTATTGGTAATGATTATCTTTTAGTGTAAAAAGCCTTACTGGTAAAACAGCTATGTTGAATTTTTCACGATTTGTGTAATAGTTCTATCTCGAGAACTACACTGTTGAACATTTGTGTAACGCTACACCATAAAATGGGTGGTAACTTTGCAGCTTCCAATTTTATGGAGTGATTTTTTTTCACCTATATAATGGTGCAATTTAAACACATATTACTGGTGTAACATTACAATATTACATCGGTTATATCGGTTAAAATAGTCCTTAAAATTGTAGGAAGCAAGGCTACTCCATAAAATTGGAGGCAGCAAAGCTGGCACCCATTTTATGGCGTAGCGTTACTCAAATGTTTTACAGTGTATTGCACAAATTTTCATTTAATTTAAGATTCAATAATTATTGACATAAGCTGTTGATTATTAAGTTTTGAAGTTTTTGGGATTAACAGTTACTACATTAAATGTATTTTTCCTTTAGGTTCTAATTTACTATGCATTATTAAAAATTTTGCTGTAGTTTGGATCTAATTATGGTGGTCAGTAGCTGCCATCATAAGATGGTGAAATCTCGTACCAACATGTGAAACTTCAAATTACAACCTCGTTCCAACTATTGGAAGCGTAATTTTTTTTCCAAGCACCTTCGTCGTTCCAAGCCCAAGCTCGCACTGTGATTGGTTGTTGCTCTCTGCACTGTTTTCATGCAACTTGGCGATAATCATACTTGGCGTAGCGATAGATGCTTCCGTCGAGTTTGATTTCCTTCCGAACCGAGTACAAAGTAACTTTTTTCTTTGCAGCATTGGATTGGATGGAACGTGTCTTACTGAAAGCTGTACTCTTTAAAAGTTTTTACACACAAGAGCACAAGACCAAGAGGATAAGTATAAAGGAAGTATAAGAAAGAGTAGGTTAGGTTTTAGGTTTACTCGTTCACTTACGAGCGAAGTATTTTTCGCCAAGTATGGTTATCGCCAAGTTACGTGAAAACAGTGCCGAGAGCAACAACCAATCAGAGTGCGAGCTTGGGCTTGGAACGACGAAGGTGCTTGGAAAAAAAATTTCGCCTATTGGAACGATGCTTCAATAAGACCTCCAAATCTTGGTACAAGATTCCAGTATCTTACAGTGGCAGGAATTGAGTACCAAAATTTGTTTAAAACGAGGATAAGATTTTTAAAAGTGTGTTTTTTAGCACTAAATAGCTCGAGTTTAAATTTTAATTAAACTACATTTATTAAATTATTTTTTCATATTATTTTTTGTTTCGCCACATATTCATTTTAATATACCAAAATTAACCAAATGTATATCGAGAAATATTCATTCATAAGTGAAATTTGGTACTGCTCTCAGACTTCATTTTTTTTAATTAGGTGCTTTTTAACTAGTGGAAAGGTTTCAAGTATTTTAAACACTTTATTTGAAACCTCAGGGAATATTCAAGGACATTATTTGTTTTCTCTGTTGTTATATTTTGAGTTACAAAAATACTCGAGTTCTTATAGTGTTTGTCAGCATTTCCAAAAGATATTTTAAAACTTTATATTATCTTGATAAATTTAATTAGCTAGAATCACAATGAAACTTATACTTTTTTCATTAACATCGATAAAGGTATTATGCTTCTTGCGTTATTTTTATGAAAGCAACAAGCACAAATATGTTTTGCGATGCAAAAAATGTTCTGAAACATGAAAGACAATGAAGATTTTTTTTTATTTCTCCCTTTTCCTATTTTATACATATTTGAGAAAACTGTTAGAAAATTCTGGAAAAAAATAATAAAAATCTGCAGAATTAATTACAATTCAGTTATAAATGTAACAGTAATTAATAGTATATTTTTGTAATTAAAAATTCTTTAAAATTCTGCAATTAAATACTGAACTTTAAACTAAATAATTTGAATTAACAAATCATTTAAAAATGCCTTTAAATTTTTACACTGTTAGAATAATTCCTTCTCTTCATTAAAAAAACTTAAAATCTTCTTTATATATATTATTATCAAGCTTAGTTTGCTATGTGCCGTATATTAATTAATCATTAGGAGCAAAATATTAAGTACGCATATATAATTTTTAAATAAATAAATTTTATACAATCTTATTCTTTGCAAAATAGTCCTTGTTCTTCCCTTTTCATTTTATTTACTGTAATTAGTAAAGTAAATCACTGAACCTTCAGAGCTTTCTTGAATGGACCGAATTATGCAGCGACATACAGTGGCACTAATTTATATAGACCCGTGCGCCCTGAGCCCACCGAATAATTTTACATTATAGCGTGCCCAATTTTTATTATTCTATTTCGTTATTTATTTCATTATTATTTTATTATTCATTTTTCTACCTAGAAGAAAATTTATTTCGCCAATAACCGCGCATTTTAATTCTCTGACTGATACCCATAAATTCAAAATGATAGAAATGTAAATGTTTAACTTTCTTTGCACAATTGCACCATAAAATTTAACTACTAAGAATATATTTGTTAAAAATACAACTAAACAATACAACTATTTATTAAAATTACATTTATTAAAAATCTCTCGATCAAGAAGCAAACTTAGTCCTTCCATTTTCATATTTTTCTGAAGACGGCCGCAGAAGACGGCGCGAAAGGTTATATTATTTTAATTGTACAAGTGTATATTAAAATTCTTGTTTTCTGCACCATTGAGCAATGTGTTGTATTTTTAATAAATATATTCTTAGCAGTTTAACTTTCTGTTTTTTCGATTTCTTGCCATGTTCATGATATGGGGATATTACAGTAAATATTACTGTTTTTATAGTGGAAAACGCATGAGAATATGATTTTAAATGAATGCAACTATATTAAAACGTGATAGTTTGACTTAAAAATCTCAAATTTCACCAACTGTCCACTCTTCAAAGAACAACAAACTGGTTGTATCATTTTACTAAAATGTCTTTGAGCCCACCCAATATTTTGGAACCAACCCTTCAAAAATTGGCGCCATTGGTGACACACACTCCGTGCCATACACATTTTTCATTTGATAATAGATTTCAATTACACGCACATTTTTTGCTATTTAAAAATGCATGACCGCACATTGACATCGTTTGGAAGCATAAATGGGATGTATTGAGAGGCTCACTCAGTGCAAACTAATGTTAAAATCAACATGCAAAGTATTATAAAAAGCAAAATGTAATACATGTACATTATTTTAACTAAAAATATCAGAACATATACTTTTTTAAAGAGGTGAAATATATGGTGTTTTCTTCCAATTTTGCAATGGATATAGTAGGAATAGAATGTTTGTAAATTTTATATTTAAAATATAAGTAAATATTTTGCTTATACACTGTAAAAAATAATCTGTAAGGTTACTAAAATTTTTCTAGGAAACTGGGATGCCTAGAACTTTTTATGTAACCGCAACAAAAGAAAAGCATGTAAGATTACAAAAGTTGCTTTAGTAAGCGTTCCTAAATATTGTTTAGTTAACATACTAATGATTTTTAGGGCGTTTCCTAAAGAATCTTCTGAAAATTTACTAAATATTATTTAGTAAACTTACTAACGATCATTTAGGAAGTTTATCAAGGAATTTTTTGTACATTTACTAAATGTTGTTTAGTAAATTTATGAACGATTTTTAAGGACATTTCTCAAATTAGTTTTGGTAAATTTACTAAATAATGTTTAATAAAGTAACTAGCTATTGTTTAGAGAATTTATTAAAGAATTTTTCGTAAAATCACTACGTATTATTTAGTAAACGTAAAAAAACTATTGTTTAGTGCGTTTATTAAACAATATTTTGCAAGTTTTCTAATATTTTTTTTAGTAAACTTACAAAGAATTTTTTAGTGTATTTACTAAGAATTTTTTTGCAAATTTGCGACAGATTTTACAGTATATTTACAGCATTTTTTTTAGTATTGCACCCAAAATTTTTTATGTACTTTAGCAAAGTATTTCTGGTAATTTTATTAAGGTACCGCAGAAAAATTCTTAGCATTCAAATCTGACTTTTCGGTAGTGTATTTAAAGCAGATTTTGTACTTGCTCAGGAAAAGTTCTTTGCAACTGTGCAAGATTTAATGCAGTAATTTGTTATTTATTTTTTTTTTATCTAACATTTTACTTATACTTATCAAAAGTTATATGTAACTATAAAAATTTTGCAGTGGCTTAATAATGGTTTACAGCTGTATTCCCTTTTTTAACTAAAAGTAATATTGATTGGAGTTGTTATTACGGTATTCTTTCAGTATGAAGTTGCATCTTTACTTTTTAAAAATATCTTGAGAGGTGTTTTCGTCATGTATCAAAATATTTTGATGCAAAATAAGCAATATGGCCTGACATGTTTCAGTGTTACCACAGCAATTTCCATGAATATTTGTATGTTATGCATGAGAAATCTGACAAAAGTTTCATTTTATGTATTTAAATAGGCAAATAATTTCGATTTAAAATGAACATTATAGCAATGGAACTAAATGAGGAGATAAGTATAACAGTTTTCAGTTAAATTAAAAAAAAAGAAGTCCAAAAGAAACAATTTAAATAAAGTATCATTAGTAAGTTTATAAAATATATTTAACATTTAAATAGAATTTCAGTGTAACTGAGGCAAATAAAATTTACAACCTTTAAGGACTACACTCCGTATTTATAAGTAAGCACTGTGCCTCATATAATACTATACATGATTTGAAAACCTGTATATAATTAGAAATACTTTCTGTTCGTTTTCTATAAATATGCTTATAAATTAGAAGTAGAAATACAGTAGTCTTGCAATTTTTTCTTTTTTTGACATTTTCTTTATGGAGTTTCTTTAAATTCTCAATTGATAAGAATTTCATTAACAAATATCTTCTATATATTTGAAACACTGCACAGTAACTGATTCTATGTCAGAAAAGCAGCTGTGACATCTAAAAAAAAATTGATTTCTTTCCCTGAATTTTTCATTCAAGGAAATATTCTTTTTTTACCTCTTATTCTTATTTTTTATGAATGCTCTATATAGTTATCAGTTTCTTAGACTTATACTCTATTAACGCACACTACACATTTTTTAATACTTTATATTCTTGTGAGGTATGTTTCAAATTTAAATATTAAAAAGAAAAATTAAATTATTGATAGGTCACACTTTTGAAACTCTAAATTTGCTTAAAGATACATAAAAATGGATGTGGGAATTTAGTATGATTCTACTGTGGTTACTTCAATAAGAAATAGTAGAATCCAAGTAGAATTTATAAGTAGAATCTCTAACTCAAATTGTTAAATATACAACAGAGATAACATACACACCTTAACATATCGCTCATCCGCAAGAAAAGGACGCATCTAGACGAAAATAAATTTCACATATGCAAAAAAACATTTGCTTTTTTTTTGTAACATAAAATTATAGCACTTAACTCAGCTCGCGGGAAAGTAAACGTGCATAAAAGCATAAAACACTTAAAAATGAAGTTGTATAATGAGGTTTGGAGGGTTGAGCAGTTTTACCTCCCCACACAAACCACCTCTCCTATGTTGTCATAAATGGACATATAGCGTAAGAAAGTAATTTTCTGCATGTTTACACGTATGAAAATATTTGTGTAGTAAGTCGCACCTATAACACAACTATTAGTGGAATAATATTCAAAATGAATTTATGCGAGATTTGTCACTTTTATTGCGATTGAACGATATGAATGTATTCAAAAATGCATCTTGGTCATATCAACAATAATTGTGAGCTGATTTCACATTTTTAAGTACGTAGTAGTATTTGATGATAGAGATGTCTAAAAAGACTTTCTGAAAGAAGAAAATAAATGGAAACAAAAAGGAAGCTATATTTCTTTAGAAAGCATTATGAGCTACCAGTTTATTATAAATTCTTCATGCATACTTGTACAACTAATAAGTGTAATAACATTAAATGACAAAATTCATTGAAATATGAATAAATTTTATTTCTAAACCACAAATTAATGCATTCATTACAATAACATATTTGCAAACATTTTTTTAAGGTGACACATTTTACAAATCTTACATAATTTGTATGGTTATGTAATAGGAATTCCTCAGGCAAGAATTTAGTCAGTACTATCTGCAAAAACAGCATGCATTTTAAACTCAGTGTTGAATATTGAATAACACATGAATTAAATAAAATACGAAATAATACGAAATAAACAAAACGCAGTATCAAAAAATCTAATTCTCCTATGAGAACTTGGCTCTCTTATTTTTCAATTCCTGTACATATAAGTGTTGAGTATCCCACAATTGGATGTAGGAGTAGTGCTTCTGGTTCCTCATCGGACTTAACCAAACCTTCACTGTCAAGAAGGCTTACAATATATTTAATTCTAATTTCTGTTTCCTCCTGCAACTAAAAAAGAAAACTGAATGTTAACATAAAAAGTTAAATAAATATACTATTATAGAAAAGTCAATATTCATCTTCGTACTGAATAATTGAATGTCAACAATGGGACCTGCCAAACTTGAAGGCAAACATCTTAAAGACATTACAGAAAGAAGTTTATCACTTTTAGGTAGATTTCGTATGAAATACTACCTATTGCATTGTCTCCCATGTTGGAATTTCTGAAAAATTTTTGCGGATCTACACGAATCATGACTCCTAGACCCCAAAACCACCATCAGTAAAAAAGTTTATATATATATATATCTATCTATCTATCTATCTATCTATCGGTGTATATCACTTTCTTCTAGACACGATAACTTCCATAATTATGCTCAGATCTTCTTCAAACTTTTACATAAAATCAAGGAGCCTAAAATCTCGGTCGAGTTCGTTAATGGGCAAAATCGGACCAAGGGGGTGGAAATAGGGAGGGTTTTTGTGAAAACAGAAGAAACGCGATAACTTCTTAATTAAAATAGATATCGAATCAGTTTAAAGTTTATATTACTTCTAAGAAATGGGCAAAAAGTTTATGCATGACAGATTTTTGATAAAGTTAAAAATGGGCTCAAGGGGCGAAAAAAACATGGTTTTTGGGAGAAAAAAATTCATAACTTCGTCAATTCTCAAGATATTAAATCCAACTAAATTTTATATAAATGTACTCAATATTATCTAAAACTTTTGTATTTACAAGTTTTTGATAGGACCAATTTTTACCGAGGAAAAAAATTAAAAACGAAAAGAAAAAGGGGGGAGGAAAAAGAAAAAACCCATAACTTACTCAATTCTTAAGCAATCAAATCTAATTAAATTTATTTTACATCTTCACAATAAGATCTACAACTTTTATATTGACAAGTTTTTCATAGAACCCATTCTTATAGCAAAAATAAATTAAACAAAAATAGGAGTTGGAGTAAAAACCTTAAATCCAAACTGCTTATATTCTGACTCATTTTAAAATTCATTTTTGATTTTAAACGCATCCAAATGACAGATCCTCTTATTTAGGAACTATATAATGCGACGTTTTGGCCAATTTTTTGATAAAGGCAGAATATATTTTTAAAAAGGCTGCCAAAAAAGGTATTTTGAACAGATTTCCCGAAATTATCGTCATTAAAAATTGATTAAGTATAACAAATTGCGTTTTTTCTGAGTCATTTTTAAATTCATTTTTGTTCTCAAACCCATCCAATTTACAGGTCCTATTATTTAGGAACTATATAATGCGACGTATTGGCCAGTTTTTTGATAAAGGCAGAATATATTTTTTAAAAGGCTGCCAAATAGGGTATTTTGAACAGAATTTCACGAAATTATCATGATTGAAATTTGAGGAAATTAAAAAAATTGCGTTTTTACCGAGTCATTTTTAAATCTTTTTTTGTTCTCAAACGCATCCAATTTACAGGTTCTCTTACTTAGGAACTATATTATGTGACGGAGTGGCCAGTTTTTTGATAAAGGCAGAATATATTTCAAAAAAAGGCTGCCAAAATGGGCACTTCGCACAAAATTTCCCAAAGCGACCATGATTAATGAACTGTGGGTATTCAAATAACAAATTGTTTATTTTATGACTCATTTTTAAATCCAATTTTGCTCTGAAACGCATTCAAATGACAGTTTTTTGTTACTTAGGAACTATATAATGTGCGTATTCTTTGATTTTTTGATAAAGGGTGAATATACATATTTTTAAAAGCTGTCAAAGTAAGCACTTCGCAAAAAAATTTCCCAAAGCGATCATGACAAAAGAATTGAGGTTGTATTCAAATAACAATTTTTTTATTTTATGACTCATTTTTAAATTCAATTTTGCTCTCAAACGCATTCAATTGACAGTTTTTCGTTATTTAGGAACTGTGTAATGTGCCGTATTGGTCAGATTTTTGATAAAGGCTAAATATATATTTAAAAAAATCTGTCAAAGTGGGCACTTCGTACAAAATTTATCAAAGCAATCTTGATTAAAGAATTGTGGATGTATTAAAATAATAAATTGGTTATTTTATTACTCATTTTTAAATTCAATTTTGCTGTCAAACGAATTTAATTAACAGTTTTTTGTTATTTAGGAACTATATAATGAGCATATTGGTCAATTTTTTTAATAAAGTAAGAATATAATTCAAAATATGTTGCCAAAATGGGCATTTGAGTAGAATTTCGTTTAAGAGGATTTCGATAAAACCAGTTCTTACAGAAAAATGAAATTAAAAAATTTTTAAAAGCGGTTGAATAAAGTAGTTAAACTGGGTTTATCTCTAATCATTTTTTTTTTTTTTTTTTTTTTTTTTTTTTTTTTCTTTTTTTTTTGAGATGAAAACTTTTCGAAATCTACCTCCGCCTATAGGCCATGCCGAAAGGGATTTTAATATATTAGAATTTTTTCAAAAATAATTATTAAAAATGAGAAAAACCATGCAAAAATTTTTTTAAATCCAAACTGTTGACCGACACTTGAGACATGCAGAAATATACTTTTTCTCATTCAAGACTTTTTCATTTGCTGATATAACATCAAGAAATCGTAAATTAGTGTCATTATTCACCTCTAATTTCATACAAAATGTATTTGTAGAACCATATGACAATGAAAAAGACGTATTTTAAAAATTTTGACATGCTTGTCATTTATTAAATAAAAATATAAAATCAGTTGGTACATGGATGGTATAATAACACATAAGAAATATTAAATATGCTTTGTGAATGCATACATATGAATGCAACTGCTCAACTGGTACAAAAAGAATGTCCTGAAAGTATTCATGATATTGAAACTGAAGATTAGAAAATTCCCCAACATTTCTGAGTGTCATTGTCTTTTGACAGCATGTCTAAATAATTAGACAATACTCGGACACAACCTACCTTCTTATTCAATAGATAATACTTATAGGCATGTTTTGTAAAGCAAGTGCTAGAAGTAATTTCTAATCGCATTATTTAAATTAAATGTAGTTCAATAATATATTTATGCCACGGAAGTGTTTTTTCAAATAAATTTCTCAGCAAAAAACCCCCGAAACTTTAAGATAAAGAATCATGTTTTTTTTACATTAAAAAAATATGATTTTTATGATCCCCTACCCCTCCAGAAGTAAAATCCAGAAACAATTAGGTTCCCAAAACTATTAAATCCCTAATTGCTAACTTAAAACATGTTTTAAAGCTTTCTTTATAATTTTTAGTGATTACAATAATTATAAAAACTGCTATCATTTACATTAGCTAGTAGTATACAATGTTATATATATAAATATTTTGTAATAATTATGTAAAAACATATTAAATATAAATAATATTTACATGCATTAAAATTATTCACTGCATTTTTCATTAAATTGTTAAAAATATATATAAAATTAATTATGAATTTATTATCTAAGAAAACAATACCTATTTTTATGTTTTAATTGCTAAAATAATAATTTAGTATTCATTCTACAAAGAAAACGTATCCATGTGTTAATTCTCCCAAAAAAGCACTAGTTTTTAACAAAAGCCATTGTTTCTTGAGAAAATAAATTTGCAATCTCTTTATTAATAAAATACGAAAAAAGTACATAATATTTTAATATAATAAATAAAGTAACATTATCTTTTAAATTTAATGATTTACAAAAAAGACTACGTGATTTATCAAAATCCTGTTTTTTTTAAATAAAGTTCTATATTTTTATAAAGTTTTGGGCACACAGATTTAGAAATAATGCATTATGCAAGATTTTCTTGTTAAATGATCTCTGGTTACTATACAAAAGTTGAATTTCCCTATTTTTTTTCTAATCAAAGTAAATTTTGACAATCTTAAAAGAAGCAGGTTGTTGCAAAGCTTCAATATGACCTAGAGTAGTCTAAGATCCGGCTGCAGAATCAGTGTACTCATCGAGTGTTTGCTGAAAACCAAAATTTACACATATTTATGATTAGGAGAATTTATATCTACCAGGTTGCCTATCAAAATGTGGCCGCTAGTATTTTTAATTAAATTATCAATAATTCATAATCCGTAAGAAATTTCACTGACTTGTTTTTTCAATAAAATGTCGTCTACTTTACGGCAACATCTATAAAGACTCTGAAAAATCATGGTTGCCGTTACGCACCTGGCCGCACCTCTTCGCAGCCAGGTATACACAGGTATGATTTTGTTACATTTATACACCCACAACGTACATTCATAATTTATGTATCAAATTAAAGCTAATTTTTTTCTGTTTATTATTATATATGGTTGCCTAATTAAATCTGGCCGCAAATAAGGGTTGCTGGCTGTTAAATATAGTAAATATTAAAAGTAGAGTGAAAGAGAGCTAGCGCGTAACACCACTAGTCAGACGAGGATAGCGATTGCCAGCTGTCGGACGGTTTAAAGCCATTGCGCATGCGTCAGATACTAGTGTTCTCAACGGATCAGTTGCGACTTTTATTCTAACAAGGAAGGTCTCCATACGGGCATACTCAGAAATCTGAAAAAAACACAGAATGTTCTTCTCATATAGTTATATACGTTTATAAAAAAAATTTCGGCGGAACCTCCTTATAACGTCCGTAAAAAAAAATAAACTTTTCGTTTATTTGGCGATTTATCTCCGGTTGGTGAAAAAACGAAATTTTGAAAATATGCTTTTACGCTTCGAATTAGCGTTGCAAAGGTTAGAAAAAAGCCGGTTTAAACCCGGAAATAAACCGGGATTTTAGAAATAAACTTGGAAAAAACCCGGGATTTTTAGGAATAATTCGGTTTTTTGGGAATAAACCCAGGAATAAACCTAGTCTATTGGAAATAAACCCGGGAATAAACCGACTTTTTGCAACTCTACTTCGAATACTTTTTAAAGAAAAAACTTTCTATGTTCAATTTATTTAAATAAGTTTAGTTTAAGTAATTTTAGTTTTGCATTTTTACTTTACTTTAAGTGTAATTTTGTCATATACGTTTATATGTACTTATAACAAAATGAAACTGATATATTTTATCATTTAAAACACAATTTAAATTGATTAAAATTGTTCCGAATTGAAAAATACACTGTTAAAAATCTGCTAAATTTTGTTGCAACGCACTCCCTTGCTTGTATAGAAAACGGTTACTTGGCCGTGAAATGGAGCTTTCTCATTGGTTGGAATAGAGATATTATATACAAGCGATGGAGTGCGTTGCAACAAAATGCAGCAGATTTTTAACAGTGTATGAAACAAACGATTCTGCAGCGTCACTCCACCGCTTTTATAGAAAACGGTCAATTCACTATGGTGCATTGGAGCATTCTCATTGGTCAGAAGAGAGATATTTTATAAAAGTAGTGGAGTGACGTTGCAGTAAATGCTGCAGATTTTTAACAGTAAAGTCAATTAAAATCAATTTTCAGATTCGTTAAATTCGTCTGATTTTGGCGAGATTATTCCAAAATATTTTATTTTTTTTACATATCTAATAATGTAATTCCGCCGCTAATTTTCACTGATCCTTTATTACCTACATGAGTAGTTTAATTCGTATTTTTTTTTTCAAAAAATTCTGAGTATATAAATATTCTTAATATTTACTATATTTAACAGCCAGGAACCCTTATTTGCGGCCAGATTTAATTAGGCAACCGTATATAATAATAAACAGAAAAAAATTAGCTTTAATTTGATATATAAATTATGAATGTACGTTGTGGGTGTATAAATGTAACAAAATTATACCTGTGTATACCTGGCTGCGAAGAGGTGCGGCCAGATGCGCAACGGCAACCATGATTTTTCAGAGTCTTTATAGATGTTGCCGTAAAGTAGACGACATTTTATTGAAAAAACAAGTATTTGAAATTTCTTACGGATTATGAATTATTAATAATTTAATTAAAAATACTAGCGGCCACATTTGGATAGGCAACCTGGTAGATATAAATTCTCCTAATCATAAATATGTGTAAAAATTTGGTTTTCAGCAAACACTCGATGAGTACACTGATTCTGCAGCCGGATCTCGTACTAGAGGGACCAATAAGTAAATTACAGAACTAATAAAAAGTGCACTTAAATAAAATTTCATTAGTATCACAAATAACAATGAAAAATCTTTCAGACCGTTTTGTATTTGTATTTAGAAAAATTGATGCTAATTGCTTAAATGTAAACTTGTACACACATTTTTTTTTTTTGATAAAAACATTCATCCAACCGCAACCGAAGAGGCTTTTTTCGATATATAACATTTTTATACCAATTAGTTCTTTTTTCTCTTATATATTTCTTTAATAAAGTTTTTGAACAGCTATCACTTTGTTTAATCTTCATTAGTCCCAATTTGCTATAATCCCAAATTGTAATTGCAAAAGCAGGCTGAGAAAATAATATTCTGCTAAAGCGTACCTTTTTTTTTACTTGGATAAATTTAATATATACTTGCTATGCTTATTTTATATAAAATATGAATGACTTTATTAGTTAAATAAGTTATGATACAGCACATTTTGTTAGATTTAAGTACCAGTTTTAACTGAAATGATTTTATGCCAGATAAGTTACTTAGATTTACAAAACTATTTTATTTAATATTTTACAAGTCTAAATAATAGTTTTAGCTGGGAAATTATTTATAGCACTTTTTGTATTGTTCATTTATAAAGCAAAATATCCACTGAAACTTTCGAAATTATGTCCATTTTAAATTTTTATACTTTATGTAATTTTTAACATTTATAAAAATTATGATTTTAATCAATTATTTAAAAAAATCATCTGATTGAAAACCCCATTTAATCACTGATAAGTAATTGGATTAAAATTTTTTATACTCAAAATAAAATAATTAATCATATTTAAATTTATACAGAATGTATTTATCTTTTAAATAATAGTATAAAATATAGTCTGAGTATAATCCATTAATATATATATCACACAGAAGAGAATTAGTTGCTTGCTAATATGCTAAAAGGGTATTTTGAAAGATAATTAAAATGCATGTCATAGAAAAACAAACATACTTACATCTTCTAAGAAGTAGGAACATTATTCTTATAAATTTGCAGGGATCGGTTGAATTCCGTGAGTAGTTAATTATTTTGATTGTTAGCTTCTTCTAGCAATTGTTTTCTAAATTTCTCTGCTTAATGTTTCTATACATCACTCATAACAATTCTTATTATTTTTCGGCAGATCTAAATAAAAAAAAAGTTGAAAATGAAAACACAAATTGACATAATATAAGAATATATTTGAACATAGGAGTTATGCATATATAACGTTATTAGCTTTTTGGAAGTTTTGTACTCTCCAATTTCCATATCATACGCTATCTATCGAATCCCCCCCCCCTGCTCCACAACCACCACCCTTATAATGATAAAGCTATCAATGTGGATTTTTTTCTTTTTTTAGAATTTATTTCTTTTTTTGGAGTGATATACAAAACTGGTTACACTTATTTTTAGCATATTTATTTATGTAAATGAAGCGATGTAATTGAACATTACTTTCTAAAAAAAAAAAAAAAAAAAAAAAAAAAAATACGTGTGGCACTCGGGGACTGCAGCGCTAAAGCTATTGCATAGCATTTTTTATCAACTTATGCAATTATAATTATTTATATATTTTTTATTTATGCAGTTTTTTTTTTTTTTTTTTTTTTTTTGTCTTTGATATAAATTCAAATTTTTTCTTTGATATTAATTCAAATTACACTTTTTGAAAGTAATGACCGATAAGAAAACAAATTTTTTTCTTTTTTTGAATAAATGAAAAGTTAATATTGTTTAAAATATTTTTATTATTTTACAATACATGTAGGTTAATCAGGAAATTTATCATTGAAACTATAGGTTTATGGTAATTGAAATCAGAAACATAAGTTTGAGACTTGATATCCTCTAAATATCTGAAAAATACCGCGTCAATGTCTGCCGAAGTCTACCGAAGGACACCGTGCCGAAGTCTGCCGAACTGAAACAACGTTAGCCGGAGTGTTAGGTTTTTTTTTCTCTTTACGGAATTTCTAGATTCGGTTGTCGCGATCAAAGCCTGCGATAAAAGCTATGCAATAGCTTAATAAATTACCAAACAAAATTTGGCCGCGCTACGAAAATTAGAACACGAGTTATAAGCATTTTAAAATTTTCGAACCTCACCGTGGGGCGTCTCCTGTCACCAAAAATTAACACTGTGTCATAATAAATTACCAAACAAAATTTGGCCGCGCTACGAAAATCAGATCGCGAGTTACAAGCATTTTAAATTTTTCGACCCTCACCGTGGTTGTCTCCTGCACTAAAAGTAACACTGTCTCATAATAAATTACCAAACAAAATTTGGCCGCGCTACGAAAATTAGATCGCGAGTTACAAGCATTTTAAAATTTTCGATCGTCACCATGGGGGGGGTCTCCTGTCACCAAAAATTAACACAGTCTCATAATAAATAACCAAACAAAATTTTGTCAAGCTACGAAAATTAGATCGCGAGTTATAAGCATTTTAAATTTTTCGACCCTCACCGTCGGGGAGGGGGGGGTCTCTTGTCACAAAAATAAAATGTCTCATAATAAATTACCAAATAAAATTTTGCCAAGCTACGAAAATTAGATCACGAGTTATAAGCACTTTAAATTTTTCGACCTTCACCGTTGGGAGTGGGCTCCTGTCACCAAAAGTAACACTGTCTCATAATAAATTACCAAACAAAATTTGGCTGCGCTACGAAAATTAGATCGCGAGTTATAAGCATTTTAAGTTTTTCGAACCTCACCATGGGGGGTCTCTTATCACCAAAAATTAACACTGTCTCATAATAAATTACCAAACAAAAATTTTCCGCGCTATGAAAATTAGATCACGAGTTATAAGGATTTTAAATTTTTCGACCCTCACCGTGGGGGGTCTCCTGTCACCGAAAATCAACACTGTCTCGTAATAAATTACCAAATAAAATTTGGCCGCGCTACGAAAATTAGATCTCGAGTTATAAGCATTTTAATTTTTTCGACCCTCACCGTGGGAGGTCTCCTGTCACCAAAAATTAACACTGTCTCATAATAAATTACCAAATAAAAATTTGCCAAGCTACGAAAATTAGAACGCGAGTTATAAGCATTTTAAATTTTACGACCCTCACCAGGTTGGGTCTCCTGTCACCAAAATTAACAATGTCTCATAATAAATTACCAAACGAAATTTGACTGCGCTACGAAAATTAGATCGCGTGTTATAAGCGTTTAAAATTTTTCGACCCTCACCGTGGGGGGGGGGTCTCCTGTCGCCAAAAATTAACACTGTCTCATAATAAATTAATAAACAAAATTTGGCCTCGCTACGAAAATTAGATCGCGAGTTATAAGCATTTTAAATTTTTTGACCCTCACCATGGGGGGTCTAATGTCACCAAAAATTAACACTGTCTCATAGTAAATTACCAAACAAAAATTTTCCGCGTTACGAAAATTAGATCACCAGTTATAAGCATTTTAAATTTTTCGACCCTCACTGTGGGGGGTCTCCTGTCACCGAAAATCAACACTGCCTCGTAATAAATTACCAAGCAAAATTTGGCCGCGCTACGAAAATTAGATCGCGAGTTATAAGCATTTTAAATTTTTCGACCCTCACCGTGGGGGTCTCTTGCACCGAAAGTAACACTGTCTCATAATAAATTATCAAACAAAATTTGACCGCGCTACGAAAATTAGATCTCGAGTTATAAGCATTTAAAATTTTTGTTCACTTCAAATATTGGAAAATTAAAAATTAAATATTTGATATTTGCAATTTTCAGTTCGGCAGACTTCGGCACCGTGCCGATGTCTACCGACCTGAAACGATATTAGCCGGAGTGTTAGGTTTTCTCGTTACGGAAGTGTTAGGATTTTTCGCGTTA
Organism: Maratus speculifer; assembly: GCA_964019185.1. Classification (NCBI taxonomy): domain Eukaryota; kingdom Metazoa; phylum Arthropoda; class Arachnida; order Araneae; family Salticidae; genus Maratus; species Maratus speculifer. The sequence goes on from OZ025292.1 coordinate 419,104,385, forward strand.
CGGAATTTCTAGATTCAGTCGCCGCCCTCAAAGCCCGCGATAAAAGCTATGCAATAGCTTAAAAAAACACTTTTAAAAAGTAGTTACCATTTGAAAGTATTTTACAATAGTGTTTTTTTTTTTTTTTAGATAAAGCACTCAACAGTAATATTGTCTTGTTGCACTTTTTTTGCACTGAAAATGGGGAAGGGGGATAGAAATTCTAATCTACAAAGTAAGAGGAAAACATTCTTTCGCTTTCATTTATTTATTAGTGAACAAAAGCTTCAATACAAATATTCTTCACATATAACTTCCCGAACAGTGATTATATATGTATACATATGTGCCAAACGTGGAGGTATTCTTCATTTCAAAATTAGATAATTTTATAATAATTTAGCGATTTTAATAATAACTTTGTATTTTCATAATTATAGAAACAGACTCAAAAGGTATGACATGCTATTTTGAAACAAAGATTGTTACAAATAAAAAGAGAAAATTTTTGTTGATTGAAAAAGTGATATTGACATCAAAAAGACCACGCTCCTTCCCGTAGGGGTATCTTATGATATCGTGTGCCAGACCCCCCCCCCTTCCTTCCTAAAATGTTAACGTTATATTTGCCAAGCCTTATAGTTACAATAATCCCGGAACAAAGTCCGATTATGCTATCCAAGCTTATTATGATATGTTTGGCATTAAAAAGGGTGTACGTAACTGTTTATTTACAGGAACTCACAAAAGAATTTACTATTTTCATATTCCTTTAGGTTTTGCACTTAATTTTTCATGTGTAATCCTAAGTTATCAAACTTAAAACTTTAGCACAAAACGCTTCTTTTTCGAAGAAAACAAAGTTTATTCGCAAAATATGAAAAAAACACATCACAACACTTTTAACAATCTCTAAAAGGGAGAATGGGGTGGAATGGGACAGTGAGAACAATTAGACAGTAGGTTTTTCTCTTTATGTATCATTCTAAATACTTCATTAATCACACATTAAATAAAGTAATGGTACGCCAATCTTCAGTTGAAAAAGTGCTGATCAATCTATCTGGCAATCGTATAAAAAAAAAAATAATTTCAAGAATCAAATGTAAATTTGCTTCATATACTTTAAGATTTTCGCCTATTAATGACTTGATTATGAGTAGATGTAATAATGTCTTTATTTATGGAACATTATACTGCATGTTATGCATAATTTAAACAATGCCAAAAAGCAGTTTTTTTGTTTATGCAAGAAGTTGCAAATAAAAAAGAGTAGAGGGAGGAATAAGACGCGTATAATTCCTTCTTTTTAATAAGATTAATGTAAATTACTAACATGCAAATATTTTTAGTGGGTAGTATATTAATTATAACATTATAAATATATTAATTTTCTTCAAGTTATAAATGAATTGAACTGGTAAATTTTTATGTGACCTCTTATCACAATATGAATTTTCCTTTTATTGATGAAGGTACTGTGATTTGATGTTGTGAAACTGTTATTAAAAATATCTAATCTTTGTTATTTTGTATATCTACCTGACACTAGACTATTTGTGGCTTATAGCTTCGTTTTAGGGGTGCCCCATACCTCCCCTAATAGTGGTGAAGTATTGGTCACATTTTAAAACTTACAATTTCTTTAATTATAAAATAGTTTCTGCAAATTATGTTTCTATATTGTTCAAGGACATTAGAAAGTGCTTTTTTTTGCATTCTATAAATTTACATTTTTGTTTCAAACAAAGTTGCTTTTCTTATTTTATGAAAATATCCCATTCTTCCTCACTCTCCCCTACAGAAGATTATAGAAGAAATACACTAGAGCTATTTTCACCCGCCCCCCTCTCGCACTGGCTGATTTAACATGAAACAATGTTTGTACAATCATGACCGCCACGTAGTAGTTTGATTACACGTGTAATAGTTGTGTATTAAAATCTTGTCAAAAAATGCCAAGAAAATGAGACAAGTTTAAATTTTCGAATTTTGATCTAGTACTTTTAAAATTTCACTTTATTCGTTAGCTGATAATATCTTGAATTTTCACAAATCCAAAAAATGTAGCTCTTAGCTTCTATATATTGTGTAGATTGCCTTGATCGCATTTGTTTAAAATTAAAGGTAGCCGGTTAAGCAAAATACTAAAATATGCGGTAAATGTATGCATTTGTCTTGGTTCAAAAATGCACACAAATTTCAAAGCTTTCTACAATTGCGTAGTTGAAAGCTCTATACACTATTTTTTTCATTGTTGTTTTTGTATAAAATATAATAGCTATTTAACCAAAATAAGTTAGTTAACTTTTCCCCCCTTTTTCTATTTTTAAGATAAAACCTAGGTATCTACTTATTAACTTTTAAAAACCAATATTCTTGTTTCATGATATATTTTTGTGTTAAGTCTTTACCCTTAACTCCTGTTAACGGCCTCACAGATAGCTTCTATATTTAGTTTTCACAATTTAGCTTGTAATTTCCAGTTAAACTACTCTCGTTATAGTTTAATTTTTATTCGTTTGGTTTCTTAGTAGAATTGTTAGAGACTTCTAAGTGAAAGAGTTTTTAAGCTATTGCATAGCTTTTATCGCGGGCTTTGAGCGCGGTGACCGAATCCAAAAATTCCGTAATGCGAAAAATCCTAACACATCCATAACGAAAAAACCTAACACTCGGCTAACGTCGTTTCCGTTCGGAAAACTTCGGGACGGTATCCTTCGGTAGACTTCGGCAGACATTGACTTGGTATTTTTCAGATATTAGGATATCAAGCCTCAAACTTATGTTTCTTATGATCTAATTTTCATAGCGCGGCCAAATTTTGTTTGGTAATTTATTATGAGACAGTGTTTATTTTGGTGGTCTTATTTATTTTGGTGACAGGAGACCCCCCCACCGTGAGGGTCGAAAAAATTAAAATGCTTATAACTCGCGATCTAACTTTCGTAGCGCAGCCAAACTTTGTTTGGTAATTTATTATGAGACATTGTTAATTTCTGGTGACAAGAGACACCCCACGGTGAGGGTCGAAAAATTTAAAATGCTTATAACTCGCGATCTAATTTTCGTAGCGCGGCCAAATTTGTTTGGTAATTTATTATGAGACAGTGTTAATTTTTGGTAACAGGAGACCCCCCCACGGTGAGGGTCGAAAAATTTAAAATGCTTATAACTCGCTATCTAATTTTTTTAGCGCGGCCAAATTTTGTTTGGTAATTTAATATGAGACTGTTAATTTTTGGTGACAGGAGACCCCCCACGATGAGGGTCGAAAATTTTAAAATGCTTATAACTCGCTATCTAATTTTCGTAGCGCGGCCAAATTTTGTTTGTTAATTTATTATGAGACAGTGTTAATTTTTGGGGACATTAGACCCCCCCCCCACGGTGAGGGTCGAAAAATTTAAAATGCTTATAACTCACGATCTAATTTTCCTAGCGCGGGCAAATTTTGCTTGGTAATTTAATATGAGACTGTTAATTTTTGGTGACAGGGGACCCCCCACGGTGAGGGTCGAAAAATTTAAAAGGCTTATAACTCGCGATCTAATTTTCGCAGCTCACCCAAATTTTGTTTGGTAATTTATTATGAGTCAATGATAATTTTTGGTGACAGGAGACCCCCACGGTGAGGGTCGAAAAATTTAAAATGCTTATAAATCTCGATCTAATTTTCGTAGCGCGGCCAAATTTTGTTTGGTAATTTTTTATGAGACAGTGTTAATTTTTGGTGACAGTAGACCCCCCACCGTGAGGGTTGAAAAATTTAAAATGCTTATAACTCGCGATCTAATTTTCGTAGCGCGACCAAATTTTGTTTGGTAATTTATTAAGCTATTGCATAGCTATTATCGCGGGCTTTGAGCGCGGCGACCGAATCTATGAATTCCGTAACGAGAAAAAATCCTAACACTCCGGCTAACGACGTTTGAGTTTGGCAGACTTCGGCTTGGTATCCTTCGATAGACTTCAGCAGACATTGACGCGGTATTTTTGCATAAGTTGATAAAAAATGCTATGCAATAGCTTTACCGCGGCAGTCCCCGAGTGCCACACATATTTTTTTTTATTATAATAGGTTTTTACATAAAGTTTAGTGCATAAATATAATTTTATGAGTCAATCAACACTTTTCTTCATTCTACGATCAAGCGGTCTCGAGTACCGATCATATTATTTTTGGAACAATTTTTGTCTGAACAGTTAGATGTTAACTGCTATTTACCATCTCCCAGACTGCTATTTTTTAGGTTTAATTTATAATTTTCAGTTTGACTATAAAAATACTAGTGAAGTCTATTAATGCTTTTACATAACATATTCGTTTCAGGAGAAATGGGCTCTCGAGAGAAATACGCACTGCCCACTTTGCCTCATTACTGCGTACTTTTACCCTACCGATGGGGCATAGATATGCAAAACAATACTTTTTAAAAATTACAATTTGGCTACATATTGATTGATCGTGACCTATGCCTAAGGTTCTAATATAATATTTTAATCATTCGTTACATAAGTTTAGACTAACGTGTTCATTAAAAATAAAAATTTATGGAAGTGCATATCTTTTCCCCACTACATGCTCTAAAAGTTGAAATATTCTAACTGATGATGTAATTGTTTTTGCAAGTTACTTCGTGTTAAAATATTAAATCACCCGTTGATCATGTATGAAAAGCTTAAAGTGTATTAGACATAATTGCTCTTCTAATGGGCATTTTTGTATGCATTTTATTTTAACGTTACTAAAAAATCATTTATTTGGAAACTATTTGAAAAATAGATTTTTGGGTTGTATAAAGGGTACCTGACAAATACTGTGAAAACTGAATATTGCAGTGGTCGGTGAAATTTAGCAGGAGTTAAGGATTAAGATTCAAATCAAAAGCGTTTCATGAAACAAGAATATTGGTTATTAAAATAGGTAGCTATAGGGAAGAATGGAGTGGTGTGGGACACTTTTTACAAAAGTAAGAAAATAAACTTTGACACAAAAACTAAAATTTCAATTTATAAAGTGCAACGTTAAACACTTGTTAATCTCCCTGAACAATACATAAACATAACATGTAAAAGGTATTTTATAATTAAAGAAATTGTAAGTTTCTAAATATTTCCCATACTTCTCCACTGACAGGGAAATATGAGACAGTAATAAAACAAACCTATAAGACACAACTAGTCTAGCGTAGAGGAAAAGTATTACAGCTGTGCATAAACGAGTCACTAATGTGCAAAAAGTATAAAAAGTATATGAAGCAAATTTTCTTTTGATTCCTGAAATAATCTTTTGCTTTACACAATTGCAACCTTATACAGATCAGAACATTTTTCAACTGAAAATTTGGCTACTATTACTTCATCTTGTGTACCATTGGATGAAATGGTAAAAATGAGAAATAAAGGGGAAATATTATTGTCCCATTCCTCCCACAGTCCCACTCCTCCCTACTCTTTCCTCACCCACCTACTTTTAAACATCAATACACCTACGTTCCATATAAAAAAATTAGAAAAGGAAAGGGTAGTTTAATAGCTTATATTACTTAAGTAGTTATTATATTTTATACAATAGCTAACTTAGAAAAAATATAAAGTTTCCCAAAATGTAATTGTGTAATGCTTTGCATTCAACTTAAACATTATAGCAAAGCCACTACACTATTTTGAGTTTTTAACATTTGTATTTCCAACTGTTTTGTATTTTTAGTAGTATTATTAAACTCTCCCAAACGACTTGATATATTACTTATAGTAATTTCGTTACAAATATTAAAGAAACTATACTGCAGGCTGAAAGTTTAAAAGAATTTCAAAATATAACTTCAGAGCTGACATTTGAGAAACTGCACAAATATGATAAACATCAACGTAAATAAAAGTCATTTGATGGAATGATAAATATTTAGCTATCAGATATAAATAGTAAATTAGCCATCAATACCTGGCTAAGTCATGTTACATTTTAAATCAAACTGAAACAGCCCTTACTGTGTTAATAATTATGAATCAAGTAAAACAAAAATATAACAAAATTAGTTCATAAATAAGAAATATTTACTTACATTCTAACTTGAAATCCTTATCAACATTGGATTCAACATGGATGCCTTTTATGCTTCTGTTGCTGGGTGAATAAGCATTACTTTACCAAGAAAAATCTTTCTGATTGGCTGACAGGTGAAACTAGAATATTTCATGTATTCATACTATGCGAGAGATAACATTACACCCTGTTTACAGATGAAATTTTAGTAAGCATGCAGATTTTTGTAGTTATACAAAAACTAGTTTTGTAGGTCTACAGATTTTTTTTTACAGTGATACTAACATTATTTTGGCTGTCTTTAGTTTCGTATGTTTTATGATGAATTTTGGTCTGTTATCCACACGGTATTAAAATATGCAATCATTAAATAAAAAATACATATACAGGGTGAGTCAAAATGTTCCATACATTAGGCTATCTCTTTAAATATTGGTAGATACAGGGTACATACTTCCGATTGCAATGTTTCATTGAAGAAGGTGAAATTTCCGATAAGCTAAGTTAAAATTCTGTGTGGAGGCGGGAAAGGGTCTATTTGAAAAAATACGAAAATTAAATTTTTATATGGCCACTATAGGATAAAAATTCCAATTAGAAAAACTTTTCTTATCCAGTCCTGAATTAGGCACAAAAAATTGCATCTTCGTGTCTGCAAAACTCGCTGAGTTATGGCCGTATAAATAATTCATCAGGTTTTAAGAGATTAGACACAAATTAAAATGCGCACAATTCAAGCAACAGTGTTAGTTTAACAGTTCTAGGAAACGTAAAATATATATTTTTTTAAATTTAATTATTTTTTATTCATGGTTAGTCTTATAATTTGCTAACAAATTCATATCCTAAAATTTCTCATAAAATTTATAAAAATTTCAAGTGATTAGCATTAATTTAAATGTGATAGTTTAAAATCATTTCAACTCGAAACATTATTTATCGGATTTCAATTTTTTTTTTCAATTTTATTACAAAGGAAAATTTTATTTTAGTTTTGTTCCAGAGTTTTTTTTTTTCAATATTAATATTAAAACTCTTAAAAATATTTATTTAAAAAGTGATGTAACTTACTTTAAAAAAAAATCATATTTTCAAAAGTAAATATTTTTTAAATTTGCCGAAACAAAGCTAATGAAAATAATCAAAAAATACATGTTTTAAGTTTGCCCTTTTTTTTTTATCATTCTTGACTTTTAATAATTTAAAGACGAGAAACAGTTGGGAAAAAACTCCCCATGCAGATAAACTCATTTAAATTATAAAACAAAATTTGATTCCTTATAAAATGTTTATTTATTTATTTTTTAATTGAAAGTGTAAAGTAACTCTTTTCTGTAGTTCAAACTTTCAATTCAGTTTAACTTTTCCTATTCCACCTCCTTTATCCACTGATTAGATATCCGTCAATTATTTAAAGCAATGCTTTTTCTAACATGCGTATTAAGAATCTTTTATAAATTTTGTTACATACATATATAAACAACTTTTAAATCATTTATAAATAAATTAAAAAAAAATTTTTTTTAATCAAAATTTTTAATTTACCATTAATTTTTTTAATTGTATCAATCAACCTACCAAACAAAGCTCATCCAATAGCGCGCGTAAAGGTTGGTTATCACGTTTTAAACTTTGAAGAAGCTAAAATATATGAAATAGGTCACGTGATACTGTTCCCGAATGTTTTTGATTTTATCTAAGTGAACACAGGTATGAATTTTTAATAATAAAAGCATATTTTGGAAGGACAAAAAAGTATAATTGTTGCTTTTACCTGTTTTGAACCACAAAAATAATGAATAATTGAATTATTTTAAAATTCTTTTCATAGATAAGATCTATGCCTTACAAAAATCTTCTGCGCGCGCGTGTGGCGTGAGCTACACGTCTGAACAGACCCTAAAATAAATAATAAGTAAATTTTGTCAAGTTCTTGCTTGCAGACAAAAACAAATTTGCGCGCGCAGGAAAATCTATTATACTATTCATAATAGAGAGGTCTGACACAAAAATCTGTCAGAAAATTAATATATGTGTGCGTCTGGAAAATCCAGCCATTGTATCTAAAATGAACAATCAACAAATATCATCAAGTTGTTGCCAACAGACAAAAACAAGTATGTGAGCTCAGAAAATCTATTAAACTATTGACAAAAGAGAGGACTAACACCGGATAGACACATGCTTTCTGGAAATCTCAAACTAAACCAGTTTAAATTTATTATATTGCCTAGCCTGGATTGGCAATTAATAATAACAATAACAGTAAATTTGATAAATTCTTATAAATTAATCATATCAACTAATTTATTTGGATAATTTGCGGTGAGTTATTACTAATATTCACTGATTAATCAAACTACCCTTTACATATGTAATTAAAACAAACTGTTTACTTGTACTAATAGACTATTTTTAATTCAGCATTTCGGAAAAACACACGGCGAAAACTTAATTCCTACAAAATTTCCTTAAATGGGACGTAAAAAAAGGAAATAAATTATAAAAGTTATGATACAAATAATAAAAATTACTTAAAAAATCTAAGAAGAAACTATTAAATAATCTGGAATAAGTTTTTTTTTTTTTTTTTTTTTTTTTTTTTTTTTAATCAAAAATTTTAAGCAAGTAAGATCGGCGGCTGAAAAGAAGGTATAAAATATGCATTTGAGAATTATGTCACAAATGAAATATGTTTAAACTAAATACATATCACCACTTTTTTATTTGAAAAGGTTCCAAACTCTCATAGAAAATATGGAAGATATAAAAAAATTACAAAAAAAGTATTTAAGACAAAATTAGGTTAATATGTCATTTAAACAAACACACATGCACTAAGGGAAAAAAAGGGAAGGAATGTAACGAGATTTTATGATTTAATTACAGATGTAATTCTTGATTTTTATACGCTATTAATATCATTTTCAAATATCCTTTAGGAATGACTTTCGAAAAAAAAGAAATAGATTCCCAGAAATCTGTAATTAGGTAATAAATTATAAAAGAGGATTTTACATAAGATGTAGAATATTGATTTTAGTTAAGAAAAAGAGTAATAAAATAATAATGAATAAATATTTTAAAAAATAAAATTAAATAATGTATTAAAAGTTTTCTACATTTATAAGCACTCAACTAATGTGAAACAAGTTAGTAGTTATACGTCAATTGTGGAAAAAAAAAAGGTGCAAGAATGAGGTACTACAAATATTTTTTTTTAATATTCAGATCTTCCTGCAATAGCTGTAGAACTATTATACAAAAAACTAACGGCCTTTGGCGAACAATTTGGATACCCTTAAATGTATGTTAAACAATGTATCATGTTATATTTTTTTATAATTCAATTTATTTACTCAATCTCTCACCTAGTCGAAAGATTCCGACAGAAAAATCAAGAAATATTTAATTGTATGTTAGTGATTATGTATGTATGTTATGTTATAAATCGCAAAACATTGTTCATATAAAGTTTTTTGAATTTCATTAATTTAATTATAAACATAATCCTTCATTCATTTCGTTTAAAAATACACAACTTTCACAACTTTCATATCTTTTTTTTTTTTTTTTTTTTTTTTTTTTTTTTTTTTTTTTTTTTTTAATAAGCGGGAAAAAGAAATATTTGAACTACATAATACCAAAACCATGATATTTAATTTCAACTTCAAAATATTGCCTTAACTTACCACATGAAAAGTTTTTAAAAAATGGCGAGTTAAAGAATACCATTGGCGAGATTTCATCCGGCTAACAGTAATGTATCAATCATACTTTGCAATCATGACAAGCTTTATATAGTTTTATTCGAAAAGAATAATTTTGACTTTTTAATGAAAATGGAAACCTCGCATATGGAAAGCGATAGAAATAGTTCGTAGTTGTTTATGACAGTCACATTGTGTTCGACCATTATAACATAGATAAAAGATGGCGATATACCAATATTTGGCGACTTATCACTTGCACCTGGATAATATTAATGAACCAAATATCCACCTGGAAAAAAAAAAAGCGGTCATCCTGGAATTGCTGATGACAGTCACTTGACTTAAAGTTTTTATATAGATTCATGAATTAAAAAAAAAAAAAATATGATTATACAGGGTGTCCCAAAAGATCGTTTACAAACTTAACATGCTGGTCTGTCATATCATGATGAACAATATTAAATAGGAAACTAAGGGTCCCAAACGTCTTCCAAGGGAGATATGCGCCATTGAAGTTTAGAGTCCAAAAATTCAAATGATTATACAAAACAGAAAAATTAGTCGATTCGTTTGCGGTTTTCACTAAAACTATTCTTCATGTCAGTATTTTCTTGAAAATAAATTATAAAGATAAATTTCAAAAAATGTCGATAGAGGGCGCTTTAGACTTTGGAGTAACGATAAACTAGTTTTTACCTTTATTTTTTGCATCTCATTAAACTTTTTTAGAAGCATAGACATAAACTTAAATTTTGAGCTCAAAATCTAAATCGTTGGAAGTGGTTAAGTAGCGTAAACTGAATTGCGGGGGGAGGTTCAAATTTCAAATGATTATAAAAAACGGAAAAATTGGTCAATTGATTTGCGATTTTCACTAAAATTATTCTTTATGTCAGTATTATCTTGAAAAAAATTTATAAAGATAAAATTCTAAAAATGAAGATAGAGGGCGCTTTAGACTTTGGAGTAACGTACAACTATTTTTTTCTGTTATTTCTTGCATCTCATAAAATTTTTTTAAAAGCTTAGACATAAACTTAAATTTTGAGATAAAAATCTGAATCGTTGGGAGTGGTTAAGTAGCGCAAACTGGACTGTGTTCAATGGGGGTGGGGAGGTACAAATTTCAAATGATTATAAAAAAAGGAAAAATTGGTCGGTTTTCGCTAAAACTATTCTTTATATCAATATTTTCTTGGAAAAACTTTTACTGATATCTTTCAAAAAATTCCGTCAGAGGGCGCCTTAAACTTTATAGTAACCAACAACTATTTTTAACCGTTATTTTTTGTATGTAATAAAATGCTTGTAAAAGTTCAAACTTAAATTTTGTGCTCAAAATCTGCATCTTTGTGAGTAATTAAGCGGCCAAAAATTGAACTGCGTTCGAGGGGTGGGGAAGGTAACATTTCAACTCCTGAACACAGTTCAGTTTGCGCTTCTTAACCCCTCCTATCGATTTAGATTTTGAGCACAAAATTTAAGTCTAAACTTTTGAAAACATTTAATTAGATTAAAAAAAAAAAAGGTCTAAAATAATTGTTGGTTATTCTAAGAAAACGCTCTATTTCACGCATTCAATAAACCGTAATTTTTTAAACAAAATTCTGGTGCCAATGTGTCGTTTGGGAATTAAATTAAGTAGTATATCTATGAAACCACCCCGCCGCAAGGGGTTAACCATTTAATTTCCATGATAGAATATGTTCCATAAATTCGTAGTTCAGAGAATCTAGATTTACAAGAGAAAATTTCAGTGTTTAATTTTGCTTTATTTAAAAATGGAATGTCTTTTATTAACCCTCTCGTCACCTAATTATAATAACAGTAGAGTAAAAAATCATTCTAAATTTTAATACTTCTAAATTACCATTAATAAGCCATGTGCAAAAAGATTTTTTTGTTATAATGCTGCTCCATTTCATTACTTTTGTTCGTGCCTAAAACATGGGACCCAAAACACTTTGGCATTTTTTTAAAGAATGTGTTATTTTTAAAATTAATATGAAAGTATGCACATATTAATTGAAGGTTGAAGAAAAATAAAATATTTTTACATCGAAACAAAAAATGATTTTAAAAATAAAGCAGTTTAAAAAATAATATTTCCTTTCTTTTCTAAAACAATAAAGCAACAATTGTAAATAACCCTAAAAATTATGTAAGGTACCCTGGGGTAATAACGTCAGGCGGGGTAATAACGCCAAGTGCTTATATTTTGCATAATTATGAAATAATCAGGTAAATGACACCCATGTGCTCTGCGCAAAAGGGTTTTGAGTCATATAAATCGCAAAAAACAGCTTCAAGTTAATTTGTTTCATTTTTAGGTCTTATTGTTTTTACAAACAACTAAAATTAACGCTTGATCTAAAATTTGCGACATACGTTTTGTGATGTGAAGACTATCTTTTTATCCGGAAATGCTTTGTTAATTACATAAATTTGTAGTGCATTTCATGTACTTTTAAAATGTTGTTGAAGATTTTGGATATCTTCTCGAGATAATTTGTAATTTAAAATGTACTGAGCAATAACTATATCGGGGTAATAACGCCAATCCTTGACATTAATACCCCGGTTGATTCCCTACAGTGGCCGAGCTACATCCTAAATACTGATTCAAATAAACACAGTTAAAACTGTGCAATGTTTCTCATATTTCTATTTAAGCGGTCCTTTTTAAGCAAAAAGAAGCTCACGATCTGATATTCTTTTGCCTCATCCCCCCCCTCCCACACCACACCTTTATTTTTCTTACACTTTCACAAAAAAATGAACATTTTCAATAGCTTAGAATGCAATTTGTCAATTTCTAAGTTTGTAGAGTTTGTATTTTTAGAATTGGGCTATCTACATGCAATTATTTCATCTTATTTCATAGTTTTGTTTGCATGGCGTTATTTCCCATATAGGTGGGTAATAACGCCAAATAGCATTGGTCAAGAAAAAACGCCATTACATTTTATGAATACATATCTGTTAAATTATTTTATTTTATATAGATAGTCAATGAGTTGCTGTATCAGATCCTTTTTTTGTTTGAAAAATACAATCTAAAACTAAGCCGTGAAAATTGGTAGAACCTTAACGTGGCGTTATTACCCCAGGGTACCTTAGTACAGATATTTAAGTACAATTAATACAGCTGCTTAGAAACCTCCTGTATATTCTAAATGATTTAATTGTATTACTAAACAAAATAGAAAAAAATCCGTCTTCTTTTCTTTCAATTACTGCAATGCGAAGAAGGAGCCTCATATGAGGCTCAGGATGACGTGAGGGTTCAGTAAAGCAAATGTTGCTATTTTAATTTTTTGGTTTGAATTTGGATAATACGAAATAAAAGAATCTACTAAATTTGAAACACTGTTGTTTGCATATATTCAAAGCTACGCACAAAATAGTTAAACCCATTGTTTGTAGCTATGCTTTTTCTATAAATGAAAGTACAATTACTGTTGAAAATGTTATTTCTTCTGTAACATTTCAATAATAATCCAGTAGAAATAGCATTTTACCTTTCAAAAATTTGGGTAACTCTAATTTTTTTTAACTGCATAGGTTGATCCTCTAATTAAAAAATCGCGTTTTTGACCTTCTAGACATTGTGAGTTTTTTACTGTAGCCAAAAAACTAAAATATTTTTGCAGTTTTTTCGATTTTTCTTAAATAACTCTGTTCCAGTGCATTTTGCAGAAAAAAACTGCAGTTACAATTTTGTAGAGGAAAAAATGTCCAACAAAATTCACCGCTATTCTTTAAAGATTGCTCAAACAGGAAGCGAGATACGGAGCCGAAAAAAAAAATGGTAAAATTTGAAAAAAGTGGAAAGTAAAAAAATGGCGTTAGTTTTTCCGTAATAATACATGTCTTCTTAATGCTTTTATGTTTTAGAGACAAAAGTGTCATGATAAACTTTGAAAAGAATGATATCTCTACAAGTTTCATTCATAAGATAATTAATTATATGTAATGAACTTTGAAAATAACTGCAACAAGATTTTAGGTGAAAACAGGAAAATACCTCCTAGCAAGTCACTAATTTAAAAACGAGTTTTTATTTTGGGTATTGAATAAACCATGTAATGTATTAAAATAAAAGCAATAAAAAGTAACTAGGGAATAGTTGAGAAGAAGGGGAAGAAAATTAACTAAAAAACCTTGTTGGTAGATTCAGGCGCAGTCCGGAGGGTGAGCCCAGAATCGAAAGTTGAAAGTAAACTTAAGAGCTGGGAATAAGATAAAAGTAAAATACTTCCAAGATAAATAAAATATAATTTTGAAATTTAAAAGGAAAAATAGCGTATCCAGGGCCAAAACTGGAGAAATACAAATATATCTGCTAAGACGGAAACTTTTATAAATTCAATTAAAAATTCTAAAATAAAGCAATGGATTTTCAAACTTATAAATTCTCTTAACAAATTTATTTTGCGGAGGAAGGAATAGGAGTAAAATGCATGTTTACCCCTAATGAAAAAAAATCTTGTTTCTTCCTGGGAATATCGATTAAGAATAACTGCTAAAAATGAGTTCGGCAAGTCAAAAATGCATGATTCTATACGTTTAAAATGACAACGGATAAAATATTGATTATTAGTCAAATATATGAAAATATTTAAAAAAATTTTCGAGGAAAGGCATCATGTCAGAAACGAAAAATAAAGCATTGTTTTCGTCATTTTTTAAATTTAATAATTTAGAAAATTTTAAGCCTGCCTTTCTTCAACTGCACTTCGTATTGCAACCTTTTTCACATTGTCAAGACATAAAATTCACTAGGTTTTGAGAAGCTTGTTCGTTCATCACGGGGACTTGAATGCGTCCATGCATTTCGGACTTCCAGCCCCATTGGAGAGGGTCTTTTTCATTTCCCAACCATGTCTGAACTTGTAGGTATGTCAGTTTTTGTTTCAGATTTTCTTTAAAAAATTACTTTGACTTTCGAAACCGGTTTAAACCGGTTCTGAAACTGAAACTATCGTAATATAAAAAATATATAACCAAAATCGAAAAAGTAAAAACTAGCCCGGTTGTGGATTGCCCTCAGCTATCTTGTGCAAAAAAATCATGCAAAAATATTAAAATTTGAGCGAGATATTAGAAAAGAACGCTCCCATAGACTTTACATGGTCATCCGGGTCTTTTTGTGTACTTTTCCTGTGACTATTGTGGGCTCTTAAACCGGCGCCGTCGCGAAACAAGTTTCTTCTTACGGGCCTGATTCCTGAAAAGATAACGTCACGCAAGAGTTCTAAGTAGCAAACGGAATATATAGAATTTTTGTATCAAAAACAAGGCTATAAACTTTCGTTTTATGATATTTTTTCAGAAATTTGAGGCTCATTTTAGATCTGTTTGAGTTGTACATGCCCAAAGTTCAGTAAACAAGACTTTTTCTTTTATTTGATTTCAAAACTAAACTTACCCTTTGATTTCAAATACGTGAATCATGTTTTTTTTTTTTTTTTTTTGTTTTTTTTTCGAAGATTTTAACTTGAAATATACATTTGTGGCAGACAAAATCATACATTAAAATTACACAACTTTATCAACAAAATTAATCAAGAAATAAAAGAAATGATACAGAATTGAGATTCTTGATATTTTTCATAGCGTTTCACGTAAAATACAGATCTATGGCAGGAGAAATCCTACATTAAAAGTACGCAATTTTGCAGTAAGTAATTTAAGTTTCTTTTAAAAATAAAAAAAGCAATATCAGGATTATTATTGCATAAACTCATAAAAAAATAATTTTTTTTCATACAATTAAAATAAAATTCTTTCTGTCAATTAAAATTATATTTCATATTTCATAATGCATAATTAACTTAAAATACACATTCTTTTAATAGATATTACAACTAAAAGAACATTTTTCACTAATAATATGTACTTTCATATAATTCACAATAAATATGGCATTTAATATTCTCTCATAGAAAATAATCTCACTTTTGTTAATACAGATTTTTTTTATTATTATTCTTATAAGTGAATTTTGTAGTATCATTTTAAACTTTTGAATAGTTATTTACTAAGATATTTGTAATTCCTGACAAAAAAATAAATAAATAAATAAAAATAAAAAAAATAAATGGATATAAAAGTTGGTTTCCACATTTGTATTTATTTATGAAATGTATACCGACTTTTTTTTCAATAATGAATTGCATAATATGTTTTTTAGGCTCTGGAAATTATAGGAAAGTACTTTCATAATTATAATAGATGAGTTTTTGAAAAGCATTTACAATTATTTTCAGGGGGGTATTAATTGACTTCTATCACACAACATAAAGTATTTACATTTCAGACGGGCACATTTCATTCAGGCTTTCTAATTCTAAAATTTTTGTCTTCGACTAATATGTTAATGCACTCACAACCTTTTAATTTGTGTGAAACTTCATATTTAATGTAACTAGTTATAAAAGTCAATACAGACATGATGTCATTTTTATTTCAATATCTTCACTGCTGTTAAACACAGCGCAAAAGAAATCCAATATGTTTAATTCTTCAATTTCTTCAACAATTGTATTATTAAAAAAATGAAATTGTTAATTTTGCTGTAAGTATAAGATAATTAAACTTAAAATTTTTAACCTTTTTTGTGCTTCCATAACTTTCATATAGTAAATGAATTTTTTCACTCATTTAAAGGATTTAAAGGATACGATAAATTTCCCATACTCATCTGATGATGATGTCCAGGACGGGCTTCTAAACTATCGATCTGATTTTTTATATATATTTTTCAACAGATATTCATTAAATAATTTTTATTTCATCTATCCCTATACATAAGAACTTAGTACTATTCATGTTTTAAAATTATTTTTGATTTATGCAAACTGAATTGTAAACAGAAATTCTTGACCCAAAATAGGACAAAAAAGGGCTTTCTTATTACGCTTATCTATTAGATCATTCTAAATGTTTACTTCCCTACTTCAGAATAAAACTTTACAATCCACATTACATGTAAGACCACGTGCAAATGGCATATACATTTAATTCATTTTAAGTAATGAGGTAGAAGGAAATACTCATTAACTTAGGTTAATCATTTACCCACTAATTAATCCTTTTAAAATGCTCATAAAAATATCCGTATAATAGAATATGTAATAGATTCAAATTATCTAAAAATATACACACAATATTAATGGTGATTGCTTCGGCCCGAGCATAGTCAAAATTTCATTGAGGGTGAAGTGGTCAGTGAGATGAAAAAGTCAGATCTCGTGTATGACTTATTTCTCCTGCTTGGGATCTAGAATCAGGCCCGTAAGAGAAGAAACTTGTTTCGCGACGGTCCCGGTTGAACTTACCAATATAAGGTACATATTTTATTGTAACTAATTTTGTAGGCTTATTATTTTTTAATGAAACAGTTTCTTCTTAAATATTTTCTTTCGTCGAAATTCCACGAGTTCTACCATGTGTAACTAAATGTTATGTTTATATATTCTTTAATTCATGTGTCCGATAAAACTACACAATATTTTCACACATGTTAGAGAAGTCTGTGGCTTTTTTTTTCTTTTTCCTAATAATTGCACTTTTAGATAAAAATTCTATTATCTGTTAAATTGTTTGGGTGATTTTACCGAAAATTGTTTCAGAGGTCGAATATAAATAAAGGATCATTTATGGTAGATAATTTTACAAAATGTTAATTAGTTTCAATTTTTTTTATTATTATTGGCTTTTTCTGAAAAATTACAATTGCTCTAAAATTAAAAGTTTTAGACTCAGAAACAAAATGTCTGCCGTACGCCTTAAGAATTACTGATTTAAAATAAATTCTATATTTCATCAAAATCGGTCAGGTAGTTTTGGAGGAAACGGATTTTAAATCTCACATATTTCTATAGGATGGAACCCAATATGAACCCAACTTACTCGTGTTCCCTCGAGGAAAGTATTCAAAATGGTACGAAATAGCTCTAATCATCAATGAGTATTTTAATGGAATGTGTCTGCACCCTTTGCTTAGCTAGAAAATATCTCCTCACTTAACTTTTACAATTTTGCTCATTAATTATCTAGAAAAGCAAATTTCAATCCGGAAATCCGAAATGTTGTTTCTTACCGCGAAAATTTATTCCGGGTTACATTGTTGAAATTAAAGAATTGATTGGAAGACAGTTTCAAACGTTAGCTTCAAAGAATATTTTCAAGAACTTATAAGGATATTTTTTAAATATTATTAAGAGTACTTAAATTTGTATTTTATATTGGGTGCAAAAAAACCGAGAACTACATAAGTACTGCTATATTTATTCAAGCTTCATTATTGACCGGAATATTATTTACCCTTACAAAAATTTCTTACTGATTTGAATTGTTATATAAATCTGCATATTTATCGAATTTTAAGTATATGTAAATGTCTATTAGGAAATACTTAAGGCCTTCCCAAGTTTCTGTGATTGATAAATGCGTATTATTAAAAATGTGTTATGTATTATTTTGAAATGCTTGTCTGGCATGAGTTTCAATGATGCTTTCGAGAAAAAAAAAATATTTTTACCAAAATATATGTGATACGATTTTATATACTATATTTAAGTTCGGAGATTAAAAAAGATTGGCTGAAATATTTTTCTCTTTGTGTTCCAAATTTTCTTTATTTTAAATAGAAAATTAAAGATTAAAATTTATTCTTCATTCTTTTCTTTCAGCTTTTCCCTAAAAGTCAATAAATTTCAAACTATTTTGTAGCAAGAGTTTCTTCATTTCTTAATTTTTAGTTTCATGTCTCAGCATGATTCAAAAGTAATTTGTGTCACAGAAAGTGATGGTTATTCTGTAAATACACTGTCAAATGGATAGATTTTATACAAAATCGAAAATATTCTGTGGGCCAGATATCCAAATATTTGATTAGGAAAGTTTAGAAAAGTGAAAGTTTGAGTAAATACATTTTAGTAGTTTCAGTAAAAAAGCTCAGTTTCAGTTTATTTGAAAAATCTAACATCAAATTTACAATACATAATAATCATTACACGTTGTATAGTACGTAATTTGCAATACAATTTACGCATGTAAAGTCTGAATGTAGTATGTTAATTTCGTTTATAATATTAATTTATATGTAAATTGTTTTTTTACATCAGTAAAATTACGTAAATCAATTTTTTTTTCGAAGTCACAAAATACATTTCTTTTAATTTTTAAAGAATTACTTTTATTAAAGACACATTTTAAGAAAGATTGAAAAAAAAATCATTTTTTTTTTGTTGTTGTTTATGAAATAAAAGTAATGTAATTAATATATCCTAACGCAAAATTTGTATTCGTTTCTTTTACATAGATTTAGAATGAAAAAATTTTTTAAAACGTGAGAGAAAAATGAACAAACCTCTGTAAATTTATAAAAATTCTCGTCTAAATGGATTCTATAAAATTTTTCAATTACTTAAAAATGAATTACAAATGTGGAAGAAACTAATGATAAAAAAAATGGTATAAATGTATATTAGAAAATACTTTGGGTCTTCTCAAGTTTCTGTGACTTAAAAGTGAATATTATCTGAAAATGTGTTATATATCATTAGGAAATGCGTTTTTTATATGGATTTATATGATGTTTTCGAGATTTGTTTTTTCACCAACATGTATATAGTACGATTTTGTTTGTTCAGTTTACTTTTCACTGTAAAAAAAAAAAAAAAAAAAAAAAAAAAAAAAAAAAAAATCTGTAAAGGTACTAAACGTTTTCAAGGAAACTGGGACTCCAAGAACTTTTCATGCAACGATAACAGGAAAAATTTATGTAACCGATTCTAAAACTTGAGTTTTTGTTGTTACCGTTACAGGAACAGTTCTTGGAATCCCAGTTTTCTAGATAAAGTGTAGTACCTTTACAGATTTTTTTTTGTACAGTGTGCGGACTTATAAAGAATGACTACATATTTCCCCCGTTATATTCAAAAATTATCGTATTTTAAATATAAAATAACCGATAAATATTTATTCTTAATTCTTTTCTTTCATCTATTTTTACAAAAGCCATTGCTATTAAATTTCAACCTATTTTGTAGTAAATGTTTTATCATTTTTTAGTTTTAAGTTTCATGTATCAGCATGATTCAAAAGTAATTTCTATCACAGAAAATGATGCTTATTCTGTAAATACACTGTGAAATGGATGGATTCTATTCAATATCGAAAGTGTTGTGTGTGTCAGATTTTAAAATATTTGATTTAGAAAATGTAGAAAAGTGAAAGTTTAAATAAAAGCATTTGAATTGTTTCAGTTAAAAAGCTTAGTTTGATTTTATTTGAAATAATTAATATCAAAGTTTCATTACATAATAATAATTACATGTTATACAGGATGAATCTAAACAATTGGGAGAACTTTAAGAATTGATATTACTCATTAAAACAAATATTTTTAAATAGGAAACTAAGGATGTCAAACGTCTTACGAAGGAAATAGGTGCCATTAAAGTTTCGAGTCCAAATTTTCACATTATTATAAAAAACGGAAAAAAATGGTCAATTCATTTGCGGTTTGCGCTAAAACTATTCCTTATGTCAGCATTTTCTTGAGAATAAAAAATGCCGATAGAGAGCGCTTTAGATATTGGAGTAACGAACAACTTATCGATAACTTTATCGCTGCTTTTGTATCTCATTCAATGCTTTCAAAAGCTTAGATTTAACTTAAATTTTGATGTTAAAATCTAACTCGTTGGAAGTGGTTACGTAGCGCAAAATGATTTGTGTTTAGGAGTTGAAATTTGACCCCCTCCCCCCCCCCACACACACACCTACCTCCTGAACACAGTTTAATTTGCGCTACTTAATCGCAAAAGTAGTTGTTCTTTTTTTTAGATAAATTGTTCAAAAATACAGTCGGCTCTCGTTAATTCGAACTCGTCGGGACCACAAAAAATGTTCGAATTATCCGGAGTTCGAATTATGGAATGTATGAAATGAGAACATGCTTAATATAGTACTATTACAAAGGAATTAAAGTTATATTGTTTCGTTTTTAATTTTTTATGTCAGTTATCATCAGAATATGATTTAATATTAAATTAGAATGTATAAATACATAAACTAATTAAAAGATTAGGAACAATCACAATGCAAGAAAATTTTGAAGCGTCACTGATGGACAGACGGGGCACTTAGAAAGTGGATATCAAATGCATGGGATTATATGTATACTCGTTTGGAACAATTTTCACGAATTTCAAAGACAGAAATTTATTGAAATGATCTGAAATCCGTGAGGAAGGAAGGATGAATGCAAAATCGAAATTCTCGTGAGTTCGAATTAAACGATGTCAAGAGAAAATTAGTTCGAATTAATGAAAAAGTTTATCGTTATTCTGCCATTGAAAATTTCGGGACTTCATGTTTAGTTCGAATAAGCGAAGATTCGATTTATCCGATTTCGAATTAAAGAGAGTCGACTGTTTCTTGTTTTCCAATAATAATAACAGTAGTAGTAAAAGAAATAATTAAACGGTAAATTTTCAACAAGATCTTTGTTTGCGCATATCTATCTTTAAAAAGAATATAATGTTTAAAGATAATAATTATAAAAATTATTTCCAAATTTATTTCAATATTCAAATATGTCATTTGTTATTTTATTTATTTTATTTTATTTGTTTTATTTTTTTTGTGTGTGCGTGAGAGAAAATCTCATCTAAGAAATATATTATGCTGGAACATTAATAAAAAGTTGAAGCAGTGTAATGTTGCAATTAATATTTTTAAATATATTTCCTAGTAATGATTTTTTTCAGCAAGAATTTTTATTTAATGGAACAATGTTTTATGAATCGGTGTAAAATAAAATGTTAAATACAAGCTCAGTGTTTGACATGGAATAATGCAATTGCCTTAAGTGGATTTTCTTTATAAAAACAACAGATAACAAGTTGTTATGATAATCAATAAGTCGTAAAATCAAAAAACAAATGATTACACCAATCTTTACCACATATATATCATCATAAGTATTCGTTTACAAACCACTGCTTGATGATGGTCATCCTCTTCTATTTTTTCTACTGTTTCCTGGTTAGAAGTATGGTCATTCGATAACTTGATACACTTTTCGGATTTCGTCGCTCCGTTATACATAAGATTGTCTCTTTTTTTTTTTTTTTTTTTTTTTTTTTTTTTTTTTTTTTTACCAAGACACTCTTGTAAAACGATTTTATGACATCATTTGCCTTTTCTTCCAGCAATGTGCCGGCCATTTTCCATTTAGCAGCTTATTTATCTCAATGATAACAAATAATCTCGTCTAATCCCTTGTCCAGGTTAATCATTATATATACACTGCTCAAAACAGTTAAAGGATATTTTAAGTTTTATATAAAATAAAGATATAAACGAAATTTTTTTGCCGAAAATAGAAGAAGAGAATCACAAATGCAAATTTTTCTGGTTTTCAAACTGTGGAGTATGCAAATTTTGAGTTCGACATCAAAAATGTCGCTTCAGCGGCAGCGAATGAAATTTGACTTTCAACTGGATAAAAGAGAATGAAGACAAGGATGATCAGTATTCAGTGATTGCTTTGTTTCGATGAGTACGATGTCTCAGCGAAGTCATTTGACAGATTCAGAAGCTTGGAGAATTGTTGATAGGTTAGAAGGGGGCCAAACTCAAGCCGAAGTAGCGCAAGCCATTGGAGTGTCACAAACTGTCATTTCCAGGAAATGGAACCGTTTTTTGGAGAGTGGATGTGCAGGCCGAAGACCAGGGCAAGGTCGTAGACGGGCAACAACGCCCAATGAAGATAGTTATTTAGCGTTAACAGCTCGGAGTCACCGAAACATGAACGCTACTCTTCTCCAACAACACCTTCGCTCGGCTACAGGCACCTCGATTTCAACTAAGACTGTCCGAAATTATCTCCATGCTGTAGGTCTGTATGCTCGCCGACCGATGGTATGTGTTAGATTAACATCAAGGCATCGTCGCGACCGCAGTGAGTGGGCAACCGAGCATGTCAACTGGAGGAGAAATGAATGGAGCAATATTCTGTTTTCTGACGAGTCCCGTTTTTCTGTGCATCCGGATAATAGGCGTATTTTCATCTGGAGGGACCGTGGCAGTAGGAATAGTTCTGCGTTCGTGCACGAAAGTGTCAGATTTGGCGGTGGAGGAGTGTTGGTGTATGGTGGCATCTCCATTGACGGGCGCACTGACCTCTGCATCATTCAAGATGGAGCTCTGATTGGTCGCCGATATAGGGATGAGATCCTCAGACCTATTGTAGTCCCTTACGCTGCAGCAATCGGAGATAACTTCATTTTAATGGATGATAACTGCAGGCCACATCGTGCAAACCTGGTGGAGGATTTCCTTTTCGAGGAAGGAATCGTTCGAATGGAATTGCCAGCGTGTTCTCCAGACATGAATCCAATCGAGCACGTTTGGAACAGTCTAGGAAGACGAGTTTCTGGCCGCCAACAACCCCCACAAACTCTCCAAGAACTGAAAAGAGCTCTTCTGGAACAGTGGGGCAGAATACCCCAACTCGTCATTAATAGCCTCATTGAGTCCATGCCTCAAAGATGTTCAACGTTGCTGGCCGCCCGTGGAAACCATACACCCTACTGAAAATGATTTTCTTTGAAGAAAACACCTTTTCTTATTCTTTTTTTCTCATATGCACAAATTGTGTTTTTTTCCTTTTGTACACAAATGCGCAATAAAATGCATTTTTTCTGCCAAACATGTGTAATTTATTCTCATATAACCTACTATGTCAATCGACCATGTATCAATCAGCTAAAAAGTTTCCCGGATACAAAATCCACCTATAACTGCAATATCCTTTAATTGTTTTGAGCAGTGTATATTTAGTTCATCTTATATGTTGTTGTTTCCGTTGATTGGTATAAGGTGAAAAAAAACATTTTTATAACAATAAGAATTTACGAAAATTACTAAATTTAGTCTAATACTAGGTCTAAATTGTCTCTGTTATGTTTATAATAGTTTATTTAATACATGAAATTCAGTAACGTTTTAGATATCTGATACTAAATAATCAAGCGACAGGAATGAAAGAGAGACGGAAATATCATTTACAGTTACTCCACCGTGTCGGGGACAAATTTTCATCTTCAGTGGTTCTAAACAACAGGTTATGACATGTTGTGTTGTTTGATTTCATCTCCCTTCAACAACAAATATTTATTTTTGTATATTAATATAGATTTGTTTAATATTATTGTCACATAAATTATAAATGCAGAGTAGTAATAAATCATTTTATCTTATACATTTGCCCTACTTACCTATTTTTCTAAATGAAATGCGTTTATATCATTTATTTTTTCTTTATTAAAACATTTAATTTAACGGACTTTCAAAAAATTGATGTTATAAGGCAATTTAGATGAAAATTTAAAATACAGTTTAAAATATTTTTTTTTAATATTTTTTTAAGTATTTGTAGAAAAAAACATTTTACACATATCTTAATAAAGACATGCATCTCCAATATTCTTGTATTCGTAATTGTCAGTACAAGGAATAGGGCTAAGAAATACTAATGCACTTTACTGAAATAAAAAAAAAATGATGGAATTTCTTTAAAAAAGTTCTTAATGCACTTAGCTTAATTTATTTAAATTTCCTGTATTAGAGAACGAATTTAGTACAGCCGCTTCATAGTAAACATTTTATTGAATTCTCTTAAAATCTGAACTTAAACCTCGTTAGTGATATTTCTGAAATTAAGATGTCTTCTGTTACACAGTTTATTCAATATTTCTCTGTTTTGCATTTTTATTTTATTCTTTTAAGAAAATATACATAAGTATATTTATACCAGCAAAACAATCCGAAACAAGTCACTGTTCAATATGTTATTTTACTGCATGTATTTTCAATATTGTTTGTATAGGCCAGTAATGGAATAGGACAGTGGAATACAGATATGCAATTTTAACTCTTTATCTACCAAATTATGAATTCATGAAAATTTTACATTCTAAAGCATTTTACATAAATTGTTTAAACTAATTAAAAGATTCACATAATCATTGAATAAATTTTTGAAGGATTTTAGAAGGATTTTAGAAGGATTTACAAGGATTAGTTAAATTTGAATTTACAGGGTCTTGTGCAATATTTATAACCCCACTCAAATCTTTTTTTTAAATTGTTTTCTTGGTAGTTTGTAGAATCATAAAATGTACAAATATGATATTACAGTAGAATCCCGCAAATTCGGACCCCGAAAATCCGGATCTTCGCATAATCCGGATTGATTTGATCAATTTTTTTTTCAAGTTTGAGAAGCGATTGGCAATTTCCACAACATTAACTTGTTTCATCATCATATTCTGAATAAAAAAAACTTTTTCTAAAATCTTTTCGGGAGAACTAAACAAAGAAAATATTTTTACTGTCTGTAAATATTCAATACATTTAACATAAAGGTGATTTTCTGTAAGTATATTTTATTTTATTTCATTTTTATCTAATTCTCCGGATAATCCGGATTTTCGATAATCCGTATTGGGCCTGGTCCCAGTTAATCCGAATTATCGGGGTTTTACTGTATTACAATATGAATATAGATATATTTCTGAATTGAAAAAACCCCCTCTCCCTCTCTCAGCGCCACAAAAGCTGAAAGGATACGAAGGCAAAATAAATCATCCTTTTAAAAATAATTTTGTTTTGTGTAACCAATAATGCTTTTGGAACAAAATAAAGTAATGTATATATAACTCATTCTAAATAGTACTACAACTAAATGACGTATTAATTTTTTTTAATAAGTAATTTTTAATGGTACTTATAAGTACCATTAGTATATAAAGAGTTAATGCAAGTCATCGAACAATAAAATATTTTCACAAGGTTTTATTTGAAATTTTTAATTACACATATTTTTATACTACAAGAATGCAGTACGGTCGCTTGATACTAAACATGTTAATGAATTGCATAAAATAAGAATGTAAACCTCCTTAATGGTATTTCTAAAATTAAGATGTCTTCTGATATATATTTATTCAAAGTTTTTCTGTTTTGCATTTTTATTTAATCATTAAAGTAACTATACATGAGTATCTTCATATCAACGAAACAAACAGAAAAAAATCACTATTCGATATGGTAATTTCAATATTTAGTACGGAAATATTCTTTTATGATCTACGATTATGTATCTGTATATATTAATTTTTTTTTTCTATCTGTATGAGAAAAAATATTGGATTTGGGATTTTTTTAAATTCCAGTTTCTGACGGGTTTACACGTTTTAGAGGTCAGAGATTATAAAAAACTGATTTTACAAAATGCCTGTCTGTGAATCTGCGCATCTGTAAGTCTGAAAGAACGTGACTCTGATTGTATGTGCTATACATTTCGTGGGTCCTCTATCTCAAGAACTAATGCACGGTTTTGATAAAAATCTTTATTCAGGTAGTCCATGATTGAAAATGAAGCTTTTTAGTTTTTGGTATAACTCCCTTAAAAGGTGGAATTCATGCGAATGCATGCTGTCTGTATGTTGGGTGTAAATTATTCAGCAGATGGAGCAGCTATTCTCCATTTTTCACGATTTCTGCAATAGCTCTATCTCAAGAATTAATGCACAGATTTTCATCAAACTTCAGATTCACTAAATTCGTGATATGAATTAGCGCTGTTTACATTTCGGTGTTATTCACCAGACAAGTGGCACTGTTATGCTGATTTTTTTTCCCGGTTCCTGCAATAGCTCAATCTCAAGAACTAATTCACGAATTTTCATCAAACTTCAGATTTATGTAATAGGTAAGTTGGTAATAGGCTTGATAAGTATTATTGCTGCTTATGTTTTGGTATAAATCACCCAACAGGTGACGTTTTTATGTTGCAATTTTCCCGATATGCATTGTGATCTTATTTCAAGAATTAATACAAGAAATTTCAAGCCTTTAGAATTCTCACGGTGAGCATAGATTGGCACTGCGGCAGCGAATTCTTAAGTTTTACCATGCATCAGATAGAAGGAAATTTGGGGATTGCCACATCTGGCAAGATTGATTTGATTTCAAACTCAAACATTTTCAAAAACATTACATGTTTTGACTTAAAGTCTGGTTATTTCAACAAATTTCTTAACTTTACCGGTTGTTATAATGTCTCATATTCATGGCTTTTTTTTCTTTTTTTCTTCAACATAGATTATTACACAATTTTCTAAAGAAATCAAAGAAATAAATTATGCTTATTTTTCGACAAATTGTTGAAAAATACCAAATTGTATAAAAGTAAAATTTAAAAAAATGTACAATTAAATTAAAAAGTTTTTTTTTTCAAAATATGCATGCTTTTATATTGAAAAAGAATATGACGCTTACAGAAAATAGATTTGAAAATCATCTTAGAAATTTATATATTTATTCTACTGAATACTTTGTGTGTGAGTAATACCCTCACCTTATTTTTTGTTGCGAGAAATTTTTATGTTTATTACTTACCCATCATACGTAGTATAGGGTAAGTCTTGCAATCGTTTTAAAAATCGAAATTTTTTTTTGAGGGATTTACATGTTTTAGATAGTGGAGATTCCGAAAAACATATTTTTAAAAAAAAAATTTTGCCGTCCGTCTGTCTGTCTGTAAACGCTCTATCTCCCGAATAAATTGAGATAGAGACTTGAAATTTTGTATGTAGTTAGTATGTAAAAATGGAACGAAGCCTATTTAATATCAGTAACCTCGATTATCCGGAACTATTTTTTTCGGACTCTCGAAAAATTCGTTCTGATGAAAGGTATATAGAAATCTTCGAAATTTTTTGTTCTAAGGAATGGACGTAAAAGGCAATAAAATAACACACATTTTTAATATAGAACGAAGTCGATCGGATTATTAGTTGCCGAGATATTCGATATATCCGAGATATCCTGTTTTCCACACTCTTCGATTTTTCATGACCCTGTATTTCATTCAAATTTCAATTCAGAGGTATATTTTAATTGGAAATGAGACGCTTAATCCGACGCAGTTAATTGTTATTTAATAGAATTATTATTTTTGGAGTTATAAGATGTTTCTTTTACGCAGTTCGGTACTACTTGAGTAGTATGGCGTTTTATATAATTTGTCGAAATTGGTACATCAGCAGTTCTTTACTATAGCATTACTATGTATATTAACAATATTTAAATTTTGTTTATGAATTGCAATGCATTGTATAAATAGTTTTCACATGTTTTATTTTCATATACATATCCATGATGGGTAAGTATTACGGTGGCCCCCAGCGACTAGTTTCGTACTATAAAAGAAACATTTCCTTATTTTTTTACAGTGCATGATTCCTAATTGCAGTACAGTAAGATACATATATTGAATTACAACAAAAGCTTCATGCGTAGTTTTATCAAACATAATGAGAAAATAGCTTTTTTACATTAATAATTCTAGGAAATTTCAATACTCCTTTTAAGAAATCACTTCTTATATTTTGTCCTTGGTTACTGATAAAACCACTTTGCGCGTATCGAAAAAAAAAATTCAAATTTGAAAATCACTTAAAGAAAATTCTTAAAGCGGCATTTGATTACTTTAATTTACTTCAAGTGGATATTATATGGAAATAATGAAGCTATTCTAGTGGACATTGAATCTATTTACATCCAAATAAACATAATAAATTTTCCTTAATGTGTTTTGAAATAACACAAGATTACACTCAATGCCAAGTTAAATTAAATTATTAAACACATTTGCAAAGTGCTGTTCGGCTTTTTTTTTAACAAAACAAAATTGTATTTCCTGAAATTCGGTAAATATTTTCCGAATACTTAAAAATTTACATTTAAAAAATAGATTAATATATTAAAATAAATGGATATTAAAATAAATAAATGTACTCGGACCAATTGTTCTGAATACTTTAATCGTGCGAAAGGTGTCCCTTTATCTAAATTAAAATTTAAACATAGGGAATAATCGGTATTTTTCTTTACTACTAAATATACTATTTGTGAAAAAAGTCTCACCCAAATTCAATTAAATGATTTTATTATATTTGAATTTCAAATTAAAAAAAAAAAATGTTGTTACGCATAGAATAATTTTTTACTTTTTTTTTAAAATTTTTCTAGTAGAACAACCACTGTGTATATGATGTATTAAGTGACTTATATTTTAGTTATAATTTGTCTAATAGTGTCGTTATTAGCATGAAAAATTATCCACATAACGTGGTACAAATTCTGATAAACATTCCATGAATTTTAGCAAGGTTTATTTCGAAGCATCTCTTTTAATATGTCCTATTAAATATCCATTTCCTTAATAATTTCATTTTACTGTAAATTTTCAAATATAAAGCCATTATGCAACCATTATTGATATGTAACTCTAACTATTTACGATCTATGGAATATTTGTTGAAGTATTAAAGCATAATGTAACAATTATGACAAGTACTGCTACTTTGGGTGAGACTACAGTATGTGGCCTTTAATGACCATTCACATTACATTTTAGACATTTTGTTGAATATGCAAACATTTTCTTGCCGGATTTTTCTGGAGCTTTGAACTTACAATGAATATGCATGATCTCATATTTATGTATGTCGATTTGATAAGAAAAATAAATAGGGCGTAATAAAAAAATTAAAGACTATTAAGGGAGACCCGTACCCCGTTTTCGGCCAAAAATCTTCAGAAGTTCAAAAAAAAAAAAATTATCTCAGAAAACGATAAACTACATATTTGCGAATATCTATGCAAAATTTCAGAACTCGGGGACACTTGGAACAGGTAGAAAATGAGCTTTTTTAATTGTACTCACTCTAGAGTTTAAAGGACTAGCGGCCATTTAAAACGTGTTTTCCTGAAAATGACTTTTTTCATATTTTGCCTCAGTTCAAAGTACTAAGACTCAGTGGTAAAATGATTTAGAGACAAAGTGTTTATGTTTCTAGAAACTAAAAAAGAATTGCAACAAAAGTAAGGAGAGATATTTTTTTTTAACTATTTCTGAAAATTTTACATAACTTGGTAAACATGAGAATTATAACGAATTTAAGGAAATTTACCATTCGTAATTTTATTTTTATTTTTTTAAGCCGATTAAAATAAAAATTAAAAATATCTCTCCTTAGTTCTTTTCTATATACTATAACACTATTTAAGAAATTTTAGTAATACCAAAATATTGAAAATTGAATGAGGAGTAGTAATTTTTAAAAGTGTATTTTTCGACAAAAAAATCATAAAAATCCCCATAAAAATATACTTTTTAATAAAAAGTGATTTTTTTTTGCTAATTATAACTTACAGAAAGATTCTTAAGCAGTACACCAAAATTCATTACTTTAAAATCAATAATAAAAATTGTGGGTGTTTTCTTACGGGTCTCCCTTAATAATGTTCGGGTAAATTAAAATGCACGAAATGATATATTGCTACAAAATATCCGTTTTTGCATGCTATACAAAAATTTTTCTAGTTTGTGTAAGTATATTCATTAAGATATAGCGATTTTTATTCAAAAAGGTTCAAATAATTTTTGCATGTTAGCTTATATCATACTGGGTTTACAATCAAATTTAACATCAGTTTTAGAAAAATTAGAAAAGTGAAGCAAAAAACAATATGGTGTAGTTAGAATATAAATATATAAATATTTTATGAAATATGAGCAATTGTACTATTTTTACCTGTGAAATATAACAAATTTTATTTTTCTTTGCATAATTTAGCAAGTAGGGGAAAGTTGGATAAAACCGGGTTGGTGGATAAAACAGGGAACCAGGCTTTATGGCTTTATTTGCGGCGGTATCTAGCCGAAATTTTTTGCATTACTTTTAGGCGAGCGGCATGCCAACTCCTAATAACCAGAAGTAGTGTAAACGAAATCATTTCGTAGTGGTGATTTTTTAAAGATTTCTCGTGAAAAGTTTAAAAATTCGACGTTTGCAATATTAAGTTACCAATCCTAAATACCAAAGGATTTAGATTAGGTAAGAATAATGTATGATAGTCTATTATTTACTCGTTATTTTAACGTTTTGTATTGGTGTATACGAGTTATTTGAACAACGCTAGAGTAACATTTAATTAAAATGGCGTGGTAGGACAAAACCGAGATGCAGATGGTCGTACATAGCCGGGATGTTTCCGGTTTTGGACAATTCATTTGTTTGCGTTATTCAAATAGAATTAACTTGCTTATGCATTGTTTGACGATCTATAAATATTTAAAAAGTATAAAAAAATATTATTTAAATTAAGTTGTTATATAGAAGATTGTTTTTAGACATTTCTATTCCAACATCTATCTTTATTTCAATCACCTAAAAATTAGAACTCGAACAAGAAGAAAAAAAGACAGAGAAAAAAGATAAGAAGAACTTAATCCTGAAACGAAACTTTCCATGATGACAGAAAAGAAAAGTAGAAAAACGATTTGAAAAAGAAAAATCCTAAGAAAAAAAACTCTTTGACATCAAACGAGGAAGAAGATGAAAGTGATGCATTCATCTTTTGTAACGGCTTATATGAACAATCTAAATCTATGGGGAATTTGGTACAGTGCCTTCATTGCAGAGAGTAGGCACATGAAGCATGCAGCAATGCAAATGAGCAAGATCGAACTTTCATTTGGGATTTTTGTGCCTCACAATTTTAACTCTTAAAGCATAACTGAACTCATTTTTATTTTATGTATATAATATATAGATTCACATTCTATTAATATAATATGTCAATTTTCTATTAATAAATAGTATTATTACAAAATTACAATCTGCTTTTAATTAATTTTTCCAGTTCCCGGTTTTATCCGACCTGGTCAGACAAAACCGAGATATTGCACACTTGTAAAAAAATTTTGTTATGATCTCAATTTCTGTTCTTCGTGACTGAATCAATACTTATTGCTTCCTAAGGAATCAATTTATCGTTTTAATACAAATTTTGTTCACATAGTGCATAATAATAAAAAGAAAGTCATAAGGGTCCCGGTTTTACCCAACTTTCCCCTACGATCAACTCCTGAGTATCAAACATCGTGAAAATTCAGAAAGATATCGCCGATAGGAGTAAGCTGATTTTTAGTTACTCTTTATGTGCTGCTGAAAGTTAAGGAATTTTCCGCAAATTTTGAATTTTTTTTTTTTAAATACTTATTTTTATCTACAGCTTTTATTCTTCTGGGATAACAACCGGAACTAGCCAATTCCATGATAAAAAAAAGAAAATCAAAACTGAAGCATTTGTTTCACACCTACTAAATGATAATCATTACATATTTACGTTTTCTTAAAAGTCGGTTAATGAAAAGTGATAATTTTATATGAATCCTTTATTTTAGCTGCAACTTAACGTATATTAGAGAGCAACTGAAAATTCATATTACGCCATCGACGAAGCCTTTCTGAATATTCACGATATTTGACTGGATTTTTTCATTACTTGCTCCATAAGGACGTCTATTAAATTCTTTGAAAAGATCGTTGTTATTATTCGTGAATGCGCAGTTAAAAATTATTTTATACAACTATTCATATTTCATAAAACATTTGATATATTTAGATTACAGTTGCATTATATTGTTTCTACTGCATTTTGACATTTTTTTTAAACTGACGTTAAATTCATTTGAAAATCCTGCATGATATAAGCTTGAAACTTGCAAGAATTTTCAAACTTTTCAAAGAAGTCGGTATATCGCCATGAAAATGCGTTCAATTCTTATAAAAAAAACACACTGTAAAAGAAAATCTGTGAAGATACTAAACATTTTCTAGGAAACTGGGATTCCAAGAAATTTTCATGTAACGATAACAGGAAAAGTTCATGTAATCGATTCTGAAACTTGAATTTTTGCTGTTACCGTTACAGGAAAAGTTCTTGGAATCCCAGTTTCCTAGGAAAGGTTTACTACCTTCACTGATTTTTTTTTACAGTGTAGACGGGTTATTCAGTTCTTTACAGCACTGTGGATGCATGTGTTAAAAACACAGCAAAATATTAACGAAAAGGTTATGTTATGATTGTGACATTTTTTGACAATAAATAAGCTTTATTGCCTTTAACATTATCAAAAAACTAATTGAATGATTCTAAATACCGAATAAGTGACACAAAAAGTGACTTTTGAACCACAATTTATGATTTAAAATGATTTTATTGTTTAAAGAGGTTTTCGTAGATAATGGCAATCTCCGAAAATCGTTATCAGTGAGCTAACTGTTGCAAATCCAAATATTTCGCATTTATGCAAAAAGAAAAGACACTATTCAATCATTAGGTAATGCAAATGTCTGTTCCGAAATTATTTTAAAATGAAATGGAATGTGTTGAAGGTTTGGTGAGGGAGGTAATACACTGTAAAAAAAATCTGCAAAGGTACTAAACCTTTCCTAGGAAACTGGGATTCCAAGAACTTTTCCTGTAACGGTAACAGCAAAAATTCAAGTTTCAGAATCGATTACATGAATTTTTCCTGTTATCGTTACATGAAAAGTTCTTGGAATCCCAGTTCCCTAGAAATTGTTTAATACCTCCACAGATTTTTTTTTACAGTGTAGGAGATCTCTTTTGAATATTTTTTAACTTTTTGTTTACTTTCCTATTATTTACTGTTGAGATACATTTAGGAGATAATTTATAGTATTCTGATTTTTAAAAAAATACAATATAACAATTCAACTATATTTGTTAATACATAAATCTTTTAAACGCAATATTTTGTTCAGTCCCATGTAATTCCATCTTAACAAGTTTGATTGCGTTATGGGTGTGCTCCTATTAAGTTAAGTACTTGTTCATAGCGCAATTGTTCCAATTCCTTGTGTTTCATCTTAAAAAGTTTTACTGTACCGTATCCCTCCCCTTCAAAATAGTAGGTCTAAATGTGCCACTGGAAATATTCACTGGACAGGTCTACATGCGTCATACGACAATGCTCTCGCCTGTGCGCCGGGCTGGGTACGGACCTCGGGCCAGGGTCGGACACATGCAGAACTCTACCTTATGCGTATATAAATACGTAATTAATTTCATTTAAAACATAATTGTGGCTAAATCATTCATGAAAATCGCAACACTCCTCATAGCATGCATGGTCACAGTAACGTCACTGTGAGTCACTTTGGTCACATCACATCTGTGACGAAACTGTCACTACTCCGTGACGTTACATTGTGACTGAGATGTGACTTTCTTAAAAAATTTTAGAAAATTACAAATATTCTTCAAAACATGTTATTTACTTTTAAAAACATGTTTCTGGCAATTTAAATATCGTTGCTTTTGTCACAGTTTCGTCACAATGTTAATGTCAAAGTAGTCACAAATGACACACTTTTCACAAATTGGTCACATTGGGACGTCACAAACTGGTAACAATGTGACGTCACAAAAAAGCTCTAAAACAGCAATAACGACTTCACAGTTTAGTCACTGTGACGTCACATCGACAATCGATGGTCACAAAGTCACAATGTCACTTCACAACGACGTTGCAGTGACGTCACCATGTCTTACCGGTTGAGTGGTAAAAAACCTATGTGTAATCCAAAAGCATTCTTCAACTCTGAGCTCGATCTGCAGAAAGAAAATTAGAATCATTCAAAGCAGAAAAAGCAAAATTCAGGATAACTCGACCTGATATTTGAGTCTATTCAATGATCTCGAGGTGTCCGCCCTTCAGATTTTTACTATATTTGAATATTACAGAATACAGAGTTTTTCATTCCTTCACTGTAAAAAAAAAATCTGTAAAGATACTAAACTTTTTCTTGGAAACTGGGATTCCAAGAACTTTTCATGTGAAGGTTACAGGAAAATTTCGTGTAACCGATTCTGAAACTTAAATTTTTGCTGTTACCGCTACAGGAAATGTTTTTTGAATACCAGTTTCCAAGAAAAAGTTTAGTAACTTTACAGTTTTTTTTACAGTGTTTAACATATAAAAATGGAATAAAAATTAAAATAATAGATTATTTTCTAGAATGGCTTTAATGACTTACTTTCCTTTCAATGCAGGTTCGATTTGGGTTGCGGGTAGAAATATGTCGGATGCGTATCGGATTGTAGATTATATGCGGGTCGGGTACAACTCGACACGTGCGGGACTCTGGCCCAAGTTCGCTCCTTATCTACACCAACGGACTCATTTGACTCAAATATGCTGTAAAAAAAACTATAAAGTTACAAAGATTTTTCTACTAGATTTGTATTCCAAGAACATTTCATGTAATGGTAATAGCAAAAACTTTACTAACCTTCCTCAGTTACATGATATTTTGCTGTTATCGTTATATAAAAAGTTTTAGAATACAAATTTACTAGAAAAAATTTATTAACTTTACAGATTTTTTTTTAACAGTATACTCTAAGTCTTAAAAAAGCTAAAGATGATTTGATACACACGATTTCAAAACTTACTGATAGCAATAGTTTCATTGATACTGCTGCTGGAAACATAAAAACTAATTTTTCTTGTTTTTTTTTTCCCCACAGGTATTTTAAAAATCTAAAAGAATCATAATACCTCCACTTGTCTGAAATATTAAGTTAGGGGAAAATGTTGTGTTTATGTTTAGGTAAAAATATACGTAGATGGAAGTAACATTCTTATGTAGTAAATCACTCATGCAAGGAATTACATTTTATGCTGCTTTTAGAATGTCTGTGAGTATTTTGTTTATGTTTGTGTCCGTGAAATGATATATTTTGAAAATAAATATTTAAAATGTTTAACACAGCGGGGTCATTTCATGCAACTTACGTTACATTTTGAACTATTTTTAGTTATTTTAGTAATGTAACACACACACAAAAATTATTATAAAAAGTAAATTTAACATGGTGCTATTTAAACTTATTCAAAGCCCAATTTAGATGAAAATTGCCTAATTTTAAAGTTATTTCTTAAGTTTTGGTAGTTTTATTTACTTTGGTAATTGAATCCCACAAACACTCGACTTATGGCCACAAGCCGCATTTGTCGCGGCCATAGTGAGTTAAGGCCATTTGTAGCCAAACAATACTGTACCGTAAGTGAGGCGCCGTTAATTGCGACAGCTATCATCGAACCGTCAGCGTTTCGGCAGCGAGAAATCCGTTGCGTTTATTTTACCCGTCATCATTAGGAGTATTTTCCAGCAAGCGTCAAATGGTACCTCATCATTTAGAAAATACAGGACTGATATCATCCAACCCGAATATTAAATTAATGAGATGAAATGTATTTTTTTCTTCATTTCTTTTAAAGTAAGCGTAATTATTTTAAATGCGTCATTTCTTAAAAATGTAGATACGTTATGAGATTTATATCTGAGACAGTAAAATAGAGTTTTTTTAGTTTAAAAATTTTTAAGGAATATATTTGCGGAAATTTCTTCTAAAGTTCGTTCAAATCATAATTAAACTCAGAGTCGTAAATTCTGACACCAATAATTTTGAAACTTCTATTAACGGTTAAATATTTACAAAAAAGAAGATTGTTTACATAATTCTATTTACAATTCAAACATCATAAGTTTTAGTTAATTAATCGCAACTCATGCGGGAAGTCATCATCATCGAACATTCTTTTTCCCGCACCACAAATTGTTTCAAACAAACTCTCTTCACTTCTTTTCTGTGTCTAGCTTCAAAACACGGCTACTTTTTTCAGTTGACATCTAGAGTACCTGGATGATGAGAGTTGCGATGTGGAGAATGAAATATGAACGCCTATATAGTGGAAAGAATACCGTTCCTAGTACCTGGATGATAAGAGTTGCGATGTGGAGAATGAAATATGAACGCCTATTTAGTGGAAAGAATACCGTTCCTATATATATATATATATATATATATATATATATATAACATAAAAATAAGGTAAAAATTTAACTAACATTTAAATTTTCAAAATGTACAATAATATTTCCAAACTATGCTTCGATATCTTTACATGGGTATATTTTTATGGTTATGATAGAAACAATGAATGTATTAATTTTCAATTTCTCTTGATTTTAATAGCTGAAATAAACAAAATACAAAATCATAAGAAGTACACCAGACTCGGAACAACACAATATTTATTTACAATAAGATGCATTCATTCATTGAGCTTTTATATTATACCTAAAATTTACTAGAACTTTAATGGTAAGCGTTAATTTTC
The DNA here is from genome assembly GCA_964019185.1 of Maratus speculifer. Classification (NCBI taxonomy): domain Eukaryota; kingdom Metazoa; phylum Arthropoda; class Arachnida; order Araneae; family Salticidae; genus Maratus; species Maratus speculifer. The sequence goes on from OZ025292.1 coordinate 419,141,283, forward strand.
TTTTATATTTTTTAAGTTTCATAAAAAATATTTGATATGAACAAACAAAAAAAAATATTATTTTCATTGCTTCAGCTAGCACATGTTATTGAATATAAGGGAGCAGGAAAAGTGGAAAATAAACTGTTTTTATAACACAAATTGTTTATATCATTTGAAATACATTTTCAATTAAAATAAAATTCTTCCAAAAGAAATTTAATGCTCTGAATTCAATGTAAAGTAAAAAATAAACAAACATGCTTTTATCAAATTCCTTACAATTTATGTATATTTATTTTATTTATTAATATTATTTTATTATTATTAAAAAATAAGGATAAAGTCATATACCTGACTTTAAAGAAGCAAAAACCTGGATGTCTTTGAAAACATTAGTATTTTGCATGATATACATTTTATGGAATAATATATAAATAAAAATTCCCTATTTTAATTAAAAGATTTTTTTATGGAAAAAAATCATAAAACGTTTAATGTTCTTGGTTTTATAATGTGCATTGATATTTCAAATGAATAAATTTTTGTGAGCATATTGGAATAAAAAAGAATATTTTTAACTTCCGGAACATAAATTTATTAAATAGAAAATAAAGGGCAAATATTTGATGCGTTGCTTATAAGTGATAAAATGTGATGAACCGTTGGATAACAGTTTTAAACACCTGTTTAAAACTTTCATTACATTTATTAGAATGTGTGAAAAGAAAAAAAGAAAAGGGAAATAGAAAGAAAGAAAAGAAATGATACAATTTCAACGAATTTCTTAGGAAAATAAGCTTCAAAATTCTTCTGCCCCTTCCCCCTTGTTGAAATTTCATCTTTTTTTCCCTCAGGCAAAAAAATATATATAATTAAATAAACAAAAATACATGTATATATTATGGAGGGAGAAATAGCGTTTTTTATTTAGTAGAATTATGCATTTTGGTTGACTACTATCTATTTATAGATTTTTTTTCTTTATATTAAAACCAAAAAACTTATATCTGTTAAAACTTCTTCTTTGAAATACCTTCCCGAAAGGAATGCACTGGAGAAAGTCATAGGGGGAGCAGGAAAATTTCTAGGAACACACTCCCTAAATTTCGACCTGCTTCAATTTTTGCAGAGTCACTACGCATCTTCATTCATTTGGCATCGTAGTGAGAGAGAGCGAATGTGTGGCTGTTTATAAAAATTACATGATTGTAACAAGTATAGCGTGTAGTAGTGTAATGTGCACAAGTAAATTATTAGTAAGTCTTATGAGTTTTTATTTATTCATTAAATAACTGTAAATTTAAGCTGTGTTTTTTAAACATTTTGACATTATTTTGTATAATATATAAGGTATATATATATACGATTATAGAGTATTTTAAAGATTTTCATTTCGGCAAATGTAAAATATATATATATATATATATATATATATATATATATATATATATATATATTTATAAACAGCATGATTTATTGATGTTCTCTTACGTTAAATTTTTGTTTAAATCAGTAAATACTGGGCCTTTTTTCAATGAATTGCGAATGCTTGGACAGTTTAATTTAATTAAAGTTTATTCTTACGTGTGAAAAATACTTTATTTTCCCATTCAATTTCTTCAAATACTGTAAAATTTAATTCAAATAGTGTAAAATATTGTAAAATTTGATTTAATAGATTATTGTTTTATATTTTATTTTATTTTTGCTAAGGACTACCTACATAATTTTGAAATGTTATATTTATCTATATCATTTGAGATTCTTCAAAATAGCTTGCTTCAGTGGAAAATTTAAAGAGAGAGAGAGCTTGAGAAAAAAATGTTTTCTTTTTCTAGGTAAGAAATTTAATAGTAAAATTTAATTGAAGTAATTGAATAAAATTTAGAAAATAAGAATAAAATTTTGAAAATAAGAATAAATTTTGAATAAAATTTAGAAAAAGTATTAAAATATTGGTGACATTCAAACTTACTATTAAAAAAAACTCTCGGGTATTTAGGAAAAGTTAAAATAATTTGTATATATATTTTTTTATCTTTGACTGATATGCTGTGCCCCGAAACTTCATACATTAAAAATTAACATTAACTATTTTCTATGTTAAATAGAATTTTAGTGTAATAGAATATCGGTGAATCACGCAATATAAAGTAAATATTATCCTACATTTTCCAAAATGAAAGCGTTTAAAAATTTCTGACAAGATAAAATCAGTATACATAGAAAGGAATTATAATAAAATAAGTAAATATTTCTTTAATGAATAAGCACAAAATACTGGTAAAAACTTGCAAATAAAGCTATAAAAACAATAAACAAAAGTATATCACGAGCCCATTTTAAATTACAACATACATTTTACATACTAGATCATAATAAGATTACATGCATTATTTGAGCAAAAATTCTAAATTTATTCTGAAAAAAATGGAAAAAAGTACTTTTTTGAAGCATGACAATAATACAAAGTGTTTTCGCGTAGGAAAAAAACCCTCATTTTCATACACTTTTCAGGAAAACTATAAGTTCATTTAGCTTAAACTTCATATTTTTTTTTCAAAAACACAATATAGTGAACATGATATAGTGAAATAATAAATTCGTTTTTTTTTCAATAATATACTTTTAAAATTTGCATGATAAGCAAATATTTAAAAGGATATTGCATATGAATTTTAAACATTTATAATTAAAAAAATAATTAATTCATTGAGATATTATTGAATTTTGAACATTTTTTATAAAGTTCATAATAAGTGGATTTATAGATTTTATTTTATTATTATTTTTATTTAAGTGTACCTGAGTGAACATTGTTTTTTTTTTTTTCATGCAAAAGCATTTTATCATTTAATTAACCTTCTGCAAGTTATTTTCTTTTATAAAAATAAATTTCGATTTATGCCTAAATAATCTTTAAGACATGTCAGTGACTAGCTTTAGGCTGATTTAACTTATTAAATAACCTTAAAAGGCATAAATTTAATAATGCTTACTTAAAAGGCGATTAAATAAACAATTATAGATGCTAAAGTTTTATTTCATTTGAAACTCTTAGTACTTTCGAACCTTTTCCAAACAGATTCTTCCTCAAAGAATATTTTCATTAATAAATACAAATACAAAATATCTGGAAAAGTTTCGAAAGTACTAAGATTTTAAATAGAATAAAACTTTAACTTCTATAATTGTTTATTTAATTGCCTTTTAAGTAAGCATTATTCATTTTATGCTAAAAGCAAGGCGAAATTTTATTCCGTCATATATTTTATATGTATTTACCTTAAAAGGCATTTTTATGGGCAGCTTTGGGCTAAATTTAAGGCTTGGCAAACACGAAAGGCAAAGAGACGGCGGGCTTCCGTCTGGTTTTTATTTTTTAATGGCCTTTAGAAAAGTGAATGTGGCCGGTTTGAGGCTATACAATATTTCTGGTAAAAAGTTTGTGGCGTGATTGTGGGCATCTTCATTTACTTCTGTCCAATTAGTATGTTTTTTTATGCGGCCGCCGTGACACATTTTTTACGAAGCCATTACGGCCAATGATAGTGGGCCCCAATTAGACACGTGGAGCCAAGGCTAACGATCCGTAAGCGGCCCATTAGTTGAGTGTTTGTTGGGAAATTACTGAAAAAGTAATGTAAGTTATCATATAAAGTGTAATTTTCATTTTCATTATTTAGGTAATTTTCATCCAAATTGACCCTTAGATAGGATTCATTGACAAATTATGTTAATTTTACATTTGAATATATTTAAGTGTTATATTACTAAAATTACTACAGAAAATTGGTCTAAATGTAATTTAAGTTATCATAGAATGACCCAGTGGTGATAATTCGTATAACGTTTGATATTATTTTAATAACCGAATATGAAATCAGAAGAGATGATAAATGCGAAATTTCAGAAATTTCGGAAATTTAGACAACATTTTAAAATTTATTAAACAGACAAAAATGTTTTCAGCATTCCGAATGTTTTGAAAAGTAGTTCAAAATATGTTCTTTAATCATGATTTTTCTCTCTCGTATTTATATAATTCTGAATTCAGATTTATGTTTTGCTAAAGAAACAAATCGAATGCTAATGAGTTTTATAAAGGAATAAATAATAGTTAATTAATTCAGGTACATTTCAAGAAGTTTTAATAAAACAAAAATATTAAAAAATCTCTTGAAAAAAAGTATTATTGTAACAATAATGGCTTTTAGATTTCCATTAATTATTGGAATATTATAATGAAAAATATTCCTCTAGCATGCAAAACATAAACATTGTTCACTGTTATTGATTAATGCCTTTTCATTGTCTTAGTCAGTTTTATAGATTAAAATGTATGATTTCAAAACAGAAAATATTGGAAAAAAGGGAATATTAATGTGCTTCTTTTTTCTTTGTCATCAAAATAATGAAGAGGTGTGTTGTCTCTTGAAAGCTGGTTCCGTGGTAGTTATGGAGGTAAGTATAGTTAATTTTATTTGCTTTCTAGATATTCGAGAATATTTTGTGATGTACAATAGATGTGAAAATAATGGTAATGCTGCTCTCAAACCTAATACAGCTATTTTTAATATACATCTAAAATTATCTTGTTTAGAAAAATGTAAAAATTGAGAGGAAACAAATTTAGAAATTATCTAATCTAAAGGCGATTTTCATTTTTCGGTAAAGGAAAGATATAATTAAAAAATCGTTAAAAATTATATTTTCGAACCGAATTTACGGACGCGAAAATCCAGTACAAGATAAAAAATTATTTGCAAATGCCCTTACAAGTCGACAAGTAATTTATTTGTCTAAAGTTGAAACCGTCATTACATTCCAAATTCCTGAAATTCAAATTTTATGACATTTTGTTCTAAAAATCTGTCAGAACGTTTTACGATTGATGAAATGAAATTTGAGAACCGTTTTAAGATGGACTTTAAATGGTATTACACAACATGCCATTTAAAGATATTCAGTAGATTAAAAGTTTTGTTGCGACACATTAGTTCCGGAAGATTTGTCTAAAAAAGAAAATTATCAAAGATAAAGTTAATGAACATTCTTAATTTTGTTCTTGACATTTTGTCCCAACTAAACAGCCGCCTTAATTCAATTTTAAATAGATTTCGTATGAAATACTACTTATTGCGGTCTCTCCTATGTTGGATTTTCCGAAATATTTTTGCAAACCTACGCCGATCATGACCTTTTGACCCCAAAACTACCATCAGTAAAAAAGTTTATATATTTAACGACTTCTTCTGTGTCATCAATTGTGGCATATGAACTGGACTCGGAAACATCTTGTTAGATCGAACTCTTTTATTTGGCAATTAGATTATCGCTAGATAGATTCGCGAGTCCGGTCGAAGGTCGCCCGAGACGTTTGCGTTAATTACGGAATGTGACATGGCCGTAGTATCAGTAGGCGTCTCAAAACTGCAAAATCTCTCTTTTATCGGGCGTGTTCTTGCTAGTATGTTGGATATTACAATATTTTCCAGAAGAGTGCACAGTTGTGAATTCGGGAGGAACATTTAATTTATTGGTTAATTAACTTTTGATTGATATGTGGTCAAGGCCCGCACAATTCCCGGGTCGGTGACGTAACAACAAATGGATGCAAAAAGCGCTTACATAATCAATTTTAATCTTAAGAAGCGTCCAAAATTGATCTCTGAAAGTAATAAGGTGTATTGCTGGAAAATAAAGTTATCAGGAACAAACTGATTTTAAGCATCAGAATTAAAGTTTAAAATATTAATTAGACCTTTAAACTTTTGAATTTGACTTTTAAAATTAAGTTTAAATTTTAAAAAGGGGTTAGTTTGTATCCTTTCATATATATATATCACATTCTTCTGGACACGATAATTTCTATAATTCTGCTTCAATATGCTCGAAATTAATACATAAACTCAAGAGGTATAAAATCTCAGCCAAGTTCCTTAATAGTCAAAATCAGACCAAGGGGGTGGAAATAGGGAGGGTTTTGTGAAAACCAAAAAAAACGCGATAACGTCTAAATTTAAATAGATATCGAATTGGTTTAAAGTTTATATTACTTCTAAAAAATGGGCCAAAAGTTTATGCATGACAGATTATTGATAAAGTTGAAAATGGGCAGAAAAAGCAAAAAAACAGAGTTTTTTGGGAAAAAAGTCATAACTTTGTTAATTCTCAAAATATCAAATCCAACTAAATTTTTTATAAATGCTCTTAAAAATATCAAAAACTTTTGTATTTACAAGTTTTTAATAGGACTATTTCTTACCCATAAAGGGGGGGGGGGAAAGACAAAAATCCATAACTTCGTAAGTTCTTAAACTATTAAATCTAATTAAATTTATTTTACATTTTCTCAATAATATCTACAACTTTTATAATGAGATTTTTTTTATAGTATTAAATCTTATAACAAAAATAAATTGAATAAAAATAGGAGTTCAAATCCAAACCTTAAATCCAAACTGCTTATATTCTGACTCATTTTTAAATTCATTTTTTATTTTAAAAACATCAAAATGGCAGATCCTTTTATTTAGGAATTATATAATGTGACGTATTGGCCAGTTTTTTTATATATATATAAACGCAGAATATATTTCAAAAAAGGCTTCCAAAAAGGTTATTTTGAACAGAATATCCCGAAATGATCGTGTTTGGAAAACTGAGGAAGTATTCTAATAACAAATGCATTTTTCTAACTCATTTTTAGATATATTTTTGCTCTCAAACGGTTCCAATTTATAGGTCCACTTATTTAGCAACTATATAATGTGCCATATTGGTCAATTAGATAAAGGCAGAATGTATTTTTTTTAAAATGCTGTCAAAATAGGCATTTCAAACAGAGTTTTCCGAAGCGATCGTGATTGAAAACTAAGGACGTATTCAAATAAAAAATTGATGACACATTTTCTGACTCAATTTTCTGACAAATTTTCTGACTCGTTTTTAAATTCAATTTTGCTCCCAAACGCATTCAATAGACAGTGTTTAGTCATTTAGGTACTGTATAATGTGATGTATTGGTATATTTTTTATTAAAGTCAAAATATATTTCAAAATATGTTGCAAAAATGGGTACTTGAGCCGAATTTTGCTTAAGATGTTTCTGATATTACAATTCCAATTACCAATTCTTACAGAAAAATGAAATTAATTTTTTTCAAAAGCGACCAAATAAAGTTTTTAAACTGGGTTTATCTCTAATCGTATTTTATGTTTTTGTTGTTGAAATGAGCACTCTTCGACATCTACCTATATGCTTATCCCCCTGACTGCCCAGCCAAAGGGTAATATTGTAATGTTGTTTTCTCTGTAATTTATTAAAAATATTTAAAAAAAGATGTTTTTTTTCCAACCTGATGCAAAATATGTTATTAGTATCGGTGTATAATCTTTGATAGCATCAATCCTAACTGAATTTTTCAGAACTGGGTTTTATTTGTGGATTTATACTAATTTAAATATTGCGTATGTTGCAGTGAAACCTGCAGCTCAGTGTGTGAAAAAATCAGCCGGCGGCAGTCAGGAGGTTAAAGGCCAAGCCGACAGGGATTTTTTGTGTCTCGAATTGTGTCTATCTTCACAGAAATTTATCTCTGGCATTTTAAACTTGATTTAGTCATACCTGAATTTGAACAAAATAACGACTTGTATATAAAGATAGTCGATAAAATATAGAACTGTACAAAAATTAATATAATGCTTCCTTCTATCGTTATAAATTGCTGAAAGTGAATTTTCAATCACATGTTTTTAACAATTTTCAACATAGTTCATTAAAATAGATTAAAGAGAGTTTATGAATTAACTTTGTTTGTCCGTCTGACTCACTGCCCGAATTCTAATTAGCATTAATACAGTTGGATTTCTCTGTAATTGATATGAGTTACTGAGTTATTGAGTGTGTGATATTGAAAACAAAGTACGTAGCGATCATAATTTATATGGGCCGCCCAATAGAAAGTGATATTGTTAACATAACACCGCTGTTTGAAGAGAAAGATGACTGTTCATGCTTCTGTACGGGGCTCAACGCCCTGGGAATGCATTCGAATATGACTTTCAATAATTGCGTGGGAATGCGTTAAAAGTCATCGTTCGCAACGGATGCCTCCAAACGGTGTCGACGGGAGGTCATGCAATTTTTATCAGCGGAAAATGTTAGTGTAATAAAAATCAGTTGTCGAATAATGTGTGTTACCCAGATTCTTTGTCGAGCAGATCGGTAATCCAATGATGTAGGTGTTTTCGCATTGGAAGAAGACTGCATGCATTTCATCAGATTGTGACCTGTCGTCAGTACTGCTTCTTCTACTACGAAAATCCCTGCACCATCGGAACACCGATCAGCGTGACCTGTAATCCGTAATATACATTTTTCGTTGGAATATTATTCGTTCATATATTTTACAAGCAGTACATTTCTCGCTATTAAAAATTGCCTGGCCGCGCGTTGACACTGTTTTGAGGCATCCATAATGCGAAAAATGCCTTTCAACGTGTTCAAACGCTACGACACACGCTTCTAGCTTGATAAGAGGTTACTATTCCCAGCAATCTGCGCCCAGTATGGGAGCATGCGCAATCATCTTTCTCTATAAATGACGGAGTTATTACAGCAATGCGACTTTCATTTCAACGATGCTTATGTTTACTGGGACACTCAAGCACATTCCATTTAATTATGGTCTATGAGGAACGGTTGTAATCATATAAATACGAGCACCTATAGTCGCCGTCTGGTCCATTCTTCTATTAAGCCATCTGTCCGCATATAACAGCCAGTCGAATGGTTTAAAATTTAGCATACATACTTATTCCAGAATTTTGTGTTGATTCATTTCAAATTTTATGAATTCGAATCAAAACTTAAAATGATATTAAAGTTTTCCTCATTCGATTAAATTCTATCATACGTAGCTATTTTAGTTATATTCTACGATAGATAATAATTACAGGTTGCTATGGCGTTGACGTCCTATTTAATATAGAGTCATATAACTTCTACATTAGTGGATTTTATGCAGGAATAAATTTTGTATTCACTCATTTCTTCTTAAGAGTGCAAAACCTATTGCTCACTAAGATCTAACCAAGATCGAAATGTTTATGAAATTAGTTGTGGTACGAATATATCACATTTGTCATGGTTTATGTACAGTTTCCGATTTCTTGTAATTAAATTCATTGTCAGGATTTTGCTTCAGATAGTACAATGCACAAAAAGACCATTCATTCATTCAACTATTCTCCAAAAAATATCTAACAGTATGAATCCTAAAAAATACTTCAAGCAGAACTCGAATTGAACCGGTAAGAAATAGAAAATTACATTTTATATTTTTATAGTAAATATATCTTCCATAATTGCGCTCACCATTTGCTATAACTAAATGATTCTATAACTAAAATCATAGAATGATATGTTATACAGGGTGTTTCGCGACCAGACCGACAAACTTTGAGGGGTGATAGTAGACATAAAGACAAACATTATTAAATAGAAAACTATGGGGCGCAAACGTCTTCTGTAGGAGCTAGGGGCCTTTAAAGTTTAAGGTCCAAAAATTCAAACGCTGATAAAAATTAGAAAAAAGAATCGATTTGTTTGCGGTTTTCTCTAAAATCATTCTTTATATCACGATTTTTTATTTTTTTTATTTTAAATGTTAAGTTCAAAAATTGTCGATAGAGGGCGCTTTAGACTTTAGAGTAACGTACAAATACTTTTTGCCGTTCTTTTGTGCATAGAGTTGAAATAATTCTGAAGTTTAGACTTTAACTTAAATTTTAAGCCCAAAATTGGAAACATGGGGATCGGTTAACAAGCGAAAATTTAACTGTGAACCGAGGGAGAAATTTTAAACGCTCATAAACATTAGACAAAATAATCGATTTTGTTGCGGTTTGCGTGTAAGTCATTCCCTTGATAGTTATTTTATTCAAAATGACGTACAGCTTTCATGTCCTCATTTTTTGATAGAGGACGCTTCCGACACATGTCCGACATTTCAATGGTATTACTCCTGGGTGTTTTACTACCAGACCACCATACTTTCAGGAAGTGTAAGGGATGCAAAGACGACTCGGAATCACACGGGAATGTAACGTTGAAAATTGCTTTTTTGCATGTTAGGTTTAAAAAAAAAGCAGAGAAAAAACAACAGAAAAAAGCAGAGAAACAGTGACATGTTAAAGTGACAGAACAAAGTTTATTTAAAAGTTTTACTGCAAAAAGTGTTCGAAATTACGACCAGAAAAAGTCCGGCAAACTTGACAGCGACAGTAGATGGCGATGAGATTTTCTTGCGGTGGATGGCGCTGAACGGTAATGCGCATGAATGTTTCTCTCTCTTTGCGTAGCTCTATGTGGTTCCAGCACTATCGGGCTCTTCCACATTTTACGAATCATGTTCACCGATATCTCAACTTAACATATGGACAGCGGTAGATAGGTCGTGGTGGCACGGTTTATTGGCCTGCCAGATCACCGGACCTATCAAATATGAGCTTCTTCTGCTGGGGTCACATGAATAGTTGGGTGTATGAGAATCCCGTACCATCAATTAAAGACTTAGGAGCTCGTATTTCTGTAGCTTCCGGAAATCTATCAAAGATTCCAGGAATATTTCAAAGCGTGAGGAATTACATGCGACGCCGTTTTCAAGCATGTCAAATTACATCTGGTCGTAATTTCGAACATCTTTTCTAGTAAAACCTTTAAATAAACTGTTTTATGTCCCATATTAACGTGTTGCTGTTTCTCTGCTTGTTTCTGTTGTTTTTTCTCTGCTTCCTTTAACCATAATTCGCAAAAAAGACATTTTCAACGTTACATTCCTATGTGATTCCGAGTCTCTTTTGCATCCCTAACACTTCCTGGAAGTATGGTAGTCTGTTAGTAAAACACCCAGGAGTAATACCATTTAAATGTCGGAGATGTTTCGGAAGCGCCCTCTATGAAAAAACGAGGACACCACAGCTGTACGTCATTTTGGATAAAATAATTACCAAGGGAATGACCTACACGCAAACCGCAACAAAATCGATTAGTTTGTCCAATGTTTATGAGCGTTTAAAATCTCCTCCTCGGTTCACAGTCAAATTTTCGCTAGTTAACCGATCCCCATATTTCCGATTTTGGTCTTAAAATTTAAGTTAAAGTCTAAACTTTAGAATAACTTCAACCCCATGCACAAAAGAACGGCAAAAAGTATTTGTTCGTTACTCTAAAGTCTACAGCGCTCTCTATCGACAATTTTCGAACTTAACCTTAAAATTAAAAATTAAAAAATCGTGATATAAAGAATGATTTTAGAGAAAACCGCAAACATATCGACCCTTTTTTTCTAATTTTTATCTGCGTTTGAATTTTTGGACCTTAAACTTTAATGGCCCCTAGCTCCTACAGAAGACGTTTGCGCCCCATGGTTTCCTATTTAATAATATTTGTCTTTATGTCTGCTATCACTCCTCAAAGTTGGTCGGTCTGGTAGCGAAACATCCTGTATACATGTTTAGTTAAACCATGCTACTAACGTATTATATTCATTAAAAATATGAATATTTTATTCATTTCACTTAAAATACATGCCATTCACTGCTTTCATTTAAAAGGCTGTAAAGAAATAATTAATAGAAAATCATAAACCAAAACATTCTACTTCTACATCCAAAAAGTTTTCCGAATTCACATACTTAAAGTGTAAATATTGTTATTAGTGATTTAAAATATTCTATGTCTGTACTTCTTGCATGAAAGTACCCACATATCGTTTTAACTTGGAACAAATGATAAATAGACAAAATTCCCATCTTTTCCAACGCAAGCTTTTTTTAAATGAACAAATATTGTTCTCGTATTTAAATTAAATATTTACGCGTGATATTGTTGATTTATCATAAAAAATTTTGCTTTGTATTTCATATGAAACCAATAGCTGTGCGTATATTATTCTAACTCATATAGCCATTTTAAGTGTTTAATCAGAATAATTTATCGAAAAAGAGATTTAATTGAATTTTTTAATTGTAATAGCAACCGATTAGAAATGCGTGAATTATTACTTGTAACTTAGTGCTCTGTTTAAAATTTAATAATTTCCTAACACTTTAATTGATGTGCATAATTGGTATAGATCTACACAGGAATACGCACTTACCCATTTGCTGCAAAAGTTGCTGTTTGATGTCTTTAAACACTTTAATGTGTTTTAATTAAACTAACTTTTAGCATAAGACATACTGTAAATACAAATCTATAGATTCAATGCAACGATCAACGAAAAAAATCTCATATTTTGCAACTACTATTAATATACAGTATACTGCATGTATTGGAAAACGTTTCATAATCTATTGTTACGAATTTTGTAAATAGTTAGTGTTTGTACTGTAAAATAATGTAAATAATCTTATTAAGCTCCATTCCTTTACTAATATTAGTTTTTGTTACATTGTCTCTGTTATCAAGCAAACTTGTCTATTATTTTCAGTGTATGTCTACGGCAGATTGGCGAAATATTAAAGATATCGCCAAGTTGGCGACAAACTTGGCGATTGTTGGCGATGGTAACCCTTCCCGCTCAATGGTAACCCCCCCCCCTTAGATATACTGATACATTGTTTGTTCTTCCGTGGATTTTTCGATATGGTTCTAGACATTGCCCGCACATGCTGCGAACCTATATAAGAAGAGAAGCGATGCGAGCTGTGTTGTTATTATTTTCCAGTCAGTCATTGAGTGAACAAGGCGTTTGTTAAGCGAGTTTGCTTGAGTTTCATTTATGTTGTTTTGAATGTTATTAAGTGTTGAGACGTTGTTTAAAGAGTCTCTGGGATCTAAAGCTGTACTTATACGATAGATTTGAACAGTTATATTTGAATATCCAGTAATATTTGTGAGTTTCGAAGACTCTGTTGTTCTGAAGATCTGTAAATAAATTATTTTCTACTTTTCTAAAAGACAAGAGTTTGAAGTTGTCTAACCATAGGATCAAAAGAACCCTATATACGCTGCAACACTATGCTGTACGCATGATTTTTCTCTCTTATTATGATTTCATATTTTCCTTTAAGAATTAGAAATTATACTAACTGAAAATATAATTAAAAGTCTTTTTATTTTCAAATGTTATTATGCAAAATTCTACCTTCGTATGTTACTTAATAAATGTTTATCTCAGTTTTTATACATTTAAAAAATAATTCAATTTTCATATGTAGTAAAATAAGATTGCCGAAACTCTTTTCTTCTTTCGAATGCATTTTAAAATTTGATTAAATTGTATGACACAAAGACATAAAAGACTTCCGAAAAGATGAAACAGCCTAATTTATATAAATTTCATTCAAAACACATTTTAAATGCGTAAAAGAGCAAATTTAAAAAGGGAATTACAAAAGCAAAAAAAAAAAAAGTACGTAATTTTTGTTAATGTTTACGTATTTAATTTAATTTTTTTCACTACGAGCCTTTGAAATATAAAATATTTAATAAAACCTCCAAAAAGATAATGACAAGCAGAAAGCAGTACTTCTGCTTTTTCAGATTTTAGTTTTTCAGCCAATGAGGAAAAAATATATTTTATTCTAACGAGGTGAAATTCGTCTAATTTTAAAAAAGATAATGTATAAGAAATTGTTTCATTAAGTTAAAAAAAAATACAAAACTTGTTTAAAAAAAAATGCATTTGTATTAGTGTTTCAAGCAAATATTATTTTGACCTAAATGTTACTGCTTTTTATAAAGACGAGATAAATGCGCTGAATTATGGCGAAAGAAAATACTTAAGAAGGAACAGTTTCGTTTATTTTATTATAAATCTACAAAATTATTTACAATAAAAAATTTATATTATATTGCTTATTTTAGCTTTCACACAAAAGTTATTTTAACCTAAAATTATCAAATACTATTTCTATAAAACTCAATGATTCAAAAAATACACTTTAATCGTATATGTAATATGTAAAATATAATGAAGAAAAATTATTCAGTAGAAATTTTCAATTGAGACTCTTAATATTCCAATATATATATTTTTTTACTTTGACACTATCCTACAGTTTGTTTCCCATGAAATATATTGTTGAAGTCATTTCCACCGTCCCAAATTTTTTACCATACACCTCTCATTTCCGTATTCACCATTTAAAAAAAATTGATACTTCAATTTGGTTGGTTTTAAATTTATTTAGCTTTAAAATAAAAGGCTTGTTTGTCAGCTTTGCATCGGAAGAGTTGCACTTTGATTGCAGATTCTTATCTATGTACCCGAAATAAAAATTATCGTAATTGATATGTTTTAGACGCACTTGTGGTAATGTATTTAGTTTTATCTAAATAAATGACCATTTTTTTTATCATCATTATCATCGACAACATGGATAAAGCTATAAATCTGTTCTGTCCTCAATACATCTCTTTGGTGGCCCTCTTCTGTCTCTGTTTCTCTTTGGATGGTAATTCAATGCTCCTTTTGGTATTCTATCAGAAGTCATCCTTTCTAAGTAATCCTTCCACTTCCTTCTGTAATTTTCTATTTTATTCAATATTGGCACAACCTCAAGTTCCCTTCTGATGCATTCACTCCTTATTTTATCCATTATTGAATATCCTTTCACAACTCTCAAAAATGTCATCTCTGAGAATTGTATCTGTCTTCCGTCATTTTTTGTAAATTCCATGTTTCACTTCCGTTTAGTAAAATGGGTATTGCCATTGTTTTTTACAAAAATATATTCTTGTGTTTTTTTTTTTTTTTTTTTTTTTTTTTTTTTTTTTTTGTTCCAAAGAGTTCGTCTTATGGTACCACAAATTTATAAACCTTATTTTATGTATCGTTCCCATAGTCAAAATGTCTGTCACATCATATATAATTTAAATGTGAAATCTGCTGAAATGATTTATTTTCGTTTTTCTTTTAAATATCAATCGATGTTCACTTACTTAAGCACTTTGTTTGGTGTCTCATAATCAGTATCAGCAACATGAAGAAAATATATATATGTAATTATAATGCTCTCTGAGGAAAAATGTGTGATTTCAATAGCAGTATGCCATTTTCCATTCAAAGTATTTTGGGCAGCATAACCCTAATGCAAAGGTCGCAGCGTCCCTAAAATTTTCACACTTTTCTACCACAATTTTAAAACAATAATTTTTAATGTAGAATTTCATTATAAATGTTAAGAGAATCTGACTTGAAAACTTTTGATTTAAAATGTTGGTAGAAAAGTGCGAAAATTTTAGGGACGCTGCGACCCCTGCTAATTGGATTTCGCGCCACTAAAGACTTTACAACAAACTGACCGTTGAAAATTCAACCATTAAAACTGTCGAAACGATCCTATTGCCACCATTTTAAAAAAATGCATAGAAAACTTTTAAAATTAAAATATAAAAATAGGTATATTCTAAAAAATAGCTAGTGTGGGCGTATCTACAAAAGTACAATTTTCAGTTACAATAATTATTAGTAAATGTGATTCAATAGAAAACTCAGAGCAGATGTCTAAAAAACAGCCTTTTGCTTTAAATATATAGATTATACATTTGATACTACTCTGTTTTCCCGTCGACCAAAATACTATCGCCAAACTATAAGATTAAATGCCAATAATGGATGATCGTGAATGTCAATTCAATGACATTAAATACAGCTCATATTCAAAATATTAAAATAATTGAGAAAAAGTAATAAGAAAAAATTATTTGTCATTTATTCATTTTTTATACTAAGTAAATGCAATTAAATTTCTTATAAATTAAATCTGGAATGTTTAGATGAGATTTTAACATTGATAAAATATAAAATACAGCACAATAAATTAGGTATACAGCTTCCTTAAACACACCAGAATATTAGAATAAAATTTAGATTGGTTCAAAATATTAGAATATTTTATTTTACGCAACAATATTACCTTATGAATATGAAGTAAATGGTAGTTAATATTTTGTAGCATCCCCTTTAGCTTTCATAACAGCGTACAATCGATCTTGCATGCTATATACAAGGTGTTTACAAACATTTCTATCAATATTAGCCCAAATAGACTTTATACGTGCCACTAACTCAGTTTTACTTGAAGCAGGATTTTCTTGAAGTTTTTTCTTGATTATACACCATAAGTTTTCGATGGGATTAAGATCTGGTGAATTTGGTGGCCAAGGAAGTACCTTAATGTTGCGTTGGCGGAACCAATTCTTAGTTGACACCGAGGTATGCGGGGACGCTAAATCTTGTTGAAAGATGAAATCATCTTCAAATAAATCTTCTGATGATGGAATCATGTAATATTCTAAAATTTCTTAATATATCAGAGAGTTAACCTTTTCGTAGACGATGCATAACTTTCCAGGTCCTTCTGCACTCATACAACCCCAAACCATGACACTAGCAGCAAATTTTACGGAACGTTTAAGGCATTCTTTATCAAATGCTTCTTGCTTCATTCTCCAAACTCGAATACCTTGATTACCATATGAAACACAAAACATACTTTCATCACTAAATAATATATTTTTCCAATCTTCATTGCTCCATAAACGTCTTGATTTACACCAATTCAATCTTATACGCTTTTGTCTTGCAGTCATGAGAGGTTTTGTTTTCGGTACACGAGATTCAAATTTAAATTTATGGAGATGTCTTAATGTTGTCGATGTAGAAACTTCAACTCCTTCTTCTTTCCATTTTCGGTGCAAGAATCGCACACTTTTAAAACGGTTTTTCTTAACTATACGCTTCAGTTTCCTGTCATCTCTAGCAGATGTTTTTGGTTTTCGGCCACCATTTCGGCGATTATTTTGAAATTTTTCAATTTTTGAATATTGTGTTAGTATTTTACTAACGCTCGATTGCGAACAATGTAAATAATTCGCTATAAAACATTGATTTTTACCGTGCCGATACAAATCAACCATACGAAGTTTAGTAGATTCAGGAATATCACTCACACGGCCCATTTTAAGACGAAAAAGAAACAAACTGCAAAAAAGAATACTGATTTTAAATAAAATAGTCTGAATTTAATCAATGATGTCACCAGTTAAGAATTGGTAATAATTAAAGGAGAATTAATGTGAAATATTCTAATATTTTGAACTACTTGAATAAATATTCTAATATTTTGACTTTTCAAAATAATTTTTTTTGCAATTAATCTTTTCAAAAATGATATTAAATTTAAGATAACAAGTAAGTTTAATCAACAATAAGTTCTTAATAAAAATAACGTTTGCATATTTTCATTAAAAGACATTAAATTACCAAACGATATTTTCAATTTCTAAAAAAAAGGTAATTATTCTAATATTTTGAATATGAGCTGTACAATAAACGTGTTTAAAATGTCATTATGGGATTTTTATTTCGACTTTTTATTTGTATTTTTATTAATATTCTACTAATTATTTGGGTTTTTTTATTATTTAAAATAAAAATTACGTCAATATGTATAATTTGGCTATTAGTTTGGCGATTTGTATAATTTTGGCGAAATAACGGGATAACAAAGTAGTACCATATATTTTTTTCATTGTAAGTAAGGAGTCGCATTTACAATTCAATATAAGGGAAAATTGTGAAAAATAGCATTAAGCAAATTATGCTATATTGATGTAAGTATATCTCAACTTCTTAAAGAATAGCAATAAAATTTCATTATTTGAAAGATTTTAGGACAAAAATTTAGAAAATCTGATATTATTTTAAACTTGAAATTATTGGGAAGATCATCATCTTAAATCGGTGAAGTGAATTCAACCAGTCAAGAATTGCCAAGCTCATCATGAATTGCTCTTTTTTTTTTTTTTTTTTTTTTTTTTTTTTTTTGAGGAAAACTCCCTATTTTAACATTCATACTTTATGTCACTGCTTTTTTAACGCAATAAATATTTAAAAAATTGCGCTTCATTAGTTTGTTATTTCAATTACATTATTTTCAAAGGTTTCAAAACGCATTTCCACCTATGAAGAGTTTAAAGGCAGCTGGGGTGAAATAGTGAACTTCTATACAACATATTTTGCTTTAAGAATATAAATACACGCTTTTTTTTTACATAAAATGACATAATTTTCATCCACTAAATCATCCCAATTTTATGATTGAGCCTTAAACAACGTGCATAGAAAAGTACGCATGTAAAAGTACACCCTCTGTTGAGCGATTTGCACCAAAGCGTAATAAACACCATGTTGTATCAAATACTAAACTCAATCTAAAGTTTTATAAAAATCCCTGCACTAGTTCTTGAGATATGGCTATTGTGGAAATTGTGGATAATGCAGCATAGCAGCGCCACCTGTTGAGAGACATACACCAAAAACTAATCAGGCCTAATTCATATTAAAGTCTAAGAGAATCTGAAGTTTTTGAAATTCAGTACATTAGCTCTTGAGATAGAGCACCCACAAATTTTTTGTCACATACAGACAGGCTCACAGACTCACGGATAGACATTTTGTAAAAACATATTTTTCGGGTCCTCTGACCTATAAAATCTGTAATCCCGTGGAAAACCGGCAGTCGAAAATTTTCACGAATCCAATACTTTCTTCTTTTAAAGATAAAAGAAAGTAAAAATGAAAATATGTTATGCTTAGAGGTTTAAAAAATGGCAGTAGATATTAACATTATTTAACCATAGAATATTGTGCCGGGGGGGGGGGGGGGAAGGCAGTGTTATGGAAATGTAGTAAATAAATAATTGAAGGATTTTTTTTTATTTAATTGTAAATAAATTTAATTTAGCATAATATATTTTTTTAATTTTTAATATTTACCATGTTATCTATGTACGTCATAATACTCATAAAAATGTTTAATTAGTTAACAAAAAATTAGTTCTTCCTAAAGGAACGATACTAAAGAAAATGTGAGAATACCCGGCTGTTTCTATCAGACTTAATAGTATAAAACGGCATCAGTAAATTGCGAATATTGTCAACTATTAAAATATTTTTAAATAATTATTTTTATTCTGATCTTGGATTCTTGGGGGACTGCCTATATATTGATTTTTTATTGTTTTTTATATTTTTAATAGCAGATCCAAATTTAAATATAATATTCATAATATATAATAAAATTTTACTATCAGATGCCAAATTTCTGTTTATGTTTAATTGCTTTTACATATTTATATGCATATTTCCTAAACTAAATAAACTAATCTATCTAACTTTTAATAATAAGAGCCTAACATATATTACGCTATTTATTTATTTTATATATATAAAATAAAATTTCAGAAAATTTTTTAATTGAATTATTTAACACTCTTTAAAATCATCAATAAAAAAGTCGATTGTTAAAAAAATTCCAGTGATTCAAAAACAATGACAGTTTATTTTAAAAAAAAAACATCGCTCAGTAAAGGAATGCTTAGCAGTTTATAAATTTTTATTGATGTTTTTAAATTAAATTTTTAGATTTTTCTTTCTTTTTAAAACTTATACAATTTAATAGGTTATTGAAAAAATATTTATTCGCGGCCATATTGGTTTTAAGAAAATATAATGGTGTAAAACATTTTTTAAATGTTTACCAAAACAATTTTAGATATTACATTTTAAAAAAAAATCACTACTTTATTTATTTCGAAAATATTTTTGCTCCCTATTTTTTTAAACATATGTCATATTAAAAATCGTATAAAAACATGCATAAATACATTCAAGTGCTAAAGAAAAAAATGCATGGTTAAACATTATTTTTTGTACTAAAATTTTTTTAACATAAATGACATTTACACTTTTTTAAAAAACTGATTTAAACCTTCACAATTTCTTTAATTATCTTGAAATTCACTTTCATTTTTAACTTAAAAAAAAAACATTTTTGAAGTTTTTTAGTGGCAATTTAAATGCCGAGAAAAGAATTTGGAATGATGTAAGAAATAGAAATGGTCTAAGAACATGTTTAATTGACACAGAAAATTTAAAACACTGATTGTGTTATTCTTATTATTTTTTTTATCTTATTTTATTCTTAACTGAATAAAAATCCATGTATCGCAACTAAAAATTATTCGAATGTTTCATACAGGTAAAAGCGTAAGAATACATATTTATTTTATATTAAATATTTTTCATTAGTATTTTTAAAATGTGTTTAATAATATTAATGACAATACTGGTAGTTAAAAAATAAATAAATATAGGCATTTTAGCATAACTAATACCTATACTAATAAATGAACGATGTTTGTATGAGTCAAATGGCAAAAAAATATAGTATACGTAGAAATCTGAAAATCTGGGTGAATATAGACCAATACAGATCCTGATTAACCTAAGGTTCAGATTTTTCATTTTTTGAAAATTAGTTAAGATATTAATCAAATTCTCCAACTAAAAAGTACCACCGACAAAATTATTGCCTTGATCCTTTTCAGAATCACCAACCAAAGCACCCATGTAGAAAAAGTACAGAAAATACATTTTGCGGGTGTTTCGAAGCATCGGCTAATCATTCGAAATGCGGAAAACTTGAAAGAATATTTTTAAATGTATGTACTTTTTAGTCTCAAACTCCGTAATTCATTACTATAAAGATAGTGATGTATCCATTACCATAGAAATATCAATTTCAATCCGGCAAAAAGGCTTTTAAAAAGTTCAGCGATGTGCCGCAATTTTTGAGGTAAAAAGCTTGAAGTTAAGTAAGTATTGTTTAAAGTATTGCAGCTAAATATTAAACATTGCTGTGTTTCATTACATTAAGACGCTTATTTTCATCAAAAGTTTAGATAAATTTAACCGTCTCAAAACTTTTATTTTGGTATTTTTTCTGAATTCGGCATTATTTTTAATTCATACAGTTGTTCTAATGTTGTATTTTGTAGAGCTTTCAAAGAAGTACAATTTTTTTAATGTACATCATTAAGGAATTATTCTAACAGAACTGCTGGCAAAAGTCTCAAAACTTTTGCCAGCTACAGTAAAGAATTAATATATTTCTGAAAAAGTAACAACATTCTCCAATCTGCCACTAGCTAACGGCACAGAATTTCAAAACATCGAATCTATGCTAAATATATATGTAAGGATGACCTAAAATGGACTGACTGTTTTTAGAATTCAATCACTTACAAATTATGATAATATTATATCTAAAAACTTCTAGTAGGAGGATTATATAATTGTAATATGAAAACGGCATCCGTAATGATATGGTGATTTACATTGTTTCCTCTGTCTCTTCAACAATGCTACTAACCCGAATGCCGCCAAAGTGAATAAGTTTCAAAATAGAATTTTAAAATTTAAATTTAAATATAAAAATGAGATTATTTAAAAAATATCGAGTGCACGCACATTTACAAATAATATACTTTCATTAAAAATAATATTAACCCTTAAATGCATAGGATAGAACGCGCTCCAAAAAATGCGCAATTCAAAGAATCAGAATTCATACCAGAAAAATCTAAATAGTAATTTTTTCTTTATTTAATTACAACTGGTCTGTCATTAAGTAAAGTGAAAATTGCTCTTTTAAATTTCTGGTGAGAATACGGAATATGTGAATAAAACCCCCAATAAATCGGGAACACTTATGATATCGAAAATGATACAATATGCATTTAAGGGGTAATTATCAAAATCAGTTCAGTAGAATGATCAGGCTAGACGCCTAAGAAAACAACCTTGACTTTTAAACCTATAGATTTTAATTAAATAAAAATTACAAGATTTTCAGAAAATTTTTCGTTTGTGCATACCAAGGATCCTTAAATATATAGCAGAAATTAAGTCTATTTAATTGCAGGAATAAGCGTCAATAAATATGATATCATCACATGCACAGTTATGCAACATATATTATATTCATGGAGCAAATCTATTAGTTTTCGGAATGACGTCGTTTTCCTCATATAAAACATTTACCTTAAGATGTTATTCTTTATCATTGATTTTTCCTGACATTTTATTTACATTTTTTTTACATTATTTCCGAATAAATAATTTGTTTTCCACCACGAATGCATAATTAATGCAATCATTTTATTATGGTAATATTTTAGGAAAACCATTAATTTTTTTTTCCCTTGAAATACGATGACACATTCACTGATGAAATTACGTTTCTTATTAAGGTAATGTAATAACGCAAAAATAAATTTATGTTATAGAGAGAAAGTTTAAATTGATTGCTTCCATTTTTAACACATTCGCTACCACTCACGCGAAAGTACGTAATATGGTGCCAACGTTAAGAGGCCACTCACGCTCCAGCGCGTGATGTGGGGTGATATCCAATAGCCAGTCACGCACTGGCGCGGGAATATCTTCCATTGATTCTTTGTTATAAAAAGTAAATCGGCTTCTGGGAATAACCCACTTCTACAATGCGGCATTAACTATCATCACATCTTCATGTAAGCGGCAGCGAACGTGTTAATGCAATTCATAAAATTATTTTTAAATAAGAAATAAAGTATCGAATGGAAATAAATTAAAAAACACCTAATACGAGCATATTTACAAATCAACAGTTTACCTTATAAAAAATAATGATAACATAAATAAATAAATAAAATTGGTTCAGAAAAAAATGAGGGCTGATGACTAAAAAAACAGGCTCATCTTTTAATTATACACCGTTAAAAATAAATCTGTGAATTCACGGTAAAACTACTGGCAGCAAAGTAGCCGAACTTTTACCGTTCCGTTATTGGAAATAAAAGTAAGGAGAACTCCGTTTGAAGAAGCTGTAACTTTCCCTTACAAAGTTTACTTTTAATAATAATAATTTAATATAATTTTTAAAATTATTGAATCAAATAATCGTCAAACCGAGTGATTTTAAGCCGCTATGTTATTTTACTTAGTATTATTTTGTATAATTTAGCTCACGCCGTCCCGAGAATCGAACTCGGGACATAGCGTAACAAAGCCTTACGAACTGAGCGAAAGCTGCTGATGCTGGATTGTACAAAGTATGCCTTTTATGAGTTACTGGGAAAGTTTATTGTGCTTTTTAAAGATTTCTTTTCAAATATATTCCTTAGAATATTTGTAAACGGTTTATTTTATTTTATTTTAGACTGATGCAGAATGGTTATTATTTTTTAAAATCAATTTTAATTTTTTTAATAGTTTAAATTTAAAAAAATCACTGTTTAAAACCACTGATTTTTTTTTTTTTTTTTTTTTTTTTTGAATGAATGAATGAATGAATGAATGAAAAAAGTTTTTATTAAAAATTTTTTTACAAAAAGAAAAGTATAGACAATTTTTTGAAATTTTCGTACATTATTTATTTATTTATTTTTTGGCTAATTAATTAAAAGATTATTTTAAAAGAAATAAGAGAAAAATAAACAGAAAAAATGTAATTTAAAAGGGATTTTTTATGGTCTCATTATTCTCTGCGCCAGTGGGACCCGAACCCACAATCGCAGGCGATTAGCGGTGTGTTGCCTTGACCACTCGGTCATAGAGTCCACACATAACGGAGTGTCTCTGTTTTTTGTTTCGATTTTCATCCGTTTCGTTATATTCATAAAATATTTGTATTTGGTTTATTGCTGTCGGCCGATTATCTACGGTTGGGATATAGTCCCGTGGGGGAGGTGCCCTTCGTGGGGGTCTTCCGAAGGGAACCTAACGCGTATTTACGCAAGGTTCGAAGAAAACCACGAAAACTCCGAACGGTTAGGCCGACAGCCGCGATTGAGTTTGAACCCAGCACCTGCCGTCTACCAGTTGAGAGGACAGAACCTCTCGGCCACTGGTAGAGGAGGAAATATGGTGGATTTTTGTGACTTGTAACGGAAAATGCCCTTTTGTTGTGAAAAGGGCCCTTTTCTGTGAAATTCAGGAAAAAAAATGTTCGTGAATTTCAGAATTTTTTTAACAGTGTAGATATTGTATGCCCATCTTGATTATCTTTTATTGCAACGAAAAGCAGCTAAAGGAATATATATATATATGTAAATGTTATTTTATTTCATAAATGATACATTTTCATAACTTAATTTACATATCTTATCTGTAATCATATTTACTCATAAATATTTTAATAAGCACAAATTCCGCCTTTGCTATTTAGATTTCAGAGATATATTGAATAAAACTTTCATTTATTTTTTGAGGAAAATTACTTATTTAATATGCTGCACTAGATATTACACTGTTTTATGTGAAATATAAACAGCGACAAAGTTCAAAATTTTAAATTCACAAAGAAAATAATGCATATAATTTTTTTCCGCTATATTTTTATTATAAAACAATCAGTCCAAATACCTCATAAATTTTTACACAAAACTTAAGGCCCAAAAATCTTGCATACTGTGAGTTAAACAAATGAGTCTTTTTCCATAATTCTTTTGCATTTAAAATACCCGTAAAATATTGAAACTAAACATAATTGCTTATATTTATGCATATAGAATGCGAATAAGTCAAATTTTCGCTATTTTATTATTCACTGCGACTGTAAATATACTTTACCGCATTTTTAGAAAAAAGAATTTTGAAAATATATTTTATTTTCTTTGTGGTGAGATGCTCAGTATTATTACGAAAGAAAGTTTTTAGTACAAAAAATTTAGAATGGGATTTATAAAGTAGAATTATGTATATGCAATTCAAATTAAGATGAATGTGCTGACGATAGTCTTCCCTTGTTATTTATATTTGTTCTGATAATTTTTTTTGTTTTGATACATATGATGTGGTGGTGTATTTATGTCGGCCGATTATCTACGCTATGGGATATAGGCCCTATGGGGTGGGTTGCCCTCCGTGGGGGTCTTTCTAAGGGAACCTAACCCGTATTTACGCAAGGTTCGAAGAAAACCATAGAAAACTTCGAACGGTTAGGCCGACGGTCGCGATTGGTTTCGAACCCAGCACCTACCGTCTACCAGTTTGGAGGTCAGAACCTCGCGGCCACTGGTGGGGCTTTGATACATATGAAAGAAGTGAAGAATTTTCATACTAATTCGGAATAAAAAGTATTGTACTAATATTTTAACGCACTGAAACTGGGTGGTAAAGTTATCATGCAAATTGAAAATTTCCATCTGAGTAGAAAATTGCCCAAGCTGGGAATCGAACCCAGATACATGGTTTACAGGGCCAGTGCTTTGTTGGTTAAGCTAACTTCGCCAACAACCAGCAAGCTTTTCTCGCTCAGATAACCTTATTCGTTATAACAACTGATCTGTCATTTAGACAGCTCAACAAAATGACAGACTGGTTGTTATAGCCAATAAAGCGATCATCTGGGAGAGAAATGATTGCCGGTTATGAACCCAGTTAGCTTAAATAAAAAAGTATTGGCCCTGGAATCTGGCTTTTATTCCCGGATTGGGTAATTTATAGAATAGTTGGAAAATTTCAACATTTTATCTTAAACCAGTAAAATTAAAATGAGTACGGAATCTCTAAATAACTAACAAGAAACCAAAAACATTGATGTGGCATATATTTCGGCACAATTTCAAAAACTATTGAGACATTATTACAAACATAGTTATTTTCTTAATAGGACGTATAACCAGGTTCAGTTTTTTGAATAAACACTTTCCAGTACTCAAAATCACAGTGTGAAATTCATTTTCAACAATTATGGCTCATATACTGCACTATATTTAATATTTTTATAGATTCAATGTATAGACCAATTTATATTTATTAAAATGGCGTTAATATAACTTAATCGTCTAAATAAGAGAAGAAGAAGGAACAGCTTATGTGGAGAATAAATTATCACAGGAACTCCCTTTTACATCGAGTTACACTGCTAAAACTAAAGGTTGTATATGGCACTCCTAGAGGTGAAACCCTTGTCCCGCCAGCAACTCCCCTAAGGAAGCCAGAATTGCACCAGTAGGGGTGCTCTAAGGCACTCCATGGCGCCACATGGCACCTCAAGGTACATCCATGGCACTCTATAAGGTGCCATGGCGTGTTCTAGGGCACCTCTAAGGATGCAATTCTGGCTCCTTTAGGGGTGTCGCTCACGAGACAAGAGTTTCACCCGTAGAAGTGCCATATGCAACCTTTAGTTTTAACAATTAAGGTAAATAGAAGTAAAATACGTAAAGTCTGGAAAAAATTGAGAAGGTTTATAATGAAATCACTTATTTGTAAATAGAAAAACTCATTCTATAAGATGTAACTGTTTCGATCAGGATATACGAAGTTAACGGCGAGTTACAATGGCTGAAATATGTGCAAAATGCAATTCGTTATTGTCACTAAATCTTTAAGCGGCACTATCACTAAAATCCTTCTAGCTACCTGCTACCAAGTTTACCAGCAACTTGTTCATTACACAAGCTTTAGACTGTGCGTACAATAAATGATATTGGTTTTTTTAGTTCATGAGAAGTTTAGATTTTTATTTGCAATACATTATTGGAATTATAGCCTGTTACATTAACACATTATATTATCATTACACTATAAAAAATCCATTTATAAACTATTTACACCATAAAAATCTAAAAAATCATCGTTTCAGAAACGATTGGACCTAAATTTATCGATCAGGCTGATTGTCCATTGATTTATAAGAATAGAAATGTTCCATGATTTTCCTAAAAACAATAAATAATTCGAGTTTCTGAAATGTTATTTTAGGGTATTATCTGATTTCTGTGTCTCAAGCATTGTATTTTTTTATCATCAAGGGGACTTTCTGTATTTTTAAAATGCCACGATGAATTGGTTTAAACGAATCAATTTTAAGGCTACATAGATCACGAGATCTTTTCAGTAACATAGATCTTCAAACGTTCCAAGCAAAACACTTCCGCTGAATCACGCCTGGAAGTATGATTCTTTTGAGTGAATAAAATTATACTGTTGAAACTAAATAAAGCCAACTATATAAATGTAACAGAACAATCGATTAATTTCAGTGATGTATTTAAAAAAAGATTAAATTTCTTCTAAGCTAGAATATCACGATAGGTACTTTCAACATCTTTTCTTAATCCCCACAAATTGAAATTTGTATGTAAGATAAAAATGGGCTTTCCTAAAAAATTATGCGATCTTGAGCAATCGCTATAGTTTTCCTGCAAGGATTAAAGTAACATCTATAATCTCTAATTTTTTTCATAATTTTAGTTTCAATGGATTTTAAATTAGATGAAGAAGGGACATATTTTTACCCTACATTTTCGATGATACCTTTGAAACTATAAAAATATAATACCTAAAATTAAGAGAAATATATTTTTGTATACAGCATAACAAAATCTTTCACAAAATACTCCACATGATATACAAAGTAAAGATTTTTTTCTTCAAGTAACTTAATTTGCCCCTCCTAAATACATTTGTAAATGTTTAATAATCAGTAAATTTGTGGGTCTTTATTTAATAGTCTTTATTATCCCCCACAATTTGAATTTTCCATGATTCATAGTTTATGATTAAAATGACTGTGACAGACGGACAGACAAACATGGGAGTAATTTTATAGTGGTTCCGTTTTCACCTCATACGTGCGGAGCCCTAAAAACACGAAAAAAATTATCTGAAGTCAGGTTATGCCAAGGGGAGGATCCGAACAATTCTGTTGATTTCTGGCTTGCTTTAAATCGTACAAAAAGAGGAAAATGTTTTATTTCTTTTTGATTAGGATTACCTTGCATGTAGTCTTAAGGATTTATTTAGATCTATGAATACTGTCCAAAATTTATATAAAAAAAAGAAAAACATTCAAAACATTCCATACTGCTTGATTCAATTTTATTTTTTTATATATTGAATCACTTAAGGGGGCTCAGGGGTTGAAAACTTTTCAAAAAATCGATTTTTTTTTATGATCTAGTTTGATTATTCAATTATTTCTTAGCTCAATGCAAAAAGCCGCATAAAAATATTTGTATTTTTAACGGAGTTATAAGCATTTAAGTATCAACACTTTCATAGCCGCACCCATATAATTTCAACTTTATGTCGCATTTTCTAAAAACTTGATTCTTGACGACTAACACCAAGATTTAAAAAAAAAAAAAAAAAAAAAAAAATATTTGATAGAATGGCTTTTTTTTTTTTTTTTTGCATGCGTATAACATCATTATCTATAGAATGAATTAATATAGTTTAGATCGTTTAATATTTTGAGTATTTTTAATGAAAAAACGTTGTATTTTTTAGGAGTTTTTTAAATTTTGAAATTTGAGAGTTTTTTAATAATGTTTTTTCTGAGTTATATCCTTATTTCATTCTATAGAGTAACGTTTCCGGCTCATTGTAAAGCAAAAATTAGGTTCTTATGTCAATTCAACGTTAAGATATCTTGGTGTTGGTGATATAACACATAATTTTTTTTTTCGGAAATTGTGTTACATAAATTTTGCTTTATTTCTTATTATATTACATTGAAGTGCTTCATTTTATAATTTTATAAGACTGCAAACATACCTTTAAAATATCAGAAAGTTTAAATTAATTATATTGAATATTTCTGTTTTTATATGGACTCGAAGCGAGAGTGTTACATGTTTTTTCGTATCGATCTATCCCTGAGCCCCCTTAACATATTCTTGATAATAATTGTCAAACATACAATAATGTGATCATACATTTGTTGAAAAAATATTTACAATAAAAGAAAAGAAAATTATATAATTTTTCAAAAATGTATCACCAGACTCATTTTTTTTTTTTAAATTTAATTTACGTGAATATCTGTCGGGTTAAATTATATAATAGCAGGTATTTTGATAAATATGCACTGTTCCAGTTAAAAGGATATATTTACAAAATCCTTGATAGCTGTAGTAAATGAGCAAAAACAAATATTAGTTTGTAAAGGTAAACTATCATCATCATTCACTTTATAGATAAATCCGGAATTCATATGAAATTAAAGGGAATATTAGATGGAATTACTTAATACGACGTTGATGTGCAACATTAAACAATGAATTAATCTCATATTTACAAAGCAATGTTTGTAACACGCTTCATGTTAGAGTTAGCAAGAATGATATTAAATTTATAATTAGTTTAATATTCTGTGAAGATTTATCGTTGAAAATATATTAATTACACAAACGTTTCGTTGCCACGTTTTCAGGTAAAGGATAAAAATAATTTATTTTATTTTATGTAAAAAAACGTGTAAAAGATGAGTTTATTTTATGAAAATTTTCAAATAAATTTATATTGAAAACAAGAAACTAAAGCCTCTTCAGAACTATAATATACCATAATTTTAAACATTTGGTGGCAATATTTAATTATTTACCTTGCAAGCAAAATAAACATGACATTCGAAAAAAATATTAAAAATGAAGATGTTCAGTATTAGATATGTTCAGTTTGTAGAATTTATGTACAGTCTCAAGAATAAACTTTCATTTTAGTTTAAAGATCAATTAAATTAAATACTAAGATATTATATAAAAGGTCCAATAAAGAAGGTGAGGTCCATGAAACAAGAAAATGTTCTAATTTTCCAATTTTTGAGCTGTAGAGGTTTAAAACATGAAATTTGATCAGTTGTACTTTCAAGATCAAAATTTTCTTTAATGTTTTTTTTTAATACAAGATATTTAAAGAAAAATTACCTATAAAACTAAGAAAATACGTGTAATTGTGACCTTTACATAGAATGTAATAACTCCACATCTGATAAATTTTTGTATACGAAATTTTAAAGAAATACTAAAACAGATTTTGTTGACAGTTAATGTTTTAAAAATCATTCTGCATGCATCTAAAGTTTTTAAATTTAATGCTTTTTTTAATTTCCATTCTTAGAAAGCAAAAACGGTATCATTATAACATCACTCTTGTGCCTGTCGGTTCGTCTTACTCAGCCATTTTAGTTGTTAATTAGGGACCGCAGAAAGTTGCAATTGGCTGAATTAAGAAAGGCTGTTAACCAACATATTTATGGAATATTTATCTTTCACAAATATGTGTAGGATAAATATAAGGCTAAAAAAAATCATAATAGAATCCCTATTGGCTTGGTCTATAGGCGAAGGTAGATTTCGTTAAGACCTCATTGTGGTATTTAGTATTAAATGTATAATTAAAAAAATTCAATTAATGAAATGCATGACTGTGAATAATTTAAAAAAAATTATTAATTTAAATAAAATCGAAAAATATTCTTCTGCTTCAAAAAAGAAAAAAAAATAGACTGAAAATTTCTTGGTTCAAAACAGTTTTATCCTTGCATAAACATTTTTTTTTTTTTTTTTTTTTTTTTTTTTTTTGAAGGAAAATGAATCGAAAAAAAATCTAAACTTAATCTTACTAAATATTTCTTGAATAGAAAACTTCAAGTCAGTTAAGAAAAATGTATTTTTTTAAAAATAATAACAATGATTCACTGACGCAGAAGGTCAATAACTAAATACCTTTCCATCACAGAACTATTTTTATTTTGTAGTTGCATCAAGCACATGGACTTTACTTTACACTTATGATGTCACAATCTTTTGTCAAACAAATGTCTTATTAAAACAAATTTCCGCATTTTTGCTTAAAATAATCAAATGAAAAGAAGTAAAAGAAAAATATGTTACCTGAAAAACATTTCTTACATGAAGATAAATCACTTTTTTGAAGTGGAAACAAGAAACGTTAAAATGACAAAGAACATATGTTTAAAAAAAAAAAAAAAAAAAAAAAAAAAAAAACATTTTTTCTTTTTAATTATCTTTTGACGACACTTTATGTCTCTTTCAACGTAGATACACGATCTCTATAAAATCTTTTCTCTATATCCTATATGATCGCTTAAATCTTCAACTGAAAAACCAAAACATACTTTGAGTGGATGCCGGACTACTTTTCACTTCTGTATAGTTTCCCCCTTTTTCTATAGGCAATGCGAAGAGAAAAGTATTTAAAATTAGGCATCATTGGGCGATACTAAAGGGGTCTTCCAGAATGAAAACATGCTGCCCCATATTGCTTAAGTAGAAATAATCGCCGATTTTCTGTTTTACGTCCGAACACACAAAGTAAAACTAAACCCCCCTCATTGCTCCCCAGAGCAGACGATTTTTTTTTATCAAACCAAGGAAGACAAAAATCAACTGCGCTTCCAACATGAATTTGAAAACAGCGAGAAAGAATAAAGGTTGCCGACTAAAATAAACTCGCTAATAGGCGCAAAAAAAAAAAGGAAATTAAAAAAAATGATATTACTTCTTACAATGTAAAATGCTATGTTACAGATAGGCAAACAAGCTTATTAAAAATAAATTTTTATAGATGTTATTAAGATACTAAGAGGATTTTACCCATTAACAAACTCTACCGAGATTTTATGCCCCTTGATTTTATATATCAGTTTGAAAGAGATTTGAGCAGAAGTAGAGAAGTTATCGTGTTCTTAAGGGGGCTCAGGGGTTGAAAACTTTTTAAAAAATCGATTTTTTTAAATGATTTAATTTGATTATTCATTTAATTCTTAACTCAATGCAAAAAACCGCATAAAAATATTTGAATTTTTAACGGAGTTATAAGCATTTATGTATCAACATTTTCATAGCCGCACCCATATAATTTCAACTTTAAGTCGCGTTTTCTCAAAACTTGATTTTTGTCGACTAACACCAAGATTTAAAAAAATACTATTTGATTTAATGGCTCAATTTTTTTTTTGCATGCATATAACATCATTATCTAGATTATGAATTAATATATTTTAGATAGTTTAATATTCTGTGTATTTTTAATGGAAAAAGTTTTTTTAGGGGGTTTTTAAATTTTCAACTTTGAGAGATTTTTTAATATTGTTTTTATTAAGTGATTGTTATATCCTTAATTCATAATCTAGATTATGATGTTATATGCATGCAAAAAAATTTAAGCCATTCCATCAAATAGTTTTTTTTTTAAATCTTGGTGTTAGTCGTCAAAAATCAAGTTTTGAGAAAACACGACTTAAAGTTGAAATTATATGGATGCGGCTATGAAAATGTTGATACATAAATGCTTATAACTCTGTTAAAAATGCTAATATATTTATGCGGTTTTTTGCTTTAAGTTAAGAATTAATTGAGTAATGAAACTCGATCATTAAAAAAATCAATTTTTTGAAAAGTTTTCAACCCTTGAGCCCCCTTAAAAGTGTTATATATACAGATAGATGAAGAAATAGATAGATAAACATCTCTACTTGTGGTAGTTTTTTTTGGCCTGGGGGTCATAATCGGCGTAGATCAGTAAAAAAAAATCAGAAATTCCAACATAGGAGCGATCGCAATATTTCATAGAAAATCTACCTAACATGGAGTTATCTGTATAAACATGCACATTTTCCTACTTCTGTTCATTTTAAGATAATTTTAGTTATTGTATGACATTTTTATGTTTTTATATTGGATTACGATGATTTAAATGAATGTCAGTGTATTGTTTTTCGCAATACACCATCCCTTGAATTCTAGATATGAGCGTCAATACAAACATGGCGGCTGCCGAGGGCGGATTTTTTTTTTTTTTTTTTTTTTTTTTTTTTTTTTCAGCCTGTATATTATTCCTTCAATTTTGAGACAAATATTTTTTCCCTTCATTTTTTAAACTACGGTTAAACTACTTTCAGAATTTAAAACAGAAGCAATAACAATGTCGAAGTCTTATAGTGTTAGATAAAACTTTTCTGAATAATGAGATAAAATCTAAGTATTATTAACTGCAATGGTTAATAAAAATAATAGTAATAAAAAAGCACTATGAAATTTTGCATCAAAATGATACCAAAAAATCATTTAACAGCACAAAAATAATGAGTAAATACAATAGAAGCTTATGTTTTGCAACTTAGAATTTAACAGCATATATAAACACATCAGGGTTCGCACAGTTTTACCACTAAATGTTAACAGTATTTTCAAAAAATATCTCGGAAGAAAGATATTGCGAAACTAGATAATAATGATAGTAGGTAAGAATTCGGTTGCTTAAAAATTAAATATAAAATTTCTTATCATTAATATAGGTACGAGTGTCCTTAAAAATATAAGGAGTGTGTGAATCTTGTACATAGATAGATAGATAAATAGATAGATAGATATAGATATATACTTTCGGTTTGTTGTTGTTATTGTTGATCAAGATATGCAAATACCGCAATAAAGAAACGCCTATTTATAAGAACTATAATATTCTGAAATTACATCAATTTTAAATTTTCTATTAATGAACCCTGACTGAAAAATACAATTTTCAAGTATGCAGGATTTTCCTTTTTTATGAAATTTAATTATCCATACCGTTATATATTCTCCTAGTGCTAGTACACCCACATTTATCGATTAACGTAGTTCGTAATTACACGTGTAAGGACCTGCATTGTTAGAATTAACTATTTTGTAAAAGTATATTATCACTGTCACTCACTTCCTGTTTTCCAGATTCATATGAAATTACGCAGATCATTGTTTGGAATTACTAATTACAATCATATACACTGGTGTCCAAAAGTTAAACATAATTGGTAATTAAGTAAGTAATGAAAGAAATATAAATCGAAATGTGGTGAAACTGCAGGTGTGTAAACAAAATAGTACGCGTCATATATTTTCGCTAAGAGTTTTCCCCGAAAATGAACAGGAGACCGTCAAAAAATTGAAAAAGAACGAAGATCTTTTGTATAACCCTGTCAAACTAATGTAGAAAAAGCGTTCAAACTGCAAATTATGATTAAGTGGCTTTTTGTAATGTACTCTGTTTATTTTTATAAGTATAGCATGTATAAGCGTAGAAAAATTAAGGTTTTATAAAAACAGTCCTAAATTTTTTGCTTATAATTTTCAGAGTTCTTAATATAAAATAATGTTATTTTCTGAAAATAAGACAAACATCATTGTACACAATAAACTGTCATCAGAATTTTGAAGTAATAAAAATTGTATGAAAAATGAGTAGGTTTAGTAAATAATTTTTCATTGCGCATGCGTCAACGATATCAAAATTTCATTTGCATATTGTGTTAGCTAAATGTGTAGAGCAACGTTTGTAAAGTTTCAAAAACATAGCTTGAAAATTCTGAAAATGGTCGCCTATAGAATCAACTCAAAATCCTTATTCCTAAAAGGAAGCAAAAAAAATCAGGGGTTTTATCCAAATATATTTGTACATGCAATATTGTGTAGGCATTAAACAATGGAATATGGATACAGCCCCTCATTTTTTTGCTTCATCTAGGGAATAAAGGATTTTGATATGTTACTATCAACGATAATCTTCAGAATTTTTAAGCTATGTTTTTGAGACTTTCACAAAAGTTACTCTATACATTTAACTAACATAATATGCAACTGAAATTTTAATAGCGTTCACGCATGCGCAGTAAAAAATTATTTAGTAAACTTGCTCATTTGTCAAAAAAATTTTATTATTTTCAAATTCCGATGACAGGGTATTGTGTACAATGATGTTTGTCATGTTTTCAGAAAATAAC
This sequence comes from Maratus speculifer, assembly GCA_964019185.1. Taxonomy (NCBI): domain Eukaryota; kingdom Metazoa; phylum Arthropoda; class Arachnida; order Araneae; family Salticidae; genus Maratus; species Maratus speculifer. Next base: position 419,175,687 of record OZ025292.1, read on the forward strand.
ATTATTTTATATTAAAAACTCTGCAAATTATAAGCAAAAAATTTAGGCCTGTTTTTATAAAAACCTTAATTTCTCTACGAGTATACATGCTATCCTTATAAAAATAAACACAGTACATTACAATAAGCCACTTAATCATAATATGCAGTTTGAACGCTTTTGCTACATTAGTTTTGACAGGGTTATCCAAAAGACCTTCGTTCTTTTTCAATTTGTTGACAATCCCCTGTTCGATTTCGGGGGGAAACTCTTCGCGAAAATATATGACGCGTACTACTTTGTTTACACACCTGGAGTTTCACCACATTTCGATTTATATTTCTTTCATTACTTACTTAATTACCAATTATTCTTAACTTTTGGACACCAGTGTATATGCGATATTAAACATTGAAATATAGGCATTCAGAGACATTAAAGTTTACTGTACAATTCGTGTTAAAGCTCATAACAATACTATTAAATTAAAATGATTGTAATAGTATGTGTACAAATGTGATGGAACTTTTTTTTACATTCATCATTAAAAGTATAATTTGTGAATATTTTTTTTAAATTTAAATAAATTTTAAAATGTATATTCTTAAACAGTTTTGAGCATTTTAAACAATTTTTAACTATTATTAGAAGTGTGCTGTATAATTGCATCGGATGTGGGTCATTTTCTCTTTACAAGACGATTTGAACATCTTACATGTTTTAAAAATAATGTTTTTTTCTCTTAAAAATTAGCTTCCATTGTATTTAGACAATGTCTCGAAGTAATAAAATAGAGTCAGCAAAAATCTTTTGCAATGTTAAACACACAAAAATGCATTTTTAAATTTCAAGTAAACAGGGGAATGACAAATAGGGGCAGGGGAATGACAGTTATATAAAGAAATAACAAACAGGTATAACTGAAAATGATTTCTTTTATTTCACAAATTTTTATAGTAAATATTATTACAGACAAGAGCTCAAAAGCAGTTTTATTTTGAAAAATAGGGAAAGTCAGTAAAATAGAATTTATTTGCCTGAGATCCATATGGTATGGGTTCAGAGATTTTAGCCCTTATACCTTCAGACCTATATAGATTTATAAAGACATATAGAATTGTAACAACAAATCTAGTGTCTCGTTTCTGACCATATTTTAAACCATAAAGTTCTTTTATATTGTGTTTTATATGTATTAAGAGTGTGTTATGTGTATAAGGTAAGAAATTCTTCGCTTCACTTACTACTAACTAGCACTTCTTAAAAAGGTCTCCTTGCATTATTCCTTTACAAATTTGTTTTCCCATTTCTTTTTTCACATTGCTATATGCATTTACCAATCCCTTTGTCAATATTTCTCAAAACAACATTTTTTTTACTTATTTTTAGGTGTTGCATTAATCTTCTTTGAGATATTTCTTATCATTTTTCCAATTGATTCTTGACTGGAATATTTGCCTCTAAGTCTATAAAACTTTTTCTTATACTTTTCAGAAATTAGACGAATTTTAATAATTCCTTTTCCAACTTTTCCGGTTTGTTTAGCTAATTTTGCTCACACCCTTCTTATTCGCCAATGACCAACTTACCAACTTTTTTTCTTCCATCTGAATTCGTTTTGGAATTTTTTTCTGTCTCTTGAAATAATTTAGATTCAACTAAACTAATTTTAATAGTGTTATTATATTTTCCCAAGTTTTGCCTGGTAGAAAGACTATTATTTTGGCTTATTTGGCTAGAGAAATTTTTGCTTGTTGATGGCAGTGTCCACTGGATTTCTTCATGTTCAATTGAAACAATATCTTCATAAGGTAGGAATCACAGTGATCAGTGATTTATATATATATAGTCTATGTTCTTCCCATTTAATTAATACTAATATTAAAAAGCTTGTATATGATGCTATAAATAATGGTTATCCTAAAAAATTCATATATTCTTTAATTTATAATTAGATATTACATGATCTTATAATTAATTCTTTGCATAAAAAATGTATAAAAAAAATTATAAAACATAAAAAAAATTAAAAATGTTAAAAAGTAATAAAAATATATATATATAGGTTGGTTGGGTGGGTAGATGTTAGAGTACGGAGGAAGGTGGTGTTGTCTGGATAAAAACGCAAAGGTTAATTATTTATTAAAAAAAAAATTGAGAGTGGGTTATTTATTTTAACATAATTTTTAAACTGTTTAATTTACACCAATATATGGATATTCGTCTAGTTATATCTATAGTTAAATAGCTATATTTTAAATATCAAATTATTTTTAATGTTATTGATATAATTTTTGGTATTATTATTAATAATATTATTACTATTATTATTTTTTATTTATTTTTTATTATTATTATTTTTTTTATTATTATCCTATATTAAGATAATGAGTTTTTACCATGTAAAGTCACAATAAATGTTACTGATTAAAGTAACAATAATGTATTTTAAGTTATATGTTAACCCATTTTCGGCCAAAGGTTCGTATACGAAACATTTCGATAAATTTTTTTTTTAACACTCTGACACATTTTTTTCAAGAATTTTATTTTTCTTCTATTTTTTAAGGCTTTTGAAGACATTCATAAAATATTAGTAATTCAATTGGAGTAAACACTTTCTCTTAAAAAATTTTTAAAATACGCTAGAGTTTTAATTTGAAACGCCTTTGACAAATTCGACTTTTTAAAAATATATTATTATTCCAATTGAAATGAATTATATGTTTTTAAAATAGATTAAAGTTGCAAATTCTGTATATGAAATAAGAATAAAACAAAAGTCATAAAAATATTATTCATATTCATATTATTCATTATAAGAAATAATATTTTATATTATTATATAAAATATTATTTCTTATATAAAATATTATTTTTCATGCACGAATCTTTTTTTGTGTCTTAATGTATGTAATTTAAGCATATTTCAATAAAAATAATGCTACATTTTATAAAATTTCTGTGCTTGGCCTAAAATGGGTTAATATGAATGTTATCTCTTAATTCTAATTTTAATCATTTTATTAATTTAATTTTATGTTAATATCGATTATTATTTTTTCCGGTTCAATTATATTTCCATTCAGCTTTATCTTTTTTGTTTGTTATGGATAACTATTATTTTTACTTACTTTCAACTCCTTTTTGTAAAATATCTTTGTTCCTTGTTTAATAATTTGGTTTTTGTGTGATGGTAGTCCCAAATTCGTATTGTTTTGCTTTTTCATGGCAAATACGAAGATGAAACCACACACTCCATTTGTAGTTCCAAAGTATTTGGGACCTGAAGATTCTGCTTTGGTTCTACAAATTTCAATTGTATTCATATTATTCTTTTTTTCCTTCCATGTTCAATGTGCTATAAGTTATTAAATTCAATGGTTAATTTCAAATGGTTAATATTGTTTACTATAATTCAATTTAATTCTTCGTTTTGGTTTAATGTTTTATTGATAAAATCCGTTGGTGAATCTTGTCTACTTTTAATGGTATTATATATATATATATATATATATATATATATATATATATATATATATATATATATATATATATTGAACGGCTATATTTCTTTGATTTATCTTCCACCCTTCCTTTGAATTCTCTGACCTCTAGTTGATAATTTGGATACTTGTTTAAATGTTTCAAGCTGCATTCTCATGCAACATTTCCGGTTACTTGTGTCTTTTATAAAGGCCATTATGTATCCAAAATATTAGGCCATTAAAGGCCTAATATTTTGGAATTGTGTTCCTTATGTACTCTTTCAGTTTTTCCGCACTAGGGCGAAGAAAAAATTGAAAATTTAAAATATTACTGAAATGTGAAAAATTACAACATTTTTGACTAAAATTGCGTATTTCGACTTATAAGTGGAACCGGAAGATATTTATTGATTGTTTAAAATTTTGTGAGTATATTACTGATACCACTAGACAACTTTTCCACGCTAGGAAAAAAAGAATTTCGAAAAAAAGTTTTTACACTCCGCCCTAATATATACATTTGAACGGCTGTATTTCTTTGATTTATCTTCCATCCTTCCTTTGAATTCTCTGACCTCTAGTTCATAATTTGGATACTTGTTTAAATGTTTCAAGCTGCATTCTCATGCAACATTTCCGGTTATTTGTGCCTTTTATAAAGGCCATTATGTATCCAAAATATTAGGCCATTAAAGGCCTAATATTTTGGACTTGTGTTCCTTATGTACACTTTCAGTTTTTCCGCACTAGGGCGAAGAAAAAATTTAAAATATTACTGAAATGTGAAAAATTACAACATTTTTGACTAAAATTGCGTATTTCGACCCATAAGTGGAACCGGAAGATATTTATTGATTGTTTTGAAATTTTGTGAGTATATTACTGATACCACTAGACAACTTTTCCGCGCTAGGAAAAAAAGAATTTCGAAAAAAAGTTTTTACACTCCGCCCTAATATATACATTTGAACGGCTGTATTTCTTTGATTTATCTTCCATCCTTCCTTTGAATTATCTGACCTCTAGTTGATAATTTGGATACTTGTTTAAATGTTTCAAGCTGCATTCTCATGCAACATTTCCGGTTATTTGTGCCTTTTATAAAGGCCATTATGTATCCAAAATATTAGGCCATTAAAGGCCTAATATTTTGGACTTGTGTTCCTTATGTACTCTTTCAGTTTTTCCGCACTAGGGCGAAGAAGAAATTGAAAATTAAAAATATTACTGAAATGTGAAAAATTACAACATTTTTGACTAAAATTGCGTATTTCGACTTATAAGTGGAACCGGAAGATATTTATTGATTGTTTTGAAATTTTGTGAGTATATTACTGATACCACTAGACAACTTTTCCGCGCTAGGAAAAAAAGAATTTCGAAAAAAAGTTTTTACACTCCGCCCTAATATATACATTTGAACGGCTGTATTTCTTTGATTTATCTTCCATCCTTCCTTTGAATTATCTGACCTCTAGTTGATAATTTGGATACTTGTTTAAATGTTTCAAGCTGCATTATCATGCAACATTTCCGGTTATTTGTGCCTTTTATAAAGGCCATTATAAATCTAAAAATATTTTTATTAAGAACACTCATAAAAACCATAAAAAACAAACCATATAAGCTAGTGAATGCTTTTTAAAACTCACAAATTGTAATAATCACAAACCTTCCTATTGATTTTATGCTTGACAACTATGTAAGCAATCTGCTTGTCATATTTATTTGCTTTTTTAGAGCTGTGAGTATTTATTTTTATTCAAATAATATACTTAAAAAAGTAAAAATAATAAAAAATAATAAAATACACCTTTTTAAAGAAATATTTTTTATGTTTTGATGAATAGAGCTAACACAAACATGAATTTATAACTTTTAAAACTGTAAATATTGTAGGACAATTGCATAAAATATTTTAAAATCAAATCTTCTAATAAATATTCACTATTTGTGAAAATTAGAGACGATACTCATTCCCCTGCTTTACACATGACAAGGGAATGACACAGGGGAATGAAAAAAAATTAGGGTTAGCATGTATACTATCATAACTATATACACAAAATTAAATTGCACTTAGAGAAAGTTTTTAAAACTTAATAAAATTAAGGCTTAATCATTGATTCAGCTTTCATTAAAAAATTTAGGTAAATAAGGGAGACATGGTAATGACAGTCAATAAAAATACTTACAAAATACTTACCAAGATGTAACTGGAAATCACCAAATTTTACTTGTCCAGGTTAATACTGCAAAAAAAGAACAATTCTAGATATCTTCTCTGATGATGTACTTGTTCACAGATGAAATTCTGGAGTAATAAAAGTGTTGCCACAGTGTAAAATCATTACTTACATTTTATGACAAGGAAATGATAGCAAAACCAAAAAACATTTTTTATTATTTTTTCAGAAAAATACGAAAAATGAAAATTCTTTTTTTTTTTTTTTAATTTTGGTGTTTTATGATATTTTTTACTAATTTAACCAGCAAAAAAAAATCACAAATATATTTGGCAGGTCAACTTTTGGGGATTACTTTTGTGTTAAGATGGAGACAGAGACACACAGGGGAATGACATTTTTATAACATAAAAAAATATTTAAATAGCTTATATTAATAATAGCATATTTTATCCTGTTATACATAAATAAAAACATATAATAAAGAATTTTAGTATTTATTTAATTTTTATACAAGTTTATTCATTATTTTTTAAGCAGAGACAAGAATATCGCTGTTTAGAGAAAATTACCCATGTATGTAAAAAAAAGTATCGGATTTACCATAAGTTAATCTGTTTGGGATAAAATATACAAATGCGTGTAACATTACACAAAAGACAGAATTTATTTTGCCTCTTTTCCTGCAATAAAAAACTTTTTAGTTTATTGTAAATCCGATACTTTCTTTTATCAAATAGACCATAGCGAAAAAACAGAAAAAAAATTGAATCAATTAAAAAATATACATAAAAGTTTTGTCACTTTGAACATGATTATCTGTCGGAAAAACACAAAATGAAAAAAATCACTTTTAAGATTTCAACTTCAAAAATGGTTATTCAAAATCTACTTAATAACATATGTTAACATTTAAAAATACTTGTCATTTATATATATTCAACATATTTTCACTAAATTTAGCATAATTTATTACGAATAGCTTGAAGGTTTAAATACGAAGATTTAGTTGAACAACATTGATCCAACAATTAAGAAATGGATGTTCTTTTTCAAATGTAAGCATTTTAAAGTACATTTTTGGCATAATAACGTTTTTATTCGGATTCAATTGTAACTCGGAAGATCTTATTGCATATTTTTGTTGATTTTCACAATTTTATGCAGATTTGAGTTATTTGTGCTTTTTAGCACTTTCCAACAAAATTGAAAAGTGCTTATGCATTCGGTTTGTCTGTCCGTCTGTCCGTCTGTCCGTATGGCCGTCTGTCCGTATGGCCGTCTGGCCGTCTGGCCGTCTGGCCGTCTGGCCGCGCTCTAACTCTCGTGAATATACTCGGATCGTCATGAAATTTTTGGACGCTATTGACGTTTACCCAAGCACGAACCCTATTGAAAATGAAGTATCTACCATGATTAGTCGACAGAGAGAATCAAAAGTTTCCCATTACATTACGGCCTATGGGGAAAAATCGTTATTATACTCGGATTGCCATGAAATTTTAGGACGTTACTGACGTGTACCCTAGCACAAGCCCATCGAAAATGAAGTTTCTACCATGATTAGTTTATCTACAGGGCCAATCAAAAGTTTTTCATTACATTATGGCTTCTGGGGAAAAATCGTTAATATACTCGGATTGCCATGAAATTTTAGGACGTTATTGTCATTTACCCTAGCACAAACCTTATTGAAAATGAAGTTTCTACCATGATTAGTTTATCCATAGGGCGAATCAAAAGTTTCCTGTTACATTACGGCCTATGGGGAAAAATCGTTTTAAAGGGATTTTAAAGATGTTATACCCTGTGAAACATATTAAAATATGCATTCTATAAAATATAAAGTGAAAATGTAGCTATTATTCATTTACAGGGCCACACAAAAGAATTCCATTAGATAATAGTAAAAGGAGAATTGTGTGTGACATATTTTAAATATATTAAGCTGTTTCATGTATGATAAAATTAATATATGTCATTGAAGCTTAATATAAATTATACGCTATTGTCTTGCATAATATGAAGTACATAGCATTTACAGGGCTATACAAAAGATTTCAAATACTGTATATGTGTCCGATGATGGCTGATGGAGGGATGAAATGCATTTTAATTATGATATGCGCATTTATATTTCGCTAAATATATGCACATTATATGGTGTGTATAAATGTTATAGTTGATATACAGGTTGATATAAAGGTTTCATTAAGTGTTGGAAGTGCTTCATAATCTATGCTTAACACATGATTTTTCTTACTTGTTTTAAAGTATAGTATCAGTTTTAAAATATTCAACATTCTTAAGGGGACATTGGACCTTTATTTGAGCAAAATCGTCGCAATGAAGGTCTATTTCTGTTTCGTTATAGTACTAAAACAGTTTTTTCTTATTAAAATATTAGTTAGGAAGGTTTTAAGAAGTAAATAATAAACGTAAATGTATTTATATACTACTTTAATTTTCTCAAAACTAATTTTTCAGCGTTAGTAGATTTTTGAGATGCTTCTTGCAACTTTATTTTTGATCATTTATGAAATTAATAAGGAAGTATCCTAAAATTGCTTAGAAAGAACTTGTGAAAGCTTTAAAAATCTGTTCTTTATTAAGATAGTCAAATTTGATTTTTTACTTATTAAAAGGCAATATTTTGATGAAAATCGATATGGAATTTAGAACAAAAACTGTAAAATATTAACTATCCAAGAGAAAGAGATTTAAAAAAATCTTACACAAATTTGTTTATAATAGAGTTTTAAGTGATAAAAATGCAAAAGCAAGAATATATCTCAAAAATCAAAATAAAAGGAGCATTTTAAAATTTCGTTTATAAATTTATTTTTTTTTTTTAATATAATTCTAAAAAATTGAATTGGAAATTTTTTGAAGGTGTTCTATATGCTTTTGGTGAAACGTATATATGCAGAAATTTCATATTGCTATGATGAAAAAAAAAAAAAAAAAAAAAAAAAAAAAAAAAAAAAAAACTTCCACCGTCCCCTTACATCATTAAATAGCCCTTCTACATATTCTTAAACTTTGACCTTTTCAAAAATTAGAGATAATAAAATAAATAAATAAATAAAAACAATATTTTATAATACTTTTTTTAAAATCTCGAAAATTCGTTAATTTTTTCAGTTTCTAAAGATAAATAATGCTTTTCGGAATCAAGGGTAACACAAAATAAGTCATTGTACGTTCTTATTGATTATCGCAAATTGTTTAAATAGATTAATGCATGTCTCAAAAGGTTGAAGCACAAGCCTAAAATGTCGATTTTCAAAGAATCATAAAAAGTTAGAGGGTCAATCCATTTCAAGTGGTCCAGCACTGGTCGCTCGACTATTTTTAAAAAAACTGAAATTTTTTGTACAACAACCCTAACATGATGGAAGTTCAAAATGACCGTTATTTTAGTTCTACTATTTTTTGTTTGTGCATGGCGGGCATCTTTGTTCCATCGTGTGCAGCGATTTTCTCAGATACTAGGATACATAAAATTGTAAATATCTCGTATTCTATTTTCCTAATTGAAATGGGGTTTGCAGCATTTTGTTCAGAATAAAATAGGATAAATATACAGTGTAAGAAAAATTTTGAAAAATAAATTTTTACAGGTGAAATTTTAGCACAAAATTTACGATTTTTTCCAAAATCTAACCGTTTGCAAGAGGAAAATTTTCATGCAAGGGAAACTGTCAACCTTACACAATTTTTTCTACAAATAAGTCAAAAGTGCGTGTACTCATACACCAAGTCCCAGATCTGGGAGTTAATTTCTCTTTGCAAAAAAAATTCCGAAATTCGTCAAAAATTTCAAAAATCGCACTTTTTAGGCTTTGATATCTCTGGTGGGGCACGAGATAAAAATCTGAAATTTTGGCCTATGATAGTATCGTGTAGTAGCGTTATGTACAAAAAATTTCAAGAAGGAGATTTGAATACAAGCTGAGATATGACATGGAAAATATGTAAAAACAATACTACCAAACTATTGTAAACCTACTATGTAATTGTTCAACAAGACTGTCAACCTTGCACAAACTTTTCTACAAATAGGTCAAAAGTGCGTGTACTCATACACCAAGTCCCAGATCTGGGAAATGATTTCTCTTTGCGAAAAAAAATTCCGAAATTCGTCGAAAATTTCAAAAATCGCACTTTTTAGGCTTTGATATCTCTGGTGGAGCACGAGGTAAAAATCTGAAATTCTGGCCTTGATTGAGAGAGATTTGACTACAAGCTGAGATATGACATGGACAATATGTGAAAAATATTACTGCCAAACTATTGTAACATACTATGTAATTGTTCATACCTTCAAAATTTTAAATTATTTATTTATGGTACAAAGTTAAATGTTAGTTATAAATATCTTTTTCAAATGCTTCTGTGTGATTTAAACAATTCAGAATGTATGCTAAGCCAATACACTATTTGTCCAGATGAACAAATCTACTAGAAATGCTATTGCAACAATTTTACTCGGAACACATTTCAGGAAAAGTAAATTACAGACAATGAATTGCAACTGATCGAGTTGACATGGTTCAATTATTAAACCTAGAGAATTTCATTCAAGTTAACAAGGAATGACAAGACTTGGGGAACTTCAAATAAAATTTTTAGAAAGAACAGCCTGATGGACTGACAACAGTAACTGGTCGAACTCATAACATCTCTCGTAAATATTGTTGAGCTCTTTGTTGAGCATATATAGTATTTTGTAAATTAAATGCTTATTATTATTTAACTGTTTTCAACAAACGATATTTTCTGGGTAAATATTGTAAAAGAGACTAATCTCCTTTCTTCTAATGTACTCGTAATAGCATTTCTTAACATTTCTTTAATCACTGTATCTCAGCTTGTAGTCAAATCTCCTTCTTGAAATTTTTTGTACATAACACTACTACATAATACTATCAAAAGCCAGAATTTCAGATTTTTATCTCGTGCTCCACCAGAGATATCAAAGCCTAAAAAATGCGATTTTTGAAATTTTCGTCGAATTTCGGAATTTTTTTCGGAAAGAGAAATCATTTCCCAGATATGGCACTTGGTGTATGAGTACACACATTTCTGACCTATTTGTAGAAAAAATTGTGCAAGGATGACAGTCTTGTTGAACAATTACATAGTAGGTTTACAATAGTTTGACAGTATTGTTTTCACATATTTTCTATGTCATATCTCAGCTTGTAGTCAAATCTCCTTCTTGAAATTTTTTGTACATAACGCTACTACACAATACTATCACAGGCCAAAATTTCAGATTTTTATCTCGTGCCCCACCAGAGATATCAAAGCCTAAAATGTGCGATTTTTGAAATTTTTGACGAATTTCGGAATTTTTTCGCAAAGAGAAATTAACTCCCAGATCTGGGACTTGGTGTATGAGTACACATACTTTTGACCTATTTGTAGAAAAAATTGTGTAAGGTTGACAGTTGCTCTTGCATGAAAATTTTCCTCTTGCAAACGGATAGATTTTGGAAAAAATCGTACATTTTGTGCTAAAATTTCACCTGTAAAAATTTATTTTTCAAAATTTTTCTATCACTCTATATTTAGCCTATTTTATTCTTAACAAAATGCTGCAAACCCCATTTCAATTGGGAAAATAGAAGACGAGATATTTACAATATTGTGTATCCTAGTATCTGAGAAAATCGCTGCACACGATGAAACAAAGATGGCCGCCATGCACAAACAAAAAATAGTAAAATTACAAGAACGGTCATTTTGAACTTCCGTCATGTTTGGGTTGTTGTACAAAAAATTTCAGATTTTTTAAAAATGGTCGAGCGACCAAAAAAATATTTTCTGGACCACTTGAAATGGATTGACCCCATCACAAGCAGGCAACAATGAACTGAGCGACGGTTTGCAATTTGAGCGACGGTTTGCAATTTGAGCGACGGTTTGCAATTTGAGCGACGGTTTGCAAACCATTATGATGTAATTACGCTCTTTAATACGTCTATATAGAGTGCTTTTGGACACATGCACACTGAGATTATTTCTAATTTGCCGTATGGGACATATTTTATCTGGATACCAATCTCCGTATTCTTCGATCCGTCTGGACAGTCGTCATACGTGGATATTCACGTCATAGTTTCCGCTTAAAATTATCATTTCTAGAGAGTTCTACACATAGACCTCACTTTGATCGATTTAAAACTCTTGCAATTTCAGAAATAGTTTTGTTTTACGATTTCAATTTAAAAACTTTAAAGATCTCACATTATGTGAATTCTTTACACTTTGACATTTTTTAAACGAGAGAAAATATTTTCTCCATCTTTTATTCTTTTATAAAAGTGCAATATGATGTATTACAACGTCATTATACACGACCAATCTCGTGTTTTTAAAAAAAATTGCATAAAGTGCTTAAACTTTTGATACAGCGTTTCTTCGAGAAAAAAAATAAATTAAATAAAAAGTAAATATATATTGTTTTTTTACTACTCAGAATGTCTTATTTTATTTATTTTCATTAAAATTCGAGTATTTATTGTAAAATAGCATAAAATAATTTCCTCTTTAATTATTTAAACCAGATTTGAGGACTACTTAAACTTTTGAAACAATCTCTTTGAGTTATTTGTCCTATTTTTATAGTATAGTTGAAGTTTTAAAATATTCAACGTTCTAAAGATATTAAATAGCCTTTCTACCTTTTCTTAAACTTTAACCTTTCGAAAAACTAGAGGTAGCAAAAAAAAAACTATTTTATAATACTTTTATTAAAATCTCGAAATTCATTTACTTTTACAGTTTCTAAAGATATATAATGTTTTTCTGAATTAATGGGAAGCTGGAATAGGCTATTTATGTTCTTGTTCATATTATGTTTGTAAATTATGTTTTCTTTAGTGTATTTGAAGTTTTAAAACAACAGATTAATTTAAAAACAATAAATACCCCGTCTAAATTTTCTTAAATAATAATTTTTTTCTCTGCTGCTTCTCAATTAGTTTAAACAAAGTATAGAATTTTGTTTAAACTGTTTCAGAATTATTCCTGAATTTTCTTTCTCTTCCCTTAAACTTTTTGTGAAGCTTAAAAATATATAATTATGGCTAAAGAACAATACATTTTAATGACTAGGTATTTTTTCTTTTTTTAATTTATTGAAAATATATGTTCTTGGAAGTAAAAGAAGAACAAGCGAATGAATAATCTATGATAGATGCGTGCTAAGAGAGTTTGATCTCGTTCGATGGCTTTGTGCGCATTAAAGTTTAATGGTTTTTCATTTTGACTGGTATTGACTTTTAGATTTATCATGACAATAAATATTTCCTATTTTCTATGATTTGAAAATATGAAAATAAATACTGAAGAAAAATACTACAAATTCTTTTATTTTATGCTTATATTTATGCGCCAGACTTACTACAGCTAAAAAATACCGTAAAATTTATATTTCAAATTATATACTTTACAAATGATTGATAAAATTCTTTTTATATGACATACTTTGTACTTTAATATGTAAAACTATATGGGGGAAATTTTTACCAGTTTTAAATATAGCTGGGAAGAAATTATGAACTATTTTTCCTTTGCCGAGGTCTAAATTTCGTAAATATACTCGTATTGCTAAATAATTCATGCTACTTATTATCCATAGTATGATATTAATTCTTCATAGAAGGTTTTTCCTTATGGAAAATGGAGTATGCAGCATTTATAGTTCGTTTATTGGGATGCTCAAAATTATTCCGTTACATTATAGTCAGAAAGACAAAAAGCCATTTGAAATGTATTTCGATAGTGCACTCTTTAAAACATTTTGAAATGGATTTGTATCACTGAGGTGTACAAACTATTCTTATCATTAGATATAGCATTTATCTTTCACAAAAAAGTTTGGTTAAAATATTATCTATGAACAATAATTTTTAGAAGCAATTATCAGTAATAGTATGCGTTTTTAAATTCAACAATTTTTGCATGTACTTGCGGTGTATAATCTATGAACATCATATACACGGCTGTACAAAAAAATCTAAGTACGTTAATGTTTACTTGCAGAAATTGCCGAAAGGGAACATGCAGCTGTTTTCATTGTATCCCGACTGAACTAAATTTTAGCATAATATATAGTATGTTCACAAATTGAGAATCAATGCAGAGATTCACAAAAGACTTTCAATAATTTCCCATCTATGTTAGTTAACAAAATTAGTTTTTTTTTTTTTCAATTTGCTTATTTAAATGTAATCTTCCATCTTATTAAACTACGCATCTTCATTGCAGTGTTCTTGGTGTTTTGGATAGTGTTACATAATCCATGCTTGTCGGATGATTAATCTTTATTTATGTTTTAAATTGGAAATTTTTATTAATTTTTCCTCAAATATGGAACTAAGACATATTCAATCTGAATTTTCCTAATAAATATGAAGATAAATTAGGATATTAAAACCTGAATGATAAAAAATACAGAAAGATTATGAGATTTTCTTATAAATTGTTTATGTTTGTTTAATCTCAAAATTTGCAATATTCTCGGAAGGTTAAATAGGCAATACGCATTCGAGTTTTATTTTTTATAAATAAAGTCTTTCTTATGTTCGTTTATTTGTAAATCTCATTATGTATAATTCATTAAGCTTAGTAAAAATATAAAGTATAAAAAATCAAAATTTAATTAATTATTCATAATAGAAGATTTTGGTCGACAATGTTTCTCTTTTCTTTTAATGAAATTCGGTAACATTCAAACTATTATTTTGAACAATGCATAATATCTAATTTTTCGTATTTGTAAATGATTTTTAGGGGCATTAATTGGATGTATCAATCCTAAAATTGGTAGTTAAGATCTCTTACTTATTTTTTCTAGCTGGCGGGACCGTCGTTGTCGGCATTTGATAATACCAAAAACGAATATTAAATTTCTATGATTCTATAAATTTAACTCATTTTTACCTGAGTTTATGCTTATAAATGTAAAAAAAATCTCGAAAAAAAATTCGTTTTAAACTCCTTTAGTGCCAAGGAGCGCCGTTGCGCTGCTCTCGCTACACTGTAAAAAAAAAAAAGTGTCGATCTACTAAAAAAACTTTAGTGATCCTTGTAATTACTAAAAAATTTTTAGTAATCTTAGTCGGTTACAAGAAAATCTGTAAGAATTACTAGAAAAAAGTTAGCAACGAATAGTTAATAGTTTTATATTTTTAATAGCTATTGCTAAAACTCACTTGGTGTGGCTTTGATAGCCTAGTGGTTATAGTAACAGACTCCGGGCTGAAAGGTCCCGGGTTCGAAATCCGCCACTGCCAAATACGCCCCGAATGTATGCAGTGTAAGTACTCGTTAATAAAGAGATTGTGAATATCCTGACGGAGCAGTAGCAATGTTTGGTGCTGCCATCTTTTGCGGTTTTGCCGAAAATCTTCCGCTCCAGAAGTTTGGATGCAGCTCGAAGGAAGCCCTTCGAGCACACGTAATGGTTATTAAAAATAACTTTGGAGCTATTACTAAAATTTGCTTGGTGGCTCCTACTAAAACTTTTTAAGTTAGTTATACAAAAAATTCTTTTGTTCAGTTTACAAAAGAAATGCTTGTTTCGCTTGCAAAAAAAGTTTGTAATGGTTACTAAAAAATTCTGTGGAATACAAATTTACTAAAAAATTTTTAGTAACCGCTTGAATTTTTTTTTACAGTGTAGTTGTGAAAAATGCCAACGTCGCGATAGCGCTCCTTTTGACAGTTCACTTTTGGCGGGCGCAGTGTTTGATAAAGTGCTATTTAAATCTATTTAACTTATTGTCGCCTAACAACAGAAATATCAAAGTGTAAGAAGTTTTCTAATTGCAAACAATAAACTGTGAATGAAAGATATTATCATTTTATTTCTACAGCTTTTTTTAAGCTGCGAAAAAATATCTTGGTTTTCCTTGTTGTGATATAATTTCGAATATTGGATAAACATAGTGACGGACGTGTTATCGTGTTCGTATTTATATTGATTATATTGCATTCTAACTATCTTCGATCGCATATTTTTTATACAAACATCGTGTTTATTATTTTTTTAATATTTCTAATTTTGATTTCAAAATGTCGGACATAAGTGAATTTTCAGACACAGCACGACGACAGAGCAGTGCGACGGTGCTCCTTGGCACATTTCAGAGCAGCGCGACGGCACTCCTTGGCACTAAAAGGGTTAAGGTTCCGTACTCAAAAAATGAAAACAGAACCTTTATAAGATCACTGCCGTGTTTATCTGTCATAGCCATTTTACTCGTAATTTATGAAACGTGGAAATCTCCAATTGGGGAAAGTAATAAAGACTAATTAGCCCAAATATTTACAGATTATTAAAAATTTACAAATATATTTAGGAGGAGATAGGAAGTTAATTACAGTCGGCTCTCGTTAATTCGAAATCGGATAATTCGAATCTTCGCTTAATTCGAACTAAATATGAAGTCCCGAAATTTTCAATGGCAGAATAACGTTAAAAATTTTCATTAACTCGAACTTATTTTATCTTGACTTCGTTTAATTCGAACTAACTGGAATTCCGATTTTTCATTTTTCTTTTCTTTCTCACAGATTTCAGATCATTTAAATAGCTTTTATTCTTTTGATTTTTGTGAAACTTGTTCCGAACGCGTATACATATAATCTAATGCATTTGATATACATTTTCTTACTGTCCCGTCTGACCATCAGTGACGCTTTGTACTTGTTTCTAATCATTTAATTAGTTTATGTATTTATACATTCTAATTTAATATTAAGTCATATTCTAATGATAACAGACGAAATAAATTTAATAAACACTATAATATTAATTCCCTTTGTAATAGTACCATATTAAGTATCGTTTTCATTTCATATTTTCCATCATTCGAACTTCGGATAATTCGAACATTTCTTGTGGTCCCGACGAGTTCGAATTAACGAGAGCCGACTGTAATTGCAAAAAATCTCAGTGGCTCAAGAAGGATAGGAGAAATACTTAATTTTTAATGAAGATAAGAGGGCTTGCATTTAAACTATTTTCTGCTCTTTTCCCGCCGAAAATATAGATAAAGTGCTTTGTTCAGAGTTTAAATATTCATGTTATGTTTCCTGCTAACAAGATTTGTGTTCCGTGAATGTTTGTGTAATGGAATGTAATTCATTTCTACACTAAATACCCAGTTATTATCTTGTATTTCCGCAGAAAAGCGCTAAATCATAGATGGAATTTAGGCGACAAAAATGTGGTAGAATCTTAGTATTTTTATATAGAGAAAAGTTGTTGCAACAGTTGTAGAAAGCATTAAAAATAATACTAATTGTGAAATCGGATAATTCGAATCTTCGCTTAATTCGAACTAAATATGAAGTCCCGAAATTTTCAGTGGCAGAATAACGTTAAAAATTTTCATTAATTCGAACTCATTTTCTCTCGACTTCGCTTAATTCGAATGAACGGGAATTCCGATTTTTCATTTTTCGCTTTTTTCTCACGGATTTCAGATCATTTTAATAACTTTCTTTCTTTGATTTTAATGAAAATTGTTCGGAACGAGTATACATATAATCCAATGCATTTGATATCTACTTTCTTAAAAACCCGTCTGTCCATCACTGAAGCTTTAAATTTTTCTTCCATCGTGCTTTCTAATCTTTTCATTCGTTTATGTATTTATACATTCTAATTTAATATTAAGTCATATTCTAATGATAACGGACGAAATAAATTTAAAAAAAGCACTATAACATTAATTCCTTTGTAATAGCACAATATTAAGCATGTTTTCATTTCATATTTTCCATAATTCGAACTTCGGATAATTCGAACATTTCTGGTGGTCCCGACGAGTTCGAATTAATGAAAGCCGACTGTAATTCAATTAAAGGAAAAAATATTTTCCTTTGTATATCGTGAATATATTATGAAAGCTTTCGTTACGTTGAACTCAAAAATATATTTCTTTTAGATTTACGTACTATATTTTAGAAACTGTCGTTGAAAATAAAGTGCAAAAATATGTGTTCCCTGCTACCTAATTCTGAATGTACTAAAAATAAAACTATGAAAATATCACAGGCACTAGACGTTACTTTAAAACTTGCAGGAAAACTATATAGAGATTACTCTAAATCGCATAGTTTAGGAGAAAAGCACATTGTCCTGTTACACAGAATTTGTATTTGTGGATATTAACCAAAGGTGATGGGGATCCTTGGAAATACCTATCGTAGTAGAAAAGCACAGTTGAAAATTATTTCTGAAAAACAATTGTCGGTAATTAGCCGAAATATTAACTCTTAAAGACACGGGTGGTTTGAAATAAATAATGACGGGAGTAGCTTTTTCTGCATGCCATCGGCTTTTACAGACTATATAACAACTATTAATAATATATTCATGTAAGACAATACCTAGTAACAGTAAAAAATCAATAAACTACATATTGTTTCAAACAAGCTAATTTAATTAGAATTCATCACATAAATGATGATTAGTACGCATGAGAATTTTTCTTAAATTAACATTTTAGTAACAAGATTTTTTTAAAGGTATTATTTGCTTCATTAAATGCAAAACATTATTTACTTCGGATAAAGCGGTCATTACATTATGAAATTTTTGATACTAAAATATCTATTTTTTTTTAATTCCTTATGCGTGCAAAACTGCATAAATACTATGCGGTTGCGACTAATTTGCATTGAGTGGGACTGTCATTACGACTCTAGCGCCTTTATAAGTTAATTAAAAAATTATTTGAAAAATTGCATCACGGACCAAAGCCGCTTTGCAAATTTGCGAACTTTTTTCGAAACAAGCCTCTTTAGCACAATGCCAAGTTTAAATTCAGAACAAGGGTTTCGTGTTAGCTACACTGTAAAAGGAAAAGATTATTACTACACTGAATTTAGTTTTATGAAATGCCAAATGAAGTTTAAATATCCACTACTTTTATTCTCAGTACACAATTAAGTTATTTATAAGGATAAGATAAAGAAAAAAACTTATACAAAATAGCAATATCTGATATTATTTAAGCTTCATATCTTTTTGAACTTTTATGATATACTCATTCATACTTTTCTTATATATATAGCTATAACCGAACCTACGTTGTATAGTTTTTTTACAAAGTATTATTTTTCTTTCAGCAATTATTTTTTTAGTAATACAGTTAACTCCTTCGTGACGAGAGCACTTTGTTTAATTTTTAGCCCTTTTCAACAAAATTGAAAAGTGCTTATATATTCGGTTTCTCTGTCCGTCTGTCCGCGCTCTAACTCTCGTAAATATACTAGGATTGTCATGAAATCTTTGGACGTTAATGAAGTTTACTCAAGCACGAATCCTATTGAAAATGCAGTTTCTGCCATGATTAATTTATTTACAGGGACAGTCAAAACTTTTCCGTTACATTACGGCCTATGGGGAAATATCGTTTCAAATGAATTTTAAAGATGATAAACCTTGTAAAACATCTTCAAATTCATATGCATCTACAAAGTGCACTAAAATATGCATTTTCTAAAGTATGCAGCGAAAAGAATAGTTATTATTCATTTGCAGGGCCACACAAAAGAATTCTAACAGATAATAATAAAGGAGGGAATTTTTTGCGGCATATTTTAATTATGGTAAACGATTTCATATATAATCAAACTGATACACGTTGCTGAGGATTAATGTGAGTTATTTCATGCGTAATACATAGTGCATAGCATTTACAGGGACACACAAAAGATTTCAAATAGTATATTCTATCCGAAATCCTGTATATTATGGAAGATGGCTGTTAGATGGATGAAATATATTATGATACACGCTTTTAAGTTTCACTAGATGTATGCTCATTATATGGTTTATATAAATGCTAATTATTACACAATTTAGATATACAGGGTTGCACAAAAAATCTTGGAACGCTTAAAGAATATGGGGGTAATTTACTTAAAGGTGGTTTGAAATATTTTATGCCTTTTTACGATGAACTGCATTTAGCTTACTAAGAAATGTTTGTAGAATATAGTTAAAATGATATACAGGGTCACGCAAAGAACTAGATACATTGTCGCATTTGGATGATAATTTCTGGAAATTTGATTTACGTAGTTTAAAGAGAATTTATTTTTAAACTAAACTTTAGGAAAATATTGTCGTGTATTAAATGTACTATGTATTTTACAGCGCTAAACTAAAGTATTCAAATATGTTTCCATCTATTAGTATAAATTGCTGAAAGAAAAATTTCAACCAGTTAGGCATTTTCTTGCTAAACTAAATTTTACCATTATATAGTCTATATATTAACCGACAGATCAAATACAGGAATTTTCAAAAGTATTGAAATACATATTTGGATATGAACAGTAATACGTTATTTCTCTGTATAACGAAGTTTTGTTAAAGATTTCAAGAAATGTTGGAAAGTGCTTCAAAATCTATGCTTAACGGATGATTTTTCTTACTTTTTACTCTTTAGTTACAAGATTTTCAAAATAGCAAATATTCTGAAGTTGAATCCCGAAAAGGCTACAATTAAATAAGGTAAGCTTTACAATGAAAAATAACTGATGAGAAAGAATAAATAAGGCATAATAAATGATTCTGAAAATTTTAAGCAACACATATACAAGTCGCTCGCCCCCAAGGGACTTGTTATTCATATGTTTATTGCACAGAACCAACCTCTGATAACTAGTTGTTTGCTTTTTTTCTAAGAACGTTTGTCATATCCTACTATAATAAATCATTAACAAGGAAACGCGCGATTAACGCCGTGTTCTTTTAGTATTAATGTTTACTAAGTACTATTTAATACTAAATCTATAATGCTTTACAACTTTTTATCTCAATTTTTACCCATATCTCGACAGTTTTCGAAATATGAATGCAAACTCCGTTGTTTTGCTTCAGAAGGTGCAGTAAGCAGTTTCATCTAAGACTCATAAACAGCTCATTTTACATAGACTCTAATTTTATTACTATAGCTGTAGCCGTTCGACAAATAAGAATGTGTGGACGGTCTTTAGCTCTCACCTTGTATATTGAAACACATTTACAGGGTGAAGTATTTATATAGAAAATTAAGGCATCCTTTTTTATCATCATGCTTTTTATGTATTGAAACCTCAGTATTTGAAATTAGAGGATGTTTTGTATTGGAGGATATAGTTTGTTATCCCATACCAAATGCTACCTCCAATCCTTTGATTACGGTATCGGTCAAAACATCAAGTACAAACATGTAACTGAAGTTTTCCAGTTTTTATTCATATAAAAAGAAATAATATGGATAATATTAACCTCTTCAGACCTGAGGTACACAAATGTGTACCTCCATTCTTTTCCTCATAAAAACTAAACTGGTCGAAGTTTTTGTATTTTTACTTTACTTCTATACAGCTGAATGTTTTTTTGCTTAAAAAAAAAAAATAAATAAATGTCAGCACTGATGAATATTACCTCATAAAATAAATATTATTTTCATCCGAGTTTCGAAAATATCTTCAAGACATTGTGGCCAAGAAATTAAGAAATATTCATGATTATTTAAACAATAAAATTTTTTGAGGATTTCCTGATCATTTACTTGTTTAAAAATCTTAAATTTGTTATTGTGTAAATTTATATACTTGATTGTTAAACTGGTGTTTTAAGGGGATTAGTACTTTTATTCCCATATTTGTAAACCTAAATTACCAGTCCCCTAAAGTATTGATTTTATAATAATGACTCTTTCTGTCATCTACGGTGTCATTTCGAATATGCAAAAGCAATAAATATGTATTTGTAGAATTATTTTATGATCAGGTCTGAAGAGGTTAAAGATAAAGAAATAAAAAAGAATAAAAGGAAAATTATCACTTATTGTTAGACAATTTACGACTTCAGTTCAAAACAGGATGTTTCTGTAAATGAAGATTTCATACTAAATCGCCCGTATATTGACCGAACTCTTCTTTTTTTACACTGGAAAGTAACACGTCCAAATTACCATAATAATAAAGAAAAAGAAAGATTTTAAAAAATGACCAGTTAAAATTTTCGTAATTACGTGTGTGGCAATTCCATTAAACTCTTGTCATTGTTATTAATAAACCTGAAAATGAGCAATTGATACGAGATTTATCTGAGTACATATCTCATTAAAATTTTCAATTAAATTCCAGTTAAGATATTTGAATTGTTAGGCAATTTTCATATCATCATAATCCTTCTTATTTTAAAAGATAACCGAAATAATATTTTTAATTATTTATAATGGTATTACCAATATATCTAATTGATAAAATAGACACGCACTTTTTTTATTATTATTAATATTATTATTTAAAAAAAAAACAAATAAAATAAAACTTTTATTGTTCACATTCTGTGTTAAGAGTATAAAATTCCATAAACACAATTAGTATTATTTTTAATGCTTTCTACAACTGTTGCAACAACTTTTCTCTATATAAAAATACTAAGATTCTACCACATTTTCCTCGCCCAAATTCCATCTATGATTTAGCGCATTCCTGCGGAAATACAAGATAATAACTGGGTATTTAATGTAGAAATGAATTTCATTCCATTACACAAACATTCACGGAACACAAATCTTGTTAGCAGGAAACATAAAATGAATATTTAAATTCTGAACAATGCACTTTATCTGTATTTTCGGCGGGAAAAGAGGTGAAAATAAATTAAATGTAAGCCCTCTTATCTTCATTACATAAAACTAAGTGTTTCTCCGATCCTTCTTGAGCTACTGAGATTTTTTTGCAATTCTATTAAACGTAGTGGATATCAATAAGCTTTCAGTGGTGCTCGCAGGATAAAGCTTTGGAGCGGGCTAGCATATTTTAGAAATCTATATTTTCTTGATCTAACCCAGAATGTCAGACGAGCTCGGTCCGATTTTTATTACATTTTATTAACAAGTTGGAAATTGCACGCGAAGCGTAGCAAATGAGGTGCGTTCGCACGATAGCGAAGTTTTAAAAATATTTAGATCTTGCTGATATAGTAGTGCGTACTTCGGATTCAGCATGGTAGTCGAAATCTTTGTGTTTCTGTAAATATGCAGGAAGTAATTTTTATTACACGTCAGCAACGTATATCTTATGCATAAATTATGAAATAGTTGAATATAATTAAAACACGCCCCAAACAACGTTTCCCCGTATACCCTTATGTAATGGAATACTTTTGTGTGGCCCTGTAATTTAATAATAAAAATTCTTTGCATCACAGATTGTACAGAATGCACATTTTAGTATATACTTCATAGATTCATGTCAATTCTATTATGTTCGAATGAGTGTAACATCATTAAAATACATTTGAAACTTTTTCCCCCACTGCACTGAGAAAAAAAATATGCCGCCTCCAACTAGAACGAATAGTTAGTCACTTTCTAAACACCTAAACTAGAAATATAGATGTCCAAACTATGCGAGTAGGGTAAACAACTAAGCTGAATAGGCGAAATGACTTGACATTTCTAGTCTCTTCTTTTCTAGGAGATGAAACGACATTGAACCGTTTCAGTAGCGAGAAATTATCGCTTGATTTTAGGAATGATTTCTTAAGCTATAATTATAGTTACTAAATCAAATCTCTTGTGTTCGCATCTATTTGAAGAGATTTTTAGATAAATTTGACAACCAAAATATCGGAAAACGTACTTGAATTCTAGTAAGAGACACTGGAACTCTCTAAGAAATGGAACTAAAATTTATAAGGATGACATGGAACTATTTTTTCTAGAGCCATTACTTAGATTCTACATGCCAGAACCATATTTTTTTCTCAGTGTGACCGTAATGTAATGGAATACTTTTGATTGTCCCTGTAATTGATCTATGCATCCGATTTTCATAACATTTGAAATGACTCGACAAAATTACGTAATAATTATATATTTTAAATTTCAAACGATTAAAATGCATTTGAAACTTTTTTCCCCATTGACCGTAATGTAACGGAATCCTTTAGATTGTCCCTGTAATTGATCTGTACATCCGATTTTCATAAAATTTGAAATGACTCGACAAAATTATGTTATAATTATGTATTTTAAATTTCAAACGATTCGGTTGGGCAGTTTTTGCGTTGTTATATGCGGACAGACAGACGGACAGACAGACAGACGGACGGACGGACTGAGCGGCAACAATAGGTGCTACGTATTTACATAATTACGAACGCACCTAAAAATGGACAAGATGTGTCGTTCCCGGACATGCATTTTTTCTATTGATTTGATACAGAACTAAGACTGGATGGTAGAAGGGGGAGAGACAATCAGCGAAACCTGGCTGAGGGGCTCTGAAAATTTTTGATGGGGCTAATTCTGAAGGTTTAAACTTCTTTGATAAACAAAAAGAAAATATTGTTTTAAGTGGTGAATATTAAAAATATTCATATTTCAGAATCCATGACAAAATTTATAAATAAGAAAAAAAACAATGTGAAAAGATTACTATTTTTGAAAAATTCTATTTTGCAGAATCTGTTTAAAATATTAAAAGTAAAATTTTGTAATTTTAGAAAAATTTAAATAGTTTAATCTTAAGGTCTGGGAGGGGCTTCAGCCTCCTTAGTTCCCCCATGGGTGCCAATTTCAGGTCTTATGGGTGAAATAAAAAAAGGGGAATATTAACTAATTATCTTTATTGAATAGGCTTAAATTGAAAATTTAATGAATATTTGGCGAAAATTTAATAAGAGGAAAGTCTGGAAAGAGTCGATTTGACTCCAAGTATGTGATTAAATTTTAATTTGAACCAGAAATTTTTTCTTGAATAGAAATTATTTCTTGAAATTTAATCTACGCTGATTTACATTAAATAAATCAATTAAATAATTTTGAATAAAAAGTTCTTTTAAATATATTGTTATGAAACTTGAGTAAAATTTCCGGGAGTTCTAGTGTTAATTGTATAAAATTCCCTTAAACAATATAAGTATTATTTTTAACGTTTTTCCATAACTGCTGTTACAATTTATTTCTATATAAAGATACTGCCACAATTTCTTCGCCCAAATTCCTTCTGTGATTTAGCGCATTCCTGCGGAAACGCAAGATAATAACTGTGGTATTTAGCATAGAAATAAATTACATTCTATTACACAAACATTCACGGAACACAAATCTTGTTAGCGGGAAACATAAAATAAATATTTAAATACTGAACAGAATGCTTTATCTATTTTTCGGGCAGGAAAAGAAGTGAAAATAAATGAAATGAAATGTGTGTCTTATCTTCATTATATAAAACTAAGTGTTTCTCCGATCGTTCTCGAGCTACTGAGATTTTTTATAAATATATTAAACATGGTGGATATCAATCAGGTTTTATGGGTGATATAAAAAAGGGGGTTCTACTTGGTTTTCCCGTCGACCAATTTCGCCAAATTATACAAATCACTAAACTCATAGCCAAATTATGCATATTGGCATAATTTTCAATTTAAATAACGAAAAAACAAATAATTAGTAGAATATTAATAAAAATACCAGTAAAAAATCGAAATAAAAATCATTTAATGGCGTTTTAAAAGCGTGTGTCGTATTTAATGTCATTGAATGCGACATTCACGATCATCCATTAATGACATTTAGTCTTATAGTTTAGCGATGGTTTTTTTTTGGTCGAAGGGATAACCAAGTAGTACGAAAAAAAGGAAATATTAACTAATTATCTTTATTCATTAGACTTAAATTGAAAGTTTTATGAATATTTATCGAAAATTTAATAACAGGATATAATAAGAAAGCCCGGAAAGAGTCGATTTGACTCCAACTATGTGGTTAAATTTCAATTCGAACCAGAAATTTTGTTCTTGAAATTAAATTATTTTTTGAAATTTAATC
Organism: Maratus speculifer; assembly: GCA_964019185.1. Lineage (NCBI taxonomy): Eukaryota > Metazoa > Arthropoda > Arachnida > Araneae > Salticidae > Maratus > Maratus speculifer. The sequence continues at coordinate 419,201,211 of OZ025292.1, forward strand.
CACGCTGATTTACGTTAAATAAATCAATTAAATAATTTTGAATAAAAAATTCTGGTGAAAAATATATGAAACTTGAGTAGAATTTCCGGACGTTCTAGTGTTAAGGGTATAAAATTCCTTTCAACAACATAAGTATTATTTTTAAAGTTTTCCCATAACTGTTGTTACATCTTATCTCTATATAAAGATAGTCACAATTTCTTCGCCAAATTCCTTCTGCGATTTAGCACATTCCTGCGGAAATGTAAGATAATAATTGGAGTGTTTAGCGTAGAAATGGATTATATTCTATTACACAAGCATTCACGGAACACAAACCTTGTTAGCGGGAAACATAAAATGAATATTTAAATTCTGAACAGAATGCTTTATATATTTTTGGGGCAGGAAAAGAGAGGAAAATAAATGAAATGTAAACCGTCTTATCTTCATTACATAAAACTAAGTGTTTCTTGGATGAATCTTCAGCTACTGAGATGTTTTATAAATATATTAAACGTGGTGGATCTACGTCAGGTTTTATCGATGAAAAGAAAGAAAAAAAAAAAAAAAAAAAAACATGAGCTTCTTATCTTTAGTGAAAAGATTTAAATTGAAAGTTTTATGAATATATGTCCAAAATTTAAAGAGAGGATTAATTCTATGTTGGTATAACATTAAACGAATGCAATAGCTTGTCAAAATTTGCAACATTGTGCAAAATTTCGCATTACTCATGTGCAATTAATTCACTGTGTCTACAATTTCGCGCCATATAAATATGATATAAGTAACGTAACATCGTATGAAACTAGTTGGATGTGCCAATCCCAAAACTTTCTTCTATCTCATACGTACATTTTAATATTTAAAAAAAAATAGTTACTCATTTTAATGCTTTAATAATTTTAATTCAATACCATACCAACTTTGATTTTCATCTTAAATTTCTGCTTCAATCAATTAATCGGAGTAAAAACGAATTTCCGTCTCTGCACAAGCCGATGGACAATAGAATGATAGGCAGATTTTTTTTTCATATTCAGGGAGGACCTACTTGTCTTACCAAAAAATAATCATATACAAAAAATTTAGTTCAGCTCTAGAACTAACTTCATACACTTTTATGCGGTGCAATATTGAAAATGGCATAAAATTCGCTATTGCAGTGCCCGCTTGCGGCGGATTTTTTTCAGAATCAGGGTGATCCATCTAGCCATAGCCATACACTTACACAAAAAAATTCGTTCAGTTCGATGCATAACTTCATATACTTTTGGTCGGTACAATATTGAAAATGGCACAAAAAACGCGATTACAGCGCCCCCTTTCGGCGGATTATTTTCAAATTCAGGGGGCACTAACTAGCCATAGTCATACACTTACACAAAAAATTTGGTTAAATTCGATGCATAACTTGATATACTTTTGGTCGGTACAATATTGAAAATGGCATAAAAATTGCGATTGCAGCGCCCCCTTCCGATGGATTATTTTCAAATTCAGGGGGACCAACTAGCCATAGTCATACACTAACACAAAAAATTGGTTCAATTCGATGCATAATTTCATATACTTTTGGTCGGTACAATATTGAAAATGGCACAAAAATCGTGATTGCAGCGCCCCCTTCAGGCGGAATATTTCAAAACTGAAGGAGGACCTGCTTACCACAGCCAAAAACATTCACAAAAAATTTGGTTCAATTCTATGCATAACTTCATACACTTTTTGATGGTAGGATGGCGACATACACACAGACAGACACACAAGCACACACACACACACACACACACACACACATGGACAGACATACATTTTGTAAAAACATGTTTTTTGGAATCTCTTACCCCTAAAACATGTAAATCCGTTGAAAACCGGTAGTCGAAAAAATTCGATTACAATACTTTCTTCTATTGAGGATGTAAGAAAGTAAAAATGTGCGTCAGTGTAACGTAAACCGTACAAATGATGTATCAAGTTTTTCAAGCTAAACTTTAATTTCAATAGGTTATATCGACTGGGTCTATATACCTTTTTAAATAATGATAAATTAAACTTACATTTTTTTATTAAAAAATCTGATAATTTATATGCCTCGAAATTCAATGTAAAAATGCAAAAAAAAAAAAAATTGGTTGCCTGTAAAGTCGGTATACGGGCGAAAGTTTTACGTGACAACGACTTTGAGTTGTAAAATAATTTTAATGTGAATATTCATTCGTATAGTAGGAAGAAGGATGAAATAATAGTAACAATTGAAAACATTTATTTATACAAAGAATTATATTTAAAACATTAATTTATACAAAGAATCTCGCACTGAATTTCATATTAACAAAATTTTATTTTTACCTTTACACATACATACGTATTTATATACAAATATACATACAATAACTTGCAATACACTGTGTTTGTTAAACACATTTTACTTCATGTTTATTGATGTCAAATGTTGAATTTTGTAAACAGCATATTAAAGAATTTTTCAATGAGCAGAATATAACTAAAGTAAAATGGCTTTCACTAATCACATATCATTAGTTTTCCATAATATACCACCGAATTACGAAATAAACTACACTTATTTTCTTTGTACTTTATACTAATAACTAATACATAACGTATTTCGTCTTAGTTTGATACTATCTAAAATTCCTATTAAGCACCGCCCCTTCCTTGCAGCGAATTCACATTCACGTTCAGAAAATGGTCCCACAAGTGACCGGAAAAAGTTAAGAGAAAAGTGAGCGCGTATCGTGAGCGGAGCGTAACGTAACGTAACGCAGTTTCTTGAAGTGTCTCCCGGCAAACCAATTTACAAGACGTTGTCACGTCAAAAATGCTTTTCGAAAGCAAAAAAAAGTTAAAAGACTGGGAAAAAAATTAAAGTTGTGTCTAAAAAATGATGCGATTTCAAATTTCCAAGCATATATTATGATATTTATTTTACATTTTTCATTGAAGTATTTACCATTTGTAAATAAAGTGCTTTCGTCTAAATTCATAGAAATAATTTTCCTTTCAAATAAATACATCGTAACATGTTTTTGGAAATTCAGATATATGCATAATGAGCTTCACGGCCATCAAGTTCTATTCTTCTAAGTTTGATAATAACAAGTGTAAGTTTTATCAAAATACAGTAGAATTTTCATTCAAGGAAGTCTTACCGTTAACATCTACATTTCTTTATATTGGTTTTTTATGCAAAAAAAATACATTGTCCATTAACATTTTTTAGTATACGAACAATTCGTTTACCTGAAATCCCCTTCTTATTGTATTAACCCCCCCCCCCCCCCCGTCAGCACTGGAGTGTCTGTGTATTGTTGCGAATGAAAGTGGTTATCTCAGTCTGCAAAAAATGTTTAGTTGCTGTTTATCTCCAATAAAAATGAAAGTGATTTCATTCTTACACAATCTGTGTAAATAAATTCATACATCACACCTCTCTTTTTGAATGCTATACACGTACGATAGTGGGATATACTTCCTTATGTAAAACATAATTTTCTTAATATAATCTTTTCAGACCTGAGCATAAAATAACTCGACAAATATATATTTACTAGCCGCCTTTGGGGACCTTTGAGACTTTTACAAAAGTTGCTCTATACATTTAGCTAACATAATATGCAAATGAAATTTTGATATCTTTGACGCATGCGCAGTAAAAAGTTATTTAGTAAACCTACTCATTTTTCATACAATTTTTATTATTTTTTAATTCTGATTACAGGGTACTGTGTGCAATGTTGTTTGTCATATTTTCTGAAAACAATATTATTTTATATTAAAAACTCTGAAAATTATAACGGAAAAACTTAGAAAAATTTGGGGCCATTTTTATAAAAACCTTAATTACTCAGCGAGTATGCACGCTATTTGCATAAAAATAAACACAGTGTATTACAATAAGGCATTCAATCATAATCTAGAGTTTGAGCGCTTTTGCTACATTAGTTTTGACAGGGTTATTCAAAAGATATTCATTCTTTTTTAATTTGTTGACGGTCTCCTATGAAGTTTCGAAAAAAAAATCTTCACGGAGATGTATGACGTATACTATTATATTTATACGCTAAGAGTTTCGAGATGATTCCTCATGTATTTTTCTAGATATTTAGTAAAATGTCTAAAATCGCAAGTGTCCCATAATCAATGGCAATATAGTGTATATCCAATTTACCATAGCATAAATCTCAACAAAAGACTTTTGCATAGTAACCAATAAGATGTGCTTCATTTGGATGTTGCCATTAAACAACTAACAAACAATCGTGATTTTTGTGCCGCATAAGTTAGCGTAATATATATATACAGGGTGTCCAGCAAATAACACCCTGATTTCAAAATTAAATTTCTCAAAAACAAAGATCAATAGTAATATGCGGTAAACGGTTTTTCATTAGGTAAGCTGTAAAAATCTTATACAGAAATTTCAAACAGTGAATATTTTGAAAAAATTGCGTTCTGATTGCATAGAATGCTTTGATTTGACATTTTTCTTGTTTTAGATTGCCTGCAGAGAAATAGTTTTTCAGCTTACAGTGCAATATTTTAAAGATTTTTCGATGTAAATTTTTAGAATTTCGAAATTTCAAAAATTTAATTTAAAAAAACTATGAAATATGGCACTTTAAACCGAAAAACACATTCTCTGGCAGTAATCTAAAGCAAGAAAAATGTCAAATCAAAGCGTTCTTTGCAATCAGAACACAATATTTTCAAAATATTTACCGTTCGAAGCTTTTGTATAAGATTTTTACAGCTTAAATGATAAATAAACCGTTTACTGCATAATTCTATTGATCTTTGTTTTTGAGAAATTTAATTTTGAAATCAGGGTGTTATTTTCTGGACACCCTGTATATAGATTATTTTTTCATAATCAAAATGACACCATAGATGGCAGAAAAAGTCATTTTTATGAAATCAGTACTTTAAGGGGCAGGTAATTTAGGTTTACAAATATGGATATAAAAGAACTAATCCCCTTAAAACATCAGTTTAAGTATCAGTAATATAAATTTAAGCAATAACAAAATTAAGGTCTTTAAACAAATAAATGACCAGCAAATCCTCAAAATTTCTTATTGTAAAACATTTAAGTCAACTAATCATGAATATTTCTTACTTTCTTGGCCACAATGTCTTGAAGGTATTTTCGAAACTCGGATGAAAATAATATTTATTTTATGAGCATCATCATCATCAGTGCTGACATTTATTGGTTTTCTTTTAAAGCAAAAAAACATTCAGCTGTATAGAAATAAACTAAAAATGAAAAAATATCGAACGGTTTAGTTTTTATGAGGAAAAGAATGGAGGAACATTATTTGTGCAACTCAAATCTGTGGAGGATGAATATTTACATGCTATTAATGTCTAAAGTCAATCTTCAGCAGAAAGTTTCCTTAAATGCAGACTTCATTAAAGCCAAGTTCGACTATAGTATCAAATTAGCCAACGTACGTACCTATGCCTGAAATTTTCAATTAAAAAAAGACATTTAAAAAATGCGAAATTTACATGAAAGATCTATTGCAAGCATACCAATAATTAACGGATTATTTTTATAAATAACTTTTTTTCAATTCTTTAATTAAATATTAAATCTTCCTACCCAGCATGTTACAATTTAGATTTCTTAAAGTTGCTTTAAATATTTCAAGTCACGAATCATTCTTTGTTAGTTTTAGAAAGAAAGCATTTATCTTCACAGTGTAGTTTATGAAATGCTTTAGCTCTAATTAACACATGTACAATTTTTAAATAAATGACTGTTATGCAAATCTATGCTTTCAAAACTATTCTTTGTTAATCCACATCCATTTTCCTCTTTCAAAATTCGAATTAAATTAAATGTTTACTGAGAAATATGTAATCATAAGTAAAGTTGTGACATCTAATATTGCTCTCAAACTTCAATTAAAAGTTTTCTTTAATTAGTAAAAGGACTTGAAGTAATTTGAATTCGCTTTTGGAAACAATGAGAAACATTGTTACATTTGAGTTTCAGAAAGACTTTTCTTATGCAACATGTTGGTATTTTTAAAAGCGTTTTTAAATTTCGATTCGTTTCTAAAATATAATTAGTTGTATTCGAAATGAAGGAAAATATTAGTACTTTTCCTTCGTGCTAAAAGCTAAAATTTTAAACTTGTTTAACATTTTTTTTTCATAAATAGAGCATAAAAATATTTTAAATGCAATTTTTAAAGCATAAAATTCGATAAGAATTTAGTAAAATTCTCATTTCATTTATTAGTGTTTAGTTAGAGGCTGATGAAAAAGACAGGCTACTGCTTTGCATCTTAATTATTTTCCTTTACAAATCGCTACAGTAACTTGATGTTTTTCATTGGTGCATTCGAGGATCGCGTGACTCCAACGGCCTGTAAAAAAAAAAAAAAAAAATAAAAAAAAAAATAAAAAAAAAAAAAATTGGAAAGAACCGTGGTATTTTTTTCGTTAGCCTCGGTTTCGTTCTTTTGAGGAAACCACATTAGACCATGTCCTCTGTCTGTCTGTCAGATAGACCGTACACAAAAACTGTGTAAGTCAGAGACCTTAAAATGTTGTGTAGTTACAGCTGAATATCTGTCCGACGACAAATCATGAAGTTTTGAAAAAAATTATTATTTTAATTAAATAAATTTTATCAATGTCATCCGTTCATTTTTCAAATTTACGTTTTAAAAGAGAACCTTAAGTTGAACAATTTGCGTGTAAAATAAGTAGAGTAGTTTGGAGGCAAAACGTCTCATTGCTAAGTAGGATTTTGTTAGTTTGATCCCGGTGTTTCATGTTCAAATTTTCATATTAAAGAGCATTTGATTAAAAGAAATTTTGTATTTTTTTTCCAATTGAGAGGTTTGCATCATTAAAATTTCGTTCGTCTGAAATTCATAATATTTTTTGGAAATCAATAATCTTTCTATTATAAAAACTGTTAGGATTTATCATTAATTAATCAATTTGAATTTATTTTAAACATATTTTCATCTTTAGAAATTTTAAATTTTGTTTATATATCCGCAATTTTTTTAAGTCTGAAATTTCAAAAAATTTGAAATATCGGATTTCATTTAAATAATTTGATTTGAACATTTTTAACTAGGTTAAAATAAATACCCTCCTTTTATAATTATTTTATAATTAAAGTTGTTGATGCTACCATCTATGTAAGCATTTAGTAATTTTAAATTAATAGTTTGGATTCATTAATTAAAGGATAAGGGCTTTTTTAAGTAATATTAAACGGTACCTCTGTGGAATCTCCGATCACACTTACCCACTTGTTTTCATTTTATTTTAGACAAATTGCACAAAATTACAACAGTGAACATCTACTTCATTAGTTACATTACAGTCGCAAACGTAATAGATGTTTTTTTTTTTTAAAGAAAATATGTTATATATTTTTGTAATTCTTCAAAATCTTTAATTAAATTCTACAACATAATAAAATTGTCTTATACTGTATAATCGTTAAGGGATACTGGACACATTTTTATTTTCTGTTATTGAGTTAAAATTTTGAACTTTTTTCAGTTGATTAAACATATTATTTGTCAAAAAAATCACATGATAAAACTTGTCATATATATTTTATTTAATTTAAAATCTATTAAAAAGTGAAGTAATGAACATTCGTTATAACTGAAAGTGTCATTTGTAGAATAATATCTTTTTTACATTAAAAAAAACAGAAATAACTAGATTTCAATTTTGATTCAGAAATTTTACAAAAATTAAACTATTTAAAGAAAAATTTTGAAACAAAATGGTGTAACTTTTATTACCAAAATTAGCAGTGGATTAAATATTTATTGAGAAATATTTAGGATAAGAAAGGCTGTTAACGCTGATATTGCATTCAAACAGAAGCCAGCATTTATTTTAATTGGTGAAAGGGTTTCAATTAATTTCAATAAACAGTTCAAAAGCTTTAGACAGATAATTACAGCAGTCTTTCTTTTTATCTATTGGTTAGCTTAAGAGTTTTAAAAATACTTAAATTTTTATCAAACATTTCGACATTTCCAAAGCAGTTTTTAACTTCATTTTCTTTATGCAATTTTAATTTCTTGAAAATTAAATTTATTGTATTTTCTCTCATTATTAGTTTGGTTTGGTTTATTTTACATCGGCCGCTTATCTACACGTAAGATATAGGCCCTAAAGGGGCGTGGTGATCTCCGTGGGTGGTCTTTCTAAGGGGACCTAACCCGCATTTACGCAAGGAAATCCAAGGTTTGAATAAAATCGCTTAAAACCCCGAACGCTTAGGCCGACGGCCGCGATTGGATACTCGAAATGTTAGAGAATAATACATTTAACTGATCATTTTATTTTTCAATATATATTTTGTAATTTTTCAAAATCTTTAATTAAATCCTAAAACATGATGAAACAATCTTACATTTTATAATTTCTAAGGGTCTTTTAACTTATTCAACTTTTTAAAAAATTAGGTGTTTAAAAAATGAAACCAGCCTCTTTTATTTTCATTTACGTTATAACTGTATTTTATTAACTTATTACTTTAGCGCTTGTTAATACATTAACAATTTTTAAATAAATGAAAACTGTATATCATTTCTAGGATCACCAATATTTTTTCTCTTTCACGAGCTTTTAATTTCATCAAATTCAGCAGTGAATAAAATGTTTAATGTGAAATTTTCATCATAAAAAAAGGCCGTTAACGCTGATATTGCATTCAAACAGAAGTCAACACACTGTAAAAAAAAAAGGGTCGATCTACTAAAAAAACTTTAGTGATCCTTGTAATTACAAAAAAAATTTAGTAATCTTACAAGGAAGGTCTCCATACGGGCATACTCAGAAAAATCTGAAAAAATTACAGAACGTTCTTCTCATATAGTTATACATGTTTATAAAAAACATTTCGGCGGAATCTCCTTATAACGTCCGTAAAAAAATAATAAAAATTTCGTTTATTTGGCGATTTATCTCCGGTTGGCGAAAAAACGAAATTTTGAAAAATACGCTTTTACGCTTCGAATACTTTTTAAAGAAAAAAACTTTCTATGTTCTGGGTCAGAATAGGATTACCATTGGCTGGTCGAGAGTGAAGATCGGAGAGCACTTGAGAGCAACGCAATGTTACAAGTGTGGTCGCTACGGTCACATTGGTGGGACGTGCCCCAACGAAGACAAATGTCTTGAATGTGGTGCTGATAAGCATAAGAGTAAGCAAGCAAAGAAGTCTTGCAAGTTCAGTTGTTTGAACTGTCGTGAAGTTAACAAACTTTACCCACCACATATGAGGGTGAACATAAATCATTCAGCCCTCGACCCCAAATGTCCATCGCGAGCTTTAGAGGTGAGTCGTTTGAAACGACGCGTCGATTATGGCGACTAAACTAGTAATAGGACAGCAAAACGTGGGCAAGTCGCTAACGACAATGAATGCGATGCAGCTCGACCTCATGGACTACGATATATTGTGCCTTCAGGAGTCTTACATCTCTCACGGGAAAATCGGTGGAATCCCAAATGACATTGTGACATTCTATTCGAAGACGCGGTGTCGAGCCGCTGTCGCTGTGTTGAACAACTCACTTCCAGTGATGGAAGTTCTCACAGCTAGTAACATCGTTGCAGTGTCAATAGATGTAAGCCCTGAGATCAAAGTCGTGGTCGCTTCGATCTACCTTCAACCAGAAGGGGAGGTCGACGCAGAGCTGAACTTGTTGCGGGACTTGCTCCATAAGTATAAGGACAGCAGTGTTCTATTAGTCGGAGACTTTAACGCTAAAAGCTCGCTTTGGGGTAATCCTCTGCACACCGCCGATGTACGTGGTGACCAGGTAGTAGAATTCATTGAGGAATGTGAATTGCAGCTCTTGAATGATCCTTCTAGTGAGGAAACGTTTTGGAATGCCAATGGAAAGTCCTGGATCGACCTTGCTCTGGGGCGCTTCAAGCCTCCCACAAGTGCGGTTGGATGGGAGTTGGAGCCTCGTGAGACGGGCACCCAGCATAGACGTATAAGGACGGTTCTCAGTACGGAGATACCAGTCCCTCGCCCCCGTTACAGGGTGAGAGTTAAGGATCTGAACCTCGAGAAACTCCGAGTGGCCCTGTCTCGTGAGATAGGGAGCATGTCTTTGGACTGGCTGGAAGGGAAGTCTGTCAACGTGTGTGTCGAGTCCTTGACAGAGATCGTTCAACGACTCTGCAATGAATCCATCAAAAGGAAGGGAAGTAGGAAGAGGAAGGTCCCGTGGTGGAGTACTTCTCTTACGATCGAGCGAAAAGGGGTACAGGCAGCGAGGCGCCGTGCCCAAAGATGTAGCAATGAACTGCAGCGAAAAGAGTACGAATTAATTTATCGTAAGCTCAAAAGCAAATTTAGAAGATCGGTCCGTCGGGCCAAGTGGGTTCATTATCGGTCAATTCTTGAGGAGATAAATCCGAATAATCCTTTTGGCCCTCACTTCGACTGGATCAGAGGTCGATCTACGGGTCGCCTCAAGCTCAGTTCAATAATCGATCGGAGTGGTAACAAAACCGCGGACTTCTCCTCAACTATAGATGAACTGCTTAATTATCACTTCCCAGTAGTCAAAGGTGAAAATAACCGCCCTGTTCAGTTCAATACAGAGGACTTGATGCACGACCTCGCTGATGACGACCCGGAATTCACTCTGAAGGAGATTGAAGGGGTCTTCAGGTCATTGAACAGAGGTAAGGCACCTGGAATGGATGGATTACCTCTCGAGATAGTCGAGATGCTCTTCAGGGCAAATAAACCCCTATTTAGAGGGATCTTGAACCGATGCCTGCAGGAAGGTGTTTTCCCAGATTCGTGGAAAACGGCAGAACTGGTTCTATTTAACAAGTGCGACAGGGATCGTTCGGCTGCTAGCTCGTATAGGCCCATTTGTTTGTTGCCTGCTTGGAGTAAGATCCTAGATAGGCTGGTGACTAATAGGTTAGCTTACCACGCCAGACAGTCAGGTTTTCTTCACGAGAACCAATTCGGGTTTACTCCTGGTGTAGGCACGGAGAACGCACTCCATGAAGTGCGAAAGACAGTAGATGACTGTCATAGGAGAGATAACGATTGTTGTATGATCATGTTAGACATAAGGGGAGCATTCAACAACTTGTGGTGGCCGTCGATCTTTGAAGCACTAGCAAAAATGGGGTGCCCTCGTAACCTTTTCCAACTGGTGAAGAGTTTTCTGTCCGAGAGGAAGGTACTGTACCGAACTGAAATCTTTTCTATGGTGCATGAGTATAATGTGGGTTGTCCACAGGGTTCTAATTCCGGACCTTTCTTCTGGAACTTGGTCGCAAACTCACTCCTAGAGCTGGAGTTGGGGAGGTTTGCGCGGCTGATTGCGTATGCGGATGACTTTGCACTTCTCATTGAAGGTCCGAACGCATACCAATGCGGAAGACGAGCAGAACAAGCATTAAGCAGAATTGCAGAATGGGCAAAAGCACACAAGCTCGCTTTCTCTCCGGAGAAAGCCACTTCCATCTATTTCCGCCTGATGAGACGGATGGGACTATAACGATTATTTCGTTATATATTGGTTATTTTCTTAAATTATTCCTTCCCCCCGTCTCTTTTCAATTCAAAATCAGTTTTAAGTGTCCTTCATTCACTTTCCATTTTTTTTCCCTCGCATAGTTTTTCTCTAACCGAAAAATCGGCAGCTGCTTAACTTTGTCTGTGAGAAATACACTTACATATTATTCAACCGTTTAAAACATTTCCAGATGTCTGCTATTTCCGATCGAAGCAATTCTGCATTACCTTATATGGACATCATCTCTGTTTCGCAGTTAAAATTTATGCTTACGCTTCTTTTCCTTTCTCGACAAAACCCTATAAAGAATTTAACATCTGCGCAGTAAAATCTCATGTCCCTTCGGTGTGCTTCTTTATTAGACAAAACAACACGTGTAACATTTTATTGTTTGGCAACCTTTTCCTTTCCCATCCCAGCTGGGAAACTAAATTGAATTCTTATCTTGCCGGCTGCATTTTAACTGTATTTGGCGTATACTATCCATTGTGCATGGGCGAACTTTTGTATGTTGGCGATTTTCTATCATGCCAAAAGTGGCAATTTGTTGCTATGTAGGAGGCACTTGACTCTCTGCGCTCGTCTTGTTAACCTGCTATTCTTCGTTCGGAGATTTTCTCCGAGAGCTGTAAGTGTGCCTCCCCTTCGTAATAGATGTTAAAATAAAGTGTAACTTTGCAATCATCGTGGGGTTTTTTTTGTACATCTGAACCTGGATACATGATCATTTCGTTCTTCTAAATGCCTTAACTAATATCTGCAACCACCAATCTCCCTTACAAATCTCTGGTGCCGTTTGACTCTCGTTTTTTCCCCACATATAAAAAAAAAAAAAAAAAAATATGGAGGGGGGCACAATCAACTGCGACTTTACGGCGGATGTGATGATTTTGGTTCTTCTTTCTTCTCTGCATCCCCGGTAAAAAAAAAAATGCAACTGCTAGTAGTCTTGGCTGCTAAGCGTCAACAGATGTGGAATTGATCTTCAAAGTGGTGTTCCCGTCCTGAAGTTCCTTTCCTGGACACCCCCTTTTCCTCCCCTGTGTGCTCCATCTCAACTGCTTCGGAGGGTCTCCCCTCGAGATTCCATCTTCAAAAGAAATCTGCGGCTGATTGTCACCTGAGCGCTGGGTGCCCCTTTTGTCATCTCCATCGTCTGTGTGATTGACGTGTTCATCGCAGCCAGATATCATCGAGGGCTGCATGTGCTCATGTTGGTGCTTCTATACCAGAGTGTTCTGTGTGTTTTCAGTGAATGTAATCTACAGAAAGTTCATATACCCTCATAGAAAATTTAGTGAATAACAGTATTCCTGTGGTGTGATGCATCGTAAAATCGTTCATCGTGCAAAAAAATAGTGATTGTCTTCAATTCTGAGAAAATCCATCAGAAATAATTCATCGTCTATATCAGTTAACAGCGCACAAAATAAATAAATAAATAAATAAGAGAATTACAAAAATTCTCTAAATGAGGTGTCTCCATCTTAGACAAGTGAATAACCAATTACCTGGTTACAATATAAGTTTACTACTAGTCTTCAGTGATAAAAAAAAAAAGTGCAAAACAACGAAAAGCAATTTCGAAATAATCTATACGTTGAATGTGGGAGCAGATCGTGCCCCAGTTCCCTAAGTTCTTGTCTTATTAAATTAGTAATCAGTTATTTATTTTTAAAACTAAATCTGTAAGTTACCCCAAGTATTTTGTTTATTTTATGTTCTGCTTCCACAGTCAGTACACCATAGTCAATATTGCAGTTTGGTGTTTTAAATCATATTTAATTCAATATCACTATTTTTAATCCTGTTATTGTGTTTTTGCAAATTTTTTTAAATTGCGAAAGCACGGTAACTGTTGTCATTTCTAGTTATTTTTTTTATGACATTTTATGCAGTTTTTACCAGTTATTACATTTATGTGCTAGTGTTTCATATTTTACGTCCCACCCCTTTTGTTTGTTTTTTTTAATTTGTATTTAGATTCTCTAATATGCTTAAATGGGTTTAACCAGTTTTGAACTTTAATTACAAGGTTAAAATAAGAACATTCCTTTTTCATCAAAAAATTATAAATAAATCAGAAGGTTTTAAGTTACAAAAAAAGGAATTTTTTTCCTAGTGTAAAGAAGTTAAAGGATTTTTTTCTTGCTTGCTAACAGTTTTGCGGTTTTCTATAGAGTTTTCTTTGCTTTATTATCTAAAGTAAGTACTTCGTTAAAGTGAAGGAATATATAGATATATGTTTCAAAGTGTAATTATTTTGCCATTTTATTTAATTTATTTTCTAAATGTGTTAATTTTGTATGTGCTTCCTTGCTTTACTGTCATAAAAGGTTCAAATAAGATATCTTTAAAGTGAGGTGTATATTTTTTTAAGATCTATTTATTTTGCTAGTTTACGTAGTTTACTTGCTAGGAAATTTTCTTGTTTTCAATGTGCTTTAGGGTATAAGTTCGGTCTGTGTAACAATTTCTCTAAAACTTGTGAGCGTAAACAAACAAAAAAAAACTAATCATGGCGGCAAAACAAATTCCGATAAATATCATTCAATTTGATGGAGATCCAGATTTACTTAAATTTTTCTTTGATCAAATTCGCGTCTGTGCAGAAATTAATAAATATAATCCACAAACAACAATTGCAATCTTAAAGGGAAAGTTAGTTGGGCCTGCACAAAAATTTCTAGCCCAAAATCCCGACCTGCAAAAGATAACTGACCTTGATTTGCTGGAAAAAGAATTTGCGTCATTCTTCGCCCCCCCTAGTAAATGTGTTGCTTCTGTTGAATTGTCCAGTTTAGCACTTATGCCTTCTGAGACGATAAAAAACTTAGCTCATAGACTAAATGTTCTTGCGGCGACTGTTTATGCAGATATCAACGACGAAAGTGCACGCAACACTATTAAACTTATGAAATTTCTAGAAGCCCTTCCTTCAAATATTAGAATAAAATTACAGGAAGAAGGCATTAATGATTATAAAACAGCAGTCGAAAGAGCACAAACCCTTCATGAAATTTTAAGGAATGAGAAAATCTTACATTCCTTACCTTCGGTACACAGACCAGAAAATCTCATCGAATCGCAACTGAAAGAAATTTCCGAGAAAATAAATGCATTATCCTTAGGAATAATTTAAGAAAATAACCAATATATAACGAAATAATCGTTATAGGGACAGAAGAGGAACCCCTCTACTGCTCCACGTATACGTTTTCTGGGACGAAACGTTCAGTCAGTACAGTCTGCCAGATACCTCGGTGTTATGGTAGACGCAAAACTCAATGGAATGGCACATGTGGCGTACATAAAGGCAACGATTGCGAACTACACTAGATCCCTACGCTACCTCAGTCAGAGGGATTGGGGCTTGAGCGGGTGTGTTCTGAAGCGATTGTACAAACTGGGAATCGAGAGGATAGCTACGTATGCAAGTAGTTTCTGGTGGACAGGTACACAACGCATGAGGGAGAAACTGGTCTCCGCGCAGAGACCGGCCCTCTTGTCAATAACCAGGTGCTTTCGTTCCACAAACACGGAAGCCACACAAGTCCTGGCTGGGTGCCTCCCACTGGATCTACAATGCGAGAAGGAGTGCATTCTCGCACGCATCCTCCGATTAGATTGTGATTTGGATTACGGTCCGATTCACTTTAGAGCAGACGAAGTAGAAAGGAAAGTGTCACATTTCAGATACCACCCGGCGAGGGCTCCATCCATCGACTGGAGGGAAGCTTCTATACAAAGTGTGGAATTGGACCAGGGGACATCGGTGTATACTGATGGGTCCAAAACTGAATCAGGTGTCGGTTCGGGGTTCGCAGTCTATGAAAATGGGGCATTGGTGGTGGAGAGGTCTTACTGCCTCCCACCGTACGCCACGGTCTTTCAGGCGGAACTTACAGCAATAATTAAGGCTATCGAGCTGTGTGGCTCACTGTATGAGAGCTTCTCAATTTACACGGACTCAATGTCGTCTCTGTATGCGCTTTCGCTCGCGAATCCTCAGAATCCACTTGTGGTACAAATACACGAGCTGAGGGAGGGTCTGGAGATTAAGTGGTTTTGGATTAAGGCGCACGTTGGCGTCCGGGGTAACGAAGCTGCAGATAAACTTGCAAAAGCAGGGACTGAGCTTGATGTTACCGACACCCATGTTTGCCTTCCACCGAGTGTTGTGAAACACTATGTACACCAGGAATTTATTAGAACCTGGCAAGACCGGTGGGAAGGCGAGGCTCTGGGCAGAAGCGTCTTCGAAATCATACCGCGAGTTTCAGAGAGACGCGCCTGGACATCTCCACTTATAAACTGGGTGGTTACCGGCCACGGCCCTTTTCCGGCTTACTACAGACGTTTCCGGATCAAGCCCTTGCCTCGTCCGTGCCCGTTCTGTTCATCTCCTGCTCCAGCATCCAGTCGTCACATTCTGTTGGAGTGTGTGGGAACTCAGCCACTGAGGGAACGTCATTGTCCGAGACTCTCATTACTCTCGGTGTGGAACTACTTTGTGGTTCCAAAGCTCAGGAAGGCTCTTGAGTCCTTCTTGAAGGAGGTAGAACCTCACCTTTGGTAGGCCTACCTTTTCCCTCGTGGAGGAATCTCATAGTTGAAGGTCGTCTTTCTGGGGGTGTTCTGTGCTCAATGGAATGGTTTAAGTGTTGGCAAAAGAGGGCAAGTACCTTATTGTATATATGTAAATAGTTACTATATTCATTAATTATTCATTCCTATTTAGTTTAACATGCGAATACCGGTGTGGAGACACCTATTAATCTAGATGTAAACCGCTCCCACGGTTCCACCCTGATCAACAGTTCTCTGTTTTGTAGTTTTATTAATAAAAGAAGTTTTGAAATAATGTGTGAGTTGTCTTTATTTCAGGGAACATAGCCCATGTTGAGGGTGGGGTCGACGGGGCTTGGCAGGCCCTCCTGCTCATGATGAGAATTGTGCTACATCCGGACTTCCATCTTCGACCTAGGAGCACGAGCGGCAACTGGGAGCACGAGCAGCGGCGTTAAATGTGCCAAGTGTGAGGTGAGAAGAACAAACGCAGGGCCAGATTTCAGTTCCCCCGCGGAAACTCTAAGTTGACTGAGTGTAGGTAAGGAACTTCAAGCTGAAGTTGATCTACTTCAACTCGATGAGAACCAACGTCGTTGGCTTTTCTAGGGGAAGTAGCGACCCCTTGTTGAGGTGATCCGATAGTCTGGAGTTTGCCTCTCACGGAGCTTCAGCAAACGTGCATATCTGATAGACGGCCAAAGGGGGTCTCTCGAGCGCCGTGGCTGCCCCGATCATTGATAGACGGCCAAAGTGGGGCTCTTGAGCGCCGTGGCGGCCCCGATCAGAGCACGGTGTGATGACCAGTAATGGTCGCGTGCACCTACCCAATTACTTTACTTTACTTTAAGTGTAATTTTGTCACATACGTTTATATGTACTTAAACAAAATGAAATTAATATATTTTATCATTTAAAACACAATTTAAATTGATTAAAATTGTTCCAAATTGAAAAATACACTGTTAAAAATCTGCTGCATTTTGTTGCAACGCACTCCCTTGCTTGTATACAAAACGGTTACTTGGCCGTGAAATGGAGCTTTCTCAGTGGTTGGAATAGAGATATTATATACATGCGGAGGAGTGCGTTGCAACAAAATGCAGCAGATTTTTAACAGTGTATGACACGGCCAATTCACGGTGCTATGGAGCATTCTCATTGGTCAGAAGAGAGATATTCTTTAAAAGTAGTGGAGTGACGTTGCAGTAAATGCTGCAGATTTTTAACAGTGAAGTCAATTGAAATCAATTTTCAGATTCGTTAAAATCGTCTGCTTTTGGCGAGGAAATGCACTGTACGCCAAATCCCGCGTCGCTTTCAGCTTTTCACGCCAATTATTCCAAACTATTTTATTTTTTTACATATCTAATAATGTAATTCCGCCGCTAATTTTCACTGATCCTTTATTACCTACATGAGTAGTTTAATTCGTATTTTTTTCAAAAAATTCTGAGTATGCCCCCAATGGAGACCTTCCTTGTTAGTCGGTTACAAAAAAATCTGTAAGAATTACTAGAAAAAAGTTAGCAACGAATAGAGTTAATAGTTTTATATTTTTAATAGCTCTTACTAAAACTCCGTTGGTGTGGCCTTGATAGCATAGTGGTTATAGTAACGGACTCCAGGCTAAAAGGTCCCGGGTTCGAAACTTGCCACCGCCAAATACGCCCCGAATATATGTAGTGTCTCGTTAATAAGGGATTATGAAAGTCCTGTCGGATCGAGTAGGAATGTTTGGTGCTGCCATCTATTGCGATTTTGCTGAAAATCTTCCGCTTCAGAAGTCTGGATGCAGCTCGAAGGAAGCTCTTGATCTTCGGGCGCACGTAATGGTTATTAAAAATAATTTTGGAGCTATTACTAAAATTTGCTTGGTGGCTAATAGTAAAAATTTTTAAGTTAGTTATACAAAAAATTCTTTTGTTCAGTTTACAAAAGAAATGCTTGTTTCACTTGCAAAAAAAAGTTTGTAATGGTTACTAAAAAATTCTGTGGAATACAAATTTACTAAGAAATTTTTAGTAACCTCTTGAATATATATATATATATATATATATATTTTACAGTGCATTTATTTTACTTAGTAGAAAGGCTCCAGTTAATTTCGATAAACAGTTAAAAATCTTTAGACAGAAAATTACTGCAATCTTTCTTTTTTTCAGTAGTTAACTTAAAAGTTTCAGAAAAAACTTTTTTTATTAAAACTTTTGATATTTTCAAAGAAGTTTTTAACTTAATTTTCTTTCCGCAGTTTTAATTTATTGAAAATTAAATTTATTATATTTTTTCTCATTGTTAGAGATTAACGCATTTAATAAATTATATTTTTTAAATATATACTTTGTAATTCTTCAAAAGCTTTAACTAAATACTAAGACAAAAAGTAATTTATCTTACATTTTACACTTTTTAAGGAATGTGTTAAACATATCACACACTGTAAAAAAAAATTCAAGAGGTTACTAAAAAATTCTTAGTAAATTTGTATTCCACAGATTTTTTTAGTAACCATTACAAACTTTTTTTTTGCAAGTGAAACAAGCATTTCTTTTGTAAACTGAACAAAATAATTTTTTGTATAACTAACTTAAAAATTTTTAGTATCAGCCACAAAGCAAATTTTAGTAAGAGCTCCAAAATTACTTTTAATAACCACTACGTGCAACCGAAGCGGAGGAGCTTCCTTCAGACTTCTGAAGCGGAAGATTTTCGGCAAAACCGCAATAGATGGCAGCACTAAACATTCTTAACTGCTCCGACAGGATTTTCATAATCCCTTTATTAACGAGACACTACAGACATTCGGGGTGCATTTGGCGGTGGCAAGTTTCGAACCCGGGACCTTTTAGCCTGGAGTCCGTTACTATAACTACTATGCTATCAAGGCCACACCAACTGAGTTTTAGTAAGAGCTATTAAAAATATAAAACTATTAACTCTATTCGTTGCTAACTTTTTTCTAGTAATTCTTACAGATTTTCTAGTAACCGACTAAGATTACTAAAATTTTTTTAGTAATTACAAGGATCACTAAAGTTTTTTTAGTAGATCGACCTTTTTTTTTTACAGTGCACGAAAAAAATCTTAGTTATTTAAAACTAACTATTAGTAATTTAAAGAATTAAACTAATTTCTTTTATTTTCTTTTATTTTATAATTACAAGGCAGAACCCGTCAAATTTTGACGAAAAAAAATGTTTAAGAGGAAACCGTTTCATTATCTTATAATAAATCAACAAAATTAGTTATTGTAAAAAATGAATTTTATATTGGTACGTCTAACTCTTAAATAAACGATATTTATCGTCAAATTAAAAAATATACTATTTCTATAAAACGCAGTTGTTGAAATTGTTAAAATTAAACTTTAATCATATGTGTAAGCCGTAAAAAATAATAAAGATATGTTATTGTGATAAAGTTATCAATTAATATTCTTATGCTAGTATTCCAAAATGATAAAAAGCAAAATTTATTCAACTTTGACTCAAATATAGAATTTTTTCCCGTGAAATCTAAACCCGGCATCATTTTCACCATATCAAAATTTACAAATGTACATTTCACATCTGTATTCACGTTTAAAAAAATTGGCATTATAATTTGATAATTTTGATTCAAAACTTGAAGTCTCAATGCTATTAGCTGAAATAGATATTAAACTGCTGATATTCTTTTACGTATAAATCAAATTTTGTAAATTAAGTCAAAATTAACCGGGTTTTATAACAGAAAATATTTAGATTTCTATTTTTTTCCCTTTTAATGAGAAAAGGCAATATAAAGATACAGCACTCAATTTTTCCTTTTTTTCCCTTTGCTTTAAATAGAAATGTTGTACTCCAGTTTCCACGATTAGAAAAGAGGCATTAAAAGCTACAAAAAAATAATATTTCAAAAACAAAGTAAGATACCGCTTTCAAACAAATTTCATTTAAAAGTAATTTTTTTTTTCCTACACGATGGTGTAAAAATTGAAAATGTGCGACATTAAGAAATTCAAAAACTTTTAGTAGCAAAAATTGCAATACCGAAATTCATTTAAAGTTTGAAAGTGTTGCCATGCGCAAAATGACGCATGCGTTAAGCACAGATGCGTTTGGCCTTTATAATATAGATATTTTATTTAACTTCTTATTTTAGCGCTAATTAATATAATAGAAATTTTTAAATAAATGAAGATTGTGAATCATTTATTTGTTCATCATATTTTCTCTCTTCTACGTGTATTTTTTTCTTTTTTTAATACCAAAATCAGTAATGAATTAAATCTTGAATGCGAAATATTCATCATAAGAAAGGCCGTTAACGCTGATATTGCACTCAAACAAAAGCCAGCATTTAATTTATTTAGTGAAAGGATTTCAGTTAATTTCAACAAACAATTCAAAATCTTTAGACACATAATTACTGCAGTCTTTCGTTTTTTTTCTTATTTTTTGTTGTTGTTAGCTTAAGAGTTTTAGAAAGATTTAAATTTTAATTAAACATTTTGATATTTCTAAAGCAGTTTTTAACTTTATTTTCTTTCTACAGTTTTAATTTATTGAAAATTAAACTCATTGTAATTTCTTTTTTATTGTTAGAGAGCAACACGTTTTACATATCATACTTTTTTAAATATACATTTTATAATTTTTCAAAATCTTTATTCAAATATTGAAAAATAATGTAACTATCTTACATTTTATAATCTTTAGAGGTGTTTTAACACATTATAAATTTAAAGAAAAAAATTCAGTTAAAAAAATGAAATTAGTCTCTTTTATTTTTATTTACTTTAAAACTGTATTTTAATAATCTTATTGTTTTAGCATTAATTAATACATTAGCATATTTTTAATAAATGAAATTTGTGAATAATTTCAAGGCTCATCAATATTTCTTCTATTCCACCGTTTTTTTATTTTACTAAAATCAGCAATGAATTACATGTTTAATGAGAAATATGCATCATAAGAAAGGCCGCCCTCATAGCATGCATGGTCACAGTGACGTGTCAATGACATCACTCTGAGTCACTTTGGTCATATAACATCTGTGACCAAAATGCCACCCCGCAGTGACGCCACATTGTGACTGAGATGTGACTTTATTAAAAAAAATTTTAAAATTACAAATATTCTTCAAAACATGTTATTTACTTTAAAAAACATGTTTCTGGCAATTTAAATATCGTTGCTTTTGTGACAGTTTTCTCACAATGTTAATGTCAAATTAGTCACAAATGACACATTTTTCACAAATATGTCACATTGTGACCACTTTGTGAAACGTCACAAACGAGCTCTAAAACGGCCATAATGACTTCACATTTTAGTCACTGTGACTTCACATCGACAATTGATGGTCACAAAGTCACAATGTGACTTCACAACGACGTCGCAGTGACGTCACCATGCCTTACGGGCGTTAACTCTCATATTGCATTCAAACAAAAGACTGCTTTTCTTTTAGTGAAACGGTTTGAGTTAATTTCAATAAACTGTTCAAAACCTTTTGACAGATAATTACCATAGTTTTTCTTTTTTAATTTCTGTTGTTAGTTTAAGAGTTTAAAAAAAT
This sequence comes from Maratus speculifer, assembly GCA_964019185.1. Classification (NCBI taxonomy): domain Eukaryota; kingdom Metazoa; phylum Arthropoda; class Arachnida; order Araneae; family Salticidae; genus Maratus; species Maratus speculifer. The sequence goes on from OZ025292.1 coordinate 419,222,909, forward strand.
AGTTAAATATTTATTGATCATTTTGTCATTTCCAAAGAAGTTTTTAACTTCATTTTCTTTCTACAACGTATTTTGCATTTTTCAAAATCTTCAACTAAACATTAAAACATAATGTGATTTATCTTACATTTTATGATTTTTAAGGGTGTTTTAACATATTACCTTTTAAAAAAAAAAAAAAAAAAAAAAAAAAAAAAGAATTAATTATTTTAAAAATGAAAGTAGCCCCTTTTATTTTCATTTACTTTATAACTATATTTTATTAAACTTATTATTTTAGTGTAATTGATGCATTAGTATTTTTTAATTAAATAAAAATTGTGAATCATTTGTTGGTTCATCAATATTTTTTTCTCTCCCACGTGCTTTTAATTTTACCAAAATCAGGAGTGAATTAAATGTTTAATGAGAAATATTCATCATAAGAAAGGCCATTAACGCTGATATTGAATTCAAACAGAAGCCAGCATTTATTTTAGTTAGAGAAAGGGTTTCGGTAAATTTTAATAAACAGATCAAAACCTTTACACAGATAATTACTGCAGTATTTCTTATTTTTTCTGTTGTTAGCTTAAGAGTTTTAGAAATAGCTTTAATTCTTATTAAACATTTTGACATTTCCAAACCTGTTTTTAACTTCATTTTCATCCCACAGGTTTATTTAATGAAAATTAAACTCATTGTATTTTTTCTTACTGTCAAAAATTAAGGACATTAAACATATTTTTTATTCCCATGTTCGTGAAATAGAAGTAAACGTAAATGTAAAAAATACCGTTAAAGAATTTAATTGAAGAAAATTTATTTCTTTATAAATTATTAAATAATCGAAGTTGAAGCACTTATTAAAGTAATTCAAGGAAAGAAGCAAGTATTTTTATGCTGATTAAATTAAAATGATGATGATGTTGTTGCTTTACATGAACAAAAGAAAGAAATGGGACATATTCAGAGAAATAAGTCGATGCAAAAAGAAAGAATTGCATGCATGTGCAAGAACAAGTAGCCAATCCAAATTTAAACAAGTCAGAAAATGCACGTCAAACATACACTGTTAAAAGTATAGGTGAGACATTGTACCTTTCAGGGGTAACAGGCTTGACTCATTGGTGAAACCCCTATGCGAGCCAAAAAGGCACTCCTAATCCAGAGTGCCCAATAATAAAATGAAAATATAAACCGACTTTCGGCCCGCGAAGGATTCGAACCCTCGGCGTCTGATTGCAAGCTCAGTGCTCTAACCGTTCGGCCATCGATCTCACCTTCAAAGTCTCCCTGAAATGTTCATATGTCCTGAAGTTCAAAGGTTGCTTTATATAAAAAGCTTGCCAAAAGTTAGCCATCCGAAGTTCTAACCGAAATTGGGATAGCGTATGCGCGGTAATAGTCTTCGTAGGGAGAAATTGCTGTTTTGATTCCCCAGTGACGGCTAGTTGAAGGGAATGATACGCATCACAGAGCATGTGCAAATGACGAAGGGGTGAAAATCTTCCAACGGTATACTTTGCGCGGCACCCTAATTAGAGTGATTCACCCAGTGAGGCATCAAACGGCACCTCAAACACATTTTCAAGTCCGAGTTGTCAAATGGTAACACCTTTTCACCCCTGGGTGCCAAATGAACTGGTTTGTCACTTTTATTTTTAACAGTGTAGGGAATGAAGTGCATTAGTACCATAACGAAGTTATTAAAATAATCAGATCTTGGTGTAATAATATACAGTACTTTGGATACAATATAATAAGCGAAATATTTTATGTGTCCCTGTAAATATTATCTGCAGTCTATTACACGGGAAGTAACTTGATGTAAATCTCAGCAACGTATATCCATTTAATAAAATTTTAATACTATTAAAACGAGCTCCAAATAACGTTTCTTCATATACAATAAGGGAATGGAATACATATGTGTTGCTCTGTAAATTATTAACAAATACTGTTTGCATCACAGATTGTACAGAATGTATATTTTAGCACATACTTCATAGATATTACACATTATTTTGATTGAGTTCAAAAGCGTATAGCATCATTAAACAGCACTTGAAACTATTTCTCTTTATTGGCTGTATTGTAGCGTAATAATTTTGATTGTCCTTGTAATTGAACTATACATCAGATCTTCTTAAAATTTTAAATTTTAAATGACTCGACAAAATTATGCTACAATTTCAAACAATTCAAGCAATTTTAAATTTCAAACAATTCCATTGGGAAGCTTTTTCTGTATTACATGCGGACAGACGGACAGATGGACGGGTGGACTGAACAACGACTATGGGTGCTACGTATTTACATAATTACAAAATTACCTAAAAAGTCTTATAAACCTTGAAAATTTTAAAGTAAATGGGAATTAATCCTCATCATACAGCGAAGCTTCAAATAATTTAGCTTGGTGCAAAATGAAAGTGAATATTTTTTAAGAATTCCTCATAAAGAACAGAGATGAATTCAAAGATGAATTTATACAACTAACTGTTGAAATTTAAATCAAATTTTCAAGTGCAGAGGTTAAAAAAAGCACTCGGTGTGGAAAAAACATCGCCTTGTTCTTGTGGAATATATCTTGAACTTCTAAAAAATAAAAATATAATATCGTGATAAAATATTGCTGGAATATTATTTAAATTTTTACAACCTCCTGCGCAAAGATCCTGGCTGAAGTTCCAAGACTATAAGGGTTAAATAGGGATATGTCAATTTTAAGAAAATAAACAAAATACTCTTCAACAAACACAGATAAATACATGCTACATATCTAATGATAAAAATATAATGAAAAGCTTTAAAAATAGACTGGAAGACATATATGAAGGAATTTAAGGGCGGGAAGGCTTTTCAACAAATAGAAATCCTTTCATCGACCACATTTTTATACACTAACAGATTTTGAGAAAAATAAAAAAAGGGATAAAAGAAAAGAGCTTATAAAGGACGTTCCAAAATTCAAATTTAAATTTAATAGCAAATCAAGTATTTGCCATACAGGGTACCATGGCTGTCGCAAAGGATATCTACTATGCATGGTGAAAAGTTTTTTGAAGCAAATAAAAATATTAGTTCCTATCATCTGATATTGATGGTGTTAAACCTTAATATAATCAGAAAGTAGCATAAAAAATATAGACAATCAGCTACAGATAATTTTATTTTTCAAAATTATTGAAAGAGTAATAATTTGTGCAATCCATTAGCATAATTCAATGAGTGTACAAGTTGTATCCTAGAACCATATTCATTGATTCACGTCTTTATTACTTCTGCAGCAGAAGCATACACTTTGTCCTTTTTTACTGTAAATTGCAATTTACGTGTCGCAATGCCAAATTTAAACTAAAAATCAAACAATTTATATATATATATATATATATATAATATATAATATATAATTATAAATATCAACGAAGCATTTTATAGCAGAAGAACTGCAGAATTAAAGTTACAAATGAGGTTTTTATGAAACTATCATCATTAGTAAAACTTTTTAGCCCAGATACGCTACATCTTCTGGTCACCAATTAAAGTCTCGTCTTTAAAAATTAACGTTCTGTTACTTAAGCCTGCCGAAAGACGAAGTAGATGCAACATTGTATGGTTAAAAAGAAAATATTTATTGCAAATTTTTTTAACTTGAAAAGATCGCATATTTTCAGTTTTTACACCGTCGGATAGGGAAAAAATACTTTTAAATTCGTTTTGCTTAAAAACAGCCTCTCAGTTTTTATTTTTGAATTATTATTATTATTATTATTATTATTATTATTATTTGTAGTTTTTAAATCTTTTTCTATACTGGTGGCAACTGAAATACTTTATTTGAACAAGAGATAATTAAAATATTAAAATGTGTTGATACAGCATAACAGATAATTAAAATTTAAATGTGTTGCAATAGACAATGTTGAGCTTGATATTTGTTCAAAGAAATAAGATTACAAAATTTCGTCGCTTGTGTTTAAATGTGCCATAATGCCCCTTAGAGGTGGTATTTTTAATTTTTGTAATTTTTTTAGTAAATATCAAGCGCATCATTTGAGAGCCATCTGAGATTTTAAAAAATACTCATATTTGGATTTTAAAAAAATCCTTCTACAGCCCTCTAAAGTGGGTAACTTATTTCTTGCAGTATTCGTATGATTGTTTGAGTGTGCCAGTTGTTTCCCAAGTACTGGATGTGCCGAATTCCACTGTACTAAAAATCTTATTATGGATTTTGCATTTTTATTGGACAGTTTCACTTTTTTAATATTATTTATTACTTGTAAAGTGTATTACAACTTCCCCTACTGGTTAATTTTTCATTTTTATTTTATTTTATTAACCGACTTCAAAGAGGAGGTTATGATTTCGACCTGTATGTATTTGTTGTTCACGCATAACTTTTGCAAATATGAACCGATTTTGATAATTCTTTTTTTGTTTGAAAGCGTATGAGGCCCATGTGGTCCCATTCGAATTTCACAAAAATCTGATAATTAGAACTTTTTTAAAAATAAAAACTTTAAATTTCAAATTCATTTTGAAGCAATCAACCAATTAGAAGTGTTCCTTTTGCATGCTTTTATGTTATACCCTGTTCGCACTGGGATAGTTGAGTCACTTAACTTTAAGTCACTTAAATTTTTTGAAGCGGGATACCCGGAATTAGGCTTCACCTGTTCGCACTTGCTAAATATTTTAAGTGACTTAACTTGGCCAAAATGACATCTGGGCATGCGCATAAGTTCTGAAATTTGTAACTGCAACTCCTAACTGCTTTTTTGTTTACATAGCTATTACCCTGCCATATTTCAATTAAAAATTAATTTTGTCATCATCCCAATTTATTTTGCTGGAGGAAATAACAGGTTCAACATTTTCCATTTTTGACCTTTGATTACAAAAAAAAAAAAAAAAAAAAAAAAAAAAAAATCCACAAACGCACGTGTTAAGCAATTGGGGTAAACAAATAACAGTTTGAAATAATTTATAATTATTTTTAGGACTCAACTCCAGTAATTTAATAATCAAAATTAAATATTCTTAAATTTAGAAATAATAATTAAATATTCAGAAGGCACATTTCCACTCAACTCATAGTTAAGCGAGTAGTGCTCGCTTAAGTGAGTTGCCGAAACTTGCTTAAGCAAGAATCTTGATTCCGGGTATGACCGCTTCAAAAAACTTCAAGTTAAGTGACTTAACTTTCTCAGTGCGAACAGGGTATTACACTTACATAGACACACGATCTTTTCACTGTTAAAAGTTTGAAGTTTTTGCTGCATCGACACTCCACCGCTTTTATAGAATATCTCTATTTTGACCAATGAGAATTCACCATAGTACAATGAAGTAATCATTTTCTATAAAAGCGATGGATAGACGACAAAGTAAAAGTTTCAAATTTTTAATAGTGTTCAAAGTGCAAAATCCTAACTGGACGAGGGCCAGGATTCACATAAATTTTGCGCTGTTTGCAAAACGAGATTTATTAACAAGAAAATTTATTTAAAACATTGAAAAATTTGCTAAAATTCAGGCTTCTGATTCGTTAATCTGGTTTTGCTAACAGCGCAAATTCTACCTGGATTCCGGACAAGTTCTCCTATGCAAGAAACCGGAAATATAGCATCTAGGGGATATAGTGTGGAAATCGGCTATCTCAGGGCGTGTTGAGAGCAACTTACAAAAGTAACCAATGTTACCGACCGATTGTAGAGCAGTACGAAAGCAAATTGTGGCATCAATGAAAACTATTCTGTTGAATTGTAGCTGGCGTCACACTTCGCTTTGATTTTCATTTCGTACTTGTCTACAATCGGTAAGTTGTCGGTAAGTAACCGGTATGTTGTGCTGAACACGCCCTATGTAACACTTAAAAAAAGCGCTAAAATGTTCTATTCTTTAAATGTTCAACAATGCTAATGAAATTTAAAGATAGAAGCGACATCTGCAGGATATTTTCTAAAAATGCAAGAATTATTGCTAGTCTAGATAATGTATCACGAAAATGCCACAGATGTCGCTGTGATCGACACTTTGGAATTCAGTAGCATCGTTGCACATTTAAAGGATACAAATTTTTAGCACTGCTTGCATTGTAAAAAATTGAACCCTTTTGCTGCATCGTCACTCCATCGCTTTTATAGGAAACGATTACTTTGCTCTATTATGGAGCATTCTCATTGGTCAAAACAAAGAAATTCTATAAAAGCGATGGAGTAACGATGCAGCAAAAGGGTCAAATTTTTTACAGTGTCGATAGCAGATTTTCACTCCCTGTATTCCAGACTCTATCCTTCGAACAATAAAAAGTTCTCAAAAAATGAAGGCTTATGATTGGTCAATCTTGTTTTGCTTAACAGCGAATTCCTTCTGGATCCTAACCACTGTTGCAGAGACGCTGGTTTTTTTTCAAAGTACGAAATCTTAGCTGGAACAATTCTCGTATCCACCAAAGTGAAAGATCAAAATCGATCCATACATGAGAATTCGATATCGAAAAGCTGAAAATTAATCTCTAAAGAGCTTTACACGTTAAAACAAGAGTGTCTGTGTATCATAGTGCTTGTTATGCCGGATTCACAAAGAGATAAAAGTACATTGCTATGTGCTAGATTTACATTTGGACAAATATAAATGGCGAAAAATTTTGATAAGCTTACCATTAAAGTTAAGCTAGTTAACTTCTTTCACCCATAAAACAAACTCGTTCCGCCAAGTTCTGGAATAAAAATTCTTAAAATTTTCTGTACTTTGAAAAACCGCGTTTATCAAAGAACATTCTTAACTTCAAATATTGCTACTTTCATATAGACGCATGTTGAATCATGGTTTGATTTTAATAATATCTTCCTTTTTAGTCTTTATGACTAAAAAGGGTATGTTAATACATACGAACATTTAGAATTACTTTGCTATGCATTGAATCATAGAAGCAACTTGACGCGCTCTGATTGTGTACGCGTACTTTAAACTGTAAAAAATCTGACCCTTTTGCTGCATCGTCACTACCCCGCTTTTATAGAATATCTCACTTTTGATCCATGAGAATGCTCCATAATAGGCTGAAGTAATCGTTTTCTATATTAGCGGTGGAGGGACGATTCGGCTAGATGGGAAGGCCTACCAAATATGGTTTTAGCCTACACAAGTCCCACCCATCGGTGGATGGACGATGCAGCAAAAGGGTCAAATTTTTAACAGTTGGTTCGTTGGTTATATAGGGTTTAATGGCGCAAAATCCCTTAAGGGACATGCTGCGCCAACAATTTTTTTAACAGTGTACCCTGTTTAAAATATCTTAAAAAATTACCTCTGTTTTTAAAGACTATCTATTTTCTGACCAATGAAAACGCTCCATAGACGTTTTTAGATCGCTCTCATTAGTCAGAAAATAGATAGTCTTTAAAAACAAAGGTAATTTTCCACAATAATTTTAACGTATACTGATGGATTGTCAGCTTTTCAATGCCCATTTACGAAGTCTGTAGATTTCAATGCGGACCTTAAGGCACTACACTAGTCTCAGAAAAAGACCCGGATGTTAGTGTAAAGATTATGAGTGTGTTCTTTTCAAATATCTCGCTCAAATTTTAATATATTTACATGATTTTTTTTTGCATAGGATAGCCGAGGATATTCTACAACCGGCCTAGTTTTTACTTCTTCGATTTTGCTTATGCATGTTTTATATAATGATAGTTTCAATTTAAGAACCGTTTAAACCGGTTTTGAAATTTAATATAATTTTTAAAAAAATCTGAAACCAAAATTGAAAAAGTAAAAACTAGGTCGTTGTGGAATATCCTCAACTATCCTAGGCAAAAAAAAATCACGTAAAAATTTTAAAATTTGAGCGAGATATTTGAAAAGAACGCCCCCATAACACTTCACATTATCATCCGGGTCTTTTTCTGTGCCTAGTGTGGGGCCTTAAAGTTTGCTGAATGCGATAAATTTCCGAAATGTTAAAGCTTAAATGGACAAGTTCTCGCATCCACTAAAGCGGAAATAGACATCGATACCAATCGACATCCTTAAGTTGTTGAAAATGTGAAAATCCATTCGTATATATTTTGCTCCGGAGGAAAAAATTATCTCTACATATCAATGCAAAATAAAGTGTATAGATATGTGTAGCAAAATTATCTTTAGATTCAGATTTGGTTACCGGATTAGACACCAGAATGATTCCAGATATTGTTCATGTACACTGTTAAAAATCTGCTGCATTTTGTTGCAACGCACTCCCCTGCTTGTATAGAAAACGATTACTTGGCCGTGAAATGGAGCTTTCTCATTGGTTGGAATAGAGATATTATATACAAGCGGTGGAGTGCGTTGCAACAAAATGCAGCAGATTTTTATCAGTGTAGGATTCCTCGATGTGAATATGACGACACATGGAGCACAGTATACGATTGATTGAAAAGATTCTGGACAAAAATGAGTCATCAAGGGGGTCCTTGTGGCCGAGTGGTTAAGACACCACGCTGCTAATCTCTTCAGAGCGTAGGAGATTGTGGGTTCGAATCCCACTGGCTCCGTTGCACACACTCTTTATGTGTAGCTCCCGGTTGTACCTTTCTTGTGTCGTAATATTTCCTTGTGCTATCTTGTCCTTGTATGTCCACGAATTTGTAAAATAATATGGATTATGTATTTATGTCTGTGCAGAAATACAGGATCATTCGGCGTACAATCGAATTCTACCAGGAAATCATCATCAAATTTTATAATAGAAAATGCCTAGCATTGCGATACATTGTTAAAAATTTAACTTTTGCTGCATCGTCACTCCATCCCTTTTATGGAATATCTCATACATACACTGTAAAAAATTTTACCCTTTTGCTGCATCGTCATTCCCTCGCTTTTATAAAATATTTGTCTTTTGATCCATGAGAATGCTCCATGATAGACTGAAATAATCGTTTTCCATAAAAGCGGTGGAGTGAGTTTCAAATTTTTAACAGTTTAGTTGGGACGATTTTTGTTAAAATCTTTCTTTTTGCTTTTTCTGACTGAAGGGGAAGTACTTTTGACTACACTAGAAAAGCATTTTACTATTCACAGATACATGAAGTCATTTTGCTGTTTACTCATATATGAAAGCGCTTTGCCGCGCGCTTATGTGTAAGGACACTTTACTTGAGGCAATGTCACCTTTCGATAACCACTTCCGATGTCCGTACGATTAGATGTTGACTTTAAGATTTCATGAATACGGTAGCTTTTCGTCGTGCCGGATCTAAAGAAGTTACCACATCCAGAAAACCTAAAGATTCCCAACGATACTAACCGCTATTGTAAGTGTCTTTTGAAAAGTAGACAATCAAACAGTGACAAGTAAAGCGAATACATCAGAACTCAGCAAAATGCCATCATATGTCAGTACACATAATTATGTATTACGGTATAAATAACTAAAAAGTAGGAAATAAATTTAACTTTTTCAAAAAAATGTATAACCGACTCCAAAAAAAAGCGCTAAAAAGAATTAAATAATTCTATAAAATTCTCTAATGACAAATCGTTATCCAATAACCACACATTGACTATCATGTACCGGTATAAAACGGTTAAATTTAATATATAGAATTTAATATCTACCAAACATAGGTTTTCCAGAGAATATTTTTTACAAGAGATTAATTTACATATTTTTGATTTAATTTTTGAATATATACATATAAAAAGTAAGGAATTACTTTTTGAAGTTGGTGCCAAACTATCTTAAGTATAGTAAGAACTGTGGATATATTATGTCTAGTACTATAAATAAAATGGGGAAATCATTATCGATTATAATTGTTTGGCACCAACTTCAAAAAGTAATTCCTTACTTTTTATATGTATATATTCAAAAATTAAATCAAAAATATGTAAATTAATCTCTTGTAAAAAATATTCTCTGGAAAACCTATGTTTGGTAGATATTAAATTCTATATATTAAATTTAACCGTTTTATACCGGTACATGATAGTCAATGTGTGGTTATTGGATAACGATTTGTCATTAGAGAATTTTATAGAATTATTTAATTCTTTTTAGCGCTTTTTTTTGGAGTCGGTTATACATTTTTTTGAAAAAGTTAAATTTATTTTATTTATTATGTCAAGTTAATCACTTGAAATATCTGTAATTCAAATTTGATCTCATTTGGACAAGTAAAACACATTGCTCAAATTGGCAGCTTATTTCCTGATCACCCTGCACATTTACTTTCTTCTATCTTTACAAAAAAAAAAAAAAAAAAAAAAAAAAAACCTGAATTTATGAAAATTTTCGACTTCCCGTTTTTGACTTATTTCCACGTTTTAGTGATCAGAGGTCTCTCCCAAAAAATGATATTACAGAAAGTTTGTCTGTGATTCTGTGGCTATGTCTGCCTGTTTGTCTGCTTTTCTATTTGTCTATATGAATGTGACATAAATTTCATGCTTGCTGTATCTCAAAAACTAATGCTCGGAATTTAATAAAAATTTATATTCAGTTAATGTCTGATATAAATTTGTTCTGATTAGATTTTCGCGTAAATCGCCTGACAGGTGGCGATGCTAAGTTGCCTTTTACACGATTTACTCAATAGCCTTATCTTAATAACTAAGTCACGGATTTTCATCAAACTTCAGATTCAGTTTGCCCTTAACCGTTTTCAGAACGGAGTAAATCAGTTTGAATTGATTGAACTTCCACAATATTTTATAAATGAGTTTATTTGAAAATATGAATTTGTTATTTTCAAGTACGTTGTTAAAGGAAAATTTTAATAAAACATTCTTGATTTTGTCAGTAAAATTAAAGTTTTGTGTCCTTTTTTAGGGACTTCTTGCATGAAAGGGTTAACATGAACTGATACAATTTATATATTTGTGCAAATCGTCCAACAAGGGGTGCTTTCATGCTGAATTTTTTTATAATTTCCACATTAACTCTATCTTAAAAATTAATGGGCGATTTTCAACAAAGCTCATCTTCAGTTAATCCATGATATGAATTAATGTAATTTACGTTTTGGTATAAGTCACCCATGAGGTGAATGTGCTGTGCTGCATTATTAAAGATTCCCAAAGTAGCTCTGTTTTAAGAATTAATTCACAAATTTTCATAAAATTTCAGATTAAGGTGTACCTTGATAATTATTCGTGCTGATTATGTTTTAGTGTAAAAAGCCTTACTGGTAAAACAGCTATGTTGAGTTTTTCACGATTTGTGTAATAGTTCTACCTCGAGAACTAAACTGTAAAACATTTGTGTAACGCTACACCATAAAATGGGTCGTAACTTTGCAGCTTCCAATTTTATGGAGTGACTTATTTTTCACCTATATAATGGTGCAATTTAAACATATATTAGTGGTGTAACATTGCAATATTACACCGGTTATATCAGTTAAAATAGTCCTTAAAATTGGAGGAAGCAAGGCTACTCCATAAATTTGGAGGCAGCAAAGCTGGCACCCATTATATGGTGTAACGCTACTTAAATGTTTTACAGTGTATTTCACAAATTTTCATTTAATTTAAGAATCAATAAGTATTGACATACGTTGTTGATTATTAAGTTTTGAAGTTTTTGGAATTGGCAGATACTGCATTAATCGTATTTTTCCTTTAGGTTCTAATTTACTATGCATTATTCAGGAAATTGTAGATATCTACAATCACATGTATAATGCCTTCATATATAATTTTCTTTATTAAAAATACTAATTATAGCCATTAGTTTTAGATCTTTTAAAAAGACCCGAAGATAATTTTACATATCATAAAATACATTGCCACTATCACAATAAAAAGTTTGTATAATCCGAAAGTTAAAGCTAATAACGTTTTTGTTCCTTCTAGAACGTCTTCAGTCAGCATAAGTGAAAATCATTTCTTCATGAGCTTTTATTTAATTTTAGAACTGTGTAAATCCCTAAATTTTCCCTCTTTTTTCTGTTTTTCCCTTTTTTTAGCCAAGCATCTTTACCCATCTGAGATCAATGGCTGCATGTGTCATTTCATTACATGGTTTTTCTTTTGAAGTAAGGATTTCGAGAGTTTCCCGGATTAATGTGTAGTGTGGGTTATCGTAATTAGCTATTTTTTGTATATGTACAGATTCTATTTTTAAAGGTATCTTATGGTTGCTTCTTGACAATGCTGTATTTAGTTTATCATATTTTAAATCTCTTAAATGCTCTTTCTCTCTCTCAGCAATTTTTCTTTTCGTCATTCCTATGTATTCTACTTTTTCGTTAGTTTCATTTATAAAATAAAATGCTCGCTTAATTAATTGCCTAACCTGGATTGGCAATTAATAATAACAATAACAGTAAATTTGATAAATTCTTATAAATTAATCATATCAACCAATTTATTTGGATAATTTGGGGTGAGTTATTACTAATATTCACTGATTAATCAAACTAACCTTTACATATGTAATTAAAACAAACTGTTTACTTGTACTAATAGACTATTTTTAATTCAGCGTTTCGGAAAAACACACGGCGAAAACTTAATTCCTACAAAATTTCCTTAAATGGGACATAAAAAAAGGAAATAAATTATAAAAGTTATGATACAAATAATAAAAATTACTTAAAAAATCTAAGAAGAAACTATTAAATAATCTGGAATAAGTTTTTTTTTATTATTATTAATCAAAAATTTTAAGCAAGTAAGATCGGCGGCTGAAAGGAAGGTATAAAATATGCATTTGAGAATTATGTCACAAATGAAATATGTTTAAACTAAATACATATCACCATTTTTTTATTTGAAAAGGTTCCAAACTCTCATAGAAAATATGGAAGATATAAAAAATTACAAAAAAAGTATTTAAGACCAAATTAGGTAAATATGTCATTTAAACAAACACACATGCACTAAGGGAAAAAAAAGGGAAGGAATGTAACGAGATTTTATGATTTAATTACAGATGTAATTCTTGATTTTTATACGCTATTAATATCATTTTCAAATATCCTTTAGGAATGACTTTCGAAAAAAAAAGAAATAGATTCCCAGAAATCTGTAATTAGGTAATAAATTATAAAAGAGGATTTTACATAAGATGTAGAATATTGATTTTAGTTAAGAAAAAGAGTAATAAAATAATAATGAATAAATATTCAAAAAAATAAAATAAAATAATGAATTAAAAGTTTTCTACATTTATAAGCACTCAACTAATGTGAAACAAGTCGGTAGTTATACGTCAAATGTGGGAAAAAAGGTGCAAAAAAGAGGTACTACAAATATTTTTTTTAAATATTCAGATCTTCCTGCAATAGCTGTTGCACTGTTATACAAAAAACCCAAATTGTTCGCCCTTGGCGAACAATTTGGATTCCCTTAAATGTATGCTAAGCAATGTATCATGTTATATTTGCTTATAATTCAATTTATTTATTCAATGTCTCACCTATTCGAAAGATTCCGACAGAAAAATCAAGAAATCTTTAGTTGTATGTTAGTTATTATGTATGTATGTTATGTTATAAAACGCAAAACATTGTTCATATAACATTTTTTGCATTTCATTAATTTAATTATAAACATAATCCTTCATTCATTTCGTTTAAAAATACGAAACTTTCATTTAAAATACACAGCTTTCACAACTTTCATATCTTTTTTTTTTTTTTTTTAATAAGCAGAAAAAAAGAAATATTTGAACTACATAATACCAAAACCATGATATTTAATTTCAACTTCAAAATATTGCCTTAACTTACCACATGAAAAGTTTTAAAAAAAATGGCGAATTAAAGAATACCATTGGCGAGATTTCATCCGGCTAACAGTAATGTATCAATCATACTTTGCGATCATGACAAGCTTTATATAGTTTTATTCTAAAAGAATAATTTTGACTTTTTAATGAAAATGGAAACCTCACATATGAAAAGCGATGGAATTAGTTCGTAGTTGTTTATGACAGTCACATTGTGTTCGACCATTATAACATAGATAAAAGATGGCGATATACCAATATTTGGCGACTTATCACTTGCACCTGGATAATATTAATAAACCAAATGGCCGCCTGGAAAAATAAAGAAAAAGAAAAAGCGGTAATCCAAGAACTGCTGATGACAGTCACTTGACTTAAAGTTTTTATATAGATTCATGAATAAAAAAAATATTATGATTATATACGTACTATATTAAATTCAGTAATAAGGAAACAATATAACACCATCATAAATGTGGCATTAACACCACACTGTTAAAACATTGCAGCAAATTGTCTAGACATTCAACGTTTTTACAAAAAAAAAACTATAACATTACCTTAATTTAACTGTATTCTGATCATAATGTGGGTAAGAATATGGCCAGAATAGCGTAGAATTAAGGTTCTGCAACCATTTTCTTTACAAGAATGGTCTGATAACAGGCCAATTTATCACAGACTTTTAACACTATATGGCAAACCAGAATCATTTAATATCATAGTATAACAGTGAATTAATTACGATGATATAATTTAATCGAATAACAATTATGACAACCTAAAATTATTACGTATCATGAGATGCCACTGAAATAGTTACACTAATAGAATTTTATTTAAAAAAACTAAGTTTTAATAATGTCTTTTTTAAATTTTGATTCGACTTTCACAAAACGTAAAACGACTCAACAAAATAATGCATCGGCCATATGCATGTTATTTCAAGTGATTCGGTTGAGTAGTTTCAGAATTGGTAGACGCAAATAGGCGAACTGACACACAGATGGATGTACGGACCAGATAACGGTTGTAGGTACCATGTACTTATATTGGGTCATCCCCAAAGTTCTGTGGGTTTGGTGACGGATTTCAATAAACGCATACAAGAAAAACAATATTGAACCACATTAAAACCATTTTGTTCTATGACTTTTTACCATCATTCTTGCAAATCGTAAATTCCTTTTTTTTATTAAGTCATTAGACTTATTCGCTAAGACTTTAGTAATGTGATGTTTGACAATCTTCAAAGAAGTGATTTGCGGGTAATTAATTCAGAGAAACTTGAAAAGACTTCAGAATGTTAAAATATGAAGAGGCCAGGTGGATGGTAAAAAACAAACAAATAAAAAATCTCTGACAATCATTGCAATGTGGAGCGCCGATTGCATTGTCATGAAAATTTTTCTTTTTGATTGCTGATAAGAATATCAAACTTCATCCTTTATTTGTAGTCCCAAAGTATTTGAGGTCTGAATAATATACTTTGATTCTATAAATTTCAATTATACTTCATTTAATTCATTTTTTTATGCTTTAATGATGTATATTGTATTACAATTAATCATTATATATATAAATGGTTTTTACAAAAAAGAAAAGGGTTGATAGCACTCACCCAGACGAGTAATAACTACCATGTACCATAGGATTGACCATGTAATCAACCATTTAACCAAAAATTCAGGGTATTCAACCTTAATCCAACTTTGCTTAATAAGTTTCCAAAAGCGTATGTACAGGGTGGTCATAAAAAAACTTTGCCGATATACGGAGCTCTAGCGGCCAGTCCGCTCAACCGATCGAAATGAAATTTCAGATATAGCTATTCAGAGGTATGAGCTCGAGATTCTGTGAACGACAACAAAATGGCGCTCACGGTTACGGTTATAGTTACAGAAACTCGAAAGTTTCCAATGGCAACATCCATTTTTTCTTCATCGCAAAATCCTCAGCGCATGCGAAAACCCTAAAGAGCGTTGGAACCGTACGTGTATCGCAAGAAACGGACATGTTATGCACGCACAAAAAACCGTTCTGGGAATCCTCCCCCCCCCCCCCATAGAAAAAACTCGATTGGGGCGCAAGGAGGAAATTTGCCTATTACGCAGAGTCAGTACACTAATATCTGATTACAATACAGATCGGAGAAACTAAAATTGTTATTTTGATTAACCCCATTGGCACCCATGTGGAAAATGTTTCGCGGAATCTCGAGCAGAAATGCCGTTCGCAGAATCTCGAGCTCATATCCCTGAATAGCTATATCTGAAATTTCACCTCGATCGGTTGAGCGGACTGGCCGCTAGAGCTCCCTATATCGGCAAAGTTTTTTTATGACCACCCTGTATATTAGAATAAAGCTTTTAACAGACATGCTCATTTTTGTTGTAAATATGATGATAGTAGTTAAACAGTAGATGTTACCATTATACGCGCCAGGAGTATGCGTTAGACATTTCACGGTTTGAACTGTGATTAATATTTCATATGGCGTCATCGATTGAGGGAGCTTCCTTACTTTTCCAGAACGTTTTGCAATCTTATCGTATTTCATGAAAAACAAGGTAAATATTGTAACAGTATTCTACATTTATTTAGTTTAATTTAATTTTAGTTTCTTAACTATTTGGAAATTAGTTGTTGTTCTCGATAGAGGATTAGGAAATATGAAGCTTGAAGCATATCTGAATGTTTTATTGGTTGAATTCCGCAACTTATTTCATTTTATTCGTTTTCTGATTGGTCTATGTTTTATGTCCAAAAATGGAAAAGTTGTGTTTCTTATTTTATAAGTTTTCTGATTGGTCTATGTTTTATGTCCAAAAATGGAAAACTTGTGTTTTTTTTTTTTTTTTTTTTGATTAAGTTTTCTGATTGGTTAATGCTTAATGTCTAGAAATCTAATACTTCTGTTGCCACGATGACTAAAAAGAATTAAAAATTGTAAAGAATTAATAGCTCAATAACAAATTTAGTTACAGGTTTCAAACAAATTGCATTTAAAAGTAATTTTTTATCCGTATACGACGGATTGAAATAAAATTAAAAATGTGCTATGTTTAGAAATTTAAAAATTTACAGTACCGAAAAATTGTTAAACTGAAATTTTATTTATTTTTGCTTATGATTGCCCTATAAAGTATTAACGTGACTCTAAATATCCAGTCATATTATTACAACTCCGTTATTACGTAAGCTACGTTTTGATCATCATAAAAATCATGTTATTATTGTTTTTTAAGTATAGAAATCATTTATAAGTCTAAAATTATAGTTTTTGAAAATATTATTTTCCAAAATGTCGTTGTAATTTGCTAAATTACAATTTTTTTATTGTTTATTTATTTATTTATTTTGAAAATTTATTACAGTCTATCAGACTTCAGTTCACTGTAAAAAATTATGTAACATTACTCAACAAAACTGGTGGCAGCTGCTGCCTCCAAATTTATGGAGTAATTTTTTTAAACTTTTATAAGGGTGTAATTTAAACATATATTACCGATGTAGTATTATAATGTTACATAAGTTATATCGGTTAAAATAATTCATAAAACTAAAGGCAGCAAGGCTGCCACCAGTTTTATGGAGAGACGTTACACAAATGTTTTACAGTGTTAGTTGCGAAGCATCCGATATTTAGGACACCATGATCTATGGTAATAAGTTATTGCTTTTCTGGATAATACTATCAACCCTTTTATGTTGTAAAAACATTTTTGCCTCACCTTGTATATATATGTACATATTTAAATGCCATCTTCTTTTAGAATTACAATTTGGTATTTAGAACATCGTTACATGAACCCGTAAAATAAATTTTCATTCACAGTTTTTTTTTTTTTTTCATGTATATTTCTTTTCCCTGGAAAGTAATTGCCCGAAAACAAAAAGATTACGCGCATATTTATTGAATTTCTCTATACATTATTATTATTAATTCAATTATTTCAAATATATATGAAAAAAGAAACATTTATCTCAGAGAATATGTATGTTGCTAGTATATTTATAGAGACAGAAAGTAAACAAAGTTAGTTGCAAGAAATCTTTGATACTTTTATATTTTCTTTAAATAATGAGAGGAACGTGGTTCTAGAATCTTCTTATCTTCCATGGAGAAAATGTAATTACTTCTGATTACGGTAGATGTGATTCAAGGAAAAAATAGAATTAATAAAATAGTATTTTTTTTTTTTTTTTTTTTTTTTTTTTTTTTAGCTGCACATAAATGTTCACATACATAAAGAAACAGAGCCTTATTAAATGAAATAAGTATTTTAGAACATATTATACACGCTTCTGTGAATGTAAAAAAGTACCCTTATTTTTAAAAAAGAAACAATTCCGTTATAATAAACAAGTGAGGTAATGTACGTCAAGCGTACAAATGATGGGTGTACGTACGTACGAAGTTTTAAAATAGTTAGATTTTGGTGTAATATTATGCAGTTCTTCGGATACAGTATAGAAACCGAAATCTTGTGTGCAACCCATTAAATACTATCTAATTTTTACTAAGCAGAAAGTAACTTCTATTGAACATTAGCAACGTACATCTATTTCGTAAAATGCAAGATTGTTTAATATAATTAAAACGCGCCCGAAACAATGTTTTCCCCTATCGAATTATGCAATAGCATACATTTGTGTGGACCTGTACATTAATAACAAATATTCTTTCTACTACAAATTGTACAGAATGTATAATTTGGAAAAAACTTCATAGATGCATATCAATTTTATTATATTCGAAAGGGTGTAGCACCATTAAAATGCACTTGAAACTATTTTTTTTTAAATTGGCCGTAATGTAATGGAATAGTTTTGATTGTCCCTATAATCAAACTATGCATCCGATTTGCATAACATTTGAAATAACTCGACAACATTATGCAACAATTCTATATTTTAAATTTCAAACGATTCGATTGGGTAGGTTTTGCTTTGTTATATGCAGACAGACGGACAGATGGGCGGAAGGACGGGCAGACGGTCTAAACGACGACTATAGATGCATCGTATTTACATAATTACGAACGTACCTAAACATTCTTATGTTAAGAAAATATTATGTAGTTTTGGCATTCTCATATTTCAGAAATCACAGAAACAAGGGAGACTAAAGATATCTAAAACACCTTCACACAATATATTTCTAGAAAAAATATTTGTAAGAGAAAAAATCATCTAGCTTACAGTTGATAAACAAGTTGGAAATAGCACGTGAAGCGTAACAAATGAGGTGCGTTCGTACGATAACGAAGTTTAAAAAATATTCAGATCTTTCTGTTATATTAGATAGTACTTCGGATACACTATAGTGGTCGAAATCTTCTTTGTGTTCCTGTAAATATACAGGAAGAAACCTCCAGTAAACCTCAGTAACGTACATCATATTCATAATGTGTGAAAATTTAATATAATTAAAACACCACCCAAACTATTTTCCTCGTACAGCGTTATGTAGTGGAATACGAATACTTTTATGTAGCCCTGTAATTTAATAATAAATGTTCTTTGCATCACAGATTGTACAGAATGTATATTTTAGTATATATATATTCTTCATACGTTCATACCAGTTCTATTATATTCGAAAGAGTTTAACAGCATTAAAATACACTCGAAACTCTTTTTTCCTATTGACCGTAATGTAACGGAATACTTTTGATTACCCCTGTAATTGATCTAATGTATCCAATTTTCATAAAATTTGAAATGACTCGAAAAAATTATGTAATTATTATGTATTTTAAATTTCAAACGATTAAAATGCATTTGATGTTTTTTCCCCAATGACTGTAATGTAACGGAATACTTTTGATTGTCCTTGTAATTGATCTATGCATCCGATTTTCATAAAATTTGAAATGACTCGACACAATTATATAACAATTATATATTTTAAATTCCAAACGATTCAGTTGGGTAGCTTTTGCGTTGTTATATGGGCACAGACAGACGGACCGACAGACAGACGGACAGATGGACAGACTGAACGACATCTATAGGTGCTACGTATTTACATAATTACGAAGGCACCTAAAAACAGCGACGGAAATGTACATCTTTCTTCCGTTAAAATCTTCTTCAATGCTTTGTTTTCACTTCCCTACTTCAAAAAAGAAGTTTCATAAATTCTTTCGTATGTTTTTATCCCAAAAATTAATTTTTAGCTCACAGGCTATCATAGCCTGAGAGCTTATGTGCCCGTCCGTTCTGTATGTACGTTCGTACGTGCGTTCGTGCGTAACGCGATAACTCATGATAAAAATATCCGATCCTCTTGAAATTTTGTATGTAGGTATATCCTGACAAGGCGCTTCCCTGATTAGTTTTTGAAATTCATTCGATATGTATAAGAGGGAGAACGGGGGATTACCTTAGTTGATATAAATGGGATTTTCATGCAGAATTAAGTTTTCGTTCAAAATTTAGATGAGGATCATTCTGATGAGACGATTCCGTGACTGTTATTAGGTGTTCATTGAATAAGTATAAATAGGGGAAACGGGGTTCTAATGCCCCCCCCCCCCTTAATTTATATAAATGGGTTTTTCAAGCAGAATTTTCAGATTTCGTTCAAATCTCTGAAAAGTTTTGGAAGTTAATGGTTAAGTATAAAAGAGGGGGATAACTCCTTTTAAATTATATAAATGCTAAATATGTTTTTATTAAGAATTATCTCATTTGTTCTGAATTTTGGATATAGATTTTTTATATGATAAAGCATGTCTTTGATGGTATAGGAGGTTCAATGATGAAGTATAAAAAAAGAGGAAAGGGGAGAGCTGTTTCCCCTTCTTAATTTTTTTTCGAACGGAATTAACCCTTGAAAATATAAGGCTTTAATGTACAATTGGTATTTGTAGCCTGTGAGCTCAATGCCATCAGTTTAACTGGGCAGTATTCTTTTTATTACTTCATATACCAGAGTGGAGAAACGCAGCCAACTTCCTTAGATATGCACAAAAAAAATCAGTTTGCACATATCTATGCGAATCTGTGTTTGCTCTCTCCATTTCGCAACATGCAGACATAGGGAATTTGGCATGAATGATCCTCTGTGTGTGTAGTAATTAAAATACATAGGAACCCTATTTTAGTTGTTTTTTAATATTTATTTATTTATTTGTGATTTCTAGCCTTGTTTAGCACTTTCCAAAAAAGTTGAAAAGTGCTTATGCATTCGGTTTGTCTGGCCGTCTTTACGCACTCTAAATCCTGTAAATACACTCGGATTGCCCTGACAATTTTGGACGTTATTTACATTTACCTTAGCACCAATCCTATTGAAAATGAATTTTCGACTATGATTAGTCTATTTACAAGGAGAGTCAAAAGTTTTCCCTTATATGGCGGCCTATGGGGAAAAATCGTTTCAAAGGAATTTTAAAGATGTTACACCCTGTCAAATACATTAAAATTTATATAGATTTAAGGGGTGCACTAAAATGTACATTCTATAAAATATGCAGTGAAAATATAGCTATTATTCATACACAAGGCCACGCAAAAGTATTTCATTAGATAATGGTAAAGGGGAAAATTGTGTGCGACATATTTTAAGTATATTAATCTATTTCATATATAATAAAATTGATGTATGTCACTGAGGATTAATATAAATTATTCGGTACTGCCTTGCATAATAGGAATTTCATAGCATTTACAGGGACGCACAAAAGATTTCAAATAGTAACTTCTTTCATAAGTAAAGTAGCTGTATACGATGATGGCTGATGGATGAAATGCACTTTAATTATGATATGCGCGTTTCAGTTTCAATAAATCTGCGCACTATATGGTGTGTAGAAATGCTATAGTTGATATACAGGGCTACCCAAAAGAACTCTCCACGCTACTGAATATGAGCATAAATTACTTAAAAATGCTTCTTAAATAAGTTATGCATTTTTATCCTGAACTGTATTCAATTTACTAAGAAAAGCTTGCAGGATATAGATAAAATGATATAGAGGGCCATGCAAAAGTAAATGAATGAGAATTTATGAGAATGTGATTTCAGTTGTCTTAACCCCCTGACTGCCCAGCCAAAGGGTAATATTGTAAAGTTGTTTTCTCTGTAATTTATTAAAAATATAAAAAAAAAGATGTTTTTTCCAACCTGATGCAAAATACGTTATTGGTATCGGTGTATAATCTTTGATAGCATCAATCCTAACTTAATTTTTCAGAACTGGGTTTTATTTGTGGAATTATACTAATTTAAATATTGCTTATGTTGCAGTGAAACCTGCAGCTTAGTGTGTGAAAAAATCAGCCGGCGGCAGTCAGGAGGTTAAGAGTGTCTTAGTAATAAATTTTAACTTAAAACCAACGTGTAATAAAAGTACAAGCTAAACTACAGGGCTGAACAAAAGTATTCAAGTATGTTTCCATCTATTAATATAAATTGCTGAGAAAATTTTCAAGCTACTAGGCATTTTCTTGCAAATCTAAATTTTCCCATTCTACGGTATTTATCAACTGACAGAACAAACACAGGGCTGTTCAAAAGTATGTAAATACATATTTGGCTGTATTTAGCTACACACACTTATTTCCCTAAATAACGAAGTTTTTTTAAAGATTTCATGAAGTGTTGGAAAGTGCTTCATAATCTATGCTTAACGCATGATTCTTCTTACCTGTTTAGATTTGTGGCGAATTTTTTCCATCGATAAAAGCAGTTCGGTTTCGAAATTTTTACCTAATATTATAAATTTCGCCCTCCTTTTGCTAATGTTTAGGAGAAACATATCGATTTTCCATTTTTTCGCTTAAATTATCCGAATTATATTCTGATTAATTTTGGTAAATGTCCGAGCATTATGTGTAATGCTAAAATCAATTTTATTAAAACTATGTCCCCTTAAATGGTACAATCCACTTTAATTCAAAGTAAATTTTTCTCAGTTTGTGTTTTTCTGACGAAAAGACATGTTCAAAATGATAGAATATTTGTGTGTATTGTTCAATTGACTCGATTTTTTTTTTCGTTATGGTCTGTTTGATAAAACAAACAAGGAAGGTCTCCATACTGGACACACTCAGATTTTTTTTTCAGAAAAATACTAATTAAACTACTCATGTATGTAATAAAGGATCAATGAAAATTAGCGGCGGAATTACATAAATTAGTCCATAAACAAATTATAAAAATTTCGAATATTTGGCGTGAAAAGACGAAAGTGTCGCACGAATTGGCGAGCTGCACTTTTCTCCGCAAAAAGCAAACGATTTTAATTTTTAATGCAACTAAAAACTTTCGGATTTTAGAGCCCGTGCAAATGAAATTAAACATAAACAATGAGCGAATTTAATATATTATATACATATATATATATATATATATATATATATATTTTTTTTTTTTTTTTTTTTTTTTTTTTGCCGTAGTTATTTAATTTAACGCTGGAAAAATATTTCCATGTATAAAAAATTCTTCTTCAGTAAAATTATTTTTATACATTTAAGCGTATTCAAAAATAAAAGCCATATGTTTCCATAGCAACAAAATCGAATTGACAATACTCAACTGAACTTTGAACTTGAAAGACTTTTAATGAATTTAAATTTGAATTTCATTTTAAATCTCAAATTTTGATGGTTAAATTTGAATATATATACAGTCACCGCCAAAAAAAATTTGACACTTTCGATTTTTGATGTTTTGTTAAATATCTAGAAATATACAAAAGGAATCATTCTGAAACTACTGGTGTGTAAACAAAATAGTACACGTCATATATTTTGACAAAGATTTTCCCCCGAAATCTAACAGGGGACCGTCAATAAATTGAAAAAGAACGAAGATCTTTTGGATCACCCTGTCAAAACTAATGAAGCAAAACAGTTTAAACTGCAGATAATGATTAAGTGGCTTATTGTGATAAGTTGTGTCGATTTTTATGAATATAGCTTGAAAACTCGTAGAGAAATTAAAGTTTTTATAAAAACGGTCCAAAATTTTTCCAAGTTTTTTGCTTATAATTTTCAGAGCTCTTCATAAAACACAATAATCTTTTCAGAAAATATGACAAACAACATTGCACATAACACCCTGTAATCAGAATTAAAAAATAATAAAAAATGTATGAACAATGAACGGGTTTACTAAATAATTTTTTACTGCGCATGCGTCAACGCTATTAAAATTTCATTTGCATATTATGTTAATTAAATGTATAGAGCAACTTTTGTGAAAGTCTCAAAAACATAGCTTGAAAACTCTAAAAATTACTGTCAATAGAATACGATCAAAATTCGTTATTTCCAAAATAAAGCAAAAAGATAAGGAGTTGTATCCAAATATACAGCTCATATTCAAAATATTAGAATAATTGAGAAAAAGTAATAAGAAAAAATTATTTGTCATTTATTTATTTTTTATACTAAGTAAATGCAATTAAATTTCTTATAAATTAAATCTGGAATGTTTAGATAAGATTTTAACATTTATAAAATATAAAATACAGCACAATAAATTAGGTATACAGCTTCCTTAAACACACCAGTATATTAGAATAAAATTTAGATTGGTTCAAAATATTAGAATATTTTATTTTACGCAACAATATTACCTTATGAATATGAAGTAAATGGTAGTTAATATTTTGTAGCATCCCCTTTAGCTTTCATAACAGCGTACAATCGATCTTGCATACTATATACAAGATGTTTACAAACATTTCTATCAACATTAGCCCAAATAGACTTTATACGTGCCACTAACTCAGTTTTACTTGAAGGAGGATTTTCTTGAAGTTTTTTCTTCATTATACACCATAAGTTTTCGATGGGATTAAGATCTGGTGAATTTGGTGGCCAAGGAAGTACCTTAATGTTGCGTTGGCGGAACCAATTCTTAGTTGACACCGAGGTATGCGGGGACACTAAATCTTGTTGAAAGATGAAATCATCTTCAAATAAATCTTCTGATGATGGAATCATGTAATATTCTAAAATTTCTTGATATATCAGAGAGTTAACCTTTTCGTAGACGATGCATAACTTTCCAGGTCCTTCTGCACTCATACAACCCCAAACCATGACACTAGCAGCAAATTTTACGGAACGTTTAAAGCATTCTTTATCAAATGCTTCTTGCTTCATTCTCCAAACTCGAATACCTTGATTACC
Organism: Maratus speculifer; assembly: GCA_964019185.1. Taxonomy (NCBI): domain Eukaryota; kingdom Metazoa; phylum Arthropoda; class Arachnida; order Araneae; family Salticidae; genus Maratus; species Maratus speculifer. Next base: position 419,247,780 of record OZ025292.1, read on the forward strand.
ATATGAAACACAAAACATACTTTCATCACTAAATATATTTTTCCAATCTTCATTGCTCCATAAAAGTCTTGATTTACACCAATTCAATCTTATACGCTTTTGTCTTGCAGTCATGAGAGGTTTTGTTTTCGGTACACGAGATTCAAATTTAAATTTATGGAGACGTCTTAATGTTGTCGATGTAGAAACTTCAACTCCTTCTTCTTTCCTTTTTCGGTGCAAGAATCGCACACTTTTAAAACGTTTTTTCTTAACTATACGCTTCAGTTTCCTGTCATCTCTAGCAGATGTTTTTGGTTTTCGGCCACCATTTCGGCGATTCTTTTGAAATTTTCCAATTTTTGAATATTGTGTTAGTATTTTACTAACGCTCGATTGCGAACAATGTAAATAATTCGCTATAAAACATTGATTTTTACCGTGCCGATACAAATCAACCATACGAAGTTTAGTAGATTCAGGAATATCACTCACACGGCCCATTTTAAGACGAAAAAGAAACAAACTGCAAAAAAGAATACTGATTTTAAATACAATAGTCTGAATTTAATCAATGATGCCACCAGTTAAGAACTGGTAATAATTAAAGAAGAATTAATGTGAAATATTCTAATATTTTGAACCACTTGAATAAATATTCTAATATTTTGACTTTTCAAAATAATTTTTTTTGCAATTAATCTTTTCAAAATTGATATTAAATTTAAGATAACAAGTAAGTTTAATCAACAATAAGTTCTTAATAAAAATATCGTTTGCATATTTTCATTAAAAGACATTAAATTACCAAACGATATTTTCAATTTCTAAAAAAAAGGTAATTATTCTAATATTTTGAATATGAGCTGTACAATATGTACGTGCAATACTGTGTAGGTACTAATCAATGGAATATGGATACAGCCCCTCATCTTTTTGCTTCATTTTGGGAATAATGGATTTTGACAATATTCTATTAACGATAATTTTCAGAGTTTTCAAGCTATGTTTTTGAGACTTTCACAAAAGTTGCTCTATACATTTAACTAACATAATATGCAAATGAAATTTTAATAGCGTTGACGCATGCGCAGTAAAAAGTTATTTAGTAAACCCGTTCATTTTACATACATTTTTTTATTATTTTTTAATTCTGATTACAGGGTGTTATGTGCAATGTTGTTTGTCATATTTTCTGAAAAGATTATTGTGTTTTATGAAGAGCTCTGAAAATTATAAGCAAAAAACTTGGAAAAATTTTAAACCGTTTTTATAAAAACTTTAATTTCTCTACGAGTTTTCAAGCTATATTCATAAAAATCGTCACAACTTATCACAGTAAGCCACTTAATCATTATCTGCAGTTTAAACTGTTTTGCTTCATTAGTTTTGACAGGGTGATCCAAAAGATCTTCGTTCTTTTTCAATTTATTGACGGTCCCCTGTTAGATTTCGGGGAAAATTCTTTGTCAAAATATATGACGTGTACTATTTTGTTTACACACCAGGAGTTTCAGAATAATTCCTTGTGTATACTTCTAGATATTTAACAAAACATCAAAAATCGAAAGTGTCAAGATTTTTTTGGCGGTGACTGTACATATAAATATCGATATAACGAAATTATACTTAAAACAAACCAAAGCTGACAAAACAAAAGATATTTAATTCATCTAAACACGTTTAACATGAAACTTTTTCTCCTTTAAAATACATTTGGTATAAAAAAAAACAGTTTTTAAATTCTGTTGCTTCGCCAACCGATGATAAATCGCCAAATAACGAAAATTTCATTATTTTTTTACGGACAGGGTAAGGAGATTCCACCGAAATATTTTTTATAAACGTATATATCCTCATGAGAAGAACATTCTGTAATTTTTTCAGATTTTTCGGAGCGTATGGAGACCTTCCTTGTAAGAATCAAATTTACAGTAAAGTCAAACTTTCTTTTTTCATTTAAAAATGTAAAATTAGTTCAGTTTTTTTTTTTTTTTTTTTTTTTTTTTTTTTTTTTTTTTGTAATTTTACTCATGTTTGCGCAATTTTTTATTTTCTCTCAAGTTAATTATCTTATGATAAATTCGATACTGAAAATTATACAGCAAATTTTTAACAGTAGTATACAAAATAAATTAGCTCATAATGTTCAAAACCATGGGAGAAGACAGACTTTAAAATTTACTTAACTTTTTCGAATTTTATCAGGAAAATAAAACACTTTCCTGAAAGAATCATTTTTCTTCATTAACATTTTCAATATTATGCCAAAAAAGGCTCCTTAAAATGTATAAATAAAAAAAAAGCTCAAAGAGTACTGAGTACCCTTAACCCTTTCCGGCGCACTACTCTTTAAAGTTGGAATTTAAAGAAAAAAAATTAGGCAATCTATTTAGGCCTAGAGAAGTACAGAGGTATTGTTTTGTAAAGATTGCACTAACCATTTTAATTATACAGCTGTTGCCGAAGTGGTAACCTCCCATAAGTAAAGCATTGATAAGCGCAGTGAGAAGAGCATTGCTGTGAAGCGCGTATTACAATAAAATATTTTACCTATTATTTAAAGACAGTAGAGTTTGATCTCTGTCGTGCTGCCATCTAGAACTCATAAGAAAGATTTAAAGTGGCCATTAGAGTAGTTTTTGAAATATTCACGGAGTTTTTGTGTCTCCAAAAAGGGGGAACTTTAGGTGTTACCGACCCGGCAACACTGCGCGTTAAGGAGTTAAAGCTCATGAGATATTTTTTCATCAGATATCTACAAAAAGGAAAAAAAACTATTATTTAAACTAAATTTTTGAGGTGTCTAGTATTTTCTTGCGTGTAAAAATATAATTTACTATGAAAACATTAATAGATAATGCGTATTTAACAAACACATACACACCTATAAACATATATGTACACACATACATAATACAATTAACAAGAATACAATTACCACACAGAAACATAGAAAAATAAAAGAAATGTTATGGAAATTTGTAGAACTAAAGTAGAATTATCAAGCCCTAAATACTTTGGCTCCACACATAAAGTGTAGGGTGCCATCTTCATGTTAGATATAAAATTCGGGACGACCAATACATGATGAAACATTAAAAAAATTGAAAAAAAAACAACCATATTTAAATGCAAAACATATGTAAATGGATAAAAAAGAAAAACATATCATCACTAAGAGACCTCCTTACAGCAATAATATATAAAAAATACATGCGCATGTTCATATACAACTGTTTCCATAGGGAAAAAAAGGTTTATATAAATATATATGTATGTATGAATGTATGTACGAGCAGTGTTCTCGCTGACATTTGACCAACGTTAGTAATTTGGCTAATTAAAAATAAAAAACATTCGCCAAATGAAAAAAGTATTAGCAAAATAGATTCTCCGTGTAGCAGGCGAAAAAAAAGGCCTTTAATTATTTAAAGTATTCCCTTATTTTCAATATGTTCTAAAATAACCCAAGTTTTTATAACTGTGCAGCTATTGTTATTAAACTAATTTCAACTATCTTCTACAAATATATTAAAAATATTTATACATTAAATATGTATGCATATGTATAGAAAACAAAAAAGAAAAAAAGAGAAAGCAAAAATTGAGCACTAGCAATTTGGCGAATCTAATCGCTTGTTTACTCGCCAAATGAAGAATTTAGTCGCATTTTGGCGCATTGGCGAGCGACAGCGAGAACACTGTGTACGAGTATACATTTCGTTGCTATTTTTATAATACTCTATAGTGATTAAAATAATTTGATGTTAGAAATACACATCCAGTTGGCTTTTTTGTGAGAGTAGCTTAGACATAAATAAATCTGTTGTTTACTTTAAAGAAATTTTCAAGTATTCTCATCTATGGTGGCGTACACTGTAAAAAAAATGGTGGAAGTATAACTCATGTAACTGCTGTAAAAGCGATTATATTAATTAAATTATTTCCCCAATTTTATAGGGTAATGTCGCACAAAATTTTTTACAATGAAAAATAAAAATACCTTAAAATTTTAATTATTAAGATATGGCAGTTAATTTCTAAATATATTAATATATTTTATTCTCATCAGAATAAAAAAATTGTACCAGTGTGCAAAATTTTTAAATTTCTAAAATATTAAGAAATATGTAAAAAAACCGATTGTAAAATTTGTTTCTTCATTTACAAAATGCAATTTAAGCTAAATAAAAGCATAAATGTTGATGAATGAAAGTTTTACTCTGTTCTCCTGCATATACAATTTTTGCAGTATTTTTTCCGTTTATCCAATACAGTCACAAACTTTGAAAAATACATCTACAAAAAGATGAGATCTTCACAATTTAATGTAAGCTACAGTAAACAAGCAATACTTTCCAAAGCGATATTTGAACTCGTGATCATCAACTTTCTAAGCCATTTATTAGACAACTCAGCAACTATTAGACAAGTTAAGTTTTCACAAATCACTATTTATTGTGTTAGCTTATGTACACATATTTTTGTGTAATATTGTGTTCTTAAACATATTTCTGAAAACCATTTTACACATAAGCCTGTGTAATATTATGTTTTTATACAGCATATAGTTTTTATATAACAGTGTAAAATTAGTACACATACTTCTGTGTAATATTCTGTTTTTACGCATATATCTATGTAATATTTTTACAGATATTTCTGTGTAATTTGCAAAATACCCAGATATCTGTATAATAAAGGCCAAACGTATCTGTGCGTAACGCATACGTCATTTTGCTAATGCCAACACTTTGCTCAGCAATTTCGGTTTGTAAATTTCCGTTACTGCAAATTTTACACTTCTAACCATCACATATTTTTAATTTTTACACCACCGTATAGAGAAAAAAGTGTACTTTTAACTGCAGTTTGTTTGAAAGCTGTATCACAATTTATTTTTGAGATATTAATTTTTTAATAATTTTTCTTACCAATTTTGTAATTGTGGCAACAAAATCACTCCATTTTTTCTCAAAATTGAAAAAAAAAGAAAGAAATTAAAATGTGTCTGTTATAAAATCCGGTGAGTTTCGGTTTTATTTCATTTAATAATTTGAATAATTGAGTTTTATAGCATTTTGTTAATTTTAGCTTAGAATAATATTTATTTTAGAGTTAGACTGACCAATAAAAGATGCATTTTTTACTGTAACTAATTTTGCAAATTTATCATAAATAAATAAAACAATTCTTTTTTAAAGATTATCTTTCGTCGAATTTCGACGGGTTATACCTCATTTGTGTAATATCCAAAATTTGTAAATTACATTAACGAAGTAATCTGCGTAAATCTGTAACATTTTCTACCATGTACACATTTATTTATTTATTTATTTATTTATTTTTGAGTTTTTAAAAAGCTAGCAAATCACACACTCCCATTATGCCAATAAACAAACATAACTACAGGTAACTTTTTGCGAGTGTAAGTTTTATGTAAGTTTTGTGTAAGTTTTATGACAAAAGTGTAGTTTCGTAAATTTACACACGTGTGTACATAAAAATGACTAATTTATACATTTAATTTTCAGAATGTAGCGAAAAAATTTGAAATACGCAGCATCCAAAGTTTTTAAAACTGAGATTTCTTTGATATAGCTCGGATTATAAATTTAAAATTTCTTATTTAAGCTTCCCGAAAAAAGATTTATAACAAAAAAAAGGTTTCAAAAATTATTTCAACATTTCTTTAGCATTTTTATTATATTTATTTATTTATTCAAAAAAAATCCTCAGTTTAAGTAGTTCCTTTTTATAAAGTAGTAGAAAACTTTTTGAGAAATAGCATTTAAAATGGGAAAATATTTAAAGTATGTTTAAACTCCTTTAACGAAATTAAATTTCTGTTTTACTTAAGCTTATTTTTTTTTTTTGAAAATGTATTTAAAATGTGTGACTAACATAAAAATTCTACAACGTAAATTTCTTTACTATTGAAACTGCCTCAGTAATTAACACCATAATTACTTTGATAAACAAATTTTCAAATCGTTTATTAAAAATTAAACGCAATGAAAACACCACACAGTTTAAATTCTTAAAGATATTTTAATTTACTTTCGTGTAGGGATTTGGTATTTTCCTTCCGAAAATAAAATTTCATTTTTAAATTTTCATTTCTCTTGTGGCTGTAGTTTCTTAAACTGTTACTGCTCTCGAAATATTAAATTTTTAAATAGTTTACCTTTATGCTGTTTTAAACTTTAAGAAATTTTTTTTCCGTGTTAATTTTTCTCTTATAAATTCAGCAGTTAATTTCATATTTATAAACAAATATCCATTCATATATAAGTGTCAGAAAATTCATATAACTTTCAAACTTGCATAAGGAATTTATTTTAATTAATGGAAGGCCTTCCAGTAATTTGAATCAGCAATTCAAAATCCCAAAAGAATCCCTCAGAACAGTCTTTTTCTATCGTTAACTTTGGAGTTTGGGAAAGACTTAAGTTCTTATTCAACATGTTGACGTTACCAGAAAAGTTCTGGAAATTTAAATTCCCTTCACAAATTTAATTCGTTCGATTCAAAATGAAACTGGTTGTTTATTAGAAGAGCATGCCGTAAAAAGGTTTCATATTGCAAAACTTTCTAGAAAATTAAATTTTGAATTTTTCTCAGTGTCGCGATTTTCATTTAAACTACCTATAAGTAATAGAGCTCTTTTTATAAAAGAAAATATCTAAAAGAATGTTGTTTTACTTGTCAAAAATTAGATTTTAGAATTAAAAAATTCATGCATTGAAACAGATATGCTGATGATATAAATACGATTTCCCTATATGTGTGAAAATTACTGATAAATTGCTAAGTACACGCCTAGTGTACCAGTTTAAAAATAAAAATTGTCTAGTGTATTTTGATGATAACACATTATGATGCTTGAGTTTATAAAAAGTTGACAGATAATTCCGGAAAACACAGTTCAACATGTAAATTGAACATGAGTACACACATACAGTGTATTCAGAAATTTCCAGCACTGATTGCACGCAGTCCATAAAATATTGAGATTATACTAACATTTAATATATCATTAAAATAGCAAATAAAGCCTTTGTGCACAAATATTTAAAGATAGAAAACCAACGATTATAAATGCACAAATAAAGTATGAGAAGGTAGCAGCAAATAGCTATTTCGAATCTACTATCGAGATTCTTCATCAGTGCAAAACTCAGCGAGCTAAAAAATAGCAAAACTGAGCAAAGAGACCGAGAGACGCAGGCTTATATACCCGCTATGGGAACAATCCCGCCTAAAGAAAAAACTTTAATTCGAACTCCAATGCTTTGGTTGTTTTGCCTTTTTTCCCCAAAATCAGTCAGCAAGTTGCTAAAATTTTAAAAAGGTTCGATTTCAATGTTATTTTTTCTCCTGTTAATAAAATTGCTTTTTCAAATCTTAAGCACCCCATTGATCGCTTAGATAACTGGGGTATTTACCAAATTTCTTGCCAATGTAGTCTTTCTTATATTGGTCAGACTAAACGTGCTCTCAGATTTCGTTTAATGGAACATAAAAGGTATGTCAAAAATCAAGAGCTTAAACGTTCCTCTATTGCTCAACATTGTTGGTCTTCACAACATAAGTTTAACTTTTCTTCAGCCACCATCATCCATAAATGTCCTTCCATTCTTGATCTTGATTTTTGGGAAGCTTATCACATCATAAAAAATTCTCACTCCTTAGTCAATGACTTATCTAGTACTCCTTATTTTCCAAGTATTTGGAAATCTGTAATTTAAAACTTCTTTTTTTTTTTTTTTTTTTTTTTTTTTTTTTTTTTTTTTTTTCCACTTGCTTTTTAGTTTTTGTTTTCCTTGTTCTTCGATAGATGTCGCTACTTGTCCTTCCAGTTGTCTTAGCTGCTTTCTTCTCATTGGTTGCTTTTCTTTAGGCGGGATTGTTCCCATAGCGGGTATATAAGCCTGCGTCTCTCTGTCTCTTTGCTCAGTTTTGCTATTTTTTAGCTCGCTGAGTTTTGCACTGATGAAGAATCTCGATAGTAGATTCGAAATAGCTATTTGCTGCTACCTTCTCATACTTTATTTGTGCATTTATAATCGTTAGTTTTCTATCTTTAAATTTAATATATCATTTATAAGAAGTCTCCTCCTGAAATCATTTAACACTTCACTGATAGCAAAAAAAGGGGGGGGGAATGACAGTTTTACGGAGATTTTACTAGTAATTGGGATGGCAGTACAATTCACTGTTTTTAATAGAAATATTTCCGTAAATTCCAAAAAAATTCGTTTTGGCAAAAAATTCCCTTTTACGAAAAAATTTCTGACATTTATGGACGTTTTTCTGTTAAAAAATACTTAATTGTACTGTCGATCCGATTACCAGAAAAATCTACATAAAATCGTCCGTTTTTTTCCTTTTTTTACAGTGTTGAACGAGTGTCCAAATCAATGAAAGACTTCTAAACTGTCTCAATTTTAACACTATATAGATTTCTGATCTCACAACAGTTTCACTGTGGCTGTAGACACTTACCGCCATCGTTCTACAGATCTCACAGTTAACGCATATTTTTTATGTAGTGTCCAATTTAAATAAATTTCCATTCGTTTCTCTTTGTTGTGCAACTTTAAGTTATTTTCGTCTTTGATTAAATAAGATGAGTTAAAAATTTGAAAATAAGCTAATATAAAATGAATTAATTATACAAAGTCTTTGAGTCGCGGTATTTTTGACAACGCCATAAAAAGAATATTTTAAATAGGACATTTTATAACATGTCATTTTAAATTTGACCTAATATTCTACAAAATTTTCTCACTTTCATTAATATAAATATGAAAATACTTTTATTTTTAGAAACCAAATTTTATTATTTGAGCGATCTTAGAGTTGGCAACGGTAGATAAAAATCATCTTGAAATGGGAAGTAAATTATGTTTAATTTTTAACTACTTTTCAGTGTTATAATTTGTTAATTTTTAAATATGAGATAATTTCTCCCAGTTACTAACTTTTAACGCATATTAAGGAATTTCTTATTTAAAAATTTTCTTTCCCATTTTAAGGGGACGGTGGATGTTAAAAATTTATTTTATTCATTTTAACCATAGCAATATGAAATTTTGTGCATATATACATTTCATCAAAAGCATATAGAATATATTCAAAAAATTTCAAACCTATTTAAAATTTGTAATTTTTTTTACAAAAATTTAAATTTTTAAACGAAATTTAAAAATGCTTCTCGCGTCTTAATTTTTAAAATATTTACTTTCTTTTGCATTTTTATCACTTAAAACTATCTTATAAACAAATTTGTGTAAGATTTTTTAAATTTCTTGAATAGTTAATATTTTACAGATTTTTTTCTAAATTCCTTATCGATTTTCATCAAAATTTTGCTATTTAATAAGTAAAAAATAAAATTTGACTATCTTAATGAAGACGGATTTTAAAAAGCTTACACAATTTCTTTTAAAATAATATCAGGATACTTCCTTATCAATTTTATAAATATTGATCAAAAATTAAGACGCAAGGAGCAATTCAAAAATCTAAAAACGCAAAAAAATTAGTTTTGAGAAAAACAGATTTAAAGTATATAAATAAATTTATCTTTATTATTTACTCCTTAAAACCTTCATAAATGATATTTTAATGAGAAAAAAAACTGTTTAGGTACTATTATATCCCAGAAATAGACCTTTTTTCTGACGATTTTGCTATAGATGATTTTGCTCAAATAAAGGTCCACTGTCCCCTTAATATTCACATCAAAACACTTTTGTTGTTAGAAAGGAAATGTTATCATTTAGCACATAGTAAAACGAATGGCAAATGAGACAAATGGCAAGTAAGTATATTTTTAGGCGGCCTAACTTCCGCAATTCACTGCTTTTAATGTACAGTGGAGCATCGTTTATACGACTCCGAAGGGACTACCGAAAAACGTCGTATAAACGATAACGACGTATAATCGATTTTCACTTCCAAAACTAGAATTAATTTTGTTTTCACTTAATTTTAATGTTCAACGTGATTATTTGCATGAATTTTTAAATTAAAACAAACCAAAATAAACAAATGATCTTAAAAACGGGGGGGGGGGGATTAGTAAGCAATTTAAATATGCGTACCTTTATTTATGTTTCACCGAAAGGTTCCTCATTTGCAATACATCATTTCCTTTCCATTTAACACGACCATTGTGCTTACATGAAGATGTGATGATAGTTAATGCCGCACTATAGAAGTGGGTTTTTCCCAGAAGACGATTTACTATTTATAAAAAAGAATCAGTGAAAGATTTTACCGCGCCAGCGCGTGAGTGGCTATTGGACATCACCCCACATCACGCGCTGGCGCGTGAGTGGTCCCTTAACGTTGGCGCCATACCACGCACTTTCGCGTGAGCGGCAGCGAACGTGTTAAAGTTAAAGATAAAAAACCCTGCGTGGCAAACTAAAAGTCGCCAATACTGATAACAGTTAAAGGATAGTCTATTTGCAACAACAGGTCGGGAAAGCTGACCATCCCCGAAAACAAAATGACCCCAGACTAATCGAACACCAGCCCACGTTTTTATAATGTGGAGTGCATTTAAACACGCTCTTTGGTGTCATTCATAGCTGCCAACTTCCGCTCGTTCATAAAATACGCAAGAAAAATAAACAAGAATAAACCTATAGAAATCGAAAAATCGACGTATAAACGATTTTGAGCGTCGTATAAATGATATATTTTTACATTAAAATGAATAGGAATGAATCGGGACCACATTAAAACGTCGTATAAATGTAAACGTCGTATAAGTGATCGTCGTATAAACGATGCTTTACTGTATAATAACAAATTTATTATTTTCAAGTCTTCTTTGCCTTTTAATAGTCAATGTAAACACAATTTTTCGAGAATAATTTTCAACATTTCCTGGAATATGTAATCATTTAATTCGAAAGTTCTTTTTTTCAGTTTTTAATAGTCACTTGCAAATAAATTCTTAATCGTAAGGAAATAATTATTCTTTCCAAAAACATTTTATATTAGCAAAAATTTTTAATAATCTCCTTTTCTAAAATATAAATTATTATTTCTTGAAATGATAAAAATTTCATTAAAATAAAAAAAATTATTATTCATGTAATACTAGTATTATTTTTTAAACTTTTTCTGAAAAGCATAGTTTAATCACAATATTGTTTTCATTTTCAACTGAAACAAAAGATAATTTCAATTTCAATTTGAAAATTGCGATAAAAAAGAGATAAATATAATAAATCCTTTTTTATACATATATATACACTTTTTTATACAGAATTGAAGTTATTTTCTTACCGACATAAAAAATACTTAAATTTGGAATAAAATTAATTCTCAAAAACTTATTCAAATTTAAAAATTCTAATACAATTTCTGATAGACGAGGATCAAAGCAGATAATTGGTGTTAATTTCTTCGACAAACGTTCTATTTTTAAAGAGTAATAGCTTTGAAATATAATTAGTCGTTTAATTAGTTTTTTAATTAATCTTTTCGTAAAAGCGTTTCATAAATTCGTTTTATAGGATTATATATAGAAAGGGTAGACATATAAACTAATCATAGACAAAATTTTAAATTTAGGTTTTCTATTAAAATCACTTTTAAAGAGTCTATATGTTGTAAATTAACAGTGATAAAATTAACAACAGTTGCATGTAATGCATTTTTTAATTTGTCAGGGAAAAATAAAAAAAGTTTAATCAGCGATTCAGAAGAATTTTCCAGAACGGTAATGCAAATTGCACAGCAAATGACACATAATAAAATTACATAAATTAAAAGCAAGAATTTAAAGGATGTTCAAGTGAGATATCTGATTAACAGTCTACAATGGCTGAGATCATGGGCTTTTAGATGTAAATATAAGTGAACATTCTAAATTTAAAATAGCTGTATTATATTAACGAAACATTAAATTTTCTTATGATTTCTCCTTATACTTTCCGAATACTGCTGGAAGAGGGAAAGTACCGGGTGGCCACAATTAAAACACCCCTACTAAGATCTCCTTATTCAATTTATGGCCAAAAATGACCGGGCACTTGCGATTTTAGACATTTTGCTAAAAATCTCAAAAAGTGCATAGGGAATTATCTTGAACCTCTAAGTGTATAAATATAATTGTACAGATCACACATTTCGGTGAAGAATTTTTCCTGAAACTACAAAGGAAGTTGTCAACAAATTAAAAAAAAAAACGAATATCTTTTCAATTATCTGTGTCAAAACTAACGTAGCAGGAGCGTTTAAACTGTAGATTATGATTAAATGGCTTATTATAATGCACTGTGTTCATTTTTATACGGATAACATAAATTCATTTTTATGCGTATGGTATACTCTAGAGAAATTAAGAGTTTTATAAAAATAGTCCTTATTTGCATATAATTTGCAAAGTTTTTCTTAAAATAAAATAACGTTCTTTTTAACAAATATGACAAACAACATTATACATAATAACCTAAAATCAGAAGAAATAATAAAAATGGTATGAAAAATGAGAAGGTTTACTAAATAATTTTTCATCGTGGATGCGCGAACTTCATCGGAATTACAATATGCAACTTTATCATAATCAACAGTTTGAACGCTTTTCCTACATTAATTTTGACAGAGTTATCCAAACGATATTCGTTTTTTTTTTTTCGATTTGTTGACGGTCGCCTATGAAATTTCGGGCAAAACAATCTTCACGGAAATGTATGACTTGTATTAATATGTTTACACACTTAGAGTTTCTGGATAATTCCTCATATATTTTTCTAGATATTTAACCTCTTCAGTCCCTGAGTACCCAAATGGGTACATCAGTTTTGTCCCATTTTATTAATGATACTCAAATATAAATGAGATTTCGATATAAGAATAATATGTTTCGAATCCTAAGATTCGAGCTAATGAAAATAAAACAAAAATCTCGCTCTGAAGTCAAACAAGAGAAGAAATAATTCAGTAATAATCAAAAATATTGTAATAATCGCCAGTAGCGAAGAGGTTAAGAAAATTTGTGAAATAGCAAGTGGCCGGTCATCTTTGCCTATATAGTGTATTACGTAATACTCAGTGTAAAGGATTTTGTGCACATACAATTTAAGACACTGGAAAACAAATTACGTACAAAAAAGTAATAATTGTAATAACAGTTCCAGGAATACCAATAGATGACTCTGTACAAGACAAAGTAAAACAGAAAGACAAAAAAAAATAATAAACTAAAAGTAATTTAATTTCTACTGCCTCTAATGAGGAAAAAATAAATAAGCTTAAACTGCCATTGTAACTGCAATTTCACTTTGTAAATTCAAAACTTTCCATTAAGCCTTTGCGGCGCAGAGCAAACTCATTGCTTAAGTGTTGAAATTAATGACTGACACCGGAATTTGAAAACGACTTTTAAGAAAACGCTCTATTTCACGCATTCAATAAACCGTAATTTTTTTAACAAAATTCTGGTGCCAATGTGTCGTTTGGGAATTAAATTAAGTAATATATCTATGAAACCACCGCGCCGCAAGGGGTTAACCATTTAATTTCCATGATAGAATATATTCCATAAATTCGTAGTTCAGAGAATATAGATTTACAAGAGAAAATTTCAGCGTTTAATTTTGCTTTATTTAAAAATGGAATGTCTTTTATTAACCCTCTCGTCACCTAGTTATAATAACAGTAGAGTAAAAAATCATTCTAAATTTTAATACTTCTAAAATACCATTAATAAGCCATGTGCAAAAAGATTTTTTTGTTATAATGCTGCTCCATTTCATTACTTTTGTTCGTGCCTAAAACATGGGACCCAAAACACTTTGGCATTTTTTTAAAGAATGTGTTATTTTTAAAATTAATATGAAAGTATGCACATATTAATTGAAGGTTGAAGAAAAATAAAATATTTTTACATCGAAACAAAAAATAATTTTAAAAATAAAGCAGTTTAAAAAATATTTCCTTTCTTTTCTAAAACAATAAAGCAACAATTGTAAATAACCCTAAAAATTATGTAGTACAGATATTTAAGTACAATTAATACAGCTACTTAGAAACCTCCTGTATATTCTAAATGATTTAATTGTATTACTAAACAAAACAGAAAAAAACCCGTCTTATTTTCTTTCAAATACTGCAATGCGAAGAAGGAGCCTCATATGAGGCTCAGGATGACGTGAGGGTTCAGTAAAGCAAATGTTGCTATTTTAATTTTTTGGTGTGAATTTGGATAATACGAAATAAAAGAATCTACTAAATTTGAAACACTGTTGTTTGCATATATTCAAAGCTACGCACAAAATAGTTAAACCCATTGTTTGTAGCTATGCTTTTTCTATAAATGAAAGTACAATTACTGTTGAAAATGTTATTTCTTCTGTAACATTTCAATAATAATCCAGTAGAAATAGCATTTTACCTTTCAAAAATTTGGGTAACTCTAATTTTTTTTAACTGCATAGATTGATCCTCTAATTAAAAAATCGCGTTTTTGACCTTCTAGACATTGTGAGTTTTTTACTGTAGCCAAAAAACTAAAATATTTTTGCAGTTTTTTCGATATTTCTTAAATAACTCGGTTCCAGTGCATTTTACAGAAAAAATTGCAGTTACAATTTTGTAGAGGAAAAAATTTCCAACAAAATTCACCGCTATTCTTTAAAGATTGCTCAAACAGGAAGCGAGATACGGAGCCGGAAAAAAAAAAATGGTAAAATTTGAAAAAAGTGGAAAGTAAAAAAATGGCATTAGTTTTTCCGTAATAATACATGTCTTCTTAATGCTTTTACATTTTAGAGACAAAAGTGTCATGATAAACTTTGAAAAGAATGATATCTCTACAAGTTTCATTCATAAGATAATTAATTATATGTAATGAACTTTGAAAATAGCTGCAACAAGATTTTAGGTGAAAACAGGAAAATACCTCCTAGCAAGTCACTAATTTAAAAACGAGTTTTTATTTTGGGTATTGAATAAACCATGTAATGTATTAAAATAAAAGCAATAAAAAGTAACTAGGGAATAGTTGAGAAGAAGGGGAAGAAAATTAACTAAAAAACCTTGTTGGTAGATTCAGGCGCAGCCCGGAGGGTGAGCCTAGAATCGAAAGTCGAAAGTAAACTTAAGAGCTAGGAATAAGATAAAAGTAAAATACTTCAAAGATAAATAAAATATAATTTAGAAATTTAAAAAGGAAAAATGGCGTATCCAGGGCCAAAACTGGAGAAATACAAATATATCTGCTAAGACGGAAACTTTTATAAATTCAATTAAAAATTCTAAAATAAAGCAATGGATTTTCAAACTTATAAATTCTCTTAACAAATTTATTTTGTGGAGGAAGGAATAGGAGTAAAATGCATGTTTACCCCTAATGAAAAAAAATCTTCTTTCTTCCTGGGAATATCGATTAAGAATAACTGCTAAAAATGAGTTCGGCAAGTCAAAAATGCATGATTCTATACGTTTAAAATGACAACGGATAAAATATTGATTATTAGTCAAATATATGAAAATATTTAAAAAAATTTTCGAGGAAAGGCATCATGTCAGAAACGAAAAATAAAGCATTGTTTTCGTCATTTTTTAAATTTAATAATTTAGAAAATTTTAAGCCTGCCTTTCTTCAACTGCACTTCGTATTGCAACCTTTTTCACATTGTCAAGACATAAAATTCACTAGGTTTTGAGAAGCTTGTTCGTTCATCACGGGGACTTGAATGCGTCCATGCATTTCGGACTTCCAGCCCCATTGGAGAGGGTCTTTTTCATTTCCCAACCATGTCTGAACTTGTAGGTATGTCCGGAACGCATGATATTGTGTCGAATATAGAGTAGATGGTAGTCTCTCTAAATTAAATTTAATATTATTAGCTGCTTTAGCGAAGCAGACATACCGCAACACATTCAAGTTTTGACTGGGATCACCTCCATACAAGGCAAGAAATACCGCCTCTGTTGCTTCAACCTCTCTGCATTTTGGTCTTTACAAATTTGAACTTTTTGGTTCAGGGATGAGTTCTGAAGAATCCTGTAAAATTTCATTTTGTTACTAGGGCTGAAGCGAAAGTAAGAGTGGGCGATACTAATAGGAAGCCTTCTCATTAAACTCTTTTCCCTCCCCTTTATTATCGGTATCACCCACAGTGACAGTCCCCTTGACAATCTTAGGCATATCAACACTGAGCCGACATGCGACAAAAATGCATGAGTCAAGAGATATTTCTCCATGTTAACAAAGTAAACATCGGTTTGAAACTCAAATTTGCTTCCTGTCTTATGTTTTTGTTACATGCTCAATGTGCCATATGCCTTAAAGAATCACTTCGGGAAAATGTGTATCAAAAGATCTCTCTCACTGTCTTTTTTTTTTTGTGTGTGTGTGTGTGTGTGTGTGTGTATTTCAACCGAATTCTTATCACAGATTGAGATCGCACTGAGGCTTTTACTTTATCGACATGTAAAGCAGATTGCCTTCTATCCAACAAAAAACCTTTCTAGCAGGTCTTAGAGAGATCCGTTGTCTTTTGATTTTGGATTTCAAATCCTAATTTGGACTCTTCGGCTCTGTATTTAACCATTCGACGTCCAACTAGCTCTGTTCCTGCCGATTTATTGTTTTATAACGTTCCGTTAAGAGTAGTTAGGTGAAATGTGAAGAATTTAATGATGCTTTCGAACTCGAATTTTCGCAGAGAAGAGGGAAAATTAGGTTCCAATTTTAAGAACTGCTATTACATAAATTGGTAATTAAGTAGCATGACGAATAAGGAAGATAGTACAATGAATGCAATTCCAAACATTTTTTAGATTTCAGAAGTCATTTTTTGGCGTTATTTCAATTATGTTGAAATGGTGCTACGATAGTGTTCATACTGTGCTTTCAATAAAATTACTGTTTAGTGAATATACTGTACATGGCTGACAAACATTAATGATAGTTGGGTCTCTAGTTACCTTATGCTTTGCTTTTTCTGCTCCAGCCAACCATACAAATGGCAGTATTTAGTTACATAAATATATTGGTCTAAAAATAGTTCTAAACTCGTTCACGGGAAAACATATTGCTTTGGATCTTCAATAATCCCCTTACCTGCTCGGGTATGAATTTCTAAAATCGTTGAAATATATAATTTAGTAGAATTTTGTGACCTGATACTTCCTCCTTAAAAGATCGTATTAATTTGTCACTAATGAATATTGCGATTTTTTTTGTTATTTTATTTTATAGAAAAAGCTTGGACATTTATTAGTATTGTATTATCAACATATATTTATCTTACAAACCTGCCGTTCTAATCTTGGAAGGGAAAGGGTTTTCGATGAAATAAACAAAAATTGAATAACCTAAGAAACATGACAGTCATTGTAAAAAAAAACCTTGTGGGTTTCAGGTGCATAAATTATTAAGACATTGATCAAAATAATTATAGAATACGATATACACTATAATCGATACCCATGTGATTCGCATTTCATAAATCATGGAAACAACACCTATAAGAGGACTTTATGAATTTTTGCATCCATAAACGATTAAAACGATACTCATTTTTAAGAGAACCTTGTCCGTTTCTCCCCTATGAATTGTTAATGATAATAACAAAGCCTTTTGCGTCTAATTAAAATGATATTCAGTTTTCTAGATCATAAATATTCATATATGCATAAGTATATGTATATATATATATATATATATATATATATATATATATATATATATACACGTGTGTGTGTGTGTGTGCGCGCGCGCGCGAGCATTTCGATAATCTTGAAGCAACATCTTTGCATTAGATAATTGATAAAATTCATATTGCCGTCAATGAAAAGTGTAAATTATAAACTTAAATTGTAAAATGCTTAAAAAATATTTTTCATTTGAAAAAATAGCAAATTAAATTGTTCTGCGTACATAGATCGAATAACAGTAACAAACAAAAGTTATTGGCGTTTGTACCTACGTTATACTCTAACAACAACACATCAACAAATGATATATCACGGGGCAATGGCAGAGAACAATCGAGCTATACTTTTGCTCTGTGCTGCGGTGCTCGCCTTACATAAACTAAGTCCCTGATTCAAAACTACCAGCGCCAAACCCTCGAAATCCACACTGACGAGCCGCAAAAAGTAACTTGCTATCTTCACAACAGATGTCAGCGTGACAATGAATTGAACCTCAATAAGCAACTACCCAAACAAGCACAAGAGAATGTCTGAATAAGAAGCTTTCACATGAGTTGGGGTGTGAAACAACATCATCTCTCATACCAACAAAAAAAATGTGATGTGTCACTGGATCAGGACAATTGAGATAGCCTTTGTACCTTTGCTAATCTACTTGCCTTTCATATAGAAAATTCCTGGTCCAAATTTAAAATCAAGGAACCTACACAGTAAAAAAAAAAAAATCAATAGGTTACTAAAAATTTTTTAGTAAATTTGTGTTCCACAGAATTTTTTAGTAACCATTACAAACTTTTTTTTGCAAGTGAAACAAACGTTTCTTTTGTAAACTGAACAAAAGAATTTTTTGTATAACTAATTTAAAAAAATTTTATGAGCCACCAAGTAAATTTTAGTAATAGCTCCAGAATTTTTTTAGTAACCATTACGTGTGCCCGAAGCTTCCTTCGAGCTGCATCCAGTGGGTAAGAAGACAGACTTCTGAAGCGTAAGATTTTCGGCAAAGCAGCTATAGATGGTAGCACCAAACATTGCTACCTGCTCTATTTTGACATGTTTCTAAAGGGGAGGGAAAGCCCAGACATCATTACCCATGGTAACTGCTACGACAGGATTTTCATAATCCCTTTGTTTAACGAGTATGCTGAACTGAAGTTTAGCATATTCTGTAGCATATTGTAACTGTGTCTCCTAACATAACTCCTAACATTTTGTTTTCAAATGCGTTAGGAGTTTTACAAATTGTTTGATTGAATTTCATTTTTCGTCTTATTCGTATCTTATTAAATGTTGAAGTATTATTACCGTATTCTAAATGTGTTGGAAATTGTTTCATTAATTATCCTTGAAGCATGAATTTTTTTCTCGAAAAAAGTCAGAAACAAAATTATGAGAATATTTTATTAGCTATTATGGAATTCAAATCACAAATATATTTTATATATAAATAAATGTCCTGTATTGATCAATAAGTCAGATACTGAAATTCTTGCTTAACTTGTTGCGGAATGTAACAAATATTGTATATAGTAACAATTTTATATTTATGTATTTTCCTGTAATCTTTTAAGATCCTGTAACTGTCCTTAAGATCCTGTAACACCCTGTCCTTGTAATCCTGTAATCTTTTCTTTTTAAGAGTTTTTATTTAATTGAGATAAACAAAACTTACTCTACATTTATAATTTAATCTCTTACTCAAGGGGAAATATAAATCAGGCGTATAAAGAGCCAATTTAAGGATTCATTTTATTACACTTTCTCTTAACAAGGTTTAAGTTCCGTTAATGTTTCGAAAATAGTGTGTAATTCATTTCTACTTTAAATATCCCAGTTATTAGATCGCGTTTACACAGGAATGCGGAAAATCTTAAATGGATTTTAGGGAAAGAATTATGACTCCATACACAATCAGACGAATGTCCCAGTAACACTTTTGTCAATGGACTAAATTTATTAATGTAAGCATTGATATTTAAGGAGAATTTTATACATTTAAGCCCTGTGAATCTGTTTTTGCATGCTAAAAATGTTAAATAAGGCAGTATTTAATTTGTGCTTGCAAATGTAATGCATAGTGATGTAAAAGAGTGTAGTTTTGCAAACAGATGTTTTTAATGAAATTAGGAATGAATGAATCATAATGGTATATGTTTCTAAACATTAATAGTCTATTTAAAAGTTTCCACAAACAAGCTACATATTAATAGCCCAATTCATGAGACTGTCATCAACTATTATAAGACTGGCCGCATTAACTCCTTGAAGGACGGTGATACCGCTATTTCATCACATAATTTTAATCCTTTTTACCGACATTGACACTGGAATGTTTATTTGAAAATTCCATTTTTATTTAGTAAGCGAAAATTTGCTTTTACTTATTTAAAAATAAATTTGCTTTTAAATAATGGTGTCATTCAAGTATTTCACCATTTTACGAATACAGATAACTTGCCTCTGAAAGAGTCTGAAAAGAATTGAACTGATTATAGTTTTGTCATTCCCATAGGAAAAAATTAACTTCGCTCACATGAAAAGAATAAAATCAGGAGAGATATTTCAGGTCATTTGCCAAAGAACCAAAGAATTAGTTTTAATATTTGAAAGTATATCAAAGATTGTGTGCTCATTATTCATTCATTAAACTTTGTACACTGTAAAAAAAAGGGTCGATCTAGTAAAAAAATTTTAGTGATCCTTGTAATTACTAAAAAATTTTTTGTAATCTTACTCGGTTACAAGGAATCTGTAAGAATTACTAGAAAAAAGCTAGACGAATAGAGTTAATAGTTTTATATTTTTAATAGCTATTACTAAAACTTACTTGGCATGGTCGTGATAGCCTAGTGGTCATAGCACCGAATTCCAGGCTGAAAGTACCCGGGTACGATGTTGGACGCCACCAAATATGCACCGAATGTATGCAACGTAATTGTTAAAAACAGACTAGTTTGATTTAAATTTATGATATATATGATATATAATAAAGATATTTCAATAATATTGTTGACATATACATAGATTGCTATAATGCTCCTAACAAACACCATTTTTATTTATTTTCACTAAATTTACAAAATTATGCCTTTTTTGCTGATCTTTCTTGTTCTCTAGCAAAATTAGCACTTAAATAATACTTTACTTAAATTCTATTCAGAAATAAAGTAGAAAAAACTTATATTACTTTCAATCTTTAATCAGAGGTTTAATCTAATTATTAAAATAGCTACAGGTAATTTGTGCTCTCAATTCAAAATCTCAAAACACGCTCTATTGTATTATTTTCCTTTCTCTAGTATCATTTTCCTAGTTTTAGAAAGACTTTAGTTCTTATTTAACATGATGGCGTTTCCAGGACAATTTTGGAACCTAAAATTCGTTTCGCAAATTTAATTAGTTCGACTCGAAATGAAACCTGTTGTAACTTTTATGATTATTTAAGAGAAGAATACTTTAAAATTGCTGCCTGTCGTTTTGAAGAGGAACGAACATAAAAAGGTTTCATATTACAAAACTTTTCAAAAATTAAACTTTAAGTTTCACATTGTTTAACAACTGATAAGGAATATTTCAAAATTTTAAGAAACTTATTCAGCTTCAAAATATATAGTTTTATACCTCAGCAAATTACTGAATGTCGAAAGTTGCTTATGCAATACATTGCTAACACGAGATTAATACGAGGTTACTTGGTGCAATATAATTAAAGTACACTGTAAAAAAAATTCTGTAAAGTTACTAAAATTTTTCTAGGAAACTGTGATTCCTAGAACTATGTATGTAACGGATAGAGATATGCTCTGATAATCAAAAAATATGTACAGCTTCAAAATATATCGTTTTATACCTTAGCAAATTACTAAATGTCGAAAGTTGCTTATGCAATGCATTGTTAACACGTGATTAATACGAAGTTACTTGGTGCAATATAATTAAAGTACACTGTAAAAAAATTCTGTAAAGTTACTAAAATTTTTCTAGGAAACTGTGATTCCTAGAACTATGTATGTAACGGATAGAGATATGCTCTGAAAATCAAAAAATATGTACAGCTTCAAAATATATCGTTTTATACAGGGTTGTTTGGTTTAAACCAAGTTGGTTTAAACCGTGGTTAAAACCATGGTTTAAACCAAGTGGTTTTTTTAAAAAAACCATGCTGGTTTTTTTTCACCTGGTTTTTTTTATTCTTTTACCCAAATGTTTTATTTTACACATTATTGAAAAATGCAAAATCCAAATTATGAAGAAGCTACAAGCAAAGCTGTAGAAAAATGATGAATTAATAAGTTTCTAAAAGGACAAAAAATTTTAATCAACTCAACTTTTCTTGTAAGCTGTAAATGTATATGGCAGAATAACTATTTTTTTTTAATTAGCTGGTTAGAAAAAAACTAACCAGTTTTCTTTCTTTCTTTTTTTTTAAGGCCTATATGCATATATATATATATATATATATATATATATATATATATAGCCAGAAGGGCAGACTCGAATTAAAAATGCACTTTTATTATTTAAATTGCTTGATTAGTTAAGATTTACTAAGGATTTCATCATTTCAGAAATTCTTTTTGTTATGTATGCTATTGAATAATTAATTGGCAATGAGCTTTTTATTTGCTCTGTGATTAGTGATTTTAACAAGCCTTTGTTTTTTTTTTTTTTTTTTTTTTTTGCATTCTTACATTGGGATTGGGTTTTTTGCATTATAATTTTATTTTTTTGCCAGCCAGGTTGGTACAGTTCAAACCAATTAGTTTTTTAGAACAAATTTAATATAATATTTTCTCATTTTTGTAATTTAAGTGTTTCAAAATATTGGATGAAAGTAATTTCTATTTTTAAGTCATCTCAATAGTCACCATAAGACATAGTGAGTCTAGTCAAGGTCATGTTAGTATACATGTAGAATGCATATTTCATGCACTGATGAACATATCTGAAACTCTACAGAAAACACTTAAATCATGTAAATTTAGCAAAAATAAAATAGATGAAAAATATGCAATATTTAGATTTAAAAAATATTTTCCTTTGAGAAACGCAGATATACAGATAATGACATAAATGATCTTTAAAATTTCAGTCAAGCTCTAAAAGAAATTTTTCTTGATTGGAGGAATTATTTTTTAAGAATAATAAAAAAAAAAAAAAACTCAAGATATGAAGTCGAATAAGAAGACATTGAAAAATTAGGCACTAGTAAAGTACCTATTTACATTGACTAAAATATGCAAAAGATATATTTAAATCTTCTATTGCATAACCAAACACATTACTTAGATCAGTTAAGAAAATTGGCAGAAAGGGTGGAGGGGGAGGGGGGGGCAAGACAAGGTTTGCTTGAGACGTAATAGAAAAAAAGTCTCATAAAAATGCAATTTTTAGTTTAGATGTTTAAAAATACTAATTGTTATAATAGAGCATGCAGTCTGATGGCTGTTTAAATTCTTTGGTAGATGACAGCATTTATAAAGCTACTGTATATTTTAACATCAATGTTTTTCAATAGTCTAAAAAGCTGTTAAATAGATATTTTTGTTTATTTAACAGTCATCCTTTAACTGGTAGTTTTAGAAAACACAATGCTTGAAGTGTGTAAAGACTCTACAGCTAAATTCAAATCCTTCCAAAAATTCTTTATAAAAAGCTTTATTTTTCAATAAAAGATAATTAACTCATGCAATCTTCTAACAAAAAAATCAGACATCACATATAACAAGTATTTCAAATTAATTATTTTGAATAACCATTTGAAAATAATATATATGAAGTTTTATATATGAATCTATATCATATATTTATTTATAGTGCTAGTAATCAAAAGATTGTTCATTAAGATTTTCAAGGTATCAATGTTTCATTATGTAGCACATTTTATTTATGAAATATAAGACACAGCTTTTTCTAAAAATGTTTAGAATTTAAAGAATTTCAATTTTCTACATAATTGATTGTATATTAAATAATTATATTGATTAGAATTACCTTTAAATCAAATTATTACTTATATATTAAAAAATGTTTACTTTTGTTCATAAATTTCCATGCATATGTAACAGGAAAACATATTAAAAAAAACCCGGTTTAAACCAAAAAAACCTGGTTTAAACCAAAAAAACCATGGTTTTTGGTTTTTTTCAAAAAAACCCGGTTTTTTACCAACCCTGGTTTTATACCTTAGCAAATTACTAAATGTCGAAAGTTGCTTATGCAATGCATTGTTAACACGTGATTAATACGAAGTTACTTGGTGCAATATAATTAAAGTACACTGTAAAACAAATTCTGTAAAGTTACTAAAATTTTTCTAGGAAACTGTCATTCCTAGAACTATGTATGTAACGGATAGAGATA
This sequence comes from Maratus speculifer, assembly GCA_964019185.1. Taxonomy (NCBI): domain Eukaryota; kingdom Metazoa; phylum Arthropoda; class Arachnida; order Araneae; family Salticidae; genus Maratus; species Maratus speculifer. The sequence goes on from OZ025292.1 coordinate 419,271,819, forward strand.
TGCTCTGAAAATCAAAAAATATGTACAGCTTCAAAATATATCGTTTAAAATACCTTACCTTACCTTACCTCGTCAAAATACCTTAGCAAATTACTAAATGTCGAAAGTTGCTAATGCAATACATTGCTAACACGTGATTAATACGAGGTTACTTGGTGCAATGTAATGAAAGTACACTGTACAAAAAAAAATCTGTAAAGTTACTAAAACTTTTCTAGGAAACTGTGATTTCTAGAACTATGTATGTAACGGATAGAGATATGCTCTGAAAATCAAAAAATATGTACTAAGAATTTAGAATAAAGAAATAAGAATAGAAGTATACTAAAAATTTTTTAGGTTACTGGGATTCCAAAAATCTTTTATGTAAAAACAGCCCAGGTTATAGATAAATTTTAGTAAGATAACTGTAATTTTAGTAGACTCGTTTGTACAGTTACAGATTTCTGTAGCTTAAAAAATTACTTTTGTAGATTTACATATTTCTTTTACAGTGCAGAGGTAAAATGTTTGTATAAATACAGATTTCGGACACTTTACATCTGTAGGATTACAGATCTTTTATACAGTGTAGATAAACAACGTTGATAATAACGCCAGAATTCTAAATTATGAAACAAACCAGTTTCGGCATTACGCGTATCATACTCAGTGCGACCGTCGCATTTTGCACTGAGAATGGTACGCTTAAGGATGCTGGTAACTGACTTACCGAATTCCCCTCCGTAATGTTAAGTCTATGGGAGTGTTTGATGCATTCTTATATTCAAAATATCCCCTCAGGAAATACATATTTTTAACGTCTTCTTTCGGCGATCTCTTCCTAAAAGATGTCATTTTACTTACCCATAATACGTAGTATAGGGTAAGTCTTGCAATCGTTTGAAAAACTAAATTTTTTTGACGGATTTACACGTTTTAGATAGTGGAGATTCCTAAAAACATATTTTTAGGAAAAAAAATTGCCGTCCGCCTGTCTGTTTGTCTGTAAACGCTCTATCTCCCAAACAAAATGAGATAGAGACTTGAAATTTTGTATGTAGTTAGTATGTAAGAATGGGACGAAGCCTATTTAATATCAGCAACTTCGATTATCCGGAACTATTTTTTTCGGACTCTCGAAAAATTCGTTCTGATGAAAGGTATATAAAAATTTTCGAATTTTTTTTGTTCTAAGGATTGGACGTAAAAGGCAATAAAATAACACACATTTTGCATATAGAACGAAGTCAATTGGATTATTAGTTGCCGAGATATTTGTAATTCTGTTTTCCACATTCTTCGATTTTTCATGACCCTGTATTTCATTCAAATTTCAATTCAGAGGTATATTTTAATTGGAAATGAGACGCTTAATCCGACACAGTTAATTGTTAGTTAATAGAGTTATTATTTTTGGAGTTATAAGGGTGTTTCTTTTACGCAGTTCGATACTACTTGAGTAGTTTGGCGTTTTATATAATTTGTTGAAAGTGGTACATCAGCAGTTCTTTAATACAGCATTACTATGTATATTAACAATATTTAAGTTTTGTTTATGAATTGCAATGCATTGTATAAATAGTTTTCACATGTTTTATTTTCATATACATATCCATGATGGGTAAGTATTACGGTGGCCCCCAATGACTAGTTTTTCTTAGTTTTCAAAATATTTCTAAAATCTATGATGAATTTAATATTTTATTCGTTAAAAACTGACGAACTGGAAGTAAAATTTTAACACTTTGTATAAAATTAAGCTTTGATTTTAGAAATATTTTGAAAACTAAGAAAAAAATGACATCTTTTAGGAAGAGATCGCCGAAAGAAGAAATAAAAAAATATTAATATCCTGAGGAGATATTTTAAATGTAAGAATGCATCAAGAACCCGTAAACTTAATATTACGGAGGGAAATTCGGAACGTGAGTGAACTGTAGATTTAAACCTTTCGTGGTTATAAGCGCGTATACGCGCCCAGAATACCACTTAATTTGAATTGCGAAATGCCATACTGACACCGGAATTTTTAAATAAAAATTTTAATTTTACAAAGAACGTAAAAAAAAAAACATTTATATATTATGAAATAAATTTGTTTTTAAATTCCGGTGTCATTCAATCATTTTAGTATTTTATGAATAGAAGTGCTTTAACCGTCAAAGGGTTAAACCTTTAGACTCTGGCGTCTATTACACAAATTTTATTTGGTCGACACCATTATTTCAAAAGAGGTTAACTTTCAATCACACAATATAAACTAGTCAAAGGTGGCAATCCCAAAATGTTCTTCTATGCCTCTATATTAATATTTCAAAATTCGCTATCACAATGCCAAAATGGCATTATTGCAATCATGAGAAAAAAAAATTCTGTAAAACTACTAAACTTTTTCTAGGAAACTTGGATTCCTAGTTCTTTTTATGTAACTCTAACAGCAAAAATTCATGTAACAAAATAGTTAACATGAATTTCTGCTGTTGCCATTTCATGAAAATTTCTAGAAATCTTAGTTTCTTAGAAAAAGATTAGTAGTTTTACAGATTTTTTAATTACAATGTAGGGGGAATTGGGGCACGTTGATATACTCCCTCTACTGCTCACAGGGTCATTACAGGAAGTTTCACAGCAGCTCCAAAAGGTAATGCTAGTGCACTCAACTACATACAGAAAGTCTTGGAATGATTCAATAGTTTGATGAAATGGGACGGGTGATTTATTGTTTTTGTAGGTCAAAAGTAAATTTGAGTTGTACAACTGAAATGCTATTATACAACTGTTCTAGTATTTTCAACTTAAAAAAAAATACTCTCCCTGGCAATTAAAGCTACTCTTTATCATTTCAAATGAAAATCAAATTTCAAATTCTCTTAATTGCTTTATGGGCGTTAATGCCAACATAGTGAAAAAGATTCCATGCCAGGAATCGAACCCGGGCCATCAGTATAGCGCACAAACGTTCTACCGACAAAACCACATGGAACGACGGCAGCCGTGGAATTTTCTCACTCTTGCGTGTTGGCAAGGCTACATTCGCAGTAGAAGAAGGAATTTATTACTGAGGCAAACACAGAACTCAAATAGGACCAGCATCGATGAATCTAATAATGCATAGAATTTTTTTTTTTTTTTTTTTTTTTTTTTTTTTTTTTTTTTTTTTTTTTTTTGAGAGAGAGAGAGAAAATTCGCCTTAAATACAACATTTCAAATGAAAATCAGATTTCAAATCCTTTTAATTGCTTTATAGAATATAAAGATATAATACTCACTATGTTGGCATTAACGCCTATAAAGCAATTAAAAGAATTTGATTTTCATTTGAAATGTTGTATTCAAGGCAAATTTTCTCTCTCTGAAAAAAATTTCCATGCATTAATATATTCATCGATGCTGGTTCTGTTTGAGTTCTGTGTTTTCCCCAAATCGGTGGCTCACAGAATAGATTCAATCTTGTGCTGCGAATGTAGCCTTGCCAACACGCAATAGTGAGAAAGTTCCAGGCTGGTTGTCGTTCCATGTGGTTTAGTCGGTAGAACGTCAGTGCGCTATACTGATGGCCCGGGCTCGATTCCCGCCGTGGAATATTTTTCACTATGTTGCATTAACGCCTATAAAGCAATTAAAAGAATTTGAAATTTGATTCAATTTGAAATGTTGTATTCAAGGCGAATTTTCTCTCTCTGAAAAAAAGTTCCATGCATTAATACTCTTTATTAGTTCCTCATTCTTTATTGTTAGATAAATTATGAAGTGTTAGATTTGAGACTCATTTTATTCAAAATGGCTGTATTGGGTACATTGATACAGTCTATGTCGGGACACATTGATACAACCTAAATCCTTTTCTAGCTCATTTTTTAATTACCTTTTATTTTTATTTTTTTTACCATACATTCTTTAATCCAACAATTTTTCGCCAAAAATTCCTAATATTAGTTTTTATTGAAGTGAAATAGCTCTAATTTCTTTATATTAGAACATTTTACAGTATTTTTGCAAACAGAAGACGTACGAACTTACCCAACATCTAGTGCTAATAGAACTAACATAAGAAAAGGACGGCAGCCTGGAAAATCTCAAATTTATATCGACTCTACAGAGAAAAAAAAATTTTCGACATGAGAAATGTTAAGTAAGAGAAACAAGCTGCAGAACGGTACAGGATAATTATATTATAAGCAGAATTTTTAATATAATTACCCTTTATTTTCTGTTTGTAAACCGATTTATAAACAGAAAACCTGGTAATGTTTTCATCTTTAATAAGAAAAAAAGATAATGCTAGGGTTGAAGTGTTAATCTGCCACGTAGATGGGGCACATTATACAAATGATTTTTTTTTTTTTTTAATTACAGGCAAAAATAATATATAAAACAACGATTATACATTTTTATAACACACTACACAAGTTTTCCTGACACCACATGGGAAAAATAACTTGGAATTTCTGCTTTCTGGACACCAAAAAAATTCTTTGAAAAAAGCTGTATCAATGTACCCCAACTTCCCCTACGTGCATTAGGTCTTTAAATATGACTATCGCTGAAATAACGTAAATCATGTAAAATGTAGCATAGCAGTACTACATGTTGGGTAATTCACACTGGAAACTAATTTTCATTAGCTTATGTCAACATGTAACTGAATCTAAAGTTTGATAGAAATCCGTGCATTAGTTATTGAGATAGGGTAGCGACAGAAATAGTGATAAATGCAGCAAAGCTGCGCAACTTGTTGGGAGATTTACATCAAAATATTAATAGCATTAAGTCATATTAAGGATTAACTGAATCTGAAACTTTATTAAAATCCGAGCATTATTTTTAGAGATAAAGTTATTGCGGAAATCTTAACAAATGCAGCACACCATTAGCATTGAGCAATTTACACCAAAAAATAGAAAACGTCAAATTATGTCAACGACTAACTGTATCTTGAGTTTGATGAAAATCCGTGCATTAGTTTTTGAAATTGAATTCTTGCAAAAATCGTAAAAAAAGCTGCATAGAAGCGCCATCTGTAGAGAGATTTACATCAAACTAAAGAAAATTGTAATTTATAACCATGTACTATCTAAATCTGAAGTTTTATGAAAATGCATGTATTAATTATTGAGGTAGAGTTATTGCGAAAATCATGAAAAATATTACATAGTAGTGCCACATATTGAGCGATTTATGACAAAAACTAATCAGCACTAGCTTATATCAGGAACTAACTGAATGCAACTTTTTATTACATTCCGTACATTAGTTTTTGAGATAAAATGCCCACAAAATGTGTGTCACATACAGACAGAGTCGCAGACTCACAAAAATACATTTTGTATAAACATGCACTGTAAAAAAAAATCTGTAAAGGTACTAAACTTTTTCTAGGAAACTGGGATTGCAAGAACTTTTCCTGTAACGGTAACAGCAAAAATTCAAGTCTCAGAATCAGTTACATGGATTTTCCCTATTATCGTTACATGAAAAGTTCTTGGAATCCCAATTTCCTAAAAAATGTTTAGTACCTTTACAGATTTTTTTTACAGTGTGTTTTTGGTATCTCCGACCTCTAAAACATGCAAAACCATTGGAAACTGAAAGTTCAAATTTTTTAATAATCCAAAATTTTACGGTAGAAGAAAGTAAAAAAGCTCTAATTAAGTAAGACATATTTTATTTTCCTTCATTACTGGCGCCAAAAACAAATTTTGCAAAGACAGATGATATTCACTAAGACGAGTGTAAGTAGGTTGACCCTTATACTCACTACCTAAATTACATTATAATACTCATTATGTGTCAGAAATCTGGCCAATAGAATCGCTCTAATTGATTATTGACAGTCCAAAGAATAGAATAATACTTATTTTGTCCACATCTGATGGCTGCATTTGGTAAAAAATTAGAATTTCTTTTTCCGAAACGAAAATAAAAAATTCTATCAAGCTATTAAGGCAAAATTTTCTCTTTTCTTATTTTTTACTGAATATTAAAAATATTAATATAAAGAATGTTGCAGAATTTCAAGCAGATAAAATTAATTAATTTAAGTTCATATACAGTCGACTCTCGTTAATTCAAAATCGGATAATTCGAATCTTCGCTTAATTCGAACTATATATGAAGTCCCGAAATTTTCAGTGGCAGAATAACGTTAAAATTTTTCATTAATTCAAACTCATTTTCTCTTGACTTCGTTTAATTAGAACTAACAAGAATTCCGCCTTTTCACTTTTCTCTTCTTATTCACGGTTTTCAGATCATTTGAATAACTTTCTTTTTTTGATTTTTGTGAAAATTGTTCTGAACAAGTATACATATAATCCAATGCATTTGATATCCACTTTCTTAGTGTCCCGTCTTCCATTAGTGACGCTTTAATTTTTTTTTCCTTTGTGATTGTTTATAATCTTTTAATTAGTTTATGTATTTATACATTCTAATTTAATATTAAGTTTAGAAAACACTATATCATTCATTCTTTTGAAATAGTTCCATAATAAGCGTATTATCATTTCATATTTTCCATAATTTGAACTTCGGATAATTCGAATATTTCTTGTGGTTCCGACGAGTTCGAATTAACGACAGCCGACTGTAATTACAAAATATAGCAATACAATATTTAAAAAATCTAATCGTGTACATAGAGTACACGCCATAACATATAAAATTTTAGATCCTAATTCGAAATTTAAGTTTTATTACTACTCTTCCCGTGTCTAATAGACACATTTATAAAATTTCAAATGAATTTTTTCAAAAAAAAAAAAAAAAAAAGAAATAAAATAAAGAATACTACGCAGTTAAACTGATGGCATTGAGCTCACAGGCTACAAATACTAATTGTACATTAAAGCCTTATATTTTCAAGTGTTAATTCCGTTCGAAAAACAATTAAGAAGGGGAAACAGCTCTCCCCTTTCGTCTTTTTTTATACTTAATCACTGAACCTCCTATACTATCAAAGACATGCTTTATCATATAAAAAATCTATATCCAAAATTCAGAGCAAATGAGATAATTCTTAATAAAAACCCATTTAGCATTTATATAATTTAAAAGGAGTTATCCCTATCACTTATACTTAACCATTAAACTTCCAAAACTATTCAGAGATTTGAACGAAATCTGAAAATTGTGCTTGAAAAACCCATTTATATAAATTAAGAGGGGGGGGGGGGCTTTAGAACCCCTGTTCCCCCTATTTATACTTATTCAATGAACACCTAATAACAGTCACGGAATCGCCTCATCAGAATGATCCTAATCTAAATTTTGAACGAAAACTTAATTCTGCATGAAAACCCCATTTATATCAACTAAGGGAAGGGGCATGAGCCCCCCGTTCTGCCTCTTATACATATCGAATGAACTCCAAAAGCCAATAAGGGAAGCGCCTTGTCAGGATATACCTACATACAAAATTTCAAGTGGATCGGATATTTTTATCACGAGTTATCGCGTTACGCACAAACGTACATACAGAACGGACGGGCACATAAGCTCTCAGGCTATGATAGCCTGTGAGCTAAAAATGTGCAGCGAAGGGTTAATGAAACCGAAACTACGGTGTTAGAAAGACTCATCCATATACAGTCGGTTTTCGTTAATTCGAACTCGTCCGAACCAAAAAAATTGTTCTAATTATTCGGTGTTCGAATTATGGAAAGTATGAGAGGAAAACATGTTTAAAGGGATACACTGTAAAAAAAAAAAAGGGTCGATCTACTAAAAAAAACTTTAGTGATCCTTGTAATTACTAAAAAATTTTTAGTAATCTTAGTCGGTTACTAGAAAATCTGTAAGAATTACTAGAAAAAGTTAGCAACGAATAGAGTTAATAGTTTTATATTTTTAAAGCTCTTACTAAAACTCAGTTGGTGTGGTCTTGATAGCATAGTGGTTATAGTAACAGACTGCAGGCTGAAAGGTCCCGGGTTCGAAACTTGCCGCTGCCAAATACGCTTCGAATGTATGTAGTGTCTCGTTAATAAAGGGATTAAGAAAATCTTGTCGGAGCAGGTAGGAATGTTTGGTGCTGCCATCTATCGCGGTTTTGCCGAAAGTCTTCTGCTTCAGAAGTCTGGATGCAGCTCGAAGGAAGCTCCCTGCCCTTCGGGCGCACATAATGGTTATTAAAAATAATTTTGGAGCTATTACTAAAATTTGCTTGGTGGTTCATACCAAAAATTTTTAAGTTAGTTATACAAAAAATTCTTTTGTTCAGCTTACAAAAGAAATGCTTGTTTCACTAGCAAAAAAAATGTTTGTAAGGGTTACTAAAAAATTCTGTGGAATACAAATTTACTAAGAAATTTTTAGTAACCTCTTGAATTTTTTTTTACAGTGTACTATAACAACGGATTTAATCCTACAGTATTTTAAAAATTTATTTTGGCTGTTACCATTAGAATATCGCTAAATACTAAATTAAAAGTTATAAATACATAAACAAATTAAGGGGTCAGGTACCCTTTGAAGAATCCAAAAATCGATTTTTTTAAAAATAGCTTATAATTAAGTATGATTCTTTAGGAACATTTAAAAAAAAATTCGCATTAGAAGAAGAAATATCTTTTTAAAAGTTTGCGCTTTTCCTATGTGCTCAATGAGTGATTTAAACTTTAACGTCAATTTTCTCAAAACAACGATTTTGATCATTGCGCGCATGATTTTTGAAAAATAATTGCGTAGAATTTCACAAAATTTTCGCTGAATGTATTAAAAGTATATAGGCACAAAATGACCTATTATTGTGCTCCTCAAATTAAAAGTTTAGAATTCACGACTACTTTCGTGTAAAAAATATCTCGATATTTCGAACATTTTTTTTATATAATTTTTTTCTTTTTATCTATAAGTTTGTTTGTTTTTTTATCGTAGGTCATTTTGAAAACACATTATATCTCTACTCATAAAAATAAAAACCTTGGATTGTTTTAGCCATTCAAATTTGAAAAATCGTGCGCGCAAGGCATACAAGAATTATTTTTTCGTAAAAATTGTATTATATTTAAAAATAATTTCAAAATCATTGCATATGTGTATACTTTTTTTAATAACTTTATCTAATAAAATAAATCTTTCTTAGTATGTGTTTTCAAATTTATAGTTAAAAGTCAATTAGATACAGAGTGACTGCAATTCTTACAGAGGTCACTTTTTCACGAATTTTGTTAGTTCAAAGGGTACCTGACCCAAGGGATTAGGATCAAGCAGGGCTAGATTGGCAGGTCATTGATGGACAGACGGAGCACTTAAGAAAGCGAATATCACATGCATGAGTATATGCATACTAATTTTAGAACAACTCTGACAAAAATTAAAGAAAGAAAGCTATTTTAAGGATTTGGAATCTGAGCTAAAGTAAGGAAAAAGGAAAAATCCGAATTCTAGTTAGTTCGAATTAAACGAATTCAAGAGAAAATGAGTTCGAATAAATGAAAATTTTTAACGTTATTCTGCTATTGAAAATTTCGGTACTTCATGTTTAGTTAGAATTAAGCGAAGATTCGAATTATCCGATTCCGAATTAACGAGAGCCGACTGTACATTGAGTTATTTCTTATTTTTTTAACAAACAAGTTTTGCTAGAAAACATGTTTTGTGAATAGATTATTCCCGAAAGTCGGAAACAAAAAGAAAATTCCGTTCATTCCTAGCACAAATGCGTATTGGCTCTATTACTAGTAAAAAAAAAAAAAGAATTATTTTTTAAAAAGAACAATCCAAAATTCGACAAGTTAAGGTTTTATAATATATTTTATCTTATTTTATTTATTTAATTTTAACTGTTTGTAAAATAGTTATTGTACTCGGTAGAGAACTGGGAAATCTGAAGTGCATCTGAATCTTTTTATATGTTCAGTTCCTCAACTTATTTTTCGTTCTTTGATTGTTGCCACGGTGACAAAAAAAAGTAATAAAACTTTAAATAATAACAATAATTTGAAAAAAAATTGATAGAGATTTCAAACAAATTTCCTTTAAAAGTCTATTTTTTCTAAACGCAACGGTGTAAAAATTTAAAATGTGCGAATTTAGAAGTTTACAAATTCGCAGTTCCGAGATTGTAAAACTGAAATTTCATTTAAAATTTGTTTATGATGTGTCCAGGAATATTAGAGTTTAATCGATGAAGTACGTAATATGAGGTGTTCATAAGTCTGCCTGATTAACTCCATCAAATAAAAATACACATATTAAACAGTTGAAGTTGTATATCTATAAACTACTGTTTTTTTTTTATCTTTGATCTAGGAATATTAATGTTCAATGCATGGTGTACATAATATAAGACTTGTTATGACCATCATAAAAATGATGTTTACCATTATTATTCATTTAAATATAGAATTTATTTATAAGTTTTAAAATTTGAGTCTTTGAAAACATTATTTTCCAAAATGTCGTTGTAATTTGTTAAATTATTTTTTTTTTAAGATAAGAAAAAAAAATGTATAAACCAGCAATATAAAAATAGAAAAACCTTCGAATTTGCAAATACAGATATAACTTTTTTACGAACAATATTTCTTTTTCACTCATTTAAAAGTATTCACATTTTTTTAGAGTTATTAAAAATATCCGCAATTAAAATATACTTTAAATTAACACATTTAAAATAGATAATTTAATTAAAATATTAAATGGACAAAAAACTGATTTTACTCAAAAAAATCCCATAAAAAATTATATTCATCTTTTCATTCTTGCAATCTACATAAAAATATTTGTAATACATGTTTTTATTAACTTTTCAAAATTGTGTGATTATTTATTTTTAATCTGAAAGAAAATTCTTTTTAAAATATGTTGTTAAAAATACGTTCTATAAAATAATAAGAAATATGTTGTGATTCTCAAAGTTTTTTAGTAAAATATTTATGATTTTATTTCTTTTAAGCCAGAAATGAAAATTGCCTTTTATTATTCTCAATTAGTATGTTTTTTGACTCGACAAAAAATTTTCAGGAGATATGTTCAACAATGCTTTAGAAAAGTATACCAAACAAACATATTGTATACAAAAAATAAAAAACAAATTTAAAAAGTTAATTAGTTCTTGAAAATTAATTTCTTTTCATTTATATATGGTATATAATGTGCATATTTGATGTAAATCCTATGCAAAAAAAAATCATGTAAAAATATTAAAATTTGAGCGAGATATTTAAAAAGAACGCCCCCACAGACTTTACATTATCAACCGGGTCTTTTTCGTGCCTAGGTGGGGCCTTAAATGCAATTCTTTGAACAATATTGTGTTACAATAATAGGAGAATTTTAAAAAAATGCGTAAAACAAAAACATCCCGTTTGACAGATTTTGAACGTCATCTACATACTTCACGGATAAAATCATTTTTAATATTTAGTGCATTTATACCCAATCAAATATGAGATACATTTTTTTTATTGTTTACTTCAAAGGGAAAACAAAATAGCTTCTCCTTTTCAGTGATCAAACTTAAAAGTGAATAAAATTAGTTTTGCATAATAAGTACCCCGTACATGTTGATTGTTATGTAATTTTATATCATAAATACCGTGATTTGGCAGCCCTTCAAATATAAAAACGGCGACATAGGAGAGCATTCTTTGTATTGTACACACTGTAAAAAAAAAGGGTCGATCTACTAAAAAAACTTTAGTGATCCTCGTAATTACTAAAAAATTTTTAGTAATCTTAGTCGGTTACTAGAAAATCTGTAAGAATTACTAGAAAAAAGTTAGCAATGGATAGAGTTAATAGTTTTACATTTTTAATAGCTATTACTAAAACTCACTTGGTGTGGCCTTGATAGCATAGTGGTTATAGTAACGGATTCCAGGCTAAGAGGTCCCGGGTTCGACACCGTCAAAGACGTCCTGAATGTATGTAGTGTAAGTACTCGTTAATAAAGGGATTATGAAAATCCTGTCAGAGCAGATAGCATTTTTGGTGCTGCCATCTATTGCGGTTTTGCCGAAAATCTATCGCTTCAGAAGTTTGGATGCAGCTCCTATCCTTCGGGCGCACGTAAAGGTTATTAAAAACAATTTTGGAGCTATTACTAAAATTTTCTTGGTGGCTCATACTAAAAAATTTTAAGTTAGTTATACAAAAAATTATTTTGTTCAGTTTACAAAAGAAATGCTTGTTTCACTTGCAAAAAAAAAGTTTGTAATGGTTACTAAAAAATACTGTGGAATACAAATTTACTAAAGAATTTTTAGTAACCTCTTGAATTTTTTTTTACAGTGCACGCTAAAACACAGTAATCATCAGTTGGTCAGAAGATGTGACAAAATTCAAAATTTCATGGAATTATGTGCGTTAGCTCTTGGGTTATAAGCTTTTGCAATATTTCCGTAACACAAAAGCAGAAAAACTGGTGACGTACAAATTTTATCCCGAACCGAAAACATTTGAATCCATCAAAAGTGTTCAACATAATAAAAAAAAATAGTATTTTGATGCGAAATCACATATCGTTTTAAAAAATCCTGTTTTATTTTAACACATTCGCTGCAGCTCACGCGAAAGCGCGTGATATGGCGTCAAAGTTAAGGGGCCACTCACGCGCCAGCGCGTGATGTGGAGGGATATTCAATAGCCAGTTACGCGCTGGCGCGGGAAAATCTTTCACTGATTCTTTGTTATAAAAAGTAAGTTGGTTTCTGGGAAAAACCCACTTCTACAATGCGGCATTAACTATCATCACATCTTCATGTAAGTGGCAGCGAACGTGTTAATAAATATTACTTTTTTATACCATGACATCAGAAATGCGTGTTACTAAACATGAAATACTCTTTTGAAACGCAATGCAAAAATCGCATACAATTTAAAAACAAAACATATGGAACTATCCTAGTATAAGTTATGTTAAAGATGATTGTTCAACATAAGGAAACTCTAAAATATACCTTTTGAGAATTGTACTTTACGTAAATTTTAACGTATTTCCTCATCAGTAAATTCCAAATTCTCAAGACAAAAATGAAATGAATAATGTCCTTCAAAATGGTAGAAAAAACGTCTCTTTAGTCAAATCAGATTAATAATTCTAATGCTGCAAAAATCTTTTTTTTATATTCAGGTGTCTTTCGAACCTATGAAGGATTCTGGAAAACCTCTAAATCATCAAAACTAGCAAATCAAAAATTTTCCACTTTCTTCTTACGGATATACAACACACACGCAAAAAAATAATATTGTAATGAGAAAACTGATATAGTTTTAAATTATCATCTTTTACTTTATTAAATGCTCCTTCCTCTCCCATGACATCACAAGTACTGCGTTATTAAAAATAAAAATCTTGAAACGTAATGCAAAAATCTTATTCACAATTTAAAACAAAACATACAAAACTATCTAAGTAACTCTCTTAAAAAGTCAGCCACAAAATAGCTCAAGTTGAGCTTGTAATCCACTCATGTCAATGTTGAAGGGCAGCTTCTCAAAAAAGAATTGAAATAACTCGAGTTTAACCAATTTAAATGAGGTTGAGCTATTTAAATAACCAATTTAGATCAAGAAGATTTAATCGTTTGAAAAACAACTCTTTTATGATCGAAAAAATTACAGCTCTTTCATGAGAAGCCAAATCAGCTCTTTCGTTTTAAGAGTGTAAGTTACATTAAAGATGGTTATGATAAACATAAGGACACTACTGTAAAATACACTTTTGAAAATTATACCTTAAATTAAATAAATCTAAAGGCCGTCTGCACTTCAATAAGTTCCGTATTCTCAAAGCAAAAGTAAAATGAATGCTGTCCACAAAAATCGCACAAAGAACGTCTCTTGAGCAAAATTAGATTGATAATTCTGTAAGTGTATTCTTAAATCAAAAAGGGCAATTTTGTAACAGAAGATTTAAATTATTTTTACTCGGAAATGCATTAAACTAGCAGGTGTTGTTGTTGAGAAACTATCGAATTGCACTCATTTTTCAGTTTTTAGGTGCGTTCGTAATTATGTAAATATGTAGCACCTATTGTTATCGCTCAGTCCGTCCGTCTGTCCGTCTGTCTGTCCGTCCATCTGTCCGTCCGTCTGTCTGTCCGCATATAACAACGTAAAAACTACCCAACCGAATCGTTTGAAATTTAAAATAGATAATTATAACATAATTTTGTCGAGTCATTTCAAATTTTATGAAAATCGGATGGATATATCAATTACAGGGACAATCAAAAGGATTCCGTTAAATTACGATCAATGGGGGAAAAAGTTTCAAATGCATTTTAATCATTTGAAATTTAAAACATATAATTATTGCGTAATTTTGTCGAGTCATTTCAAATGTTAAGAAAATCGGATGCATAGATCAATTACAGGGACAATCAAAAGGATTCCGTTACATTACGGTCAATGGGGAAAAAAGTTTCAAATACATTTTAATCGTTTGAAATTTAAAACATATAATTATTACGTAATTTTGTCGAGTCATTTCAAATGTTATAAAAGTCGGATGTATAGATCATTTACAGGGACAATCAAAAGTATTTCATTACATTCACATTTCATTACGGTCAATGGGAAAAAAAAGTTTCAAATGCATTTTAATGATGTTACACTCATTCCAACATAATAGAATTGGCATGAATCTATGAAATATATACTAAAATATGCATTCTGTACAATCTGTGATGCAAAGAGTTTTTATTATTAAATTACAGGGCCACACAAAAGTAATCCACTACATAATGTTTTACGGGGAAACATTGTTTAGGGCGTGTTTTAATTATATTCAACTATTTCACATTTTATGAATAAGATATATGTTGCTGAGGTGTAATAAAAATTACTTCCTGCATATTTACAGAAACACAAAGATTTCGACTACTATACTGTATCCGAAGTACGCTCTACTATATCAGCAATATCTGAATATTTTTAAAACTTCGATATCGTACGAACGCACCTCATTTGCTACGTTCACGTGCAATTTCCAACTTGTTTGTAAATTCAATTGATATTTCAGAACAAGCCGCCAAAATTGACGTTTTTTACTCATTTTTCGAGAAAAACAGAAAAGAGTTAACGAAAGGGTAAAAATTGCGTGATCACGTGATCAAAATCACTCATAAATCGATAGGTAATTTAATTATCATAAAATGGGAAAGTCAATTCCATTTCAAAGAGCTTCTATAGTCAAATCTTCCAATTTGATATCTTTCTGTAAAAAAAAAAATAATAATAATTTGTAAATGTTTCACGACGTTTTGCGTTTGTTGAACATGGCAGTTGAGAACACCCTTAAGCAGCAATGTCATTTTTCCTATTTAAACATCTTTCGAACCTATAAATGCTACCGAAAATATTTAAATTTACACTGAGAAAAAAATATGTTTCTGGCATATAGAATCAAAGAAATGGCTCTAGAAAAAATAGTTCCATGTCATCCCTATAAATTTTAGTTCCATTTCTTAGAGAGTTCCAGAGTCTCTTACTAGAATTCAAGAAGGTTTTCCTATATTTTTGTTATCAAATTTATCTAAAAATCTCTTCAAATAAATGCGAACACAAGAGATCTGATTTAGTAACTATTATTATAGCTTAAGAAACCATTCCTAAAATCAAGCGATAATTTATCGCTATCGAAACGGTTCAATGTCGTTTCGTCTCCTAGAAAAGAAGAGACTAGAAATGTCAAGTCATTTCGCCTATTCAGCTTAGTTGTTTACCCTACTCGCATAGTTTGGACATCTATATTTCTAGTTTAGGTATTTAGAAAGTGACTAACTATTCATTCTAGGTGAAGGCGGCATATTTTTTTCCTCAGTGTATCAAAAGTAGCAAATCGAAAATTTTCAACGTATTTTCTTCTTACGAATATATAACATACACACCAAAAAATAGCATTGTAATGCGAAATAACATATAACTTTAAATTTTCATATTTTACTTTATTACACATTCCTCTTTCCTTACATTTCCTTGCTGAGATGCTAAAAATAAAATACTCTTTTGAAACGTAATTCAAAAATCTTAAGCATAATTTAAAACAAGACATATATAACTATCCAAGTAAATTACAATACAGATGATTATGATAAAAATAAGAAATTGTAAAATGTACCTTTGAGAATTGTACCTTAAGGTTAATAAATTTGAACACCTTTCCTTGTTTCAAAATCAAATTCTGGAGAAGAATGTGGAATGTATACTGAACATCAAAATAGTACAAAAAACGTCTCTTGAGAAAAATTAGATTAGTAATTATTTACGCAACAATGTAGTTTTTTTTTTCAATTTAATCATCTTTCGAACATATAAATGCCATCAAAAATATTTAAGTCCATCAAAAATAGCAAATAAAAAAATTTCAACATACTTTCTTCGTGTGATTATGTAACACACACATAAAAAATAGAATTGAAATGCAAAATCAGATATAGTTTTAAATTATCATCTTTTAATCTATTAAGTATCCATTTGTATCCTATGACAGCACAAGCGCAGTGTTACTAAAATTTAAAAAAAAAATTATTTGAAATCGTAAAGAAAAAAGTTTGTACACGATTTAAATCAAAATATATAGAACAATCTAAGTAAGTTACATTACAGATGATTATGATAAACTTAAGAAAACTGCAAAATACACTTTTGAGAGTTTTTACTTAAGTAAAATAAATATGAAAGCCTCTTTTCTTCAATAAATTTAAAATTCTCAAGGTGAAAGTGCAATGAATACTGTCCATAAAAATAGTAAAAAAAATGTGCCTGGAGAAAAGTTTAGATTAATAATTCTTTAAGCAACATTATATATATTTTTTCTATTTGAGCGTCTTCAAACCTATAAATGCTACCAAAAACATTTAAATCGATGAAAAGAAGGCAATCGAAAATTTCCAACATATTAGCTCCCTTTTGTGCTCATTTTTTAGTCAGCAATTAAAATTTTGTCGCTAGAAAATTGTGTTATGTTACAGAAGCCATTCATAAAATAAAGCGATGTATCATTAAACTGTTAAATACTTACTAATAATCTCTATTGAATTTTTTAAAACTTCTAAGCACTACTTATTGTCAATCTTTTTACCGTCGTATATGGAAAAAATTACTTTCAAATGTAATTTGCTTGAAAATTGAATCCTAATTTACTTTTGAGATATTGATTTTCTTTTTAGTTTCAGCTCCATTTCTTTGTTTTTGGCTGTCTCCATTTCTTTAGAAAAGAAAAGAAAAAAAAAACTTGTAGAATTTTAATTATATCTTTTGTTGGTGTTTTCCCATAGCAACTGAAACAAAAAAAAAATTTAATTAAAGTACGTTCTATTTTGAAAAAATATAAATGAATGATTTCTAATAAAATATGGAACTACTATAAACTATATTTAACTTTAAGTTTTTATATTAATGTTACAAACAAATGAAGGCATGTACATCATTACATAGTTTTTTTTTTTTTTTTTTTTTTTTTTTTTTTTTTGGCGAGGTTCTTATATGACGACATCGGTTTTTGTTGGGTTTTTTTATTATTCAGTGATAATGACGTCTTATGCATACCTTTGTGTAACGTCACCATCTGCACTGTAGATGTTGTTTAAAGACTGGATCGTAAATGTGGAATTCTTCAGCGGATGCGAATGGCGTCATTTTGTATAAAATAAGAGCGTATGTTTTAAGTCCTAAAACTGAAATATGTATTGCACATTTCATATTCATGTTAAATGAATGTTTGTTTTTTCCATCGACAACAATTCTAAATTCTGAAAAAAAGTAGAGTCCTTGTTTTAAAGTTTTAATTTTATAAATATATATCAAAAAAATAAATAGTGCTTTGATGTAAAATCAAATACAGCTTTAAATGATCATCATTTACTTTATTAAATATTATTTTCTGTCTCATTACAGCATAAATACTAGCTGCTAAAAATAAAAAATAAAAACTCTTTTAAAATGTAATGGAAAATTTTACCCATAATGTAAAAGAAAATGTACAGAACTATCCAAGTAAGTTAGATTAAAGATGATTATGACAAACATAACGAAACTATAAAATACACTTTTGAGAATTGTAACTTAAGTTAAATAAATCTGAACGCGTCTCCTTATCAATAAATTCCAAATTCTCCAGACGAATGTGGAATGAATGTTGGCCATAAAAATAGTACAAAAAAGTATCTTGAGCAAAATTAGATTTATAATTCCTTAAGCAACAGTATCATTTTTTCTACTTAAGCATCTCTTGAATCCATTAATACTAGATATAGAAAAAATAAATACTTTTAGCATTTAATTACTAATGTAAATCATTGTTTTTTTAATATGCCATTATAAATATTATTGCCATTTATGAATATCAATTGTGTGGTTATGAAAATGAATAAGGTTGATTTTTTATTTCCTTATTCCTTGCAAAATTATTTACTCACATATTTATTTTATACATTTAATTACTATAATGAACGAGAAAGAAAGATTATGTATCACACTCAGATTATGAAATTGTGTCCAACGTACTAATCGAACCTTTTTTTAAGATTAAAGAAGTAGAAAATAATAACAAAAGACGTAAAATTAATGTATAATTAATCACAATTTAATTATAAATTATAAATAAACAGTAATAAATAATGAATAAACAATTTAGAAAACTAATAATACAGAGGAAAATTCAATGTTTTCGATTACTTCACCCAGAATGTAGTTCGTTAGAATATGTATTCATGCGAAATTCCAAATCTTTTATCTGTCCAAAGTTTTCGATTTAAAATGACAATTTGAAAATGTGGTATAAAAAATCGCAGGCTATCCAAAAAAAAAAAATAATAATAATAATTGCGGAAGGCATGGCACTTAACTATAATCAAAGTCTTTAAATGTTGAAACATTTACGACTACAAAGCGTTTAAAGTCAACAGAAACTATTTATAAGCTAGGAAGTGTAGTTCCAAAATTCAAAAACTCATTCACGTAACAAATTCCTTTTTTTTCATTTTTGAGTATGTTTTAGTTCTTAAACTTAATCTTTCGATATTCTGGAAAAATTTTATGCCGAAAATTCATACTAAGAATGTAAAGGAAATAATTTTTTATAAAAATAGGAAAAATTGCCCCCTATGCAATATTAATTTTTAATAAGTCTTTAACCAGCATATATATATATATATATATGAGGGCCCCAGAAGCCAAGGCAAAATTGAAAGAAAATTAAATAAGGGCACAGACCCCTTCGAAGAGTGCATTCTTTTCAGGTAATGAAATATAAGTGATTTTTTTTTAAGTATATGCTTTGTTCTACACTGTAAAAAAAATTCAAGAGGTTACTAAAAATTTCTTAGTAAATTTGTATTCCACAGAATTTTTTAATAACCATTACAAACTTTTTTTTGTAAGTGAAACAAGCATTTCTTTTGTAAACTGAACAAAAGAATTTTTTGTATAACTTAAAAAATTTTAGTATGAGCCACAAAGCAAATTTTAGTAATAGCTCCAAAATTACTTTTAATAACCATTACGTGCAACCGAAGCGGAGGAGCTTCCTTCGAGCTGCATCCAGACTTCTGAAGCGGAAGATTTTCGGCAAAACCGCAATAGATGACAGCACTAAACATTCTTAGCTGCTCCGACAGGATTTTCATAACCCCTTTATTAACGAGACACTACAGACGTTCGGGGGTATTTGGCGATGACAAGTTTCGAAACCGGGACCTTTCAGCCTGGAGTCCATCACTATGACCACTATGCTATCAAGGCCACACCAACTCAGTTTTAGTAAGAGCTATTAAAAATATAAAACTATTAACTCTATTCGTTGCTAACTTTTTTCTTGTAATTCTTACAGATTTTCTAGTAACCGACTAAGATTACTAAAAATTTTTTAGTAATTACAAGGATCACTAAAGTTTTTTTAGTAGATCGACCTTTTTTTTTTACAGTGTAGAGCTCAACAACTTTTTCCGTATAACTATCAATATTGATTAATTATAAATTTTAAAAAAATTGTACTCTACTTTTTCACAGTTATTGAAAAACAGTAAGAAGACTCCAATGAAATCAGCAGCAGTTTTCCATTTCAATTCAGTCAATTATTATTCATGTTCAAATATAATGTCAATTTTCTTTGAACTCGATTTACTCCAAATCAATTTTCTTTCACTTGTACTTCTTGGCTTCTGAAGGCCCTCATGTATATACATTACTAAACTTCATTAAAGAAATTATATAATATTATCCAAAGAAAATAAAATGGTGCTAATGTTACGATGTTAATTGTTGTTCTTATCTGTAATTACATGTGTGTGTTTTTCCCTTCAGTTGGTAATAACTAATGAAGATCATTTATTGATATAGCTATCTTTAACCAGACAAGAAAAAAAAATAGTAATATATGCTATAATAAATTACGGATGGAGAATCAATTAATAAATATATTTAAATAAAACACAAACAGAAGATTATCTCAATGCGTGGAAAATTTTCCCAGAGAGAAAATTCGCCTTGAATATAACTTATCAAATGAAAATCAAACTTTGAATATGGAATCTTTTCACTAGGTTGGCATTTGCGCCTTTTAAGCAATTCAAGGTTTGATTTTCATTTGATAAGTTATATTCAAGGCGAATTTTCTCTCTGGGAAAAATTTCCACGCATTAATATATTCAATCGATGCTGGATAGATTTGAGTTTCGTGATTGCCCCAGATCGGTGGCTCGCGGATTATATTCCATCTTGTGCTACGTTTGTAGCCTTGCCAACATGTAATAGTGATAAGTTCCTTCCTGGGTGTCGTTCCATGTGGTTTAGTCGGTAGAACATCAGTGCGCTTTACTGATGGCCCGGGTTCGATTCCCGGCATGGAATCTTTTCACTAGGTTGGCATTTGCGCTTTTTAAGCAATTCAAAGTTTGATTTTCATTTGATAAGAAGATTATTTCATTAATTGTTTTATGCACGATTTTATTGTCAGAAATTTAGTGTACTGAGAAATGGTTTTCCTCACTTTAAAAACAAACTGGTTTGTTTATTTTTAGAATAGTTTATCAGATATGGTAAAAGCTATTGAAACGGACTAATCCATAAATTTATCTCTATCCTAAAAAAATGTAAGTAATGTATAGAAATAGTGTTTCAAAAAAATTAATATCTCAATAACTTATACACTACATAGCCACTGATGAGCGTCCACTTGCGTTTTTATACGTTTTGTTAAATATCTAGAAAAATACATGAAGAATTATCATGAAACTCTTATTGTATAAATATAATAATATCAAGTAAGTCATACATTTACGTGAAGATTTTTTCCCTAAGCTCCATAAGGGACCGTCAACAAATTAAAAAAGAATAAATATCTTTTGGATAACCCTGTGAAAACTAATGTAGCAAAAGCGCTCAAACTCCAGATTATGATTAAGTGGATTATTGTAATAAACTGTGTTCATTTTATGCGAATAGCATGTATACTCGTAGAGAAATTAGGGTTTTTATAAAAATGGTCCCAAATTTTGCCAAGATTTTTTTTCTTATAATTTGCAGAGTTCTTAATATAAAGTAACATTCTTTTCTGAAAATATGACAAATAATATTGCACACAACACCCTGTAATTAGAATTAAAAAATAATATAATTTGTATGAAAAATGAGTAGGTTTACTAAATAATTTTTCACTGCGCATGCGTCAACGATACCAAAATTTCATTTGCATATTATGTTAGGTAAATGTATAAAGCAACTTTAGTGAAAGTCGTGAAATTATAGCTTGAAAATTCTGAAAGTATCCCTCAATAGAATAAGTTGAAAATCCGTTATTCCCAAAATGAAGCAAAAAAAGAAGGGTTGTATCCATATACACTATATGGCCATTGATTATTGGACACTTGCGATTTTAGACATTTTACTAAATATCTAGAAAAATACATTAGGAATCATCTCGAAACTCTTAGTGTATAAATATAATAGTATAAGTCATACATCTCCGTGAAGATTTTTTCCCGAAACTCCATAGGGGACCGTCAACAAATTAAAAAAGAATGAATATCTTTTGAATAACCCTGTCAAAACTAATGTAGCAAAAGTGCTCAAACTCTAGATTATGATTGAATGCCTTATTTTAATAGGCCTTGTTCATTTTTATGCAAATAGCATGCATACTCGCAGAGTAAATAAATTTTTTATAAAAATGGTCCCAAATTTTTCCAAGTTTTTTCCTTATAATTTTCAGATTTCTTAATATAAAATAATATTTTTTTCAGAAAATATGACAAACAAAATTGCACACAGTACACTGTAATCAGAATTAAAAACTAATGAAAATTGTATACAAAATGAGTTGGTTTACTAAATAATTTTTTACTGCGCATGCGTCAACGATATCAAAATTTCATTTGCATATTATGTTAGCTAAATATATAGAGCAACTTTTGTAATAGTCACAAAATCATAACTTGAAAATTCTGAAAATAATCGTCAATTGAATAAGTTGAAAATCCGTTATTCTCAAAATGAAGCAAAAACAAGAGGGGTTGTATCCATATATTCATTGATTAGTGTCAATATAGATCACACAATACGGGATGTACTATTACATTTGGATAAAATCCCTCACTTTTTTGCTTCATTTTGGAAACAACGGATTTTGTCCTTTTTCTATGGACGATTACTTTCAGAATTTTCAAGATATGATTTTGAGACTTTTACAAAAATTGCTCTATACATTTAGCTAACATAATATGCAAATGAAATTTTGATATCTTTGACGCATGCAAAGTAAAAAATTATTTAGTAAACCTACTCATTTTTCATACAATTTTTATTATTTTTTAATTCTGATTACAGGGTACTGTGTGCAATGTTGTTTGAAAAAAATATTATTTTATATTAAGAACTCTGAAAATTATAAGGGAAAAACTTAGAAAAATTTGGGACCATTTTTATAAAAACCTTAATTACTCTGCGAGTATGCATGCTATTTGCATAAAAATTAACACAGTGTATTACAATAAGACATTCAATCATAATCTAGAGTTTGAGCGCTTTTGCTACATTAGTTTTGACAGGGTTATTCAAAAGATATTCATTCTTTTTTAATTTGTTGACGGTCCCCTGTGGAGTTTCGGTAAAAAAATCTTCACGGAGATGTATGACGTATGATATTATAATTATACACTAAGAGTTTCGAGATGATTCCTCATGTATTTTTCTAGATATTTAGTAAAATGTCTAAAATCGCAAGTGTCCAATAATCAATGGCCATATAGAGTATTCATTGATTAGTGTCACTATAGAATGCACAATACTGGACGTACTACTACATTTGGATAAAATCCCTCTTGTTTTTGCTTCATTTTGGGAATAACGGATTTTTAACTTTTTCTATTGACGATTATTTTTAAAATTTTCAAGCTATGGTTTCGCGACTTTCACAAAAGTTGCTCTATACATTTAACTAACATAATATGCAAATGAAATTTTGATATCATTAATGCATAAGCAGTGAAAAATTATTTAGTAAAGCGACTCATTTTTCATACACTTTTTATTATTTTTTAATTCTAATTACAGGGTATTGTGTGCAATATTATTTGTCACTTTTTCAAAAAATAATGTTAATGTGTGTAATGTGCATTATATTAAGAACTCTGCAAATTCTAAGCAAAAAACGTGACAAAATTTGGAATCATTTTTATGAAAACCTTAATTTCGCTACGAGTATACGTTCTATTCGCATAAAAATGAACACAGTTTATTACAATAAGCCACTTAATCATAATCTACAGATTGAGCGCTTTTGCTACATTAGTTTTGACAGGATTATCCAAAAGATATTCATTCTTTTTTAATTTGTTGACGATCCCCAATGGAGTTTCGGAATAAAATCTTCACAGAATTGTATGATCTGTACTGCTATATTTTCACACTTAGAGTTTCAGGATAATTCCTCCTGTATTTTTTGTAGATATTTAACAAAATGTCTAAAATCACAAGTGGGCGCTCATCAATGGCCATGTAGTGTACAAATTTGTAAAAAATCTAATACTTTTTTGATAGACGCAGATCAGTATGGATAATAGTTGTTAATTTAGCGGACAAAGGTTCCATATTTTAAAAGAAGTAGCTGTAAAATATAATTAATCATTTATTGTTTCTTTCATAAAATTATTTCATAAATTCATCTTATCATAAATTCTTTTGCTTAGGATTTTATATGTGCTAGAAGATAGAACCTGGGCTTTATAGATTATAGAATACAGATTTATATATATAGAAAGTTTTGGATTCGTGAAAATTTTCGAATTCCAGTTTTTGACGGATTTACAGGTTTTAGGGGTCAAAGTTTCCAAAAAACATCCATTCACAAAATGTCTGTCTATGAGTCTGTCAGTCTGCTCTCTGTATGTGACATAAATTTCGTGGGCGCTCTGTTTCAAGAACTAATGCATGGAATTTCACAAAACTTTAGATTCAGTTAGCACTTGATATAAACTGGAACTGATTAGTTTTTGGTTTATATCTCCCTACTGATGTCGCTACTATACTGCCTTTTTTTACGATTTCCACAATAGCTCTATCTCAAGAACTAATAGACGTATTTTCAAAAACTTCAGTTTCCTTTAGTTTTTAAAATAATATGGTTTTCATTATGCTTTGGTTTAAATTCAGATTCAGTTAGTCCCTGATATAAATGAGTATTTTTAGTTTTTAGAGTAAATCGTTCGACGAGTGGCGCTCCTATCCAGTTTTTTCACGATTCCTGTGATTCCTAATTCTATCTTAGATACTAATTACACGGATTTTCCTCAAATTTCAGAATCAGCTAGAGCTTGAAATAAGTTATTGCACGTTAGATTTTGGTGTAAACTGCCTAATAGGTGATGCTGCTATGTTTCATTTTTTTGAATGAATTAACGTGTATGTGGCAGAAGATTTTTTTGGCATTGCCATATCCGAGTAGTTTATTATTATTATTAAAAACACTGATGCGTTTTTTTTTTTTTTTTTTTTTTTTTTTTTTTTTTTTTTTACATGAAATATATTTTTTCCATTAACACCAAACCAGCATTTTTGTGAGGAAAATACCACTTTTGCAATCAAACAATGTTTTGAATTTTTTCAAAAGCGTTAATTTCGTATTTGTCGCATTCTAAAGTGTTATTTGCCCACGATTTTGCTATTTACACCTTTTTCATTCTGATCTTTTCAGAACTATAAGCGCGTAGCTTAATTTTATATTTGTTAAATTTGTCGTTCATTTATATTATTTTATTGGTTTATTTATAGAAGATGTTTAAATTTTTCCATGGAATATTGGCAGCAAGAAAATGTTGAAGTCTATTGTTTTGAGGAAAGTTTAACTAGTCTTTTCTAATCAAGCTCCACGCGATAAAGATAAATTTTTAAGTACATCATGTCAGAAAATTATATTTAAACCATAGAAAATCAGTAAACAGAAATGCAGTTTGCAAACAAATTCCATTTGAAAGGTTTTTTTTCTGTTTAGAGGTGTGTATTTTTTATTATTAAATTAAATGCATAGTAAATTTTTAGAGGCTTTCTTTTAACATTTTTCTTTTATTTATTTACAGAGTAAATTTTAGTTTCATTATAGATAATTAGTCAGAAACAAGTGCTGTACAATTTTTATTGCTTTATTTGCAAAAAATTAGAAATGAAGCCCTCTTGTGATAATTTGCAAATAATCATGTCTAAAAATTATTTAAAAAAATAAATCTGTCAATTAATAAACAGTTTTTAAACGAATTGTTGGAAGTAGATTTTTTCTAATACGATGCGACGGTGTAAAAATTGAAAATGTACTATAGTTAGAAGATTTTAAAAAATTGCATAAGCGAAAATTGCAAAACAGAAATTTATTCAAAACATATGTATTTGGCAAAAAACATTCATATAACTGGATGATAGCTTAAAAAAGAAACTATCGAACTTCCCATTATAAAATTTTGCATATACTCTAAATCCAAACAGAATGATTTAGGCATTTAATAAGTGACTAATACCAATGCTAACTAAGCGGAAAGCTAACAGAGTGAAAAAAGTCCAAACCGCGAATTGAATCCTGAACCCCTGGAATAGCCTTCCAAATGCTCTACCATTGAGCTATACGCAGATGATACGCAGGTTGTCTTCTCTCACCCACACAAACCGAAATTTATTCGTGATGTGTTCACATTCGCCAAATGGCGTCAGCATTATGCACAAACATGTTTGCCCTATACAATATAGACAAAATAGATGTATTCGGCAAAAAACATTCATATAACTGCATTATAGCTTAAAAAAAGAAACAATCGAACCTCCCATTTCAAGATTTTATATATACTCTTAATCCAAACAGAATGATTTAGATATTTAATAAGTGATTTACTACAATGGTAGCTAAGCGTAAAGCTAACTGAGTGAAAAAAGTCCAAACAAGGAATCCAACCCGAAATAGCGTTCCTATTGTTGTGTCATTAAGCTATATGAGCACGATACCCTGTTTGTCATATCTCATTCATATATGTTTGGGAAGACTGTAATATTAGCTCAAGATGGAGTCGTCTTCATGAGCGCACAAACCCACGGAATACATGAGACACAAATAAACCCAGCATTACGCTTAGTTAACACTGTGAAAAGTCATTTATTAAATATCCAATAATTTCAAGCGCAATTTCACTACTGAGAATTAATTGAAAAATTAGTTTAAAAAATTATATACGGTGTTGATATTTTAATAAGAACATAATTATTTGCAGTTTACTATTTTTGTTAAAGAAAAATATAATTAGTCGAAATTCAATTGGTGACGAGATTTGTAAATCTAAATTTGACAATTTTTAGGCATTAATAGTCAAAAAGTGCTTAACATGCATAGAACAGAAATAACAATCAGTACTTTAGCGATTTGCCTAAAAACAAATTTCTTTAGATCAATTTTCTTTGGAAAAAATCTCTTTAAAGCAATCCAATAACGGTAATATAGAGCAAAGGAAAAAAATTTGTTATCGTCGCGCCGTCCCACTTTAAAATTCGCATCGACTCCGCTTTCAAACGGAATGTTGTGACTAATTTAATAAAAGTTTAAACTTTACTATACTCGGTAAACAAAAATCAATAGTTAGTACTCAGGTGCGGTCTAAATTTGGTAATCAATATTTTAGCCTAGGTGCTTCAAACATGTGTCGCGAGATTATTTCATAAATGTTTAAAATACCAATACAGCATCAAATGAAACTTCCAACTGTGCATATCATATTTGCTTCAAAACTGTTTTATTCGTTAATTAAATCAAAAGAATACTCAAACAGTAATGATTTATTAAAGCTCGAATACCGTCATTTTGAGTTAATGACTGAATAACTGATTAGACACTCGAGATAAATTAAACTGGAATTTCACAACACGAGATCTGCAGTGATACGGCTTGAACTAATTTCGAAGTTATAACAATATTGATTTAATTAAATGCCACTTAATGAATTTACGCAGCTATCTCACTTAATACCTCCTTATGTTTTAGTAAAATATCGCAATCTAAATAATTTGTTTATTTAGAAACCATTTATATTACGAAATGATTCTAAGTTAAATATTTCCTTTAAAATTTTTAAAGGAACTGTTAAAAATTTCTTTAAAAAACATAGAAATAGTTTCTTATTAAATTTCCACTAGTTTTCGAATAAAAGTTTTCTACCATTACTTTCCTTTTATTGCACTCTTTTATGCAATTTATCTCTGGTTTAAACTTATTCTAACAAGGTTTAAAAGTGTTTGTGATTTCGGTTTGTCTAACTTTCTGTCTGTCTCTCCACACTCTGACTCGCATAAGTATAATCTTACATACGTGTAATTGATAAATGTGAATAACTTTTATCATGGCATGTTCGATACTGAATATAAAATATGTAGCATTAATAGTTCATTTACAGGAGAACTCAAAAGAATTCCATTGCATTATGATCAATGTGGAAAAATTGTTTGCAGTCCATTTTAATATTATGCTGTTTCAAATGTAATGAAACTGGTATAACTCATATGAATTGAATTTTTTCTACTAAACGAAAATATATTCTGGCCGGGACACGAACCCATGGCGTTACATTATCAGTTCTCTACCCTTAAAGTTACTTGGGCTGACAAGTAGCGAGTATATTTCGCTCAGATTATCTTGTTGATCTGAAATGTAGATTGCTCAGCACAATAAACTGCAGGCAAAGGCAATCCATATAAACATACATATACTATTTGTTTTTTTTACAATCATACTGGTTGGTAGTGTTATAATATAAATTGAATTTTTCCAACTAAGCAAAAAGTCCCCACCAGTGGCCCAGAGGTTTTGACCTCAAACTGGTAGACGGTAGGTGCTGGCCTCGAACCCAATCGCGACCGTCGGCCTGACCGTTCGGAGTTTTCCGTAGTTTTCTTCGAACCTTGCGTAAATACGGGTTAGGTTCCCTCAGAAAGACCCCCACGGAGGGCACCCCACCCCTTAGGGCCTATATCCTACAGCGTAGATAATTGGCCGACATACATACAAAACAAAAAAAAAACTAATCAAAAATATGACTATGCCGGGCCTTATCCCATATCCTTAGAAGAGCATTGAGAACACGGTAGATCGGCCATTTGCAAAGATCATTTGCAAAGTAGGCCATGGATAAGGGTTCGACCCGCGGCTTGTGCATATTTTTGTTCTTTGAAAGAATTCAATTCGTTTATTAAGACTACTGATCACTCATTTTTCCAATTCTTCTCAGCAATGTGCAGTCTATGGGCGATGAGGAAATTACAGTCTATGAGGATATTAATATTTTTAACTTCTTCTCTCAATGTTCTCTTCTTAAAAGATGTCACTTTTTTTTCTTAGTTTTAAAAATATTTCTAAAATCTATGCATAATTTTATATGAAGTGTTAAAATTGTACTTCCAGTTCGTCAGTTTTTAACACATAAAATATTGAATTCAGCAAAGATTTAAAAAATATTTTGAAAACTAAGAAAAAAAAAACTGACATCTTTTAAGAGAACATTGAGAGAAGAAGTTAAAAATATTAATTTCCTGAGGAGATATTTTACATATAAGAATGCATCGAACAGCCTTAACGTTACCAATCAGTATAATTTTGTAAAAAAAAAAAAAAAAAAAAAAAAAAAAAAAAAAAAAACATAACGATACAAATCACTGATTTTTACTCGAAGGTACACTGTCAAAAATAAAGGTGACGAACCAGTTGTATTTGGCTCCCAGGGGTGAAATGGTGTTACCATTTGACATCCGTGGTCTTGAAAATGTGTTTAAGGTGACTTTTGATCCCTCACTGGGTGATTCACTCTAATTAGGGTACTGCACAATGCATACCTTTGAAAGATTTTGACCCCTTAGTCATTTGCGAATACTCTGTGATGTGTGTCCTCTGTGATGTGTGTATAATTCACAGGATTTCCGTAAAATAACAGAATATCTACTCGGTAAAACAATAGATTCTGTAGAATAGCATACTTAAAAATGCACAAAACTACGTAAATTTATTTGTAAAGAAATGTAAATTTATTTTGGTTAATTTTGTTAATTATGCTAATAATTTAAATAATTCGTTTAATTATGTTAATAATTTAATTTACTTTTCAAAATTAGCGAATCACTCATTCTTTAATGACCTCAAGGAGTATTTTTTTTTTTTTTTAGGAGAAGTTTAAATCGAGTACCATTTATTTTTCGCGCAATTTGTATCATGCTATCTTGGGGTTTGTACCCGAGACCGCGTCTATGGTTTGGTTTCTTTTGTGTCGGCCGATTTCTACTCGAGGGATATATGCCCAGGGTGGCATGCCCTTCCTGGGGGGTCTTTCTAATGATACCTAACCCGTATTTACGCAAGGTTCGAAGAAAACCACAAAAACTCCGAACGGCTAGGCGACGGCCGCGATTGGATTCGAACCCAGGACCTGCCGTCTACCAGTTGACAAGTCGGATTCTCTCGATCACAGCTTGACGGTGGGAAGACAGCTTATTGACTGAACAATAAAAGCTGTTGTATTTGAGATTCTTTTATCATAATTATGTGATTGTCGATAAAAATCCTTACTAACTTTGAGAAGATTATTTTTCTCTTTCAAAATTGTACTAAATATTAAAAAATCAATATTTAAACTAAATTTTCTTTTTTAATATGTCTTATAAGATTGCAAAAGTATTTTAAAAGTGTGTATTTTGAATTGCAAGTTTTAACATAGATAAAATATTTTTTATTAAAGACATGTAAATCCCTACAAGGAATTAGATATAAGATAAAGGAAATATCTGTAAAATGATGACCGAGAAACTCAAATATATTTAGCAGAGAACCAGTATAAATTTACAGAAAATCACGCTCTTTTTTCTATGTTTTTAGAAAAAAATTTAACAGTCTAGAGACATGAAATTTGGAATGGTAGTTACTTATAAAATATGATTGATCTCTAAAATAATTTCTTAACACATTCAAATTTTGAAAAGGGTGAAAATGCGTAAAAAATGTTCTAAATGGCGAATTTTGCGCAATTCAGAAAATATAGAACCGAATACTAAAGTAATGGAGTCAAAATGAAGATGATAGCCTTTGCTCTAACATAGGCTATATTTTATGTCTAGATCTTAAACGTATCTGGGTCACTAACCAAAACATGATGATGGAGTAAAAAACTTTCTGAAATTACGATTTTTGTGGTATAGAAGCTTCTATAAAAATGAAATTTGGCTTGGTACTTACTTATTAGATATAAATTATCTCTAAGGACATTTCTTAAAAATTCCTAATTTAAAATGGGTTATAAAGCGCAAAATGCGTGATAAAAAATATTCTAAATGGCAATTTTTACGTAGTCTCAGAAAGTTCCAAACCGATTTCAAAAGTAATAGTTGAAAACTGTTGGTTACATGCTTTTCGTGAACATAGGTTCGATGTTATGCAGGTATCACTACCAACTGGTGGTTTCAAGTGCAAAAAACATATTAAATTGCAATTTTTCTGTTACTGAAGGGCCTAGAAACATTTACCATGGTTGTTACTTATTAGACATAAATGAAGCCTAAGAGTATTTCCTACAGAAATGAAAAATTAAGTAAGATGGAAATATTTAAAAAACGTTCTAAAATAGTTCTAAATTGCAATTTCCTCTCTACTTTAGGAAGTACCGAACACATTTATAAAATCATAGCATGAAAAGATTGGTGAGAGAACTTCCTCTAAGATCAGCTATATTTTACATCTGTGCCACTCAACCAAAGGGGGTGCAGTAATAAAAAACACTAAAAATGCGATTTTTATTAATTGAAAGGCCTACATACATGAAAATTTAGCATGGTAGCTATTATTAGATATACAGTGGAGACCAAAATTGTGGACACTTTTAGGTAACTTTCATTCCATAAAATAAAAACTACCTTTTGCAGCCGTCCGGAGGAAATCATTTCTTGAAATTTTGCTATATTTTCGTCAATCGTGACCCCTAGATCCCCAAAA
Organism: Maratus speculifer; assembly: GCA_964019185.1. Classification (NCBI taxonomy): domain Eukaryota; kingdom Metazoa; phylum Arthropoda; class Arachnida; order Araneae; family Salticidae; genus Maratus; species Maratus speculifer. The sequence continues at coordinate 419,303,242 of OZ025292.1, forward strand.
CACCCTCCGTTTAAATGTTGCCTTACATATATATATATATATATATATATATATATATATATATACATCCATATATATATATATATATAGATACAGATATCTGAAAATTTTCCTGCTGTAACTCTCGAATTTATGAACCGATTTGGATAAAATTCTTTATGTGCATAGTTGTAGTACTAATGTGTCGACTGATTTATCTGGCCAGCTTCAACCGTCATCTTGTTTAAAATAAAGGTCATTTGAATTTGTTGACGTTTACAGAATTTTTTTTTAATGACCTATGTTGTTAACTTACATCGTGTGACTGTTTAAAATGTCTTTTGATGTTTCTAACATTCTGTTTAAAATTATATATAAGAGTTTGCATTTTGTGAAACGGAACTTTTTCTATAAGTATACAAAGTTAAAAAACATAAAAATTTCAAAAGAATCAAATGGCCGCCATTTTGAAACAAGATGGTGGATGAACCTAGAAAACAAACTCAGTCGAGACATTAGTACTCCTATTATGCACATAAAAAATTTCATCCAAATTGTTTTATAAATTAGAGTGTTACAGCATGACAAAATTCATATATATATATATATACATATATATATATATATATAAGTCAACGGAGAGTGGTTTTGGGATGTAGGTGTCATGATCGACGAAAGTATACCAAAATTTACCGATGGGTTTGCCCTGAACGGCTGCAATAAATAGGTTTTTTTTTTTTTTTTTTTTCTTTTTACTTTTTTTTTTTTTTTTTTTTTTTTTTTTTTACTTTTTGTAATGAAAGCTACCTAAAAGTGTCCATAATTTTGGCCGCCACTGTAAATGATTTCTGAGAATATTTCTTTAAAAAATTCCAAATTTAAAAGTGGTGAAAATATGCTAAAACATTTTTAAAAATATTATAAATGGCGATTTAAAAAACGCCATTTATCGCATTTCTCGCAATTTCAGGAAGTATCAAATCTATTTCTAAAGTAATGGTTGAAAGTTGATAGTAACCTTCTCCTTATATAGTCTTTATTTCATGTCGGTGTCACTATCACTTGCGCATTCTAAAAACAAAAACGTTTCAAATCGCAATTTTTGCGATATTTCAGGGAGCTACCAACTTTTAAAAAGCCATGTTGTTACATATAAGCTGTAATTGCTCTGTATGAACATTTCATAAAATATTCGAAAATTAAAAAAGTTGCGAAAAACGTTCTAAGAATGCTCTAAATCACGTTTTCAACTGAATCGCAGGAATTATCAAAACATTTTTTTTTAATTAATGGTTACAAATTTGATACGTTTATCCCTTGACTTGCTCCAACTTATGTTACATATTATGTACCATATGGGGTTGTAGAAGCAAAAAAAAAAAAAAAAAAAAAAAAAAAAAAAATATTTGACTAAATTGCTTTTTTGTGATACTGAGAAGGTTTAACCTTTCGAAATATGGCACTTAAAAGATGCAAATGTATTCTAACAACAGTTGAAAGGTTGGTTGGTTGGTTGATTTTTGACGTCCGATTATCTGCGCTAGGGATATAGGACCGGGGGGAGTGCCCTTCGTGGGGGTCTTTCTAAGGGAACCTAACCCGTATTTACGCAAGGTTCGAAGAAAACCACGAAAACTCCGAACGGTTAGGCCAACAGCCGCGATTGGGTTCGAACCCAGCACCTGCCGTCTACCAGTTGAGAGGTCCGAACCTCTCGGCCACTGGTGGGGCCAACAACAGTTGAAAGAAAATACCATATTTAAAAGATGAAGTGAGCGAAAGGAGTTATAACGTTCTAAATAACGATTTTTATACAATATTATAAAACACTAAATCGAGTTAAAAAAATAATGGTTGTAAAAGTCGAAGACCTGAATCTGTTGGAAATTACTCTCTTAAAAAGTCAGCCACAAAATAGCTCAAGTTGAGCTGAAATCCACTCATCTCAATGTTGAAAGGCAGCTTCTCAAAAAAGAGTTGAAATAACTCGAGTTTTAACCAATTTAAATGAAGTTGAGCTATTTAAATAACCAATTTAGATCAAGAAGATTTAATCGTTTGAAAAACAACTCTTTTATGATCGAGAAAATTACAGCTCTTTCATGAGAATCCAAATCAGCTCTTTCATTTTAAGAGTGTAAGTTATATATTATGTGGGTGCCACTACCACATAAGTTTGCACAAGAAAAACCTACTAAATTGCGATTTCTATGATATCGAAGCGGTTAAAACTTTAAATATAGCACGATAGTTACTTATAAGCTATAAATTTTCTCTAAGAATAGTCGATTTCGAGATTTTAAGCTCGAAACTTAAATTGCGTGAGTCGAAGGGAAGGCGTGAAAAGCATTTTTTAAATGTCCTAAATTGCAATTTTTAAGCAATCTCAGAAAATACCGTATTTATTCGTGTATACACTGTAAAAAAAAGTTCAAGAGGTTACTAAAAATTTCTTAGTAAATTTTTATTCCACAGAATTTTTTAGTAACTATTACAAACTTTTTTTTGCAAGTGAAACAAGCATTTCTTTTGTAAACTGAACAAAAGAATCTTTTGTATAACTAACTTAAAAATTTTTAGTATGAGCCACTAAGCAAATTTTAGTAATAGCTCCAAAATTATACTTAATAACCATTACGTTCGACCGAAAGGGCAGGAGATTCCTTCGAGCTGCATCCAGACTCCTGAAGCGGAAGATTTTCGGTAAAACCGCAATAGATGGCAGCACCAAACATTCCTATCTGATCCGACAGGATTTTCATAATCCCTTTATTAAAGAGCACTACATACATTCGGGGCGTATTTGGCAGTGGCAAGTTTCGAACCCGGAACCTTTTAGCCTGGAGTCTGTTACTATAACTACTATGCTATCCAGGACACACCAACTGAGTTTTAGTAAGAGCTATTAAAAATATAAAACTACTAACTCTATTCGTTGCTAACTTTTTTCTAGTAATTCTTACAGATTTTTTTTGTAACCGATTAAGATTACTAAAAATTTTTTAGTAATTACAAGGATCACTAAAGTTTTTTTAGTAGATCGACCCCTTTTTTTTACTGTGTAAGGCGCACTTTTTTTTCAAAAAATTAGGACAAAATTCCTAAATGCGCCTTATACACGGAATATTTTTTTTTACTGTTGGATGCAGTCGAATGATATACATATGAAACAAGAAATTATTCAAAGAAGAGATTAAAACTAGAAAAATCTCGCTTAACAGAAGTATTGTTGCAGCATCTTTATTTTACTCCTTGCAATTTTTTGTACAACAGAGCTATTAACATTAAACATTCAATTATCAATTATCATTGCCGCTACTGGTAATGTCTTCGTCATCACTGGTACAGTCAATATCCTCATAAATCATTTCGTCTTCGGTTCCATCCATCTGATTGGAAATTTCTGTGACTTTGAAGCTCTTTATTACCATTTCGGTTGAGATGGAATTCCAAGCTTCACTTATTCACTCACATACAGTTGGGAGTGACGCACCTTCATTCTCCCGCTTGGAGTGAAGCTGTGATCTATTGTCGCCATCCACCGATTGTACACTGTAAAAAAAAATTCAAGAGGTTACTAAAAATTTCTTAGTAAATTTGTATTCCACAGACTTTTTTAGTAACCATTACAAAGTTTTTTTTTTTTTTTGCAAGTGAAACAAGCATTTCTTTTGTAAACTCAGCAAAACAATTTTTTGTATAACTAACTTAAAAATTTTTAGTATGAGCCACCAAGCAAATTTTAGTAATAGCTCTAAAATTATTTTTAATAACCATTACGTGCGCCCGAAGGGCTGGAGCTTTCTTCGAGCTGCATCCAGACTTCTGAAGCGGAAGATTTTCGGCAAAACTGCAATAGATGGCAGCACCAAACATTCCTAGCAGCTCCGAATGGATTTTCATAATCCCCTTATTAACGAGACACTACATACATTCGGGGCGTATTTGGCGGTGGCAAGTTTCGAACCCGCGACCTTTTAGCCTGGAGTCCGTTACTATAACCACTATGCTATCAAGGCCACACCAACTGCGTTTTAGTAAGAGCTATTAAAAATATAGAACTATTAACTCTATTCGCTGCTAACTTTTTTCTAGTAATTGTTACAGATTTTCTAGTAACCGACTAAGATTACTAAATTTTTTTTAGTAATTACAAGGATCACTAAAGTTTTTTTAGTAGATCGACCCTTTTTTTTTACAGTGTAGGCATGCCGAAATACAACCTTATCCCATACTCACTATCCACCCGAAGTCTAAAAATACATTTTTCCCCTTTCTCACTCGCTTCCCGAAGTCTAAAAATAGATTCCCGCGTTCTTTTCTAGCCTGATGTAACATTTGTTTCCACTTTTATTATTGAAATTCATTTGACCATTCATGCATTTGCATGTTAAATTTAGGGTGCGCGTTATATACGTGATAAAATAATTTCCCATTTTTTTGTAAAGTAAGGGGTGCGCCTTATACACGCGTGCACCTTATACACGAGTAAATACGGTAATAAACTTGTTTCAAAAGTAATAGTTGCGAATCAATAAACTGCTTATCAGGCTATATTTTATCCTAGTCCTATTATCACTTTAAGTTGGCAGGAACAACAAAGATTTTATTAAAGTCTTTGGAAACTTTTTTACTTGCATTTTCTATGAAATAATAATAAAAAAAAAAAAAAAAAAAAAAAAAAAAAAAACCGCAAACCGATTTTTAAATAAATGGTAGGAATTTAAAGATGATAGGGTTTGTTTCAAAACAGACATTTACTAATTGGTGCCACTATCTTTAGAATGGTACTAGACCTCTATACCGGAAACTTGGAAATTGACATGATGGTTAAGTTTATTTAATATGTAAATACGTTTTAAAAAAGATGGTTTCTAAAAAATTTAAAATGTCAAATGAATATTGAAATAAGCAGAGGATATGAGCATAAAAGCTTTAAAATACTTTCTAGATTATCATTTATTTAGAATTATTTTTGTTTTTTCTTATTAATTAAACTCTCATTTCTGCTTAATGCAATGTAATATGGAAGTTCAGCCAAAATGTCGCTAATTTAATATTTTTTTAATGCTATAAGAAAATTAGTCTAAATAGATGATTCTTAAAAGTAACATTTTAAATCTGACCCTTTTTTTTAATTTATTTATTTATTTATTTATTTATTTTATATGTTTAAGCGAAAATATTTTTATAGCTATAAAGGAAGTATTATTTGTATTGTCTTACAGTTTTTTAATCTGACATATTTTTTTAATTACAACTTTTAACACATATTAATAAATTTATTCTTTTACAATTTTCTTTCTCTTTCAAAATTCACGTGTAAATAAAATTTTTTTGCTATAATTTTCAATAATTTTTTATCTTTAACACGTAACATTAATTGAATTTTATTATTTTTTTTTCTATTTTTAATGGACACTTATCAATTTATTTGTAATTCGAAAGAGTTTTTATTCTTTGCGCTATTTTAATAATTGTAATTAATTGATACAATTTTCTTTTCTAAAATATGAAAAACTATCGCTTGAAATGCTGAAAATTTGAAATTAAAATGGAAATAAATCCTCAAAAATTGATTCTAATTAAAAAAAAAAATAATAAAAGCAATCTGCACACCGGGATTGTCTAATGCCTAGAATGATCTGAAAAGAATTACATTCCTGTGTATAGTTTTTCTCGTATAAAACATTTTGAATGCAACAATTCTGACCAACTTTAACCTATTAGTGCCTAGCATCCCATTTTTGGAACAGTTTAAAAAAAAAAATCAGTTAAACGCTTTACACACCAGTAAAAAAAAGATGATTAATAAACACTTTTTTTCTCGAGACAAGATCCTCGATATATTAAGGTGAAAGTTATTCTTGTTTTAAAAGTGGTTGGAAATACAAAATTTAAATTTTAACGAAGAAAATAATTCAGGCATTAATGGGTTAAGATAAAATATTTCTTAAAATATTTATTTTTCTTTAAACTGTCTTCACAGCGTGTTTATCAAACATTTCTCTATAGTACTAATTGTTTTCATATTCTTGTATGCAAAAGCTTTCTTAATAGTGACGAAGAAAGTTCTCCTATCCGAAAAATTCGTTGTCGGTGGCGGTGACACCATTAGTTCCTTTTTTTAAGAACAGAAAAAATCAAAAAAGTATAATTTATTCTAATACAAACCAGACTAATAAATATAACTGGGCATTTATTATCCATTGCGTGAGCTAAGTCGTGTGGGATTTGTTAGTCTTTTATATTTGAATTATGAAATTTTAAATGAAAACGAAAAAATTTATAAAAGCATGTTAAATATGTGTGTCTCTTTTAACCCCACACGGCGTCCTTTTCCTCCTCTGAGTATGAGTTAAAAGAAATATTTTGTCCAATTTATAAAAATACGTACACATTTTCAATTACTGTACTTGATGATAAGAGTAAATATTAGTATCAAAGCAAAAGGAAGACGACATCTGGAAATAAAATCTATATATATATATTACCCTAACGTATGTGGCACAAAAATCACGATTATCTGTTAATTGTTTTATGGCAACGTCCAAATGAAACGCATCTTATTGGTTGCTGTGCAGAAGTCCTTTGGTAAGATTTAGGCTGTGGTAAATTGGATTTATTTATGTTTTGTTCCTTCGCTGCAATTATGAAGCTCCAAAATATCATTATTTTTACTTTTTTCTGTTCTATTTACTTAAAAAAATAAATAAAAGTCTTGAATTTCAAATTTTTCAGCTTCAAATAAAAGTTATGTAATATAAATTAAATGAATGAAAGGATTATGTTATGCTATTTTAAATAATAGATCAAATACGAAAAAATGTCACGAATGCAATATTTGGCGATTTATTATCTGCGCCAGGCTAGCATAAGAGTACTGAGTTCTTGATTTATCAGAACAGTTGTCATATATGCATTGCATTGGCGCGTTATTTTCTGACGCCTATTTCGCGAAAACTTCGTTTTCATATACCCAGTTACAGGCATATTTTTTAACTAATTTCCATTATTTTAAAAAGGAAATAATAGTAAATAAGAAAATTTAGTTAATAATTATAGAATAAAACAATTTATATCACTTTAAAAAGGAAAATGAAAGTAAACAAATAATTTATTAATAAATAAATAACAATAGCCGAGTTATTATGTGAGGCACATAGACTTGCCATTTTGTTGCAATCACGCCAATGAGGTGCGTATATGACTTATGTGACTGTTTCTCTAGCAGAATCTTCTAATTTGGCAAAAAATTAAGCAATTAAAATCAATTATGAATAAAAGCAATATTATTTAATGCTTGGTATACATTCAAATGGGTCGCTAAGGGCGGCTAGTTCAAAATATTACCTCACAGTGTCATTATTTTAATCTTATAAAATCAAAGGTCTCTTTTATCCGACATCTCCCCTAATTTTAAAAGATACTTTTCATATATTGCATTTTTTTAAATGTTAAAAGCAGAAATAGAGTTTAATTAAGTTGTGTTCTGTTAATAAAGTAGAAATTTTAACATGATCTTCCAACAGTGTTTTTATTTCACCAAACATTTAAAAACTTTTAAAATAATGAAAACAGAAAAATACGTGTTTTTCAAAAAAGCTTCTTAATAACTTTTAAAAAAAAGTAAAAAATACTGCCGTATGAATAACGATATATACTTGAGACAAAGAATATGTTAAAAGATTAAATAAAATAAACTAAAACAGAAGAAAATATTAACTTTTTTTTTTCTTGTTCTAAAAAAAAATTAACTAGCTGTAACTGCGTTGATTTGTTCCAATGTTTGTTATGCAATGAATATTTCTTTGTACTGAAAAGGCCTTTGCGAGTAGCTTGGCTAATCGTTTATTTTTTCTATTTTTATATGCTTTTTAGTATTCATTTTTTGTATATAAATTTTTATTTGTTTTTAAAATTGTATTCAAGTCTATCTTAGTTTATTTTATTTAATCTTTTAATAGTATTTTAAATCCAGACGTTAAATGTATGTGTATTGCAAAGAATATGCGTATGTGTACATGACAACAGAAATCGCTTGTATATGAGGAAAATTCTGAAAAATATATTATAAATTGAAAAGACACCTGATAGACGATTGAAAGACCTAATGATACTTCTTTTTACTTTCTTCTATTTAACAAGAAGAAAGTATTGTATCTATAAAAATTTTTGAATTTGACGCATTTACACGTTTTAGGGGCCAGAGATTCCAAAAAATACATGCTTTAATAAAATATCTGTCTGTAACTCTGCAGAAATTTTGTGGAAGCTCTATGTCAAGAACAAATGCACGAAATTAAATAAAAATTTATATTCAGGTAATCCCTGATATAAATTGATTCTCATTAATTTTTCGTGAAAATCGCTCAACAGGTGACATTTTTATGCTGCCTTTCTTATTACTTCCGCAACAGCTCTATATCAAAAACTAATGCACATATGCCCATCAGTTTCAGGTTCTGTTTATCTTTGACATCAGTTGATGCTGTTTACTTTTTTGTGTAAATCACTTAACAGATGACGCTAATATGCTCTATTTTTCACGATTTTCACAATCGCTCTATCCCAACAATTAATGTAAGGATTTTCAACAAACTTCATATTCAGGTACACTGAGATGACAAAAGTGATGGGGTATCCTGCTAATAGCCTGTCGTCCTCCATTTGCCCGTCGAAGTGCGTCAACACGGTGTGGCGTGAACTCCACGAGTCTTTGGAAGTCTTCTGGAGAAATATCGACCCACACTGTAAAAAAAAATTCAAGAGGTTACTAAAAATTTCTTAGTAAATTTGTATTCCACAGAATTTTTTAGTAACCCTTACAAACTTTTTTTTGCAAGCGAAACAAGCATTTCTTTTGTAAACTGAACAAAAGAATTTTTTGTATAACTAACTTAAAAATTTTTAGTATGAGCCACCAAGCAAATTTTAGTAATAGCTCCAAAATTATTTTTAATAACCATTACGTGCGCCCGAAGGGCAGGGAGCTTCTTTCGAGCTGTATCCAGACTTCTGAAGCAGAAGACTTTCGGCAAAACCGCGATAGATGGCAGCACCAGACATTCCTACCTGCTCCGACAAGATTTTCTTAATCCCTTTATTAACGAGACACTACATACATTCGAAGCGTATTTGGCAGCGGCAAGTTTCGAACCCGGGACCTTTTAGCCTGCAGTCTGTTACTATAACCACTATGCTATCAAGGCCACACCAATTGAGTTTTAGTAAGAGCTTTAAAAATATAAAACTATTAACTCTATTCGTTGCTAACTTTTTTCTAGTAATTCTTACAGATTTTCTAGTAACCGACTAAGATTACTAAAAATTTTTTAGTAATTACAAGGATCACTAAAGTTTTTTTAGTAGATCGACCCTTTTTTTTTTACAGTGCATGCAGCCTCTATAGACATCCATCATTCCGAAATTATTGCCGGTGGAGTATTTTGCGCACGAATCGATTTCTCGATTATGTTCCATAATTGTTCGATATGATCCATGTCGGGCAATCGCGGTGACCAAATCATCAGTTAGAATTGTATAGAATGTTCTTCAAACCAATCGCGAACCTGTATGACCCGGTATAACGTAGCGCATTGTCAGCCTGGAAAATGCCACCGTTGTTTGGGTACATGAAGTGCATGAATGGTTGCAAGTGGTCTCTCAATATATGAACGGAATCATTTTCAGTTAGCGATCGATTCAAAGGAGCCAGCCCATTCCGTGTAAACACAGCCCACAAAATTATGGAGCCACCAGGGGTGATTCTCATCCGAAATTTCCGAAAATTTAAGGCATCCTCTTCCGAAAATTTGAAATTGGGTTATCAGTTCCGCATAGTTGCCAACTCGTGCGGTTTTGCGCGCGGGAAAAACAATTACGTAGAAATGCAAATTTCGTGAAAGGATCGCCAAAATAGCATACATTTCGTCAATATTTCGTGGTAAAACGACGATTTCGTTAACGTTTTTGTAAACAAACTTTGTCAAAAGATCGATAAAAAAAGCAAATTTCCTATGCGGATCGCGGAAGAAACGGCAGTTTCACCAAATATCGCAGATAAAACGCTGATTTCTTCTGAAGACCGCGGGAAAACGCCGATTTCGTAAAAAGATCGCGAGAAAAAACGCCGTTTTCGATAAAAGATCGCTTAAAAATATTTTGTCAAAAGAATATTTGAAAAATACGCCGAACTCATCAAAAGATCACGGAAAAAACGCCGATTTCGTCAAAAGATCGCGGGAATAAAACGCCGTTTTCGAGAAAAAATCGCGTAAAAATGCTAATTTTGTCTAAAGATCGTCGAAAAAAACCATGATTTCACTTAAAAAATCATGGAAAAACGCCGATTTCGTCAAAAGATTGCGGAAAAACCGCCGATTTCGGCAAAGATCGCAATAAATCACCGATTTTGCTAAAGTATTGCTGATTTCGTCTGAAGATAGCGGGAAAACACCGATTTTGTCCGAAGATCGCTGGAGGGAAGGGACGACCCCCCCCCCCCCGCCCGCCGATTTCCGAAAATGCGATGCGAATTTCCGAAAAAAAAAATTATCCAGAATCACCCCTTGGAGCCACACCAGCTTGTACTGTACCTTGTTGAAAACTTGAGTCTATGGCTTCATGGGTTAAGCGCCAGACTCGTACAATTCCATCAGCTCTTACTAACTGAAATCGTAACTCATCTTACCAAGCAACTTTTTTTCAATCGTCTACGATTCAACTGATAAGGTCATGATCCCAGGAGAGCCGCTATTGGCGACGTGGTGCTTTTAGTAATGGCACCCGAGTCGGTCTTCTGCTGCTATACCCCATTAAAGACAAATTTCGCCGGATTTTCTTGACGAATACGCTCGTCGGACGCCTTACATTCATTCCTGCTATTATTTTCCGCAGTGTTGCGCGTTTGTTCACACTGAAAAGTCAACGAAGACGTCGCTGGTCGCGGCCATTAAGTGCAGGCGGTCGATCATTGCATTGTCCATGATGGGAGATTATGCCTGAATTTAGGTATTCTCGGCACATTCTTGACAATGTGGATCTCGGAATGTTCCTTAACGATTTCCGAAATGAAATGTCCCATGCTTCTAGCACCAACTAGCATACCGTGTTCGAAATCCGTTAATTATCATCGTGTGACCACAATTACAAAATCAACCTTCTCGTAACAAAGATTTGAACACAAACGAAAGTCTTGCCCAGGCTTGAGGTTTGAGGTTTGAGGTTTGATTTATGACGGCCGATTATCTACGCTTGGGATATAGGCCCTAATGGGTGGGATGCCCTCCGTGGGGGTCTTTCTAAGGGAACCTAACCCGTATTTACGCAAGGTTCGAAGAAAACCACGGAAAACTCCGAACGGTTAGGCCGATGGTCGCGATTGGGTTCGAACCCAGCACCTACCATCTACCAGTTCCGAGGTCAGAACCTCGCGGCCACTGGTGGGGCCGTTGCCCAGGCACTGACCGTTTATACAATTTGCAAGTGATAATAACGACATCTATTATTTGCTATCCCATATATTGCTATATATACATCCCATTGCTATATCCCATATATTGCCCCTATATATTGCTATCCCATGACTTTTGTCACCTCAGTGTATACCTTAAAAAATATTAGTGCTGATTATGTTTTGCTGAAAATCGACTAATAGCTATTTCTTTTATGTTGCATTTTTCGTAACGTTCGCATGATATGAAGTGCATTTGTTTACAATTTGACGTAAATCGCCAAACAAGTGGCACTGCAAACTGAATTTTTCCTGATTCCCGCAATAGCTCCAGCTCAAATATTAATGCTAGAATTTTCATCAAACTTCAAATTCAGGCAAACCTGATAAATATTAGTGCTGATTATGTTTTGGTGTAAATCGCTAAACAAGTATTTCTTTTATGCAGCATTTTTCGTGACATCCACGATACTCATATTTTAAGGACTAATGCAGAGAATTTCATGTTTTTTGATTCCTCATGGTAGGCATAGATTGTCATTTAATTCTGACACTGCGATAGCACATTTTGAAGTATTACCAAGTATGATATAGAAGAAAGTTTAGGGATTGCCACATCCGGTTACTTTCTATTACCAACATTCTGCGAATAAAGACAATAATTTTTTTCCTCTCAGCAGCAAAGTCCAGTTTCTTTAACCCTTTCCGGCACACTGTGCCCGGTCCGGGATACCTAATATTAATTCCAAACTTGCAAACGGCACAAATAATATTTTGATAAAATTTTGCTTTCACAATGAAAGCTTGAATAAAAGAGTTCATAATATCTAAAAAAGTCATTTGCAAATTCCGGTGGCAGTTGATAATTACTCATATTACTACAAAATTTGCCCGTGCCGGAAAGGGTTAACTATCAACTTTTCTGTCATCTACGTAAAACTAATAGCTCATCTTTAGAAGTTATTGGCAGAAATTTACAACGACAATGTCTTTCTCTTTTATTGGTTTTATAGCACTTTTAAACATCGCATACTTTCAATTTTCACATCGTCCAGTGGAAAAAAAATGTACTTTCGATTTTTATTATTTGTTGTCTAATACTATGACTTATAGTTATAATTACGTATCCGTCGTTATCTGGAAATACATCAGCTGCAATTTTTTCTGTTAACTGATTTATAAATCAGATCGTATGTTACAATCATTAAGGTTAGCTGAGTAAATTATATCCGCCAGATTCGCCGGGATAGTTTAAATGGTAAAGCATTAGCGGTTTCAACCAAGTTTTTCCTGTTTCGGACATTTATCGCCCAGTTGAAAATGCACATCTCATGTGAATTATTTACTAACTAGAATAACTGTGTTAAAATTAATGTAGTGCTAATGTTATGACATTTTATAACTTTTTAAGAAAGGGGACCTGCCGTTATGATTCGACAACCACAATCCAAACCCTTTAGCGTCCACAACAAGCTTTTTTTAAAGATTTGAATACGCTTACCAGATTATAAAGATTAAATCATTGCTAATCTTATGTGAATTATTTACTAACTAGAATAACTGTGTTAAAATTAATGTAGTGCTAATGTTATGACATTTGTAACTTTTTAAGAAAGGGGATCTGCCGTTATGATTCGACAACCACAATCCAAACACTATAGCGTCCACAAATTTTTTTTTTTTTTAAAGGTTTGAATGCGATTACCAGATTATAGAAGATTAAATCATTGCTAATCATCTCCTGTGTTCTGTTTTCCATTCGTTTCTCCTTGACTGCACTGTTAAAAATAAATCTGTGAATTCCAGGTGAAACTACCGGCAGCAATGTAGCCGAACTTTTACCGTTCCGTTAGTAGATTTTCCGTTGTGGGAAATACAAGAAGGGAAAACTCCGGTGTAAGAATCAGTAACTTTCCGTTACAATGTTTGATTTATAATAGTAATAATTTAATATAATTTTTAAAAATGATTTACCGATTAATCTTCAAAGAATTCGATACCACCGACGGATTTTAAGCTGCTATGTTATTTTACTTAATTGTTATTTTGGATAATTTAGTTCACGCCGTCCTCAGGACCGAACTCGGGACCTTCAGATTGCGGAACAAACTCTTACGAACTGAGCCAAAGTTGCTGATGCTAAACGGTACAAAGTATGCCTTTTATGAGTTAGTGGGAAAATCTGTTGTGCAAAGATTTCCTTTCAAATATATTCCTTAGAATGTTTGTAAGCGGATTATTTTAGACTGATGCATAATATTTATTATTTTTTAAAATCATTTTTAATTTTTAAATAGTTTAAATTAAAAAAAATCACTGTTTGAAACTGTTACTGTTTTTTTTTTTTTTTTTTTTTTTTTATAAAATTTTTTTTATTAACAATTTATATAAAGAGACTTTTTTTTTTTTTTTTTTTTTTTTTGAAATTGTCGTACATTATTTATTTATTTATCTTTCGGCTAATAAATTAAAAGATTTTTAATAAGAAAAAAAGAGAAAAATAAACAGAAAAATGTAATTTAAAAGGAATTTTTGTTTCATTATTCCATGGCGCCAATGGGACTCGAACCCACAATCTGCGCTCGCAGTCGATTAGCAGTGCGGTGTCTTGACCACTCGGCCATGGAGCTCCCCCACACAACGGAGTGTCTCCGTTTTTTGTTTTTATTTCCATCCGTTTCGTTTTTTTCAGGAAATATGATGTAACTTTGTGATTTGTAACGGAAAATACCCTTTAGTTGTTAAAAGGGAGCTTTTCTGTGAAATTCAGGAAAAAAATGTTCGTGAATTTCAGAATTTTTTTAACAGTGTGGAGTAATTTTCGGTCCTCAATTCCAGTGGCACAAACTTTTGAAAAATATTGGCTTGGCTCAAAAAATATTGGGTGAGCTCAAAAATATTTTGGTGAAATGGTAAGACCAGTTTGTTCTTCTTAGAAAGGGGGGGGGGGGAGCAGACAGTGAAAGATGAGAATTTTATGTCAAACTATCATGTTTTATTAAAGTTGCAATTAATACCTAAAACCTTGTGTGGAAGATTAAAATAATTAAAATCAACGTTTAACACACAACACATAAACACACACCACATACGTATACGTTTCACGAGCACCAGGGCTCGCTTCCTCAGTGTATAAAAGTTAAAATGTTTAAAAACTGAAAAAAACTCCAACTGACAGCAAGTGAGAGACCCAAATGATCGCAAACATCATGCCAAAATACCCACAAGCCTCAGCAACCAATAAGATTATACCGGAAATGAGGTGTTATGACATAATAAATCTAACCAGAAAGTTGAGATGTACGGTACACTCGAAAGATCATTAACCAAGGAGTTTTTTGTTTTATGTATATGGAGTGCTTCGAAAAAGTTTAAGTCTAGCGGAGTAGTGCATTTTTGGATAATAGTAGCAGAGGTAAAACTAAAATTATGGCTCTCCTCCCAACAATGAGAAGCAATAGAGGAATTCTTTAACTCTTTTCTTTTAACAGTTTTTTAAAGTCTTTTCTCTCTTAACTTTCTTTTAACTTTGTTAAAAGAAAAGAGTTAAAGAATTCCTCTATTGCTTCTCATTGTTGGGAGGAGGACCATAATTTTAATTTTACCTCTGCTACTATTATTCAAAAATGCACTACTGCGCTAGACTTAGACTTTTTCGAAGCACTCCATATACATAAAACAAAAAACTCCTTGGTTAATGATCTTTCGAGTGTACCGTACAACTCAACTTTCTGGTTAGATTTATTATGTAATAACACCTCATTTCCGGTTTAATCTTATTGGTTGATGAGGCTTGTGGGTATTTTGGTATTATGTTTGCGATCATTTGGGTCTCTGGCTTACTGTCAGTGGGGGGGGGGGGGGGGGGGGGTTCAGTTTTTAAACATTTTAACTTTTATACACTGAGGAAGCGAGCCCTGGTGCTCGTGAAACGTATACGTATGTGGTGTGTATTTATGTACTGTGTGTTAAACGTTGATTTTAATTATTGTAAAGTTGCAATTCTTGCAAATTATAATCTCATTCGCTTTTCGTTATAAGGACGCTAATATTTTTTTGTAATATCATCATGTCATAAACATGACTACAAATTAAACATGGTCATTTCAGTTATTTGGGATTTATGGGAGTCAGTTGGAAAATTAAAACACATGGTCATTGGCAAAATAAATTTAGTTCTAGAGTAAAAATAATGAAATAAATAACTAAATAGAACAATGTAAATTGGGCACGCTAGGATTTTGATTGGATGGTCTCAGCCGATATAAGTTGGCGCCACTGCTCAAGTCCATTTCTACCGTCGTATAGACAGCTGACGACAATTTTTCTTATTGAGAATTACGCATGCGCAGGGTTCTCGCTGTCGCTCGCCATTGCGCCAAATTGCGACTGAATTCTACATTTGACGAGTAAACAAGCAATTAGATTCGCCAAATTGCTAGTGTTCAATTTTTGCTTTTACTTTCTTTTCTTCTTCGTTTTTAATACATATGCATATATACATATTTTTAATGTATGCATATTTTTAATATATTTGTAGCGAGTAGTTAAAATTAGATTGATAACAATCGTTGTCGCAGTTACGAAAATTTTGGTTGCTTTAAAATTTATTGAAAAAAGAGAATACATTGAAAGACTAAATATATATATATATATATATATATATATATATATATATATATATTTTTTTTTTTTTTTTTTTTTTGTATGCTACAGACGAATCTATTTTGCTAATACTTTTTTCATTTTTGGCGAATGTTTTTTATTTTAATTAGACAAATTACTAACGTTGGTCAACTGTCAGCGAGAACACTGCAAATGCGGCAGTGATCTTGTATAAAATTTTTAAATAAAAACAGGTGCTGTCTTTCTGACATTCATAACGTTTTGAAAAAAAAATATTTTTATGCTATAAGAAAACAGTTTTAAATATATATTTTTAAGTGCATCATTTTAAACGTGACATAATTTTAATCTTTAAATTAATTCTCCAACCAATAATTCAGTTATTTAAATTTTCTCTTTCTTTTTAACCCTTTATATACCAAATTATGAATTCATGAAAAGTTTACATTCTAAAGCATTTTACATAAATTGTTTAAACTAAGTTAAAAGATTTACAAAATCACTTAATAAATTTTTTAAAGGATTTTAGAAGGATTGAAGGATTAATTAAATTTGAATTCACAAGGATTTTGTGTAATATTTATAACCCCACTCAAATCTTTATTTTAAATTATTTTCTTTGTATTTTGTAGAATTGTAAAATGCACAAATATATTGTTCTTACAATATAGGTATAGAAATATTTCCGAATTGAAAAATCCCCTCCCACTCCCTCAATGTCAAAGTAGATGAAATGATAATAAGGCAAAAGAAATCAGCCTTTTAAATATATTTTTCTTTTATGTAACCAATAATGCTTTTGGAACAAAATAAAGTAATGTATCTGTAACTCATTCTAAACAGTACTAGAACTAATTGGCGTATTAAACGAATTTTATAATAAGTAATTTCATTGGTACTTATAAGTACCGTCGGTAGAAATAGGGTTAAGCATTCACAATTAAATATATATTTCAAGAATTGTTTTAAATACATCTCTTCATATGTCACATTTTAATATAAAGTTTTTTTAGCTATTTAGTGTTTTTCGCATATAGTTTAATTATTATAAAACTTTCTTTTTTTAAAATTCAGACGTAAATAGCTAGACGTAAAATGTTCTTTATTGGTGGTATACATTAGGTGAGTATAATTTTCTGTTACATAGTTCATAATTTAAAATACCTATCGTTAAAATATTTTTTAAGAAAATTGTTAAGTCTTTTTTAACCATCTGTAAATTTTATGCACTTTTATTTTGGAATGCAAAAAACCTAAGAAAATTTTTAGATGAACCTATAGATCGATCGCAAATTCGGTTTCATTTTCAGCCCAAAATTTGAGTTTTAACAAAAATACGTTTTCGGCAAAAAATGCTGCAGAAAATTCGGCTGGGCAGAAACTTTCTGTAATCCAAACATCTCATTTTTTTCCAACGGAAATTTTGAAAATATCTTGATTCGATCTGTATCGGTCAAATGAGATACTGTTTATTCATGCCATAAAGTTCACTATTTGTAATTATCAGCCTTGATTGACTGAAGACATGGGTGCAAATTGTAAATCAAGTAATATATATATGTTTAAACTTTGAAGACACTTTTCACGCAGTCATGACAAACTTCACACTTAACTGTAATGCAAACTTTTTAATCGGAAATTGCGGACGTTTTTCGTATTATTTTTTCAGAAATTTCTAGTGTAACAGAGGATCATTAAAAAAAAAATTCCTTAAAACAGATAAATCAAAGCATGCATACCTAAAAAAATTTAATTATATGAAACTCATATAACTGGATAATCATTATGTGTCACTGATGAATTATATTTTATTTCATATGAAAATTATAAGTTTTTCTTTGTGACACAAAGAGTGAACTTGGGACATGCATGTAATCGATAAATAGTTATTTATTTATGGATTAATTACTTAAAAAAAAATGGGACATTTTCGTTTTAGACAATTACATTTTAGAGATTTACAATTTACCGGTAATCGGTTTCGAATTCAGTTTTGGTTTTAAAAACCTTTCTCGGTCGATGCTTAGAAAAAAGCTTTTACATCAATTTCGTTTTCTGTTTATTCGGTAGATGGCGACACCAAAATTTTGCCAAAAGGAAAATTTTAGAGTAATGTGAAAAATATTGCCATAACCACATTAACGTGGGAAAAAGAAAAGTTGGTTAATAGTTAGGCTATATGGTCGAATGAAAGAGAATATATAGTTAAGGTATCGGTTTCGGCCACAGCAATCTATGTATTTTTTTTTTTCGACATTTTGAGTAGTACATGTATTTTTACTAAGAGGCGCTCCTAACATTTTCGTAGCTTTTATTTGTTAAAATATCAATAACAGCATAAATCATGTATAATATTCAGACTAATGTCATAAGCACTTTTAGCGGAAAAAATAACAATATTAAAAATAAAAATCCTGAAATACTTTAAAAATTTATAAATAACTTATTTTTCCTTCTTTTCATAACACATTTAAACAATCTTCAACAAGAATTAATCTCATAGGCAATAAATATAGATCTTAAATTGTATTAAAGTTAGTTAATCTGCTAGTTAGTAGGCAGGTCTGCAAATCATCATCCTTTAATTTCCATTTGAATAATATTCAACATCTTGAAATCCGAAATTTATTAATTTGTTTTATTTTATTTTTGCTTATTATTATTACTTTTTAACTTCATAATTGTTTATAAGCATGTAAAACTCTTTAAAGGGTGCGGAAATACGAAACATTAAATTAAACACGGCGTTGTACACTGTAAAAAAAATCTGTAACCTTAGTAATCTAAATTAACCGAAATCTTTTATGCTTACTAAAATTTTATGTGTACACTGTACAAGAAAATGATGTCAATCTACAAAACTTGTAAGCAAAACTAAAACCATCTGTAACTTTACAAAAGAATTTACTAAAATTTTGGTAACTTTACTAAAATTTTATCTATGATGCTCGTTATCGTCACTTAAAAAGTTCTTGGAATACGATTTCCCAAAAAAATTCTTAGTAACCTTAAAATTTGTTTGATTCAAAGGGCAAATCTGTATCTGTTGCATGAATTTTTATTGTTGCCGTTACATAAAAAGTTCTTGGAATACAATTCTACTAGAAAAATTTTTGTAAGTTTCCCAATTTTTTTTTTTTTTTACAGTGTGGAATAGCATGAAAATTTTCTGATAAAATACTAATTCTGATAAATGTTTAGATTAATTGTAAATTTTTTGAAGGGCATTTCTTTGACTACCTGAACCTCCAACAATTTCCCTAAGTTTACTTTAGCAATTTTCTATTGATTGTGCGAATGTTAGATCATTGATTTTACTCGGTGACTGAACAAGCCTAAGAAGCTATGGTGCATAAATAACGTTATCAGCTTTTTAAACACATTCCACTCTTGTAATAACACAAGCTGTCACACCTCAAATCCTTCCTCCCCACCCCCCCAACCCATATTGTTATCGTTATCGATGTCTAAAAATCAAATTTTGATTTTTGATTTTTCCTTCCTTACGTTTGGAATGATATACAGATATTGTTTATCCATTTATTTTGCGCAAACTAAGAATACAAATGAAGTAAAAATCAATATTAATGTCTTCTTGCACTTTTCCCCTGTCTGGCAGTACTTAGAATATTATTATCTTAGAATATTATTACATTATTAATTAGAATATTATATCGCAGAATATTAACGAAACTGGTGGACAACTTTCTTTCTCATTTATTTATTAGTATCACTTCAAACTTGTTTCCGAGCTAGTTTCTTTAACAGCAGTTTATATATGCCTACATATATGAAAGAATGTCAAACATTGTGATATTACATACTTTTGAAATAAATCATTGTATAATAATTTAATGATATTAACAATGACTTATTTCGATAAAAATAGATAAGAATAAAAAAAATATGACTGATATTTATGTGTAAAGAACAATCTCTAAATATTTTCGATTGGACTCTCTTAAAAAGTCAGCCACAAAATAGCTCAAGTTGAGCTGAAATCCACTGATCTCAATGTTGAAAGGCAGCTTCTCAAAAAAGAGTTGAAATAACTCGAGTTTTAACCAATTTAAATGAAGTTGAGCTATTTAAATAACCAATTTAGATCAAGAAGATTTAATCGTTTGAAAAACAACTCTTTTATGATCGAAAATATTACAGCTCTTTCATGAGAAGCCAAATCAGCTCTTTCGTTTTAAGAGTGGACAGAAAATATTAAAAATATCTAAAGAAAAAATCCGCTCTCCCTCTGGAGATATTTTTGGATAGCATGTGACAGACACCTGTGTCCCTTAAAATGCCCCCCAGGGGGATACCTTCTTTAGGTATTCACGGGCTTCACAATCCCGGGGCACCTGAGTGATCTTTCTCTTTTCCTTTTCCTCTTACTCCTCGTGTCTTACTTTTATCTTTGTTTCACTCTCATTGTGGTTTCCTCTTCGGAGGTGAGAGCAATTCTGTATGGGCCGATGTCATCCTGTATATCGACTCATGGAGAATTGTAAACCACCCACGTGTTGGCCGTGCGTGGCGACCCGTGTCCTTGGAAAAGGGGATCCTGGCAGTTGAGGGAAACCAACACACTGCTTTGGCCTCTGCTTCAGGTAGACGGGAGGTGCATTTGGTCTCGTATGCATCAATCGGCTGGTCAGCTGACGTTTGTCACTGGCTTTAGAGATCAAGTGATCGAGCAACTACTAGTCATCTCGTTAAGGGTGGAGACTGGCATAGGGTTGTCTTGTGACCGTATGGGCCCTGGTTAGCACTGGTGCACGAATGTGCATCCCCTTGTAGGGCTCGGAAGAGGGTGGTGCGGCCGGGGTCTGAATTTCATTATTTTTAAATATGGATGGAAACAATTATTTTCCTTCTATTTCTCTCCCTAGTGGAGAGCAACAAAGTGTTCAGAACAGTTCATTCACACGTTTCTTTTTAGTTAAACGTACTGATAGTCATTCTGATTGTTCATTCAAGAATACTTCACCATTTCTTATCGCAAAAACTTTTCAGTCTGTATTAGGTGGTGGTCATTCGCTTAAAAAACTACAGTCTGGGAGTCTGCTAGTAGAGGTAACTTCTGCCAAACAATCACAATTTATTTCTAATTGCACTACAATAGGACCATTTTCTGTTTCCGTTCAAGTACATAAAACTCTAAATACTAGTCACGGTGTAATATCAGAACCAGAAATTTTATTCTCTACAAAGGAAGAATTATTAGAAAATTTAAAAGATCAAAATGTTATAGATGTACGCCGTATCACAATTCGTCGGAATGAGAAAGTGCTTCTCACAAAGCACATCATTCTAACATTCAATAGCCCTAACCTACCTACTAGAATAAAAGCTGCTTATCTAAGCTGTCCTGTTCGACCTTACATACCTAACCCTCTCCGATGCTTTAAATGCCAGCGTTAAGGCCATAATAATATTAACTGTCGTGGCACTGTTACCTGTGCCCGTTGTGCAGAAGTCGGCCACGACAATAAATCTTGCGAAAAACTGATCGCTGTGCAAATTGTAAAGGAGTCCATACTGCTTATTCTCGCACATGTCCAAGTTGGATACGTGAAAAGGAAATTCTTACAGTAAAAATTTCACAAAACCTCTTTTATCCAGATGCTCGGAAAGTTGTTGAATCCAGAACCCCGTCAGTTGGCATCTCTTATTCTAGCCTACTTGAAACGTCAAACAAACTCTGTGAGGCACATAAGCATTCAGACTGATTCTGCCATTCCATATGACTCGCCTTCATCTAGCAATTTAAAGAAAAAAATCCGTAATGTATACTGTACCGCTAGTACAAGACTTATGCCAAAATTTGAGCTCTGGCCACCATCATCAGAACCTGTCGAAATAGAATACCTTTATAAAAGAACACAAAACTCATTAGCTAAAACTTCAAAACCTACCGAACATGAGTCGCAGGCTACTTCAGAATTAGATAAAAACAAATCACTCAACCCTAGTGTATGTCCAATTAAAAAACCAAACATAAAATCTAGCACACACCGAAAGATCGAAATAAACCTTCAACCCAAGTCTCTTCACAGTGGAAAACTGTGAAGAGAAAGGGCAAAAAATCTTGTCTTAGCTCAGCGATTAGGAATATAAAGGATCCGAAACAGTTACTCAATTATGCTGAAGAAGAGGCTATGGACTCATCTAGTTATGAATCGGATGATGATGATGAAACAAATGTTGTTTATGAAGAATATGTGCCTTCATCATAACTCACCTTAAAAAAAAAAAAAAAAGATTAATCTGTTTTAAGCAGTATTTTAACACTTTGTTTTTAAAACAGTCTTTTTTTAGTGATTTTGCTATTTTTAATTTAAATACTTATTCTTTTGACCATATTTTGGTTGTATTAATCATTATCGAAACCTTCATATTTAAATATTTGCACTGTTTTTTACAATTATGTCACTGTTTTTTTGTTCACTGTTTGTTTTACAGTTTTCATGATTCTTTAAAAGGTATTGACTATTATTGTATACTATTTTTATATTTTTGACCCACTATTTTATTAGTTTTATTGCTATTAACTTTTATTTTTTCCTAACTGCTGTTTTACTTTTATGGACTTGTTTAATTTACTTTTATCATCTTATTGATTTCATCATTTAACTTGCTTTTTATCCATCATATATTTACACATTTTTAAAGGAATTTTTAAAAAATTATTGGTTTTTATTTCATCTTGTTCTTGGCGCAGCATGTCCCTAGTGTGACTTTGCGCCAGTAAACCCCATTCATCCATCCATCCATCCATCCCTTAAAATGATAATGTTATGCAGGTTGAGTTATAATTAGCGAAACAATTGACTATCTCCTTAAATATTCCCTCTAGGCCCATACTTCCAGTGTCAAAAATTCACAAAAGAAGGTGAAAAGTATGCTGATATTTGTTGCATCTCCATGGGGTGGGGTGGGGGGGGGTCTATTTGAAAAAATACGAAAATTACATTTTTTTTTTATACGGCCTCCGTACACTGTAAAAAAAAAAGTCAAGAGGTTACTAAAAATTTTTTAGTAAATTTGTATTTCACAGAATGTTTTAGTAACCATTACAAACTTTTTTTTTTTTTTTTTTTTTTTTTTTGCAAGTGAAACAAACATTTCTTTTGTAGACTGAACAAAAGAATTTTTTGTATAACTAACTTAAAACTTTTTAGCATGAGCCACGAAGCAAATTTTAGTAATAGCTCTAAAATTATTTTTAGTAACCATTACGTGTGCCCGAAGGGCAGGAGCTTCCTTCGAGCTGCATTCAGTGGGTAAGAACACAGATTTCTGAAGCGGAACATTTTCGGCAAAGCCGCAATAAATGGTAGCACGAAACATTGCTACCTGCTCCGACAGGATTTTCATAATCCCTTTATTTAATGAGTATTTACACTGCATATATTCGGTGCGTATTTGGTGGTGTCCAGCATTGAACCCGGGACGTTTTAGTCTGGAGTTCGGTGCTATGACCACTAGACTATCATGGCCACAGAAAGTGAGTTTTAGTATTAGCTATTAAAAATATAAAACTATTAACTCTATTCATTGCTAGCATTTTTCTAGTAATTCTTACAGATTTTCTTGTAACCGAGTAAGATTACAAAAAAAATTTTAGTAATGACTAGAATCACTAAAATATTTTTAGTAGATCGACCTTTTTTTTTACAGAGTATGGAAAAAATTCCAATTAAGAAAACTTTCCTTATCCAGTCCTGAGTTAAACACAAAAAATTGCATCTTCATATCTGAAAAAGTCGCATAGTTATGCCCGTTTAAATAATACAGCAACTTTTAAGGGATTAGACACAAATTGAAATGCGTGCAAGTAAACAAAATTGTTACTTTAAGGGGTCTCAGGAGTCTTTTAATATAGACAACTTAATATCTATTCTATTTAAAATAATTTTTTTTTATATTCTACATTGAAATTCTATTTTATTTTTTTAATATTTAATTTTGATTAAAAAAATAGAATTGTATCCATTGCGCGCAGGATTCTAGCAAAACTATTAGTTCAAAAACCGCTAAAAAAGTTGATAATGGTGTAAAATTAATGTATCTTGAACTTATACCTCATTTTAAAGCAATGTATGCATTTATTCATTTAAAATTGAAATTGAAATCGAAAAAATTGAAAAAAAAATAATTTTTTATTAAAAAATTGCCAGTTATCAATAATCAATGTAATTAAAATTCAAAATTTGAGGTATAAGTTGTTCTTAAACTTAAAATGAAGATATTTACCAAGTTTCAAACAAATTGCTTTATTATTTTTTGAGAAATGTTGCGCGCAGTTAAAGAACAATTTAAATTTTAAATCAAAATTAAACATAAAAAATCTATAATAAAAATTCAATATAGAATGTTAAAAAAATTATTTTAAATAGAAGATATATTAAGCTGTCTATATAAAAAGATTTATGCATTTAAGTTTAATAGGGACTGAGAAAAAAACGCAAATGTATCTGTAGCTAAATCGCACTACCAGGTAAAAAGTAAGACTCCTGAGACCCCTTAAGAGTTCTAGGAAAATTCCAGAAAATATATTTCTTGAATTATTTTTTTTTATGGTTAACCGTATATTTCGCAAACAAATTACATCCTAGAATTCTCCTAAAGTTAAAAAAAAATACTTATTAGTATTTTTTTAAGCTCTGTAATTTGACATCGTTATAACTCGAAACGTTATCCATCGGATTTCATTTTTCCAATTTTATTAAGGATGAAAATATAATTTTAGGTTTGTTTCAGGATTTTTCAAATTGGTAATTTTGAAAATATTAACAATATTTATTTATGATGGAACTTATTTTTTCAAGAATCGTATGTTCAAAAGTATTTTTTTTTTTTTTTTCAAATTTGCCGAAACAAAATCAATGTAAAAAAAAATACAAAAAGAAAGACAAGTTTCAAGCTTTCAGCTTCATGCAGAAAAATGCAATTAAGGTTTTAAACAAAGATAGGCTCCTAATAAAACGTTTAAATGTTTTTTTTTTTTTTTTTTTTTTTTTTTTTTTTAATGCATAAGAAAAATAACTTCTTTTTGTAGCTTAAAATTCCTGTTCAGTTTCAATTTTGCCTTTTCCACCTCTTTTCTGTGCTATTTAAAAGTCCGTCAATTATTTTAATTATTTTTCTAACATGCTGATTAGAAGTTTTTTCACAATTTTAGCTCTGAGAATTTCAGGCTTTTTATCGTCCTTAAAGTACTATTACACGTAGAAATTGCAAGCGACAAAAATCGGCTGTGTTTTTTCGTTTTTTTAGCATTTCATTGGCTGTTCGAGAAGAGTATTTACCATCATTTGGATTTCCAAGCATTTGATTGGCTCTTACTGGCGACTCGCTTCGTCCCAGGCGTCAAAGACGCTTCGACACAAGAGAATCGCGCGCTAACCAAGCGACTCGCCTGGTCCCATAGGATAACATGGAGACGCCTGCGATTTAACGCCTGCAACAGCGCAAGTGTAATAGCACTTTTAATCCGTTTTTATCGGCTTTTTATCGTGTTAAAAAAAGTCTGTAATCTGAAGCTGGTCTGAATAAGGCCTGGGACCATATTTTTTTCTGTAGATTCGACTAGGCCTAAGATGTTTTTTCATTCCGAAGTGGGACTGGCTTTCTTCTTCACAGGTTTACACGGCGTGAAATTTTCATTTCTGGTATCGACACAATCCGTATTATAATCATTGTCTCTAACTGACCTAACCCGTGCAAACATAAGTAAAATTTGCTCAGCCCAAATTTGTTCACAAAAAATGCACATATTTTTCAATCGATATTATTTTAGAATAAAAACTTCAAAATTCATTTTTTAAAGGCTAGTAGATTTAAAGGGGGAAAAAGTAAAACCAGTGAAAACGAATTTGCCTATGACGCAATCCTGTCTTAAATGGAAAAGCCATACACACCAATATCTAGATGGAATGAAGATTGGTAAATGGTGCACTGAATAGGGTAAAAGAAAATGTTTGTGGCCTAAGATTTTAAACTCCAGGGATCCCACAAGCTAAAATGGTTCATTTTGATTATTGTTATGGATCATTTCTAGCTGAAAAAAATTCCTCATTATACCTATTTGTAAATAGGCGAAAGAAAAAAATTGGAAATTGCACATGAAGCGTAGCGAATGAGGTGTGTTCGTACGATAACGAAGTTTTAAAAATATCCCTCTCATACATCAATTTCATAAAACTGTAAATAGTTAATTATAATTAAAATGCGCACCAAACAATGTTCTCCCTATACCATTCTGAAAAAGAATATTTTTGTGTGACCTTGTAAATCAATAACAAATGTTCTTTACACCACAGAATATGCAAAATGTATATTATAATACGTACTTTATAGATGCATATCAATTTTATTATGTTCGAACGAGTGTAACATTATTAAAATGCATTTGAAAAAAAATTCCCTATTGACCGTAATGTAATGGAATACTTTTGATTGTCCCTGTAATTGATCTATGTAATAAAATTTGAAATGACTCGACAAAATTACGCAGTAATTATATATATGTTATATGCGGACGTACGGACTCAACGAAAACTATAGATGATATGTATTTACAAAATTACGAACGCACCTAAAAAAAAGGCCTTACGTTTACAAACTCAGTTGGCTTTAAAAGTTGTGTACCTTGTCACCATACACAAATTTCAAAGTTTAACTATGTCAATGCTGTGAGCATTAGTCTAGAAAGTTGTCACACAAAGCAACTTAATGCCACTTTTAGTATATTTTGTCATTTAGAGTAAGCTCTCATGGAAGCAATTTTTGATAAAGAAAGGCTTGAGCAAATAAGAAATATTGGAGCTTGATCACGGATATGCCTTTTAGCATTACCTGAGGCAATTGACTTCTGAAATAAATACATGAAAAGATAAAGAAGAAAAGAAAATGTACATTCAACGGCTGTTGCTTCAAATTTACTTTTATTCTATTAAACAATAAACATGAAAATAAAACTATTTTTAATTTTAAAATATTATGTTTTAGGTTTATGCAATTTCGGCCTGACAAATACTAGTCTATGGATTTGTATAGATACTACATAATATGCTTAAAATTAGTTCATTGAAAATAATAGCTCAGTTGAAAATTTCCATTCGCAATAATGGAAGTGTACTTAAGAAATTTTATACAATCCTTCATCTGATCTATAAAAGTTGTTTACATCAAGTAAAAAAAAAAAAAAAGTTCAATTTGAAAACGCATACAACAGCTGAAAACGCACTTCAAGTAATTTTTGTTGATAGGCTCCAGTAGTTTAGCTTCTTCTGCAGTCAAATACTCGTGTTTCTCAGTAAATGTTCTATGCACACGATATTCTAGACTAATTACCGTGTACTTCACCATTTAGTACATAAATATATCTAAGTATGTTTAAAATATTGTAATATTACTAAAATACATCACAAGATAATTTCCCCCATAGATCTTAATAGAACCCAATTCTTTTGGATATGTCTGTAAATGAACCATAAAGGCTATATACTTTATCTGCAGTACCAAACCTGTCATAATGATACCGAATAATATCTATCAATCTCATTACAACCGGATTATGTTTATGAGTCCGAACACTGACAGACGGACAGACACAAAGACAATCCGAATTCATAAACACATTTCTATTTTTTTTTTTTTTTTTTTTTTTTTTGGAATGTGTTAAAAAGACTTTTTCGAAATATGAAATAAATTTCAATTGAAACAATGATATTTTATGATATTTATGAAAAAATTAGTAAAGAAATCTTAAACAAATTAAACAAATAAATAAATGGCGCACACTCAAGCTTGTGAAGTATGTTTCCACAAAATACAATTATTTTTTTATATAAATTATTATTTGTTTGTTTAAACAAAACCTTTTTAACGGAACTATTTTTGCTATAACTTTAGCATTAAACAGCTCTTCAGACGATTGTTCGATTTAAAAAACTGTCTCCTTCAGTATATTTATCGAACATTTCTCTATAAAAATAACAATTTTCATAATTTATATTCAATAATTTCGTAATATTAGCTGGGAAAAATTTCCGAATTAAAAAATTTCATTTACGATTTTTACAATAGAGATATGAATTATGGATTATATTTATTTTGTTAAATTTTTAAGAATTATATTAATTTTGTTAATTTGTTAATTTTTTTATCATATTTTGATTATCTTTGCGATTGTATTAATAATTTTTAAATATTATTATATGAATTTTATATGCTATAAAAATAAAGGATCTATTTAAATCACACCATAAAAAAAATATATAAATGCGCTAAGCCTTTCGAAAGAACTTAGTCTTTAATTGTAGAAACACAACCTCTTTGTGTTTGACGAAGAAAGACTAAAGTTCTTTCGAGAAACATAGCGCACTTAAAATTTTTTGATGATGTTTTAAAAAGATCCTTTTATTTATATTGTTCACACCTGTTTCACGTATATCCTTTTTATATATAATATATTCTACTTGAATTAAACATTTCTAATCTGTTTATATGTTATACATTTCGATCTGTTAAATAGCAAACATTTGCTTGCTGTCAGCTGGTCTTCAGCTAATTAGCAGTTTTCTTTTCGGAATAATGCCCCACCAGTGGCCGCGAGGTTCTGACCTTCAAACTGGTAGACGGTAGGTGCTGGGTTCGAACCCAATCGCGACCGTCGGCCAAACTTTTCCGTGGTTTTCTCCGAACCTTGCGTAAATACGGGTTAGGTTCCCTTAGAAAGACCCCCACGGAGGGCACTCCCCCTGGTCCTATATCCCTAGCGTAGATAATTGGACGACAAAAATCAACCAACCAACCACTTTTCGGAATAATTTTATGCATCGTACATAATACGCAAAATCTTCGATACCAAAATTTGCTCTCAAAATGGCACCTGGAATATTAGTATTATACGGCCTGCGATGAAAAAAAAAAAGGATAACTGATCTTCGTGTATTTTTCTGTGCTAATTTTAAAAATAATCATAAAAAAGTTTGATCACATCACGTTTTCTTGAAAAATTCAATTTTACTTAGAGTTTTGTGAACATTGTATCCGACATACTCTCCTCGTAGACCTGGTGTGTCACTGTCTTCTGTTGAAATACCAGTCATCTCTACACGGTCTTCAGACTCTGGATATCCAGAACTTCAAAGCTCCGACATCTAATATTAGCCCTTTGAAAGCCAATGACCCTAGTCCTTCTCTCCGCTTGAACTTAATGATCTGACTAGAGATCTGGGCCTTTCCAAAGAGTAAGTTGAATTGCTGGGCTCCATAATGAAAGAAAAAAAAATTATTGGTCAAACGAATTAAATATTTCCAACTGAGCGAAAAATTGCCAAGGCCGGGAATCGAACCTAGATATTTGGCTAACAAGGCCAATGCTTTACCATTTAAGCTAATTATTCACGACAACCATTAAGCATTTTTCGCTCAGACAACCTTGGATGTCATGAAATCTGGTCTGTCATTTAGACAGCTCAACAGAATAGACAGCAGGTAAAGGAACACCATAGAGCGATGGGTACGTAGATTTTTTTTAACTCAATCAAACTGATTGTTAAGATTATCATACGAATTAAATATTTCCAACTCAGCGAAAATTTGCCTAGCCTGAGAATCGAACCCAGATACTTGGTTTACAAGGCCAATTTTGTCGTGCCCAGTTAGCTAAACGGTAAAGCGTTGGTCTTCTAAGCCAAGTATCTTGGATCGATTCCCGGCGTGGGCAATTTTTCGCTCAGTTGGAAATATTTAATTCGTATGATAACTTTACCAATCAGTTTGATTGAGTTAAAAAAAATACAGTTTATTGGTAAAGAGCCTATTTTTATTTGTACAGGAATTATGAGGTAAGTATTTTGATGAATGGGTGGCGCTGGTTTATTATTTTGCTGTTCCCGGAACTGATGAGCAAATTTAATATCACCTACGGTTAAATTGAATGGAGGCTGTTTATAGATTCATTGAAAAGCAGTCTTACTTGTACTTGATCTCGAAAGCCAGTATGCATCGGTATCAGTTGGGAAATTGGTGCATTTAAAAGAACGTTAAGAAAACTTGGCTATCGTTCTCAGCAAATTAAAATATACCAATGTCGTATGGACCATTTGAGATTAAAAATTATCTCCGTGTTTCTTGGTCAACAAGGCGGATGCGCAAAATCTCCATGTTCATTGGTAAGTGGGGCAACCGTAATAAGATTCAACATAGGGAAAGAAGGGAATGCGATCTGGCAGCAGTGATTTTCACCCAATTTAAACCTGTAAAAAATAAACGATTACTGAAAAATTAATTTTCCTCATTCAGGAACGGTTATTAAGTTGTATAAAAACAACTGTTGCAGATCATATATGTAAAATTGTTCGACACAATACCTTTTTACATAAGATTTTTGCAAAAATATTTCGATATTGATTTTACAAAAAATCCTAACATGAAGGGGGAAAATGGAGGTCATTTTCAAAATCAGCACATAAACACAAAATCAACTAAAAATTTTCTTGTATTTTTCAAAATTTTCAATTTCGCAAGACTGCGTATGAAATAACTGAAAATGCGCATTAAAAGTTTCAAAGACTAATAAATGATCTAAATACAAAAATATGAATTTCAGCGAAGATGCTGAGATCCCTGGTCATAGATTTATGCTTCAGAAATATTCTCACTATTTTAAGCCCATCTTTTTGTATGGTGTTTTTTTTTTTTCAAAAATGAGTCATTAAACATAAAAACGATACATAAGTGTCTTTAGAACATCTCTATCGACTTAAATATATACAAAGATTTTTTTTTTTTTTTTTTTTTTTTTTTTTTTTTTTTTTTTACAAAATAGGAAGAGTGATCAAAACAAACAAAATAACCATGGAACATACATTTAAAAGCCACCCATTTAATACATAATTCAGGGTGTTCTACCCAAAGCCAACTTTAGTTGATGGTAATAACTTTCAGAAAACTGAAGTATATTACACTGAAAATTTAATAGACGTGCTCAATCGTTTTTTTTTTTTTTTTTTTTTTTTTTTGGGAATATAAAAACAAACACACAAAAAAGAAAGTGGTAGATGCTTTCTGTATAAGATACAATATTATGCATTTGTCATTTCAGAGTTTGGACACTGATTATCAGTTCATACACTGTTAAAATGTCTGTAAAAACACAGAAAAAAGTGGAACTCTCTGTAAATTTACACTAAATTTCGTCTTAATGCATTCGATTTAATTTCTTGGATATCATTTTGCGCACTTTCCCTTTTCTTATATTTAACTCCCTCTAGGGATTTCCATGCCATTATTTAAAGATATTTCTATCTTTGTTAAATTTTTGTAATTCAAAGTACATCTTTTAAAACTTATTTTGCAATTTTATTAAAAATACTTTAATTTTTTTTAAATTTAGAATAATTTAGAAAAGGAAAAATTCTTTTATCAGATTTACTCAAGATTTTCTCCCGCTGAATTATAAAAGAGATTCTTTGCAGTCAATTACAATATCTCCTATATCTGAATCAGAATGGTGTTCTTCCAATGTCAAGAGGTCTCGGATTCAGACCTCAGGACGGCTAGAAACAAAAAAGCGTGTTAAAGTTTAATGATACAACAGTTAAAATTTACTCGAAAAATTCAAGTTCATTGAAGACTGAGTGATTCACAAGCTTTAAAAACTAAATTAAACTATTACCACTAAAATTAAATTTACAGAGCTTTCTGTATTTTTAATTATGTTAATTTACAGAGTTCTTAGAGTAGAACTTGTTCTTTAGTAAGATTTATTATAGGCTTACTTAAAATGTGCTCTATTCTCATTTATAGACAGGGCGTGGAGTTGCTTCGCAACTGGGAAGACCCTGAAATGCCCATTCATGTTCATGTTCATTTACAGACTCTACTCTAAATTTACCGAATAACTTCTTTGTTATTTTTAAAAAATCTCTGTTTTTCTAATCTGTGTAATTTTACATAATTCTTAGGGTGATGGATTACCCGTAGATTCTCTGTAATTTCAAAAAATATGTTTTAACAGTGTACGGTATTATCGATTACTTAAGCAATATGTTTCTTCAGAACTTTTGTAATGTTATAAAAATTCTATAGAGAGAAATATGATTACTGTAGCGTGTTTAATGTAATATTTTTATTTTTCGCGAAATTATTACCGACAATCTGACATCAGTTACGATGAAATGTCCT
Source organism: Maratus speculifer (assembly GCA_964019185.1). Classification (NCBI taxonomy): domain Eukaryota; kingdom Metazoa; phylum Arthropoda; class Arachnida; order Araneae; family Salticidae; genus Maratus; species Maratus speculifer. The sequence goes on from OZ025292.1 coordinate 419,335,499, forward strand.
ATATGTGTAACTAGATAAAAACTTTAAGACGCCACGTTTTACGAAACTTGTTGCTCGTCTGGTTTGGTACAATCACACCTCTTATTTTATACAAAATAATTTAGACACGCTCTAGATACATATGTCCAAAAGGTATACTATTAGATACAAAATTGCTGAACCGAATCAAAAATAAAATATAATTTATTAAACTAAACAAAAGTAACTAAACATACTTTATAGACAATCCTGAAATCCTTTAAAAATAAACCATCAAACACCAAACAAAATGATTTAACTTAAATCATTAAAAAAAAAAACGTAGAAAATAATCCTGAGAAATAAATCGGAGGAGACGGGCCAGGCGGCTTGTGACGTGTGATGCGGTGTTACACCGGTTTTAAATTACAAACATTCCCCACTCACCCGTCGAGACCCGGTGGTAAAACAAGAAAAACGCAAGGAACAGAAGGCGGCAAAAAACTCAACTGCAAAAATTCAAAGCTCCAATAAGTGTGAACCGCCCTTTTGAACAGTCAACCAAATAGTTTAAACATCCCTCTGATTTAACCTATTCTCAATTGTAGTGCAAAAATTCTTGTATTTTGTGAAGCTATTCAGTAGCCGTTTAAAAATTTCGCTGGATAACCATGCTCAAAGCCTGATTGTGATTATATCATATAACAAAAAAATTCTCCAATCTTTTTTTCCTATATTTGAACTTAATCTGTGTACACGATTTAATTCGTTAATAAAAATATTTCTATAGATAGAGTATGAACATTTGGACCAAAACAAACATCTTTATAGTGTCAAAATTAAAAACATTCCGCTTATCCCATATACCTGTAATTAACTCCCCATATTATATTTCAATGTTAATATCTAAATAATTAATGTTATTTTGACTATTTGAAGCCAACTTTAAATTCATGCTGTTTGGATAGTAATTCAAACAATAATTTTTCACATCATTGCATAAAACTTGTAAATTATCATCTATATATCGTAAACATTCACTATCTTCATTGGTTGATTCTCATACATAAATAGGTAAATATCGGCTAAAATCGAGCTGCAACTTCCCCACATTGGAATACTCCTAATTTGTTTATATACATTTATACCGTCAAATAGATAATTTTTCCGTACAATAAAATCAAACAAATATTTAAAATATTCCGGTTCGATATCTGAAAATTTAAATTTATTAAAAATTTTCGTTATTTTTATTTTTAAATTGACCAAATCTATACTATTGTACAGATCCTCAAAAACATAAACATATTAAATTGAAATGTTTTTCATTTGCATTAGACGCTGAACAAACTCAAAGCTGTTTTTAATTATACAAGCTGGATTATCATTCAGTACTTTATCAAAAATATCATTTAATAATTTTAACAGTTTTTTATTTCCCTTTTCTAAATATGATCCAAAACCACATGCTCTAAATTTTACAGGATATTTATGAAATTTCAGGACCATGACCAGATAGGGAGAACTAGTGCTATTTTGTTTTATCTTGATGTTTTTTATAAAACGCTTTTACTCTATTACCAATAATTTGTTTGCTAGAATTTAAAACTTGATAATTTGTATCATTATTATAGGCTTTCCTAATTAATTCCCCGTATAATGGTCTACAAACAATAGCATAATTTGCGTTAGCTTTATCTACATAAGTTGTTATAAATTTATCCTTAAATTCTCTTATTGATTCTTTTAATTCATTGTAATATTTGTCGGAAACACTTTCAGAATTAATTTGAAATTTTTTCTATTCAAATTTTTTAAAACGCAATACTTCCACTCCTCATAAACAGTACTCGCAAGTTGTATTTATTTGCTAATTTTTGAATAAATGTATCCAAATTTTTTTTTCCAAGCATTTTCGGCAATATTTTGAGTTAATATTCTTTTAATTTTGTATCATGTTCCGTATCTCATTACATCTCTTAGAGCTTCATTTTGTACTATATTCAGATTACCAGTTAATATATGATTATAGTTCGGATCTATACATTCATTGAATTTTTCGTCATGACAGTAGCAAACGCAATTAGCTAGATTGCTTTTTAAATCTTTAGAATACTCGTTATATTTTAAAATGACTCTATTCAGTGGTTTATCATACTTAAATGCTTTAGTGATGACAGTATTTCTATTTGGTAAAAGTTCGCTATACCTGTGTAAAACTCGATTAATACAAGCGCTTTTTAGATATGATCCCAAATAATCCAAAACACAATGTATTTTATGATTGTTATGCATACAATGTATTTTATTGCATACAATGTATTTTTGTATGTATTTTATTTTTTTGGTACATTTTTAACATAACTACCTAAATTTTGCTTTCTTATTCTGAATCTCAAACGATACAAGGGCATTTCTATACTGTCGTTTCCCGTTTTTTTATGAGGAATTCTCAAAAATTCTGGTAGTAATTTCTTTTTTACATTAAATATTATATTTTTAATATCTATTTCATTATCATTAGAGTTGTGATTATCGATAAGATTTTCAATATCCCTACAACATTTTAAATTCTTTAAATCTATATTTTTACTGTAATTTTTAGTCTTTTCATCATTAAATATGTATTTCGCCCTTTCATAGATCGAAACATCCAATAATTTCACCATGAAATTCCTTATTATATTTTTTGATCGATTTTTACTTTCAAACCATAAGTGCCCTGTCCCTGCCCTCGAAGACACTCTCGAGCCAATGCTATTCCTATGGGGAGGTATTTTTCTAATTACTCACTCGTATTTTGACATTTTTAAATAACTTTTTTGCATTGAATAGCTGATGTCCCTCTCGACATCGCTCTTTGACTACTTTCTCGATTTTGGTCACAGATATTTTTTATAAACTTGGTTTCACTTTCAAAACCGGTTGAGAAAGTGAAACTAACTATATAAAAAATATCTGCCACAAAAATTGAAAAAGTAAGTCAAGAAGCGATCTTGAGAGGGACCTCAGATATCCAATGCAAAGAAAATATATATATTTAAAAATTTCAAAATGCGAATGAGTAATTAAAATTAGTAATTGCGAATGAGCAATTAGAAAATTGCCTCCCCATAGGAATAGCAATAGCTCGCGAATGTCTTCGGGGGCAAGGACAGGGGACAAGGATACACCGTTCCGTATTTTACCATCATATTTCTCTCCCAAATTAATATTTCATTTTTATTTCGAACACTATCCAAAATCGAAAACTTAATGTTATTTATTCCATGATTTTCAAAATGTGTGACCTCAATTTCCTACTCCTCTTTACCACTTCTTTGTTTTCTTATGTCGTTTTATGATTATTAATTCTTATATTCAAGCCACTGAAGTCTCTTCGGTTACGACATCTAACATACTTTACATCTCAATCTATATATACAATTGTAAACTTTGCAAAATTTCAAACATTTTCCAATTTCTTTAACATCAGTTACACCCTCGGCACTCTCACACTCTCTACATCTTTCATCTGTACATTGATGTAATTTCAAACCCTCTAAACCACGTTCTCTCCCTATTTTTAGGTGCGTTCGTAATTATGTAAATACGTAGCACCTATTGTTGTCGCTAAGTCCGTCCGTCTGTCTGTCCGTCTGTCTGTCTGTCCGCATATAACAACGCAAAAACTACCCATCCGAATCGTTTGAAATTTAAAATACATAATTATAACATAATTTTGTCAAGTCATTTCAAATTTTATGAAAATCGGATGGATAGATCAATTACAGGGACAATCAAAAGGATTCCGTTGCATTACGGTCAATGGGGAAAAAAGTTTCAGATGCATTTTAATCGTTTGAAATTTAAAACATATATTTATTGCGTAATTTTATCGAGTCATTTTAAATGTTATGACAATCGGATGTATAGATCAATTACAGGGACAATCAAAAGGATTCCGTTACATTACGGTCAATGGGGAAAAAAATTTCAAATGCATTTTAATCGTTTAAAATTTAAAACATATAATTATTACGTAATTTTATCGAGTCCTTTCAAATGTTATGAAAGTCGGATGCATAGATCATTTACAAGGACAATCAAAGGTATTCCATTACATTGCGGTCAATCGGAAAAAAGATTCAAATGCATTTTAATGATGTTACACTCATTCGAACATAATAGAATTGGCATGAATCTATGAAATATATGCTAAAATATGCATTCTGTACAATCTGTGATGCAAAGAATTTTTATTATTAAATTACAGGGCAGCACAAAAGTATTCCACTACATAATGCTATACGGGGAAACATTGTTTGGTGCGTGTTTTAATTATATTCAACTATTTCACATTTTATGAATAAGATATACGTTTCTGAAGTGTAATAAAAATTACTTTCTGCATATTTACAGAAACACAAAGATTTCGACTACTATACTATATCCGAAGTACGGTCTACTATATCAGCAAGACCTGAATATTTTTAAAACTTCGTTATCGTACGAACGCACTTCATTTGCTACGTTCACGTGCAATTTCTAACTTGTTTTTCTGTTATAAAACCAACTGATTTTATATTTAGTAGTATACTCCTCACTACAATTACCAAATCTAAAATTTTAAATTATATATATATATGTATATATACATATACATACATATGCAGGGTGATTCTAAAATTTTTTTACAATAACCAAAGGGTGATAGTACACATCAAGACAAACAATATTAAATAGGAGACCAAGGGTCCAAAACGTTTTCCAAAGGATAGGTAACCGCCATTAAAGTTTAGGGACCAAAATTTCAAATAAACATAAAAAACGGAAAATCGGTCGATTGATTTGCGGTTTTCACTAAAATTATTCTTTATGTTGGCATTTTCTTGAAATTAAATTATAAAGATAAATTTCAAAAAATGCCGATAGAGGGCGCTTTAGACTTTGGAGTAACGAACAACTATTTTTTGCATCTCATTAAATGTTTTCGTAAACTTAGACTCAAACTTAAATTTTCAGCTCAAAATCTAAATAGTTGGGAGTGGTTAAGTAACACAAACTGAGCTGTGTTCAAAGGGTTCAAATTTCAAATGATTATAAAAAACGGAAAAATTGGTCGATTGATTTGCGATTTTCACTAAAACTATTCTTTATTTAGGTATTTTCGTAAAAATAAATTATAAAGATAACTTTCAAAAAATGCCGATAGAGGGCGCTTTAGACTTTGGAGTAACGAGTAACTCTTTTTTGGCGTTACTTTTTGCATCTGATTAAGTGCTTTCGTAAGTTTAGCCTTGAATTTAAATTTTGAGCTCAAAATTTGAATAGCTGGGAGTGGTTAATTCGACAAACTTAACTGTATTCAGAGGTTTTAAATTTCAAATGATTGTAAGAAACGGAAAAATTGGTCGATTCGTTTGCGGTTTTCGCTAAAACTAATTTTTAAATCAGCAATTTCTTGAAAATAAATTTTAAAGATAAATTTCACAAAATGCCGATAGAGGGCGCCTTAGACTTTGGAGTAGCGCACAACTATTTTTACCTGTTTTTTTTAATCTCATTAAATGCTTTCAAATGCATAGACTTAAATTTTGGGCTCAAATTCTGACTCGTTGAGAGTATTTAACTAGAGAAAAATTGAATTGTGTTCGAGGAGGAAGGAGGGTTAAATTTCAACTCCTGAACACACTTCAGTTTGCGCTTCTTAACCCCTCATAACAATTCAGAATTTTAGGTCAAAATTTAAGTTTAAATCTAAGTTTCCGAAAACATATAAAAAGCTTTTGCAAGCATTTAATTAGATCCAAACAATAATGGTTAAAATGAATTGTTGGTTACTCTGAAGATTAAGGCGCCCTCTGACGGATTTTTTTAAAATTTATCTTTAAAATTTATTTTCAAGAAGATACTGACTTAAAGAATTGTTTTATTTTAAACCGCAAACGAATCGACCAATTTTTCCATTTTCTATAATTATTTTAAATTAGAATCTCCCGCTGCTCCTTAAACACAGTTCAGGTTGTGCTACTTAACCACTCCCTAGTATTAAGTTTTTGAGCTCAAAATTTAAGTTTAAGTCTAAGCTTGCGAAAACATTTAATGAGATGCAAAAAATAACGGCCAAAAATAGTTATTCTTTACTTCAAAGTCTAAAGCGCCCTCTTTCGACATTTTTGGAAATTTATCTTTATAATTTATTTTTATGAAAATACCAATAAAAGAGAATAGTTTTAATGAAAACCACAAATCAATGAACCAATTTTTTCGTTTTTTAAAATTACTTAAAATTTGAACTCTCTGAACACAGTACAATTTGTGCTATTTAACTACTCCCAGCTTTCAGATTTTGAGCTCAAAATTTAAGTTTGAGTCTAAGCTTGCGAAAACATTTAATGAGATGCAAAAAGTACCGGCAAAAAATAGTTGTTCGTTATTCCAAAGTCTAAAGCGCCCTCTATCGGCATTTTTTGAAATTTATCTTTATAATTTAATTTCAAGAAAATGCCGGCATAAAGAATAATTTTAGTGAAAACCGCAAATCAATCGACCGATTTTTCCGTTTTTTTATGTTTATTTGAAATTTTGGTCCCTAAACTTTAATGGCGGCTATCTCCTTTGGAAAACGTTTTGGACCCTTGGTCTCCTATTTAATATTGTTTGTCTTGATGTGTACTATCACCCCTCTTTTATTGTAAAGAAAATTTAGAATCACCCTGTATATATATATATATATATATATATATATATATATATATATATATATATATATATATATATATATATATATATATATATATAAATGAGCGAGAGAGAGAGAGAGAGAGATTGTCTTCATTCGTATTGGGAGGTCATAAGTATACGCATTTCTACGCCCCAAAATTTAAGCAATAAAAAAGTATTTGTATTCCACTCTTAATGTTTGATAACACAATATTTATGACTCTTAATACTTGAACAACTAATAAAAACTCTATTCAATTTCTTTACTAGCTAAATACAAATTTTATTTTTCTCATTTTTTTTCTATGCGCCAAAACCATAATCACAAAGTATCTCCATACCTCAAAAACAGTTATTATATAGTTTGATAATTGCAGTTTTAGGTCACGATTTTCACTAATCTTTTATTTAATATTTTTCTTAATGATAGAGAGATAAAGAAAATAATTACATGGTTTTAAACTATCGCTTTTTCTTCAAGGTGTGTTACGATAACATATAAACGTGAGTGCCACGTGTTAAGGTGTGCAACGATCATACAGTTTTTTTTAAACAATTGTGTCACTTTTTCTATTTCATTGGAGTTTCTGATTTTCTAAATGTTATGCAGTTATGAAGTATCGAATAAAGTTATTCAATATATAGATCGCAGGAGACTGCATTTTCGTGACAAAGATTTCCTCTCTGAATACTGAATCTATTTTTCACGAGAAATTTAGCATTTGTTGCGAAAAAAGAGTCGAGACTGTTATTTCCAATAACATATATATATACAATGTTTATATAGTAGAGAGAAAAATCGGAGTAAATAAACTATTTTTAAATTATCATTATCAATTTGCTTGATAAAGGCCTTTGATGGAATACCTGTACATGTAATATATTAGAGTAAAATATATCTATACTATAAAGGCCAAACGTATCTGTGCGTAACGCATACGTCATTTTGTGAATGGCAACACTTTCCCTTGAAATTTCGGTTTTGCAATTTTCGCTACTGCAAATTTTATACTTCTGAACATCGCACATTTTTAATTTTTACACCGTCGTACAGAGAAAAAAATGCACTTTTAAATGCAATGTGTTTGAAAGCTGTATCTCAATTTATTTTTGAGATATTAATTTATTTTTCAGTTTTTACCATCAATTTTATAATTGTGGCAACAGAATTACTCGATTTTCTATCAAAATTATAAAAAAAAAATGCGTATAATTTTTCAAAAATATTGCCTGTTATAAAATTCGGTTATTTCGTTTTTATTCATCAATTAAATGACTTCAAGTTTTGAGTTAAAGTGATTTTAAAATGATGAACCATTTTTTAAATGTGGTGAATACGCATATGAGAAGTGCGTGTGTAAAATTTGAGAAGATGAAAATGATGACGCGTTTTAATTTTGCTTAAAATTATATGATCGTATCAATTTGGAATAAATTTTGTTTTTTTTCATTCGCGTTTATACCAAAAATGCCTCAATTTATAACTTCATAGTAAATACTGTATTAATCTTTATTATATTTTACTGATTACAAATGCGATTATAGTTTAATTTTAGAAATTTAGACAACGTAGTTTTGTAGTATTTTATTAATCTTAGCTTAGAATAATATTTGTTTGAGAGTTAGACTGATCAATATAAGATTTTTTTTACTAATTTTGTAGGTTTGTTATAAACCAATGAAACAATTCCTTCTTAAATATTGTCTTTCGTCGAGATGCGACGGGTTCCACCTCGTTACTTATAAAGGAAAAGTTTTCTTTTTTTCTTGCTCTTTAGTAATAAAATACGTCATAGCAATCTGTATTTAATAGTGACTGATGTATTAAAAATTTCATCCGATTTGACAAAAGGGGCATGATGTTATCTTTATTAAATGTGTATCTTCAAAATCTTTAGACTGAAAAAAAATATGGGGGAGTAAGTAATCGTTATTCATGAAATAAATTTTGGGGTCAACAATTTGTAAATATTGCACAAATTTGCTTCAAAAATCAATAGTTTGTACTTCAGAATCAGTTGTAATTCCACGCTCAAATTCACAACTTAGAAGAATAAAATAACGTAAAATAAAATAAATAAAAGTGTGCAAATCGCAAAATTTTGATCTACGGAATTTTTTTATTGATATGGATAACCTGGAAAAGTTAAGGAAATTTGTTGCAAATCTAGAACAGATACTTTGACTTTCGGTATACAGGGTAGCTCATACTCAGATTGGTTCATGCAGACGTTCGCTCGGAACATACGTGACGCTGCCGAAGGCAGTGCAATTTTCAACAGCCAACACTTGGTTCAATTAAAATATTTTCAAAAAATATAAAATCATGCAGACTTGATAAAAATTATAAAAACAATATTTTTATTTGTGACACCTGTTCTAAGTAAATAAATATGAAATGTTTTTTATACGTAAATGAAAAAGGTGAAGTGATTTTGTTTTAGTTTTTAGTTTTGGAAAAAACGAAAGCTAACAACAGTTTTAACATACAGACTTGAGTTTTGTAGAATAGGGTTGCTACTCTTCAAGGAAATTTCCAGGTTAATTATCAATATTTTATTTATTTATTTTTAATGAGGAAAACAGTCTGGCAAAAAAGCACGCATTTCCCCCCATTTAAGGAAAAATTTTCTTTATTAAAATAATAGTAACGAAGAATTTACTAGTCTGAAAATTCGTTGCCCCGTATCAACCATAGTAGAAGATTATCATAACGAGTTTCAGGCAACGCCGTGCTGGTCATTTAGTATAAAATAATACGTTTGTGTGACGGTAATGATTAATATAATATATGCAGGTATACTCTAAAAGCGTATATTATGCGCATTTCAGTTAGGGAGTTAAAGATAACTATTTACAAGTAGGTATATAAGGACCTTGTGCAAATTTATTTGTAAAATAATTAAGAAATTATCACCTCTGCCTCAACTCCATTCTATTCTATTTTACAGCAAACAAATTTTGCATAGGTATTTAAATCTCAATCCATTTATTCAGTCCCAATACAAAAATTGTCTTTCCAATTTCTAATTTTCGATCACAACTTTATTAATAATAAAGATATTTTGATGAAATTTTCTGGAGATTTTCCTTTTTTTACAAACAATAACTATAAACGGGAAGAGAAAAAAAATCACCACAATTGCAATACTGAAAAACATTGAATTACATACACGTATCATATTTAGGAATGGAATTAGTATTATATATGGTATACACTTACGCAATTAGCGTCTTCTTCCAATCATTCTTATAATGTCATCATATTTCATATAAAGCAAGTTTATCAAATTTTTCGTTAGAATTTCTTCATTACATTAGACTTAAGAAGGAAAATTTTGTTAGAGATTGAAACATCCTGAGATTCTGATTAATATGGATTTCACCCTCTATTTTACAATACAAAAATTGATTTTTGTAGTATGCTCTTGTTGCAAATTGTTAAACAGTTGTTTTGAATCATCCTGTATATTATATGTAATCCTGTATAATCCTGCAGCTATCTTATTACTTTTTAAGCATACATTTTTTTTTTTCTGAAAGCAGACTTTCCCTTTAAAGGTTCATCTACTGCTACAGATATTGGACAGTTTTCAAAAGCTAGATCTTCACACTCGCGTTTCTTGAAAGGACTTTTTTTTACTCGAATCTGTCTGAGAGCTAGACATGTATGATTGCTGACAAGATATTTTTCACCCAACAAAAAGTCAAGTTTTGGACACTTTCCATTCAGGTAAAGAGTGTATTGTGTCTCATCACCTTTGCTCAAGGTCAAGGAGTTCTATTTTCTTGAAAATACTTTTTTTTTTTAATCACAGAAATAACCCAGACGACAAATACAAAATAAAGCCCCAGAGTTGTATTTTTTTTTTCAGCTTCCACTAAAGAACTTTTTTTTCCATAAGCTCCATAGAGAAGCCGCTTAAAATGGTCGCCATGCTGTCTGGCAAAATGTTCTCTTTCTTCCTAGTTCGTAGTATCGTTTCGAAATGTACGCTTGTCTGGCGCAATTTCAAAGACATTGTTGCGAAGTTATCACAAAGGAGTAATACTTATAATATCGCCGACAATAGATTTCTAAAACTGTGTCCTTGTGCCTTAGCCAGATGATGATATTGATAGCTTATATAAAATTAGCTGATACAAGAAGGCAGAATTTTAGCCTAACACTGGCTTCAAATTCTGTTAAAACAAGGGAATTATATATTTATTTATATATCTACCAATCATACCAGGTATTATAATAGTTTCAAAAATTTGGTTGTTTCTACGTGCTATTTTTAAAAACCTTTAAAAATTTTTTGATTGCAGTCGATAAACATACAGTATAACTTTTGATACTTTAATAAATTTATTTATACTCTTCAATCATAAAAAATGCATTCCGTATAATTTTTATTAAAAACTGTAATCTGACTGAGGATGCCTTTAAACAAAGTGAAAACGTTTCCAAGTAGAAAAATGGGGAAGTATAATACCGTTCAATTAAGAAATAAATTAATAGGTAATGCATTTTATATGAATTATATATTCAATAATACTGGTAAACTGTTTGGAAGATTGCACTTATATAAAAAGTATAGTCAAATTTTGAACTTTTGACTCGAAAGTTAAATGTGTCTTCAAGTTGAAAGATGATTTTTTACGGACAATGTCATTTATTTTTATACTGAATTATTGGAAGAATCATCATCATTTTTTAACTATTAAATATTCCATATGATGTTTGTGTTTTAACGAAATAGTAATTAAGATTATTGTTTTTAATAAAAATTATACGAAATGCTATTTTGAATTGTTGATTGCTATTTGAGTGCTTGAAAGATTGCATAGGAAAATATTGCTCATTTTAATTTCTATTTTTTTTTTTCAATTTTAACAGAAAATGGAGTGGTTCTGTTGCCACAATGACAAAATTGCTACTAAAAACTGTAAAAAAATTAATATCTCAAAAATAAATTGAGATACATCTTTCAAACACATTATATTTAAAAATGCATTTTTTTTCTCTGTATGACGGTATAAAAATTTAAAATGTGCGTTGCCCAAAAGTATAAAATTTGCAGTAGCGAAAATTGCAAAACCGAAATTACAGGGGAAAGTGTTGCCATTCGCAAAATGACGTATGCATTACGCACACATACGTTTGGCCTTTATAATATAGATAGAATGAAGACATTTCTATTTTATCTTTATTTGTCTTTTTAATCATTTTTGTATGTCTCTCTCCTCTATTGGTCCAGTAATTTTCAGATAGCTACGTGCACTTGTTTGCGATTTTAATTTTACTTTTAATCAGCTTATATCAAATAATTCAATATTATTCAATATTTTATACATCTTTGAAAAATTAAAAGAAATATAAGACCAAAGACATTAATTCTGACCATATATCTTGAATCCGATGCTCACGCAAAAAATTAGAAAATTGCAATTTCTAGCAGGTCCTTCAGCACTGTCAGCTTCCAATGAGGGCATGTTTATAATTTAGTAAGAAATCAAGAGTTCATTAATTTACTTTAAAAGGAAGAAGAACAGTGAATTAACAATATTGCTTTTAAATTTAATAAGTCTCATCTCTGATGCTTTAAAATTTAAGTTCTACACTAAATTCAAAATGTTTATAAAACTTTCTTTTCATAGAAACACAACCTTTTCTCAATGTTACTTTAACATTATGTAAAAATTGTGTTTCTTGGAAAATGAAGAGTTCACTGTAAAACAAAGTAGATTCCGTGATCCCAAAAAGCGCATTATTTTAAATAGATTAAAATACTATATTAATTCGTGAAGTCTTTCAGAAAATATAACGTGCATTTACCATGCAAAATTTTCAGTACTTTAAATCCTGGAAAATCTACCACGGCATGTCATGATCACAACTAAACTACCGTGAAATGGGATGAGTCGGAACACTTTCCAACTTTAACGTTAAAAAAAAAGCAACAACTGATTTTTTAATTTTTTTTTTTTCTGCTAGAAACTTCGGTCCTGTTTTGTTCTTTACTTTTTAAGCAACAGCGAAACAATTTTACTGTTTATATATATATTATTTATTTTTTTAATGGTGTTCCGATTCACCCCGCCGATAGGGGTGAATCGGAACAAATGTTATAATCTTTATTTATTCCGATTAAAACTTTAATAGGATTAATGAAAACAGGTAATAATGATAAGGGAGGAATAGGAATACGTAGTTATTCTAAAACTAAGTCTTTATTTTATATACAAGTAAAGATATGCCTTTTTAAAAATTAGAAAACAACTTTGAAATCCAGAAAAATTAAAATTTATTTAAAGATATTATATTTGAATTGCAGAAGTAGAATTTAATACAAATTCAGCCCTATTCTGTATTGTGCTTTACTAGAAGTCATTGGGTAAGTGAATCTAATGAGTAGTCCAAATCGCTGCATGTATTAATACGATCTATTAATACGTCCTCATCCCCAGCCCTTATTACTTTTGCATCCCTTTCTTTTTTAATTGGTTTTTTTAGTTTTGAGATGTTTGTCCAATGTTGTGGATGTCAGAGAATAATTCTATGCAGTTTTTCTAACTAATTTGCTATTTTTAAATTCTTTTATTGTGTGTTCCATGTCTGTTGGCTTAGGCTTTGACTTTTTTGTTTAACCAAGTAATTTATTGGCACCTTTAAGCTCTTCAAGCAATTAGAACAAACAAAAAATTGTTACAATACATATTCATACATATGTCTTCATATATTACATGAAACTATTACTGTATAGAAAAATAAACCATGAGAGAAAATGTGTTCCGATTCACCCCGTAAATCATTTTTTCATTATGTAGTTTAGAAATAAGTAAAATTTAACATAGCATATTGTTTACAGGTCTATCATTAATTAAAAATCTGCTCGCTTAGGTTTAGAATACGAAAAATACTGTAGTTACATACAAAGTTTTGGAGACGTTGAAAAAATGAGGTTTTTGAGGATCTTCTTAAAGTTTTTTTATATACCCCAGTAGTGATGCCAACATGTCAAAACTGAATTTTCCAACTCTTAATGTTATTACCTTCTCATAAAAAAATTGGCGACTAAAAATATCATTACATATATTTATATTGATTTTATTTGTATAACCGGGAAGTTTCGTTCCTATTCACCCCATTTTACAGTACCCTTTGGCCAAGCTCCGTTCTAAATAGTCTCTTTGTTTCCCTCTAACACAACACTCTAAATAGCCACTGTTCAACCAAAATCACCTAATTAACATACATTTGCAAAAAAACCACATACTAACTGAATTCTGAAGATACATACGAATTTTAGGAAACTTTAAGAAAGACTTTAAGAGCTTTATGAATAACACAAAATCTATTGATTCGAGACAACTTGCAAAATCACAAAACTCACTCGTCCATTAGAGTATGGACAGAGTGAGACGTCCATTAGAGTATGGATAGTAGCATTATAAAAGAATAGCCAGACATACTACCATTACTTTAGAATTGTCCTATATCCTTTCGATAAATTTGTCACCCACTGATCATACTCTTTATTGAACATTTAAGGGTGATTCTACGATAAGAGGTTCAAAAACATAGAGAATTCGGCCAAAAAGAAGAGTTTCAGTTTCAAACCTTTAAATTATGATTTTTGTCCCGTTTATTTACTTTTTCGTATAAGGGCAAGTCACTTTATACATATTTTATAACTTTTTCTGATCAGTGACTCGCTCCCCTGGGAGTTATCTTGCCAGGGGAAATACGGCAGGGGAGAGACATTTCCATGTAAATTCAAATTTTTTAACTGACTGAATTAGTTTTTGGGTTAATTGTGTATTTCACTTTAATTATTACCGTATTTTTTAATTAGGGCAGTAAATGCAATTGAATTAAATGAATATTATAAGTTTTATACTTATCAGGGGAGATACACGATCACCGTCGAAACCACTACACCGCACGGTAACGTCGCAACAACTAAAAATGGCAGCACTTAAATCGCTTGCGCGTTTAGTATTGGTAACTTCAAGTCAATAGATGTCCTTAAGCGCTACTTCCGATACAGCCTTCCTTGAATTTATATTTGTTTCAGCGGAACGAAATTTGACAGCGTAGATGGGTGATTCTCAAAATAGGGGACAATTTATGTCTTTCGGCATACAAAAAAAATTGAGAGGTTTTCTGTCATGTTATAATATTTAGATATGTTTGTCTTAATAGTATTCATTATTTGCACTCAAGAATTACTCACTTTTTAGTTAAAAAACCTTAAAATGACAGAATAAATGTTCAAAATGTCATTAGCATGGATGTCCACAGCAGCTGTGCCTTGTATATATTAGCTTTTTAAAGAGTTAATATCATGTTTATAAAATAAAACAAATGTTATTCTTTCTTTAAATTAATCAAGGAGAGGATTTATCTAATAAGTTTCTTTTTAAAAATAAAATTACAGTATATAAAAAAAGAATTAAAGTTTATCCTCCACATTCTATTTTCAAAACAAGGTATAACAGCTATAACAGCTGTTTAATAATCAAAATTTCATTTTCACATATGACAATAATTTGAAAATATAAAGTTTCTCCATGGCAACAAGTAACCATTTTATCCCAGCCTGAAAATAGAAGCATGTATTGTATTTTAAGAATAGAAGTTGAATATTAGGGGCGTACATCAATTGTATGTCATTAGAATGGATAATAATTTTCATGTTTATTTTATAATTAAAATTTTTATTTTTTGCATAGGACTTTTGTGTTTTAAAAAGCCCCAGAAAGGACTATTGCATTGTGATTATATTATGGCTCATAATATTATTTAAATTAAAATTTGTCATTAGCATGATTTTTCTGTCCATGCTAAAGACTCCTATGTGCATAAATGTAACCAGTGCTTATATTGTATCTTTTACAAAGTTTAATTTTACATATAAATTTAGGTATTACATTTATTATCCCTAAAATATGCATTAAATCTGTCAGAAATTCACTAAGACAGCTTCTTACATTGTTAGTGTCAGAATGTTACTCATGTAACAAAGCTTGCCCTTTGGTAATGTTTTTATTCTCCTTATATGTATATATGTAAAAATGGAAACCATTTGCTGAAAAGGAAGCTAATAAATATAAAAAAAAAAAATATTTAAACAGGAAAAAAGTAAAAATTTCTTAATATATTTATCCCATGCAATTTGTTTTGTCATTAGCATGCCTCAAAAAATACTAATTATTTTTTTAAGTTAATTTTTAAATATTTATCTCTGCTGACTACATGTAAAGTATACCTAATACTATATTAACAACACATATTTTTTTCAGAAATTTTGCTAACAGTAATTTTTTTAAGATTTCACTTTTGAAACTGTCCCCTATTTTGAGAATCACCCAGATACACAAAAAAAGCGGGACAAAAGTCAATTTTAAAAATTATTTGAAATTATTTTTTTATTTTATAATACGTAAGTATAATTACTTAAATTCCAATTAAACATACTTTAGCTAAGCATTTGACGAAAAAAATATATGTATTGTTTGAAAGTTAAATTGAAGCCGGCAAAGAGACATGCCAGGGGAGAGACTTTTTTAGACTTTGTAAGAAATTTCAGAAAAATGTGTTTTAATTAGGCATTCAATCATTATGTTATTTAATAAAGTATATTAAGATGATGCGATTCTTTGCAAAAAATAGCAACATATAGAATAAAAAATCTGTTTTAAACGGATTGCCGTACAAATTACCTCTTATCGTAGAATCACCCTTAAATAGAAGCAGTTATTTACTTTATAGAAATATACATTTTACTATTTTCATTTTTAGGAAGATTTAGTAAGAAATACTGCATACTTTAGCCGTTACCATGGTACGACTTTTGAAAAATTTCTTCATAACTTTTCATTATATAACCTCAGGAACCCAAAATCACCCCCACCATTCAATTTTATTTGTCATTGTTCCACTATTGATAGTACTATTTGATTGTCTTGTCTAGTTTAAGTTTGTTGTACTGGGTTATCCTATATTCGTTAGCAGATGTTGTTTGTAGTATTATACAATGGTTATATATATGCAATTCTTTCAATAGTCTTTGACTTTCGGTATGTTATAAGGAGCTTAATTTGTATTTTTAAGCATTGCTGACAAAATTCAATGAAATAACATGTTTTTCCTTTGAACTAGTATCATAACCACCTGTGAAGAATCTTGCTACTCATAGATTTAAGGCTTCCACATTATTGTTCATTTTGTTTTCCTATTTCTCCCTTATTATAATCCTCATTTTTCATGTTTATATTTGTGATTTCAATTTTATGATGTATATATATATGTGTGTATGTGTGTGTGTTTGTACTAAAGTTTGTCCGCACGATAAAAGACACAATTATGCACACATCGTCTTCTAACTTGCCAAAAACATTGATATGGCTAATATCTTGGCGACCATTGCAAATGTGTAAAATTTACCCAAGGCGATGGAAACGGGGAGAGTTAAAAATTTTGAATACCGCCTTAAACATATTTCTGATAAAATCATCTCTCACTGAAAAATGACAGGAAAAAATAAATATTTTTCGTTACAACAGTTGCCAACAATTAAAAATAAAAACACACAACAAAAATTCTTAGCACAATACCACAACTATTACTTTTCTATCGCAATATTTTCACGTGAAAAATTGAAATAAAATAGTTTGACGACTTTAACGAAAAAAAATGAATGTTTTCGTCGAAACTTTTTTATAGCAAGATTTCCACGTGAATACTGAAAATGCAATAAATATTTTAACAAAATTAAAAAAAAATGTGAATATTATACCATACTGGAAATATAATAGCGATACATATAAACGATACAAATTTATTGTATCATGCTAAATATTCAATATAAGCAAAAAGAAGACATCCCAAAATGATTGTTATAAGTATAATATAATACATCGCATTTTTTACTCAATATGCACGGGGAGCAAAATGATAAGAACGAAACAGATTTTTCTAAATTATAGAAATATTACATGACAATTGGTCTTCTTTTGTGTTTAATAATGGCAATGCATTATTCTAGTGTAGATTTTACAAGGTTTTAAATTTTTTGAGGTGAAAAAACACGTTATGCGTTCCAAATTTCCTATTTTAATGCTGATTTTGAGTTATACTGCACAATTTGACCATTTTTTCATTATATATTTTGCCCTATAATACCTC
The DNA here is from genome assembly GCA_964019185.1 of Maratus speculifer. NCBI lineage: Eukaryota > Metazoa > Arthropoda > Arachnida > Araneae > Salticidae > Maratus > Maratus speculifer. The sequence continues at coordinate 419,353,338 of OZ025292.1, forward strand.
AAACATTGTTCATGAAATTTATGTTTGGACCATTGTCTGGCCAATCAAGTTTGAGAGTTCTGTTATCTTCAAACCACTTTTTTGTGTCTTTTTTTTTTTTTTTTTTTTTTTTTTTTTTTTTTGAGAGAATAAAGGCATTGCCTGATTGAAAATTTTGTAAAAGTTGGTATTTTTTCACTCAGGTTAAAAAAAACAGTATTCCAAGATGCGAACAAAGGAAATGACTCTTTTGTTTATTCATCTAGAAAAACAATTATAACCTTACTCACCGAGGAAAAGGAAGCCTAAACCATTAAGAAGCTTCTATTTAATTGATACGTGGAAAATACGTTTTTCTTCTTTTGGAAACCATGCAAATATGGTTGAATACCATCTGAACTATCGAGATTAAACTTCTTTTAACCCCTGAAAATAATTTTAGACCAATTCATTTGCTTGCTTCAGCTGTTTTCTGCAAACAAAAAGCGGATCTTTTTACACCCGGATGTTAAATGCGAACATTGACATAGTTTTACATTTTTAAGAACTCCCGACATTTTTATTGTTCTTCGGATGATAGATATTGATGTCTTTATCTAGCTTCCAATACCTTTTGCTATCATTATTTTAGTTGGAAACTTGCGAATAATCAAAGTTTTAGATAGTTTCAAAAGCATTTTCGGCCACCCTGTGGATTTTGTAGTAACATAATTAGTTGGATTCTTTAAAAAGTAAAAAATGACAGTCTTTGAAAGTTTAATTTCATCAGCAATTCTATTAAGTTCCATACCGATGTTGTTATAGGTTAGAATTTGCCCCCTTTCAAAGTTTACAAAGAATTTTGATTGACCTTGTAAACCACGTATTTTGGGAACTAAACCGAATGTGCTCAGAATCTCTTTAAAATGAGTTTTTAAATGATGTGCGAAAACATCCTCGAATCACATTCCGCGGTTTCAGAAATATCGACTGCGTTATTATCATTTTGTACCTGCATAAATTTAGCAAAATACAATTTTTTTTTGAAAAGATTTTATAATATTTGGAAACGATTACTTTAATATTAATTGTAGTACCAAGTATTTGATTTTAACACAAAGGCTTCGAATAGCAAACACGACCCTATTTCTTAGTTTTTGAATCGTCCCTATCATTTTGCATCCCGCTATACTTAAATTAATGTATCTTCTAAAATTTCCCTAGATTTAAAAGATACAATTTGCCACCAATAAGTCTATTGAAAAATCAGACGCAAAAGTACGATGAAAATTTTAGAACTCTATTTCATGATGTGTCATCTTTTATTGCTTTAGACCTCGGTAGATGAAACATACTTTAGATACCGTGACTTTGAAGATATTTGACATTCAAAATTAAACTAGTATGCTGTGGCCATCACAAAATTTTCTTCTATTTAAATCACGTCAATTAGCAGCGCCACCTATTAGGCAATTCACACCAAAACCTTATCAGTGGCAATGTATCCCAAGGTATTGCGGAATCTGAAGTTTGGTAAAAATCTGTGCATTAGTTCTTGAGATATAGCTATCATGAAAATCATGAAAGACGTGGCATAGCAGCGCCACCAGCAGGCCAATTTACACCAAAACTTAATCAGCGTCTATGTATATCAAGGTCTCACAGAATCTGAAGTTTGGTGAAATTCTGTGCATTAGTTCTTGAGGTATAGCAATCATTAAAATAATGAAAAACGTAGTACAGCAGCACCAACTGCAGGCCAAGTTACACCAAAAACCAATAGGTACTAATTCATATCAAGGTCTAACTGAATATAAAATTCTATGATATTTCGAGCATTAGTTCTTGAGATAGAGCGCCCACAATTTTTTTTCTCACATACAGACAGATTGACTGGCAGACTCACAGACAGACATTTTCTAAAAATATTCAAAACGTGTTCAGGACCTTCTAAAACGTATAAATCCGTCGAAAACCGGAAGTCGAAAATTTTCATGAATCCAATACTTTTTTCTTGTAAAGATAGAAGAAAGTAAAAAAAAACTAATAATTCAGGTTTCAGAAATATGGCCTGCGCTTCTGAGATTTGATAATTAATGGATAATAATTATTAGATTCGAAAGATACAATTCGCCGTCAATGGGTCAATTAAAAAAAATCAGGCACTAAAATGAGATGAAATTTTTAGAACTCTAAATCATAACTTGTCGTCTTTTACAGCTTTCGACCCCGGTAGATTAAATATACCTTCAATACTGTGACTTCGAAGATACTATTTGACTTTTAAAAGTAAAAAAATAATAATAATTTAGATTTCGAAATTAATCCATACGTTTAAAACGTGCTTCGGAGATTTGATAATAAACAATGTCTACTGCAATCTAAATAAAACGTTTCAAATATAGTAAGAAATTTAACTTTTTCTCCTAAAATAATTAAATTCCATTATGTCAGATTTATTTAGGATTCTTGTGTTAGGATGAGATATTAGGTAAAAAAGAAACATCATCGCATCATCTATGAGTCATGAAATTTAGACATATTTACCTTATCCATATATAGCATGTCTTTCCATTATAAATACAACTGAATATAAACGAGAAAAATATTAAAAACATACTTTTCAAGAGGTTTTTGAGGTATATATTTATTTTTACTTTTCATTTTTACCAAAAATTTAATATTGAAAGATGGAATTTGAAAAATCTAGTTCATAATTAAAACTTCAATATTAAAAACTGATTTTGATAACTTTTTTTTTTTTTTCAAAAATCTTTAATACGCTTCTCGCAGTTCTAGAGAATTTTGATTAAAACAAGGCTTTATCAGTACTGTGAAATACAAATCGGGGATGCATAAAAAAAGTCTTTTTAAATTAAGAAAGTCATGATGGCTACAAAACTTCAATATACGGTAGAAATTTTAAAAAGGAAAGTATTGAAATTTTTAATAAAAGCTTTATTTATCGAGGTAAGTTTAAATAAAAAGATTTGTTTAGAGGCTTTCTTAAAAATTAATTGAGTAAATATTTATTAATAAGTAAATAAATAAATAAAGATAAAAATGTGTACAGCAACGTTACTTGCAATAATCTAGAACAAATTTCAATTCACGATTGAAATTAATCGCTAAAATAATATCAAAACTTAATCAGCAACAACTTTTGTCATTGTCTAACTTAATCTTAAGTTATAAACTAGTCGTTGGAGGCCACCGTAATACTTACCCATCATGGATATGCATAATATAATATAAGAAAATGAAACGTGTAAACTATTTATAAAATGCATTGCAATTCCAAAACAAAATTTAAACATATTTTTAAATATTTTTACTATACATACTCTATTAATAAATTGATGATGAACCCATTTCGACAAATTATATCAAAGGCCAAACTACTCAAGTAATACCGAATTGCGTAAAAGAAGCTTCCTCATAACTCCAAAAAAGTTAATCATATTCAGTAACAGTTTACTGCGTCAGATTAAGCGTCTCATTTCAAATTAAAATATATCTTTGAATTAAAATTTGAATGAAATACAGGGTGACGAAAAATCAAAGAATGTGGAAAACAGGATGACAAATATCTCAGCAACTAATAATCCGATCGACTTCGTTCTTTATGCAAAATTTGTGTTATTTTATTGCCTTTTACGTCCATACCTTAAAATTTACAAAATCGAAAATTTTTATCCATCTTTCATCAGAACGAATTTTTCGAGGGCCCGAAAAAAGTAGTTCCGGATAATCGAGGTTACTCATATTAAATAGGCTTCGTCCCATTATTACATATTAAGTACATACAAAATTTCATGCCTGTGTCTCAATTTCTTCGGGAGATAGAGCAGTTACAGACAGACAGACAGACAGACAGACGGACGGACGGCAAAAAAAAAAAATTCTAAATATATGTTTTTTGGAATCTCCAGTATCTAAAACGTGTAAATCCGTCAAAAAAATTTTTTTGATTTTCAAAACGATTGCAAGACTTACCCCTGTACTACGTATAATGGGTAAGTAAAATGCCTGCACTAATTATTGAGATAAATCTATCGCAAAAGTAATGGGAAATGCAGCATAGCGTTGTCACCTTTTGAGCGATTCACATTCATGTCATCAATTCATGTCAAGCAATTTAAGAATCTGAAGTTTCATGGTAATCCATGAATTAGTTCTGGAAATGAAGGTATTGCGCAAATCGTTTAAAAGGCAGCACAGAAGCGCTATCTTTTGAGCGAGTTACTCCAAAAATTAATCAGCATCAATTTATATAAAGGACTAACTTAATGCAATTTTTGATTAATTTCCGTGCACTAGTTCTTGAGATAGAGGGCCCACAAAATTTGAGTCCTAGACTCACCAGACCGACATTTTATAAAAAACATGTTTTTAGAGATCTCTGATCCCTAAAACATGTAAATCCGTCGAACACAAGAATTTGGAAATTTTTATGAAATTTCTTCTTGCAAAGATTGGGGAAAGTAAGAATTATGAAATGTTCGTTGCGCGTATTTCTTGCAAAATACTTTCGAAAACAGAACCCCATTTGTTTACAACAAAAAAAAAGAGAAATATTTTATCAATATTGTTTGCCTCGAAAGAACTAGACAAGCAGTTGTGACATTCATTTAGATGTAACGAAACCTCTCTCACTGGAATCGATACCGCATCACGAAACACGAAATTTATAGAACAACATCCTATTGTTTATTTTTTTTGAAAGATCGGATGTTTTAAAAACATGTTACTCTTGACCTATAATTAAGGCTCTTCTCAAATCCAAACGGGCAACTTTATGACATAAGTTTTAATTTATTTATGTTCGGAAATGAGTGAAACTGACAAACGTTGTTTTTCAGAAATTAATCATTCTTTGGGGGCTTTTTAGCACTTTCCAATAAAGTTGAAAAGTGCTTATGCATTCGGTTTGTCTGTCCGTCTGGCCGCGCTCTAACTCACGTAAATATACTCGGATTGCCATGATATTTTAGGACATTATTGACGTTTACCCTAGCACGAACCCTATTGAAAATGAAGTTTCTACCATGATTAGTTTAGCTAGAGGGAGAATCAATTGCATTAAAATATGCATTCTATAAAGTATAAAGTGAAAATGTAGTTATTATTCATTTACAGGGCCACACAAAAGAATTCCATTAGATAATGGTAAAAGGGGGAATTGTGTGTGACATATTTTAAATATATTAAACAGTTTCATGCAAATTGATGTATGTCAATGAGGCTTAGTAGAAAATTATACGATATTACCTTCCCTAATATAGAGTACACAGTATTAACAGGGACACACAAAAGATTTCAAATAGTACATTCCTTCCGAAGTACTGTATATGTATCCGATGATAGCTGATATGCATTTTAATTATGATACGTGCGTATAAGTTTCTCTAAATATATGCACATTATATGGTGTGTATAAATGCTATAGTTAATATACAGGGCTACTCAAAAGAGCTCGCCAACTTTACTGAATATGAGCATAAATTACTAAAAGGTGATTCTTAAATAAATTATGCATTTTTACGCTGAACTAAATTAAATTTACAAAGAAATGTTTGCAGAATATAGGTAAAATGATATATAGGGCAAAGCAAAGACTTAGGTAGATGGAGCATTGAATGATAATTTATGAGAAAGCGATTTCAGTTGCTTTATGAATGTTTTAGTTTAAAATAAATTCTATCTTAACTCTGATGTGTAATAAAGGTATCAGGCAAACTACAAGGCTGAACAAAGTATTCAAGTATGTTTTCATCTACACTGCTCAAAACAATTAAAGGATATTGCAGTTTTAGGTGGATTTTGTATCTGGGAAACTTTTTAGCTGATTGATACATGGTCGACAGACATAGTAGGTTATATGAGAATAAATTGCACATGTTTGGCAGAAAAAAATGCATTTTATTGAGCATTTGTGTACAAAAGGAAAAAACACAATTTGTGCATATGAGAAAAAAAGAATAAGAAAAAGTGTTTTCTTCAAAGAAAATCATTTGCAGTAGGGGGTATGGTTTCCGCGGGCGGCCAGCAACGTTGAACACCTTTGAGGCATGGACTCAATGAGGCTATTAATAACGAGTTGGGGTATTCTGCCCCACTATTCCAGAAGAGCTCTTTCCAGTTCTTGGAGAGTTTGCGGGGGTTATTGGCGGCCAGAAACTCGTCTTCCTAGAGCGTCCCAAACGTGCTCGATTGGATTCATGTCTGGAGAACACGCTGGCCATTCCATTCGAACGATTCTTTCCTCGAAAAGGAAATCCTCCACCAGGTTTGCACGATGTGGCCTGCAGTTATCGTGCATTAAAATGAAGTTATCTCCGATTGCTGCAGCGTAAGGGACTACAATAGGTCTGAGGATCTCGTCCCTATATCGGCGACCAGTCAGAGCTCCATCTCGAATGATGTAGAGGTCAGTGCGCCCGTCAATGGAGATGCCACCATACACCAACACTCCTCCACCGCCAAATCTGACACTTTCGTGCACGAACGCAGGATTATTCCTATTGCCACGGTCCCTCCAGATGAAAATACGCCTATTATCCGAATGCACAGAAAAACGGGACTCGTCAGAAAACAGAATACTGCTCCATTCATTTCTCCTCCAGTTGACATGCTCCGTTGCCCACTCCCTGCGGTCGCGACGATGCCTTGATGTTAATCTAACACATACCATCGGTCGGCGAGCATGCAAACCTACAGCATGGAGCCGGTTTCGGGCAGTCTGAGTTGAAATCGTGGTGCCTGTAGCCGAGCGAAGGTGTTGTTGGAGAAGAGTAGCGTTCGTGTTTCGGTGTCTCTGAGCTATTAACGCTAAATACCGATCTTCATTGGGAGTTGTTGCCCGTCTACGAACATGCCCTGGTCTTCGGCCTGCACATCCACTCTCCAAAAAACGGTTCCAGATCCTGGAAATGAGACTTTGTGACACTCCAATGGCTTGCGCTACTTCGACTTGAGTTTGGCCCCCTTCTACCTTACCAACAATTCTCCAAGCTTCTGAATCTGTCAAATTACTTCGCTGAGACATCGTACTCATCGAAACAAAGCAATCACTGAATGCCGATCATCCTTGTCTTCATTCTCTTTTATCCAGTTGAAAGTCAAATTTCATTCGCTGTCTCTGAAGCGACGTTTTTGACGTCGAACTCAAAATTTGCATACTCCACAGTTTGAAAACCAGAAAAATTTGGATTTGTGATTCTCTTCTTCTATTTTCGGCAAAAAAAAAAAAAAAAAAAAAAAAAAAAAAAAAAAAAAAAAAAATTCGTTTACATCTTTATTTTATATAAAACTTCAAATATCCTTTAATTGTTTTGAGCAGTGTATTAGTATAAATTGCTGAAAGAGAAATTTCAAGCTACTAGGCATTTTTTCCTAAACTAAATTTCCCCATTATATACTGTAGTATTACATTAGCTGACAGATGAAATATATGGCTGTTCCATAGTACTGGAATACACATTTGGCTGTATTTGGCTTTATATCCTTATTTGCCTAAATAACGAAGTTTTGTTAAAGATTTCATGAAGCGTTGAAAAGTGCTTCATAATTTATGCTTAAAACATGATTTTTCTTACTTTTTAAAAATTTAATTCGAATAAATATTTATCAGCATTAAAAAAGTAATTAAATAAATAAAGATCAAACGACGTAATTCGCAATAATTTAAAAAAATTTTCATTTCACGATTGAAATTAATCACAAAAAAATTAATTAGCAACAACTTTAGTCGTCGTCTAACTGAATCTTAAGTAGATGAAAATGCGTGCACTAGTTCTTGTTAAAGATCTATTGTGAAAATTCTGGAAAATGCAGCATAGCAACGATTATGATTAAAACGATTCACACTAAAATGTAAACAGCATCAATTCATATCAATGAACTAAAGAATCCCAAGTTTAATGGAAATCCGTACATTAGTTCTCGAGATAGAATTATTGTAGAAATTGTGAAAAAATGCAGCGTTGAAGCGTCACATTTTGAGCGATTTGCAGCAAAAATTAATCAGCATCAATTTATGTCAGGGACTAACTTAATATAAATTGTTATTAAATCCCTGAATTAATTTTTGAAATAGAGCGCTCATAAAATTTGCGTCACAGATAGTTTTTTTTTTCTCTTAAAAGCACGTCATTTGGAATGCCTGACTCCTAAAAGTGTAAATTCGTCGAAAACAGAAATTTTTACAAATTCAATATTTTGTTCTTCTAAAGATAGGAGAAAGTAAGAATTATGAAATTAGTTGCACATATTTCTTGCAAAATATTTACGAAAACGGAACCCCACTTGTTTACAACAAAAACAGAAAAATATTTTATCAATATTGTTTGCTTTGAAAGAGCTAGACAAGCAAATGTGACGTTCATTTTGATGTAACGAAACGTCTCTCACTGGAATCGATACTGCATCACGAAACACGAAATTTAAAGAACAACATCCTATTGCCTGCTTTTGAAAGATCGGATGTTTTGAAAATATGTTACTCTTGATTGACAATTAAGGTTCTTCACAAATCCAAAGGGGAAACTTTATGACACATTTTTTTATACATTTTCGTTCGGAAACGCGTAAACTGGCAAATATTGTTATTAGCCATTTCTGGCACGGGAAAATTCTGTTAGTAAAATGAGAAATTATCGACTGTCAATGGAATGTAGAAACGACTTTTTTTATAAATTTAAAATCCCTTAATTTAAACTTTCATTGTAAAAGCAAAATTTTACTAAAATATTATTGGTGTCAAAGTTGCTTTTTCTGGCGCGCTGAGTTTTTCATTGATGAAGAATCTCGATAGTAGATTCGAAACAACTGTTTGCTGCCTTTTCATGCATTATTTGTGCATTTATAAACGCTGGTTTTCGATCTTTAAATATTATTGGTGTCGTTTGCAAGTTTGGAATTAGGTAAACCGGACTGGGCACAGTGTTCCTGAAATGGTTAAGAAAGCGCGTAATCGAATGACTTTTTCGACTTTATTTTTTATTTTGTAAACGGTATAAACTGATCTTTCTGAAAATACAGTCAAAATTGTCGTTGTGAACTTAATACCCGGACAAAACTTGAAAAAGTGGGGAAGTGAGATCGCAGATCACACAGAAGGTTTCGTTTAATGTTTCTTTCAACACAATTTATCCTTTACTTAATAAATCCAAAATGTTAATTTATAATTATTAACATCTTACACCGATGATAGCACCAACAAGTTAAATTTTAAAATAATTATAAAAGGAATTTATTTATTTTAATCAAAAACGAAATGCTTAAATCAATTTATTTAAATAATTTCATCAATTTCAATAAAATCTACTCACTGACCTGCACATCTCGGGTTCAACCCCTGAATGTGCTATGTTTTTTTCCTTATTACTTTCTTCTATCTTCAATAGAAGAAAGTATCGTAATCGAAATTTTTTCGACTTTCGGTTTTTGACGGATTTACATGGTTTAGGGGTCAGAGATTCCAAAAAACATGTTTTTACAAAATGTGTGTGTGTGCGTCTCATTGTGTGTCCGTATGTCGCCATTCTACCATCAAAAAGTGTATGAAGAACCAACATACAAGAATAGAACGAAACAATAGCGCATAGAATTGAAACAAATTTTTTTTTAATATTTTTGGCTGTGGCAAGCAGGTCCTAATTCAGTTTTGAAATATTCCGCCGAAAGGGGGCGTTGCAATCGCGATTTTTGTGCCATTTTCAATATCGTACTGACCAAAAGTATATGAAATCATGCATTGAATTGAACCAATTTCCAATTTCGAACCTCCCCACCCTCATTGAACACAGATCAGTTTGCGCTACTTAACCATTCCCAATAATTCAGATTTTCATCTCAAAATTTAAGTTTATGTCTAAGCTTCTAGAAAAATTTTATGAGATGCAAAAATAACGGTAAAAAATAGTTGTACGTTACTCCAAAGTATAAAGCGCCCTCTATCTGCATTTTTTAAATTTCATCTTTATAATTTATTTTCAAGATAATACTGACATAAAGAATAGTTTTAGTGAAAGCCGCAAACGAATCAACCAATTTTTTTGTTTTCTATAATCATTTCAATTTTTGGACCCTAAACTTTAATGGCGCCTATCTCTTTCGGAAGACGTTTGGGACCCTTAGTTTCCTATTTAATATTGTTTGTCTTGATATGTACTATCACCTCTTAAAGTTTGTACCATGAGTTAGCACCTTGTATATAGGGTGAGTCATAAATATCGAAACAATAGGTTATCTTCTTAAATAATGCCCCTAGACCTATACTTCCAATTGGAAAAATAAATAAAAAAAAAAAGGTGAAATTTTTGATAAGATAATTTACAACTCCATGGGTCTATTTGAAAAAGTAGGAAAATTAACGTTTTATACGGCCCCCGTAGAATAACAATTCTAATTAGGAAAACTTTCCCTATCCAGTCCTGAATACTAAACAAAAAGTTTCATCGTGATATCTTCAAAACTCGCAGAGTTATAGCCATTTGAATAATTCATCAGGTTTTAGGGGATCAGACACAAATTGAAATGGGCGCATTTCAAAAAACAATGTTACTTTAATAGTTCTAGGAAACGTGAAAAATATCTATCTTTGGAGTTGGAATTTTGATTTTTTTTCTTTTTTGTGATGGTTAGCCATATAATTTGCTAAGAAAATCACATTCTAAAATTTATCATAAAATTTATAAAAATTTCATATGCTTAGTACTGGTTTAAATGGGATAGTTGAAAATCGTTAGAACTCCAAACATTATTTATCGGATTTCAATTTCTTTCCATTTAATTAAAGATGAAAATCTGATTTTAGTTTTGTTTCGGGGTTTTTGTACTTCAATATCAATATTAGAACTAGTAAAAATATTTATTGAAAAAATAATATAACTTTTACAAAAATCATATTCTGAAAAATAAATAATTTTTCAATGTTTTTGAAACAAAACTAATGCAAAATAATTAAAAATGACATGTTTCAAGTTTGTACTTTTTTCTTTCACAATTCACTTATAATAATTTAAAGAAAAGAATAGTTGGGAAAAAAATTTATTATGCAGAAAAACGATATACTGTGAAAAACGACATGGTACTGTTTTACTGCCTATCAGTTACTTAAAAAAAAAAATGCTTTGCTAAGATGCAGATTAAATCTTTTTATAAAATTTAGCACAACTTCAAGCTTTTTATTTTCCTGGAGAGGCTGTTAAAAAATCTGTATCGAGGGACCAGGTTGGATCAGGACCGAGATGTTACTTTTTATTGAAGACTCGCCTATCCGGGTCTAATATCCGGGTCTAATCCGGGTCTAATTTCCTATCGGAGAGGACTGCTTCATTTTTCCTAGGTCTGCAATGGACGAAATTTTCAATCCCGGGCTCGAACAATTCGTATTAAAATTACAGTCTCTGACTGACCAAATACGTACATGAAATAAGTAAAATTTGGTTCAATCAAAATTTTTACGAAAACTGCATAGATTTTAAAATTGCTTTATTTTACAAAAGAAAAAAACTTAAAATTTTTTTTAAAAGAATAGTATATTTAAATGCTAAAAAATTAAATACAATAAAACCAGAGTAAAAAAATCTGCCTATGATGGAATTCTCTCTTAAACAGAAAATGTGTTGATCCATGCAAAATAAATACAATAATACCTGAGGAAAAAAAAAACTCCATTTAACCCTGCCAGGAAGGGCATTTGTCTATTACGTATTTTTTCTTTCTTGTGTGATTCCGTCTTAAAAGGTTTTACTGTGTAACAGTTTTCGCAGTCTCCAACGCGCGGGATATGGATTTGCGATATTAAAATATAAGTGAAACATTTACATATAAACAGAGATTCACTGAAAAAAATAAATATATCACAGCCTTTGGCACTTCTTTAATAATAAAAAGTATAAATATAAAAAACAAAAAGCTATAATAAGTATTTTTGGTCAGAATTCCTCCACGCAAAACGATTTTTAACTACACTGAAGTAAAAATCTATGTAGAAATTCACGGCTGAGCCGGGCTATGATTTAAACTTTTTTCTAGGGTGGTCCGGATTATGATTTTAACAATTTTCCATACCGGGCAGAACATTTTTCCCCATGGTTCGGTTTGGGATCGCACCCATATTTCGATCCATGCAACCTCCAGTGCTAACGATAAGCTAATTATGAAAACAAGTTTTGGTTTAAATCAATACGCTGCTTTATTAAGTCCAAGTAAGAGACACGGTCTTAAATCCACATATAATAACGGATAATTTGTGGACGATCCCTTATTTGCTTTGAAAATTAATCAAAAACTTTTCGTTTACAGGCATGGTAAAGTGGTGTAAGTCACGAATTTTGGAGAATTTTGAATTTTAATATCTCTGTCAGGTTTTCAGATTCGAAGATGAATTTTTTTGTTCAATTTAGGCATTTATAAAAAATAATTTCCTAATTGGTAATTTTGCTCTACGGGGCCCGTATAAAAATTTCATTTTCGTATTTTTATAAATAGACCCCCCATGGAGTTGCAACTTATATTATCAGAAATTTCACCTTTTTTAATGAATTTTTGCAATTGGAAGTATGGGTCTAGAGGCAATATTGAAGGAGATAGCCTATTGTTTCGATATTTATGACTCACCCTGTATAAATATATACTAGCGGAGAACACCGAGCCATGCTCGGTTAAAGTAAACTCTGTATTAAATTTTATATAAAATGAAATTCTCGCTCTATTATTGCTATAAATAATTTATTTTATAATATTCGTATTTACAGAAACTATAAATATCAATACTATGTACATATTTTTAAATTTTACATTAGTTAAATATTTTCAGCGAAAGAATATCCTTCCATACTATATTTTTAGTTCTTTGATGCCTTTCTTTTGGAATCAGAACTTTTAGACTAGAATGCCTTTTTACACATGAGAAAGCAACATATAGCATTCCATGCACAAAGACGGAGACACTTAAATCCAGGCCCACGAAATCGAATGTTTGCCCTTGAGCTTTGTTACCAATAGTTTTCGCGTGCCAAAAAAAAAAAAAAAAAAAAAAAAAAAAATGTTGTATACAAAATTTCGTTAAAATCGATCCACCTGTTCTTTAGATATAGCTTGACCATGACACATTATGACCCATCATGACCCACAAATGACTCTTATAATCGAAACCTCTGATTCGGGTGACTTAGCCCATTAGCTTTCTCGTGTCAAAAAACTGTTACAGGCAAAATTTCGATGAAATTGATTCTGCCGTTCTTTAAATATAAATAGCTTGACCCAGACCCTTAATGACCCAATATGACCCATTAAAATTTTTTCTTGAACGTGTAACCAAGCCCAATGTTTTTCTCGTGCACGAAAATCACGGAATGTAATTTTTAGTCAAAATTGCGTGAGAAAATCTCGAGATAAAAATAGCATGACCCACAATGACCCACTAACCGAATTATATCGAACATGTTACCTAACCCAATGGTCTTCTTGTAATCTAAAACGATAAAATATAAAATTTGGTCAAAATCGTTAGAGCCGTTTTTTAGATAAAAATGGCTTGACCCATAATAATGACCCAAAATGACCCACTAATCGAAATTTTTTGAGCATGTGACAGAGCCCAATAGTTTTCTCGTTCCAAAAAACGATTGGAATACAAAATTTCTTACAATCGATCCAGCCGTTCTCTGGATATAAATAGCCTGATCCTGACCCATTATGACCCAAAATGACCCAATAATCGAATTTTCTCGAACATGTGACCTAGCCCAATTGTCTTCTTATGTCCAAAAATGGTAAAATTCAAATTTTGCGAAAATCGTTAGATCCATTTTTGAGATAAAATTTACACACACACAATTTTTGCTCGTATTATAGTATAAGATATCCATATGTTATATATATATATAGATCTAATTTTTGTCATGCTGTAACTACCGTATTTATGAACCAATTTGAATGAAACTTGGTATGTACATAGTACATACAAATGGATCGACCAAGTTCGTCGGCCAGCATCATCCGTCATTTTGTTTCGAAATGGCAACCATTTAAAAAAAAATTTAAAATACAAAACTTAAAATTTAATTCGAAAAAACTAAAATTTTAAAAATGTTTTTCTTTTATGTGTTAGAAATTAAAAGAGCAATTCCAGGACATTTTTTATTTTGTCTTTATCTTGAAGAATGACTGAGTTATAACATTTTGAATTTTTCTTATGGCTGACATTTGAAACAATCTGATTTTTGTCACGTGATAACACACGTATTTATAAACCGATATGGATGTAACTTCGTATGTACATAGTACATAACAAAGCTTGGACCGAGCTCGTTAGCCAGTTCTATCCGCCATCTTGTTTCAAAATGTTGGCATTTTAATTTTTTTAATTTAATATTTAAAATTAGGTACAAAAAGTGAGAAACTGAAAAAGATTCATTCATTTCGTTTCAAAATGGCCGTATATTGAATTTTTTTTTAAAATATTTAATTTTAAAATTAGCAAAAAAGTGAGAAATTGAAAAAGATTTTCCTTTTGTGTGTTTGACTTGATATAAAGATTCTAGAGCATTTTTTTTTCATCCGTATTTTGTAAAATGGTTGAATTATAGCACTTTCAATTTCCAGTGTGGTTGACATTTTGAAACGGTCTGAAATTTGTCACGCGATAATACGAATATTTATAAACTGATTTGGATATAACTCCGTTTGTACATAGTACATACCAATGTCTTGACCGAGTTCACTGGTCAACTTCATCCGCTATCTTGTTTCAAAATGGCGGTTATTTAAGATTGTCAAAAATCTTTTAAATGCATAAGGATGTACAAACAAAAAATTTGAAATTGAAAAAAGGTTCTTTTTAAAGTTTTTGATCTTAATAATGAATTCCGAAGTTGTTGTTTTTTTCCGTTGTCTTTACCTTAAAAAACGCCAGAGATATAGCAGTTTGAATTTCTAATGTAGGTGACATTTTTTAAAAATAAATTTGCCCGCGACAGCACTCGTATATATTAATCGATTTCGATATGAGTGAACATGTGCACATGAATTAAGATTTTGACCAAGCTCATTGGCTTGTTTTATCCATCATGCTGTTTTAAAATGGCATGCACTTCATGATATCGTGGAATTTGGCAAAATTAGAAATCGCTTAAAATAAAACCAACTTGAATAAAAGATGACTTATTTCTTATAATTCTCATAAATATTCAGTATTGACAAAAACTAGTATTCACTCTTATATCATCGAGCTCAACTAATTTGGGCTTCGTATGTTTCAATAATATAACTTAATTTAAAATAAATAAAAAAGGTATGTGAAAGCTACCCCTTCCTCCCGGTACTGCCGGAAGGACTTTTAGGTAGGTTTCATTACAAAAAGCAAAAAGCTACCTATTGCAGCCGTCCGAAGGAAAGCACTTCCAGAAAATGTTGTTATATTTTCACCGATCATGACCCCCAAAGGCCAAAACCACCCTCCGTTCAAATGTTGACATATATATATATATATATATAATTAAAATTTGAAAAAAAAAATTATGTGTTAGAATTTAAAACACAGATTCCAGAACACTTTTTATTTTGTCTACATAACTTAAAAAATGATTGAGTTATAGCACTTTGAATTCTTCTTATGGCTGACATTTTGAAACGATCTGATTTTCGTCACATGATAACACGCGTATTTATAAATCAATTTGGATGTAACTTGGTGTGTACATAGTACATAATGAAGCCTGGACCGAGTTCTTAAGCCAGTTCCATCCGCCATCTTGTTTCAAAATGGCGGCCATTTAAGATTTAAAAAAAAAATAAATAAATAAATGTAAAATTAAATGCGAAAAAATGTAAGTTGAAAAATATTTTTCCTTTATTGTTAGAACGTAATACAATGATTCCAGAACACTTTTTATTTTGTCTATATCTTAAAAAAAATTTTTTTTAATAAAATTTAAAATTAGGTACAAAAAAGGGAGAAATTGAAAAAGATTTTTCTTTTATGCATTTGACCTTGATACAAAGATTACAAAGCATTTTTTGTTTCGTCTGTATCTTAATAAATGGCTGAGTTATAGCACTTTTAATTTCTAGTACTGCTCACATTTTGAAATGATCTGGTTTTCGACACGTTATAACACGCGTATTTATATACCGATTTGGATGAAACTTGGTGCGTAGATAGTACATACCGATGCCTGGACCGAGTTCGTTGGCCAGTTCCAACCGTCATCTTGTTCCAAAATGACGGAATATTATTAATTTTTTTTTTAATTAGGTGCAAAAAAGTAAGAAATTGAAAAATATTTTTCTTTTGTGCTTTGACCTTGACACAAACATTCCAGCCAATTTTTCATTTCATCTATATATCTTGAAAAATGGCTGAGTTTTAGCACTTTCAATTTCCAAGGTGATCGATATTTTGAAACGGTCTGAAGTTTGTCACGAGATAATACGCATATTTATAAACTGATTTCGATATAACTCCGTGTGTACATGGTACATACCAATGTCTTGACCGAGTTCACAAACCAAATTTCTCCGCCATCTTGTTTCAAAATGACGGCCATTTAAGTTTGTCAAAAATCTTTTAAATGCATAATGATGTACAAACAAAAAATTAGAAATTGAAAATAGGTTCTTTCTAAACTATTTATCTTAATAATTGAATTCCGAAGTATTTTTTGCTTTGTCTTTACCTTAAAAAAGCGTGGGATATAGCAGTTTGAATTTCTAATGTGGCTGACATTTTTTTTTTAAATCAATTTGCCCGCGACAGCACTAGTATATATTAATTGATTTCGATGTGAGTGTGCATGTTCACATGAATTGAGATTTCGACCAGGCTCATTGGTTTGTTTTATCCATCATGTTTCTTTAAAATGGATATCGTGGAATTTGGCAACCCTATAATAATCGCTTAAAATAAAACCAGGTTGATTAAAAGATGACTAATTTCTAAAAATTCCTATTAATATTCAGTATTGACAAAAACTAGTATTCAATCTTATATAATCGTGTTCCACTAATTTGAGCTTCGTATATTTGAATATTATAACTTAATTCAAAATAAATAAATAAGTATATGAAACTACCTCTTCCTCCCGGCATTGCCGGAAGGACTTATTGTTATCAGTGCCGCAGAAAACTCTGAAATCACACAAAATGAATAATTTCATAAGTTTAGATTGCAAATGATTTTTATGACGCCCTTTTAAAAACAAGGGTAATATTTTAATTAAATATAAGACACCGAGACCATATAAAAATTTAATTTTGAATTTTAATAATAGCCCCTTGTATAAGAAGTGCCTTATATAAAAACTATATTTAATTTCTATATTTTTGTATATTTTTATCATCAATGATTTATACGCTAATGGAGCAGACGTGTGTTTTAAATTTTTCAGTATATCTCTCTTTGAAGGAGTGAAAAGGGCTTTCAGAAAGCGAAGCTTAGAAGCCCTGTTGGTAGTTAATCCGCTTTTGTCTGGAGGACAGGAATTAACATCAAAATTGTGAAGATTTCTCCTTTTGAAGCCCATTTATCCAAAATAGTAAATTTTCTGTTTTATTTTCTCTTTTAGATTCTGATAGTTGGATTTTTCGGATTTTTGGGAAATAAAATTGAATAATTAGTAAAGCGGAAAATATCCCCCCCCCCCCTCCTTTTTTTCTTTCAATACTGTAAGAAGCGAATAGGTATCGAAATAGGGAAATTTTCGCCTTATTTCTAGTATAATTTTAATCAACAGGAATGCTAGTATATTAGTCAGCCTGGAGTCGGAGTCGAAGTCGTCCATTTTTGCCTCCGACTCCGCAGTCCTGGATCTTAGCATGTGATGTGGACATTCCAAATTTTAAATCATCTTCAATCACTTTTAATTTAAAAAATGACTTATCGGTAAGAAGCTGCTTAGAGGTTTGCCTCACATAAGTATCAACTTTGTATGTTACACTAATTCGTAATTGACGATTACTTCATCTATACCAGTGATTGTACTAAATGGGATAAGAATTGTGTGCGTACACATATGTGTACATATGTGTACAAAAGATGACTCTTGATGTTTATTATAATATGTTTCATTGACATTAGCTTCTGTATTTTTGCCAAAAAATGGATCTCGTTAAGCCTAGTGAAATGAACACCGCAGATTTTTTTAAGATAACGATTTATGAAGAATTCGCAATATTTATGTGTTACACGGACCAAGTGAGAAATATATTAGAACATTTCATATTATCCCTATTTGTTTAAGGGAGACCAGTAAGAAAAAACCCAAAATTTTTATTATTGATTTTAAAGTAATGAATTTTGGTGTACTACTTAAGAATCTTTTTGTAAGGAATAATTAGCAAAAAAATTCACTTTTTATTTAAAAGTATATTTTTTATGGGGATGTTTATGATTTTTTTTTTTTTTTGTCGAGAAATACACTTTTTAAAATTACTACTCCTAATTCAATTTTCAATATTTTGGTATTACTAAAATTTCGTAAATAGTGTTATAGTATATAGAAAAGAACTAAGGAGAGATATTTTTAATTTTCTATTTTAAACGGCTAAAAATAAATAAATAAAAATACGCAAGGTAAATTTCCTTAAATTCGTTACAATTTTCATGTTTACCAATTTATGTAAAAATTTCAGAAATAGTTAAAAAATATATCTCTCCTTACTTTTGTTGCAAATTTTTTTAAGATTCTAAAAACATAAACACTTTGTTTCTAAATCATTTTACCACTGAACCTTAGTACTTTGAACTTAGGCAAAATATGAAAAAAGTCATTTTCAGGAAAACACGTTTTAAATGGCCGCTAGTCCTTTAAACTCTATAGTGAGTACAATTAAAAAAGCTCATTTTCTACCTGTTCCAAGTGTCCCCGAGTTCTGAAATTTTGCATGGATATTCGCAAATATGTAATTTATCGTTTTCTGAGATAAAATTTTTTTTGAACTTTTGAAGATTTTTGGCCGAAAATAGGGTACGGGTCTCCCTTAAAAGTAGTTTGACCAGATTTGCCATCACATCCTCACTTGTAAATCAAATACAGATTGCTAATGTACTCAGTAATCGGATTTCTAGTCAAAATCATTCACATTAATAAAATACACTCAGCACTACCATGTAGGAAAAGATTGGCATTAACAAAATAGTTTGTCTAATTGCAATAGAATTAACAAAAATATCACCTATAAAGATAAGAAAATCTAAATCTATCGAATTAATAATAGAAAATTATGTTAATTTTTTGTTAGTTAGCTTACTTATCAAATTAATTAATTCTTATAATTATGGTACTTATTTATGATATTATAGGTAATAACCTATTACAAAATAGGATAATCCAAAAATATCAAAAACTTTTTGCCAGCTAAAGTAATGGGAAAATTAATCAATTTCAGAATTTTTGAAGCGGCCATAAAACAGACATTTGTACATGTGATTACTGAAATATGCGGAGAATGCGGGAACCAGTTTACTGCAACTGTTTTTTCATGAATCATCGAAGAATAGTCCAGTTTATTATTTCTATTGAATTCCGTTGCTAAACACTGTGGAACATTTTTTTTTTCTAAGGTAAAAAAAAAGTTTTTTTTAAATATTTTATTAAAAATAATTATGAAATTATTAATTTTCAGGTGCTTAATTTAATTGTTCTAATGCACGCAAATAAAGTACACACTACATACACTGTAAAAAAAAGCGTCGATCTACTAAAAAAACTTTAGTTATCCTTGTAATTACTAAAAAATTTTTAGTAATCTGCGTCGGTTACAAAAAAATCTGTAAGAATTACTAGAAAAAAGTTAGCAAGGAATGGAGATAATAGTTTTATATTTTTAATAGCTCTTACTAAAACTCACTTGGTGTGGCCTTGATAGCATAGTGGTTATAATAACGGACTCCGGGCTAAAAGGTTCCGGGTTCGAAACTTGCCACCGCCAAATACGCCCCATATGTATGTAGTGTCTCGTTAATAAAGGGATTATGAAAATCCTGTCGGAGCATATAGGAATGTTTGGTGCTGCCATCTATTGCGGTTTTGCCGAAAATCTTCCGTTTCAGAAGTCTGGATGCAGCTCGAAGGAAGCTTCTGCCCTTCGGGCGCACGTAATGGTTGTTAAAGATAATTTTGGAGCTATTACTAAAATTTGCTTGGTGGCTCATACTAAAAATTTTTAAGTTAGTTATACAAAAAATTCTTTTGTTCAGTTTACAAAAGAAATGCTTGTTTCACTTGCAAAAAAAAAAAAAAAAAGTTTGTAATGGTTACTAAAAAATTCCGTGGAATACAAATTTACTAAGAAATTTTTAGTAACCTCTTGTTTTTTTTTTTTTTTTTTTTTTACAGTGTAGTATGAATCATTAGAATCAGATTATATGCAAAAATGAAGCGTGTATTTAGAAGAATCGTTGTTATGCTCGTCTTGTTCGCTCCAAGTACGCCTTCAAGCATCATTTTTTAAGCAGTGCATATTGCCAGGGCAAATAAAAACTATTTTTTAAATATAGATTCTGACTTTCAAAATATTATTCTAGCTAACTATGCAAACAAAATTTCCTAAATTTGAACTTCACTTACCGACTTTTGGCCAGCTTTTTGGGTTTTATACCTCACTGTGCATACGTCAGATTTTTTTTTTTTTTGGGGGGGGGGGGGGGGCGGTATTGTGAATTGTACATTTTAAAGTTAAAAAATCAAAAAGGAGCGAAAATATAATATTAAAAAAAAAAGGTTTCATTTTCTTTTAGCCTTTGATAATTGATTCTTATGCACTTTGTTGCGTTGATTCCAAAAATGCCCCTCACTTTTTACCATCCGGTTAGAATTTTTTGCAAACAAAAATTATTATTATTAATATTAATAATATTATTTAAGTTGAAACATTGCAAAAATCTGTTACTTTAAAATAAACGTCAAACTTTTTTGTTTCATTTATTCATATTTTGGCTTACATTATGCAATTTTATAGCTAAACCCATAAGTATTATGTACACACACAAGACTAAATTTGTAATCTAAAACTATTAATATTTTTCATGTGCTTTAAGTTAACTCATTTTTGTGATTTCTGCCATTAGTGGTATTATTTTTATATTCCCCAGATTGGAAAATTCTGCTTTAATGGATTCATCACGTTTTCTCTTTTTTTTCACAGTTAATAAAGCTGAAATTTGGCATAGATATATTTAATACGTTTGCTTTAAACTTTATACCTATATATATACTTTTATACCTTTACTTCTGATAAGATTATGACAAAAACTTTGGCAGATTTCCGCCCTTTTTTTTAAATTTGATATTTGCAATTCTCTAAAACCTCTTAAATGATGGCTAAAAAATAATGGTCATTTCGGGTCCAGTGCTAAAAAATGGGCAAAAACAAATATTAAAAGATAAAAAATCCAACCATCGTAAATTAATGTAATTTATATCGATCTTGTTATTCTAAACTATATTCTATTCCTTAATAGTACATTATTTCAAATAAAAATTCTGAACCTGGACCTATAGGTGTATTTGTTTCATCTCTATTTCGATTCTGTGTCACCAGTGGGTATTTTTTTTTTTTTCATTACTATTATTTACATTTCATGATTGGTATCACTTCAATAAAATTGTAAAAATCTCCCTTATTACTTAACCATCATATGTAGTATAGGGTAAATCTTGCAATTGTTTCGAAAATCGAAAAAAAAATGACGGATTTACACGTTTCAAACAATGCAGATTCCGAAAAACATATTTTTAGAAAAAAAAAGAATTTCAGTCAGTCTGTCTGTGTGTCTGTAAACGCTCTATCTTAAACAAATTGTTATAGGGACTTGCAATTTTGTATGTAGTTAGTATGTAAGAATGAAACGAAGCCTATTCAATGTCATTAACCTCGATTATCCGGAACTCTTTTTTTCGGACACTCTAAAAATTCGTTCTAATGAAAGGTATACATTTATTTTTTATATTTAATTATAATATAATATTACACAATTATTATTTATATATTATATAATATTGTATTATATTAATATTATATATAATTATTTTTGGAGTTATAAGGATGTTTCTTTTACTTGTTTCGGTATTACTTGAGTAGTTTACCGTTTTATCTAATTTATCGAAATGGGTTCATCACAAATCATTATTAAAGCATTACTATGTATATTAAAAATACTTAAATATACGTTTAAATTTTGCTTTGGAGTTGCAATGCGTTTTATAAATAATTTACACATGTTTTATTTTCCTATATTATCTTATGCATATCCATGATGGGTAAGTATTACGGTGGCCCTCAACGACTAGTTTTCATCTTAATTAATATAGTATTAAATAAAGTCATTTTATCATTTACAATTGTCATTTTTAAAAAAGTGGTGCCAATCAAGAAATGTGAACTTTAAAAAAAAGTAGCCCACTGGAAATACTGTTTCAATAGCGAATTTATTTTATAAAATAAATGACGCATGCATAAAAATGTGAGCATATGTTGTGTTCATTAGAATCTACGTAATCGGAGTGATAAATATTGTCTATTGTGAGAGGTCTATTAGACCGTTCTATCTAAAGATAAGTAAAATACTACATTAACTCCAAAAATACTACTATTTCTGTTCTTTCATATACAAGAATATTATGTTTAAAATTCACCTGTTCGCAAGTCTCTATTGTAAATAAAAGGACTTTAAATAAACGAAAGAATTTAACCAATATTTATAGTTAAACTATAAATTTGCGAAAATTGAAAAATGCAGCAGTTTGTGAGATTGCTAACGTTAGACACTTGTAAATTGCATTACCAATTATATATTTAAACTTGTGTTGTTTCACACAGAAATGGTAACTGGTAATAACTGATGAACATCCATTAAGAACATTCCATTTTTAGAGGATCGGCAAGCATTCATCAATCATATGATATCTCTTACAGAGAAACATATCTCTCTCAGACGCAATAAAGTGGGCGTGTTACAATCTCCAGTCACGCTGCGATGCCTGCGATGACGTTTTGTTTTGGTCAAAGACGGCTCTAGATAAGTAACAGGGGGCTCAGTGTTAATAAAAGGTTATCAACACTCCACCGCCAGACAAGTTACAAACATTTGTTTACTATGAAGAAGCCTCGTGGAGATGAAACGATAAGGAATTCGGCGGGAGAAGAGTCCATTCATTCAGCAGGAGCTTCGATGGGAAAGAAACATGTACAGGCGATACTAAAGCTCAGAGTTTCCAAACAAAAGCTCAAATTTTCCAGTCACACATAATAACTTTAACATAAACTCAATACTAAGAAAAGAAAACGACCGTCCTTGGACGGAAGGTATATATATTTTTTTTAATTTAAAATTTGAAATAATTGATAAAGCATTTTAGACATTGCTCTCTGATCAAGCTATTTATTTTTAAAATCAAAAAAATTCAAAAAAAGTAAAATGCAATTTTTTAAATATTTTACATTTGAAAATACACTCTCTATATTCAGTAACGTAAAATTTAAAATTATGTTATATTGAGATGAAATAGGATTTTTTTTTTTTTTGGGAGGGGGGGGGGGGAGTTGGAAGAAAAAAGATTAATTATTCATCAAATCAATTTTTTCTAAAATAAATTAAACATACAAACAAGCAAAAACTATGCTTATTATGTAATTAACAGAAAATAAAATATTTTTATGTTAATTTGGGGTTGTGATAAATCCAATATTGTTCTTGTTGACGTAATTCATATTGTGTTAAATTCATTTAAAATATTAACCTTTAATTCATTTAATTTAAAAAAGACATGACTTTTATTTAAAATGCAAATGTTCATGATAGATGCATTACATACAATAAAAATACATGACTTCCACTCATTTCCTTTAAAATGCATAATAATAATGAAGATACTAATACTAAATGCCATGGCGCTTTATTTAAACTTCAAAGCAGTGTTTCTAAATATCATACGTGAAAAAATAACTATTATTTGAAAAAAAAAAAACATTATTGGCGAGATTTTTCCCCAGATAATATAAAATTACCGAAAATAGAGTTGAGCTTTCTCTTACTTTGCTTTTAACATAGAAATTGTTTTTATTAGTTTATAGGAGAATGACGTCAAAGCCATAATAATTACAGGAGTTAAAATACTCAATGCGCGAAGGTTATAAAATTTTTATTAATACATTAAATATACTTAATTAATAAATTAAATTAAACTAAAGAATTTTTATTAAAATTCTTCAGTCCAAACTGCTCTCCAGTACGGCAATTACTAGATTTTATAGTTAATTTAATATTGTGTCCAGGAATTTTTGGTCACCTTGTATATAATGTATCGCACTGGTCCTCCAGGGTTAAATGTGCACTTTAATACATATCGTTGGTTTTGATATTCCAGAAGCGTACCTCGAGCCAATAATCAACAGTTTTCAATAAAAAATTATCGATTACTTAATCAATAATAAATTGACAATTTTGAATTATTTTTCATTCTTATACGAATTCTGTATTATAAATTAAAAAACTTTCCGTGAGTAATGCTGACGTCATAATTAACGTTAGCAACATTTGATCAATAAATCAATATTTTATATCAATTTTCTTTAACTTCTAGGTATCGAGCACTTTCAATTTTTACAGCTAGAAGCAGGGGGAGGGCGAATTTTAGAATTTATTTTCCGTATCAGTTGTATCTTGATGTACTAATTCTGTTTGGCTTTAAAAATAGACTGAGAAGCTTCAACACGGTTAATCACTTCATTGGGTTTCATGCCTGAAATTCCAGAATCAGTTAAAACTCAATTTACATATTAAATTGAAACTGGTTTGCCAAGTTATATATATTGATGAAAACACCAGAAAACCCGATTTTAGTGGTTGACTCGTAAATTTACTATTGTGGTTTTTTTCCTTTGGATGTTGGAAAACACAGTGGTTAACCTACGAGTGAACTGCTAAAATCGGGTTTTCATGTTTTTTCGACCAACATATGACATGGTAAACCAATTGCGTTTACATATGCTAATCGAGTTTTAGTTAATTCTAGAATTTGAACCGTGAACTCGATAAAATGATTGTTTGTGTTGCCGATTCCTTCTCTAATTTAGAATTTATGGCCTAATATTCCATTTCGAAATGAAAAGTTCATAAAATAATAATAATAATAATAATAATAATAATAATAATAATAATAATAATAATAATAATAATAATAATAATAATAATAATAATAGAAAATATAATAATAATAATATATAATAATAATAATAATAATAATCTGAAAGAGTTGGCGATTTCTTCCGTTATTATCTCCTGACATGAGAATAATACGAAAGTATCGCTTTTAATAAATTTCAATATTCTCTTTTAATTTAGTGTTGCTATTTTTCCTATGAAGTGTTTTATGTATTGTTAGTGGGATAGCTAGCTAAAAATATATTAAATAAAATGTATACATATTAGTTTTTAATTTTAAAAACATAATTACTATAATGTAGGAAGCTTAGGCTGGATCCTCTAGCCTATATACAATACAATATTTATTTTCTTGCATAAGTTTGATAACAGTGTTATAAATATAAGATTAAATATGGGATATCATTTTGTTGATAACACTTAGATGATAATATACAGATACAAAGTTCAAAAGAAGGAGAGTTCGCTTTATCAAGAGAAATCTGGGTGTATTAGAAAAGACAACAAATAATACAAAAATATCGCTTAGCCCTTGAACTTATAACTATACGATTGCGAGACATACAAAGTTAACAAATTTGACGACTTGAACTCTCTTTCATAAATCACAACAAGCATAAAGCCATTATCAGATAAAGATTCATTTAAAAATTGGTACTGAATTATATACATATATATATATATGTATATATATAAACATCATACTATTGATTTTGATTTTTAGTAAATACATATAAATTTTAAGACATGATAGAGCACACAACAATACGAGGATCGAAACAAAAGTCGAGGTCCTGACACAGAAATGAAATCAGTTGAACATTTATATTCTAGCACTGCATACTTCTATGTCTGACTAGTTTATAAACACAGTTTGAAATCAGTAGCTCAGTTACTGTTTTATTGACAGCATTTAAATCAAGACAATTTTAGATTTTTTACGAAAATTGATGATTTAAAAAACGAGTGCATGATAATCTAAAACTAGATAATCTAGCATGATAATCTAGCATGATAATCTAGCATGATAATCAAGAAAGAAATGAATAGCACACTAAATGACTTTGTCCTATTATATTCAGTGGTTAAAATGTTGTAAAACTCACGCCAGAGTTTAAAACGTTGCAGACGAACACAGGTGAAGAGCCTCGCTCTGGACGTCCCGATAAAATTACAATTCATAAAATTGATGTGAAAGTTCATCGAACAGCCCAGGAAGACGACTGATTAAATTTTTGTGAGATAGCAGGGACTGTGTATATATCAAAAGAAGCGCATGTAATATAGAAACTAATATTTTTGGCTTCAGCAAGGTCTGTGTAATGTGGGAGTCGCGTTTGTTGACACCTAATCAAATGTTGTATCGGAAAATCGTTTCACGTAAAACTCCAGAATTTTACCCTAAAAATTCCAAAGAATTTTTGCGACGACTTCTGCAGATTGTTTATAAAGTCCCGAACTCATTTTAATGTTTAATAGCTGATAAAATAATAAAAATAGATTAAAATTAATAACATGAATGGTTAGATAGACTCAAAAAGTTTCATGACCCTTGTCAATGAACTTCCACATGTGCCCCCTTCTTCGCACGGCGAATGTCAAGTCGATAGTCAATTTCACGCCTGGTAGCTGCAAGCATGTTGGCATCCACAGAAATTGATATTCTGCGTGAGACGAAAGTGACACACGTGGAAGTTCATTGACAAGGATCATGAAACTTTTTGAGTCTATCTAACCATTTATGTTACTAATTTTAATCCATCTTTCTAATTTTATGAGTTATTAAACATCAAAATGGGTCCGGGACTTTATAAACAACCTGTAGAAGTCGTCGCAAAAACTCTTTGAAATTTTTAGGGTAATATTCCAGAGTTTTACACGGAACGATTTTCCGATACAACATTTGATTAGGTGTCAATAAAATAGGTTAATATGTTTTTAAGTATGAAAAAGTGTCTGACAAGTGCTTCTAATTGAGCATGAGAGAGAACAAGGGGTCTCTTCTTGGCTGCAGCTCACTGTAAATGCCAAATTTGAAAAAATCATATTTGCGCTTTTTCCATATAAAAGAAATTTGCATAAAATTTTACGTTTTTTTTTTTTTTTTTTTCACTAAAATTTTCAATCCTGCTTTATATGTGAACTGCGCTGTTGACGCTGCATTGCTATTTCATTACAAATCAGTTTTCTGTGCAGTTCTATGCTATGGGCATGCTTGGTGGCACTACATGAGTATGATACGCTACAGGAACTAGGGTTTCTGGTACTATTTCGCTTTACATTCATGTCTAATTACCCTGCATTTTTTCTGGCTATGTCTTTGCGCTACACAATTTTATCGTAATTATGACTGATTTCTTTTACACGGGAAAAGCGTAAATATGATTTTTTCACATTTAGCATTGACAGTGAGCTGCAGCCAAGAAGGGACCCATTGTCCTCTCTCATGCTCAACTAGAAGCACTTATCAAACACTTTTTCATACTTAAAAACATATTAAACTATTTTGTTGCTCACCAGAGCATTTTTTATACTTGTTGAAAAGAATGAAAGCTTTTAATTGGACGATTGCTTCAAAAAGAATTTGAATTTTTAAGTTTTTATTTTATAAAAGTTTTAATCATCAGAATTTAATGAAATTAAAATGGGACCACATGGGTATCTTATACTTTCAAATAAAAAAAGAATTATTAAAATCGTTTCATATTTAGGGAAGTTATGAGTGAACAAGAAATACATATAGGTCGAAATCATAACCTACTCCTTGAACTCGGTTAAAAAAGGCAAAATCAAATTTTTGTCAGCTAACAAGGTGATGGCGGCTAATTTTTGCCACGCAAAGGGATTTTTTTTAATTTATTGATTACTTGGAAAAGAGTAAAAGTATCACTGACAAGTAATGCGCAATTTTATTACAATATTTGAGCAACGAGGTATATAAAAATCGAACTCTTTTGGCAAAAAAAACAACAACTTGTTTTTGGTACAATAATGCTCCAGCACATCGGTCAGTCATCGTAATGGGGAAAATGTACAAATTAAGGTTCGAATTACATAAACATCTACCTTATTCACCAGACTTAACATTCCACTGAATACAACCTATTCCCTAACCTTAAAAAATTCCCTGTTGGACGAAGATTTCAGGCAACGGGGAGTTATTGATACCGTAAATAAATGTTTTGAAGAGCTCGAAGAATCGCGTTATTGAGATGTTTAAATTATATTAGAACAGCAATTTGATAAATTTATTAGTCTTACTGAAGGCTATGTTAAGAAATAAATGCAAGTAATAATAATAATAATGTTTTTCTTTTTCTCAGGCCCGTGACATTTTCAGCCGACCCTCGAACAATATATTTTTACAGAAAAGAAGATCAACATGAAAACCATTTATTTCATAAACAAGATAAAGTATTTCACTGCAATTCGAACGGTATTCATTACAAAAATAAAGATATTTGAAAACATTCATTAAGAAAGGAGTGAGTGGGCACTAAGCACCATGGTCGTCCGATCCCATGTAGCAAGCGCCATTGTCCTCCGGAGTACGCTAATTGATGTCTTTCATATATCTCTTACATTTTTTCTCTGGCGGATTCTTCTACGAACACCTTCATTCTTAACATTCGCTTGTGGAAGATCTTCATAAGCGCATGCTGAAACTAATCGGATGTGGTAATCCTAAGAATTTCTTCTTCTATCTCATACATATTGATACTTCAAAATCCACTAGCACAGTGCAAAAATTAAATAGTAATCTATGCCCATAGTGAGAATTCTAAAGGTATGAATTTCCGTGCATTAGTTCTTGAAATGGGATTATTGCTTGCATCCGAAAAAAAGCAGCATAAAAGCATCATATGTTGGCGGTTTAGACCAAAACGTAATTAGCAATGCTGTTTAGCAAGGTGACAGATTTAAATAAGCGATTATTATCTAAAACTGTTCTTATGTGATACTATTCTTTTATTTGCTAATGTATTATATGTACTGTAAGCTCTAAAATAGCATTCCTCTCTTATCTGGAATCTTAATCCGAGTAGTGGAGTGACATGGTTTTGGTTGAAAGAATGCAGCATACAATAGGTGACTTTTCGCTAGTCAGACAAAGTTCAAAGAGAAGACAGGCAAACAGTATTTAAAGAGAAAGATATGTCTTGAAAGAGTGACTTTCTTGTAGGGGACGAAATCCGTGGCGAGAAAGAAATGAACCCCGTTTGCTGATGGCTTGCTGGAAGATGAGTACTGAAAGTTTTTTTAGATTGCAAGGGAATGTGTAGGTGGTTCCAGAGAAAAGCTCTGGTCCAAAAAACGTGCGCTGGGCGAGGCTCTAAAAGGACGGAGCTTAGGTGTGTGGAGATATTAATAATGATCTCTGAGTTAATTAGCGTGCACAAGAGAAGTGCAGAGTAGCTTAACAGTGCACAGAACGTTTTCTGTATATAATTTAATGTTGAACGGATCACCTATATCCGAGTTCGTAATTGTAAATGTTCACTTGTTATTTGTAAATAAAATGTAAATAAATTGTACATTAAGGCAAAGATGGACCTTCAAATCAATAAAAATCATACAAAATTTCGAAAAATGCTTTTTTTGCCCCAATTCATGAAGCGCTTATTATAAGTTTATCATAAATATATTATAAGTGTATTACAAATAATATCCATTCGTTATATGGTATTTAATGTTATTTATTATTGAAATACTAATAGTTCTAACTTAAAAATGGATTTTCTCAAAGTGAAAATTTCGAGATAGACGTGGAAAGTACATAATTCGTTGTAAATGATATTTAAATGCTTAAAGGCTTATAAAAATAAATCGTTTTTGCGCTTACATCTGCTTCTGAGAGTAGAGACTGCTGATCTACGGTACTTTGGCAGAGAGCAGAATTCAGCCGTTCAACGACTGAGAACGATGGACTTCGAAATTTTATGTTTTATGGGTTGTTCGAGATATACCGTTCTAAGTACTTGTACAAAGATCACAAATGACGGTAAAATCATTGGTAGAAGCTATCGCTTTGGACGCACAAGCTTTATCCAATAAACAGGACGTTGCAGATGTCTTCTACTTTGGTACAGCAAAACCGGCACTAAAGACAGGTTTAATTTATACCCCATGACGATACAGATCCAATATTCCGTCTAAGAACTTGTGACACTCATTTTTGATGTTGTTTTACAGGTCAAAGGTGGACCAACAGGCCATCACGCACGTGTTCATAATAATTTGTTTCTTGAGTGTATCTTATGTGAACAGCTCATGGGAAATGTATCAAAAAAGAGAGTTATTGACAGTTATCCACTTAATTGTTCAGGCGTTAATTTCAATGGGTGTTTTCTCATAAAACACAGGGTGTCCAAAAAAATCTCTACAATTTTAAATTTTTATTTAAAAAAAGAATTAAGCTTACAGAAAAACTAGTTACAGCTATGCAATGCGTTGAAAAATTACAACATCAACGAATTGTACCATTTATCAAGAAAAACACATAATATGCAAATTTTTTGCGTGGATATTTCAATTTGATTGTAGAATGTTTTCCGTTATATTTGCTGCATTAAAATTTTAGTTACATGTATTAAAATCTTCGATTAAATATATATATATAAATAAGGTGACTTTTAAGAAATTATAAGACAACCTGAGATATTAGCATATTATACGTCACATCAGAATCATTATAAAACGTATTCGTTTGTATATGTTGAAAGTATTCCCGTGAAATAAAGATGCTGATTTAGATATACGATATATTGAAAATACGGCTGGTAAAGAGTTGAGTGCTATGAAAGACTATAATTTGGTTTTATGAGGATGCTAGTAAATCTGTGCGAGAAATAGCTCGGTTATTGAAGCGCTCTAGAGCAGACTTTCATAAAGAAATAATTAGAAAAAAATTCAAATAAAATTAAACGAACTGGAAGAAAAAGAATTTTGACAGTACTGGATGATCGAGAAATACTTCGATTATTAACTTAAAAAGTCTTTCGGCACGTGAAAATTTTAACTGTTTCAGCAAAATAATGTCACATGTAACAGTTTGGAAGAGTCTAAATTTAAAAAATAATTCAAATTGTATGAAACTCTTTAAAAAAAATGACGGTAATGAAAAATCGTAAAGAAGAAGGGCTGAAATGTGTTAAAAAAATTGTGGAACAAGAAATATTTTCAGATGAAAATAAAATGATGAAAAGATGAAAATGAAGTTATCTTGACGATAGGGACTGTTATAAATACTAATGGCATGATTTGAGGAAGGATTTGAAACAATTCTTCATTTATAGTTTGGGGAGCTTTAAGTTATGAAGTTTTATGCCATTTAACCCAAAATTCGACGCATATGATTTCTGCGCTATATCAAGCTATGTTATATGATCATTTGATAACTTTTGGACCTTTTTTTAGATTGTGCTAATTGGATTTTTGAGCAAGATAATGTTTCTTACCATGTGTCTAAATTCAGCCAGCAATGTTTTAAAAAGAAAGAAATATTATATGTTGTAGAATATGGTTTTGTCATGAGCAAATCGAAGTTCATATTTGAATCTTGTAGAAAATCTTTGGGGTGTATTAAGTCGCAAAGTTTAAGCTAATAATAAACAGTTTTTATTTGCCAATGAATCACAAGTAGCTATTGTAAAAGAATGGCAAGGAAGTTCTAAATCTGTACTTAATCATCTGGTCACTTTTGTTAAAAAATAGTCTTTGATGCAATACAATAAGGAAAAGGGGAAGATAATATCGTATTCATTTACGTATTATTTTTTTTTAGACAAGTGGTCTTATAACTTGATAACAATGTATTTTTCAATCATTGCTTATATTTGTGTTAACATTATCGCATTATTAAAAAATATCGCAAATTAATTTTAATAAATATTTTGATATTTTGATATCTCATGTGCTTAATCTGTAATTAGAACATTTATTTACTTCATGATTTTTAAAACTAAAGTGGTCTAATAATTTTTTAACGTAATATCGATAGATTGACTCGAAAAGATTTTTTCTACAGCATGTTTCTGGTCATAAACGGTGCTCAACAACGCATAACTGATTATTATAGATTTGGTTATTCAAAAAATGCGTATTTTCTGATGAAAGCTCATTGTATCAAGTGGTTTATTGAAACAAAATCAGATACCCAAACTCAAAGATATAATTGAATGATTGATGTCCCCGCTATTAAACTCGGAACAAAATGCTAATGAGTTCTCCGATCAAAATTATTCTGAAAGCAATTTAATGCTTGTCAATGGAGCACATGCACTTGTAAATAATTTTTTTTTATCAATTCCGGATGCACAAGACGTCTAGCATTCGCAAGAAAAACTTTCATAAACTTTAAAATTGAAAATTTTAGTAATATAATGATAGCGGATTTCATTAAACTTAATCCACGTGGTATGGGTGACATTTAAGTATTTATCTGTTCATCGCAACAGGTTACCTTTAAAGTTGTACTTTAAGGTCCTTAATTTCAGAGCAACTTATTAACCGCAAAGGAGGTTATGAAAAACTATTACAAAGCCATTTTTGAAAAAGAAATCTGCAGTAGAACATTGTTAAAGGTAACAGTGTAGTATTAACAGCTGAGTTAAACAATAATTCAAATAAAATATGTCCTATTTATGACTATGGGTTTACTGTTAAAACCCAAATTGTTTTACAATCTGGCACAAGCATCTGGGACACAAAAATTTTGATTTAAATCATATCTCGTGAATTAGTCGACTATGTAAATTTAAGCAATTGTAAACAGGAAACTACATGCACTAAATATATTCAGAGTAAAATGCCACGTTTACCTTACCCTAAACTAAAGTAAAATTTGTCTAAAGAAATTATTTCGTTTGTTATAATACAAAGCGATATTTGCGGGTCCATGGAGATAAAAACACTCACAGGCAAAATACAGGGTGTATCTGAACTATTGGGCAAAATTTTAAGGGGTGATAGTACACATCAAGACAAACAATATTAAATAGGAAACCAAGGGTCCCAAGTGTTTTCCAAACGAGATAGCTGCTATTAAAGTTTAAGGTCCAAAATTTCAAATAAACATGAAAACCGGAAAAATTGGTCGATTGATTTGCGGTTTTCACTAAAACTATTCTTTATGTTGGTATATTCTTCAAAATAAATAATAAATTTCGAAAAATTTCGATAGAGGGCACTTTAGACTTTGGAGTAACGAACAGCTGTTTTTTGCATCGCATTAAATGTTTTCGTAAGTTCAGACTTAAACTTAAATTTTGAGCTCAAAATCTGAATAATTGGTAGTGGTAAAGCAGCACAAACTGAGCTGTGTTCAGAGGGTTCAAATTTCAAATGATTTTAAAAAACGGAAAAATTCGTAAATTGATTTGCGGTTTTCACTAAAACTTTTCTTTATGTCGGTATTTTATTGAAAATAATTTATAAAGCTAAATTTCAAAAAATGGCGATAGAGGGTGCTTTAGAATTTGGAGTAACGAAAAACCATTTTTTACCGTTATTATTTGCATCTCGTTAATTTTTTTTAGAAGCTTAGACATAAACTTAAATTTTGCGCAGAAAAATTGAATCATTGGGAGTGGTTAAGTAGCGCAAGCTGAACTGTGTTCAATGGGGGTAGGGAGGTTCAAATTTGAAATGATTATAAAAAACGGAAAAATTGGCCGATTTGTTTCCGGTTTTCACTAAAACTATTGTTTATGTCAGTATTTCCTTGAAAATAAATTTTAAAGATAATTTTTTTAAATTTTCGTTTGAGGGTGCTACTAACTTTAGAGTAACCAACAACTATTTTTAACCGTTATTTTTTCTATCTCATTAAATGCACTTAATATAATGCGCTTAAACTTAAATTTTGATATCAGATTCTGAATAGTTGGGAGTGGATAAGAAGCGCAAACTGAACTGTGTTTAAGGGTTGAAATGTTACTCTCCCTACCCCTCGAACTCAGTTCAATTTTGCGCTACATAATTACTCACAACGATTCAGATTTTGAGCCAAAATTTAACTATAAGCTTTTACAAGCATTTATTAGATCCAAACTTACCAGTTAAAAATAGTTGTTGGTTACTTTAAAGTTTAAGGCACTCTCTAACGGAATTTTTTGAAATTTATCTTTAAAATTTATTTTTAAGGATATACTGGCATAAAGAATAGTTTTGGCGGAATCCGTAAACGAATCAACCATTTTTTCCGTTTTTTATGATAACTTGAAATTTGAACCTTCTCACCCCCATTGAACACAGTTCAGTTTGCGCTACATAACCACTCCCAACGATTCAGATTTTCTGCGCAAAATTTAAGTTTATGCCTAAGCTTCTAAAAACATTTAACGAGATGCAAACAATAACGGTAAAAAATAGTTTTTCGTTACTCCAAAGTATTAAAAGCCCTCTATCGTCATTTTTTGAAACTTAGCTTTGTAATTTATTTCCAATAAAATACCGACATAAAGAATAGTTTTAGTGAAAACCGCAAATCAAACGACCAATTTTTCCGTTTTTTATAATCATTTTAAATTTGAACCCTCTGAACACAGTTCATTTTTGTGCTACTTAACCACTCCCAACTATTCATATTTTGAGCTCAAAATTTAAGTTTATGTCTAAGCTTTCGAAACCATTTAATGAGATGCTAAAAATAACGGCAAAAAACATTCGTTCGTTACTCCAAAGTCTAAAGCGCCCTCTATCAGCATTTTTCGAAATTCATCTTTATAATTTATTTTCAAGAAAATAGCAACATAAAGAATAGTTTTAGTGAAAACGCAAATCAGTCGACCAATTTTTTCGTTTTTTTTTTTTTATGTTTATTTGAAATTTGGACCCTAAACTTTAATGGTGATTATCTCCTTTGAAAAACACTTGGGACCCTTGGTTTCCTATTTAATATTGTTTGTCTTGATGTGTAATATCACCCCTTAAAGTTTTGCCCAGTAGTTTAGATACAGCCTGCATATTCGTTATTATCTTCATCGACGATTTAGTCTGTTGACAATAGTTTATCTACTTTCACATAAATCAGAAGCGCTAGAAAAAATTAAGAGTTTTATTGCCCCAGTAAAAAAATAAATTTGGAAAACAAAGAAAAGGCTTCATGTCGAACAATGCAGAGGAATATCTTGAAAACAATTTTGAAAAAGTTTTAACCATTAATCGTATGGAACATAAGTTAATTGCACCGTTTTGGTTTTAAGAGACCGTAAACCGCACTCTCGCAGAAATGGCATGCACCATCCTGTCAGATTCAAACTTGACGAGACATATTTGTGGTGAAACAATTCTCACTACAACATACATAACAAACAGGATTCCAATTAAAACAAACAGCAAAAAAACCACATTCGAACTTTGGAGTAACCGGAAACCAAATTCATCTAATATAAAGACATTAGGATACAAGGCTTACATTTATTTAGAAAAATCTAAAAAAGGTTTTATTAAAGGCATTTTCTTGGGTTATGACTTAGGGTAAAGAATATAAGATATATGTTGGAAATAATAAAATATTGATATCAAGAATTTTTAGAAAATATGATAAATAGCATTGGAGATGCAAGCAACATTCCAACCCCTACAGAAAATATTAAAATTGAACTGGGCGGTTATGAACATGACATGGATGCAATTTTACAACAAAATCCTGTAGAGCCTATAAGAATAGAAGAGAATCTTCCGACAGAATTAATTTAGCGCAAACATTTGTCAGATAGCGGAAACTAAATCCTGGAAGATATACAAAATAAAAAAAATTCCAAATAATAAAATAATTGGTTGGTGGCAACAGAGGAAGAAATCAACTCGCTAATAGAAAAACAAAACATATGAATTAGTCAAACTATCCCCGGGGAAACATATTTCTGGTTGTAGATGGACATTCAAAACAAAATGATGTGCCCGCGAAGAAATAAAATGTTATACGGAGAAATTCATCACCAAAATGTATTCAGGAAAATTCGGATGAGGTTACGACAAACCTTTCGGCCTAATCGTAGTACACATTACAATAAGTTTCCTAAATGCCGCTGTGTACAAAAGTTTAAACATAATTCATCTTGATTTAAAAACAGCATTTTTAGACGGAAACTTACATGAAAAAGTATTAATGACTCAGTCCGAAGGATATATCATAGAATGCCAGAAACCAAAATATGTAAATTAAACAATATATATGCTAAAAGGGGCAACTAGAGAGTCGCACTTAAAAATAAACAAAATACAAAAAAGGCTAGAACTTAATCGATGCTCTTTGGATTTATATTAATTCAAACGGGTTAGAAATGGAAACTTGTCATATATTATAGTTTGCTAGACGATATTTTAGTAGCGGGAAAGAAAAATGATTCAATCGAAATACATAAAAAATTATGCCGGGAAAATGCACTCTAAGAAATAAATGTGTATATTTACTCATAAAAACAGATATATATATATATATATATATATTACAGGTATATATCGATGATACGAAAACGAGTTGCTTATATTTGTAAAGTGATGTGTAAATTGCCAAAAAACACACATAATGTGTAAATTTTGAAGTACACATTTTAATGTGTAATTTAATGATAATATTGTGTGTAAAATTTTCCTCATCACTCTTGAAATACACACATTAATGTGTAAATCGCGGAAGAATACATGCATACCTGTATAATCTTTTGTGAATACACAGATAAATGTGTATTATGCAAAAAACTCATATTTTTGTGTTATATGTTATTTACACAGTTCTTTGTGCATTTAAAATACGAATATATTTGTGTAATATGCAAAGTACATATATTTTTGCGTAATATTCCGTTCTTACACATATTTCTACACTTTATGCAAGATACAGATTTGTATAATATTCAAAATACGAAGATTTTTATGTAATATTCCAAATGCAGAAATTTTACATTTAATTTTTTTTCTTTAAGTTTTTATACTTTGGTATTTTTAAAATATGCACTAAATGTTTTTCAACTGCATATGCTAGTTATTTATAAAGCAAAAAAATTGTTAGTATTTTGAATTATTTAAAAAAGAAATGTTATCTACATAAAAATTACCTTAGAAACATAATAAGAAATTCGATAATGCATGTCATAACAAACATGTTTTGCATATTAAACCAGTATTGCAGTCTATTTACTTAGATAAAATATAGAATGTCTTTGCTAAATCTGAATCCAAACTTTAGATTGTACCTTTAGTGAAGATGTCATAATAAATTTTCTCGTTTTTTTCGATTTATATTCCCTTTTGTAAATTGTAGAGACATTAAGACAAACAGTAGACAAACATTTAAACAGTGAAAAATACAGAATATTTTACTAGAAACGAATTCGTATTTTTATTTGTACCTTTAACAGTAGTGAAAAGATATTACAAAAAAAAATCGCTTTGTTCAACTTATCTTTTGCTTATTGTAAATTGTAGTGACATTACGACATATAGTAGACAAATATTTATTCAGTTTAAACACAGATTGTCTTACAGTAACCGAATTCGGACTTATGTTTGAACCTTTAACGGTAATGAAGGTTTTATAAAAAAAAAAAAATTCTCGCTTTTTTCGACTTATTTTGACTTTTGAAAATTGCAGTGTCATTAGAGTACTGCACGGTCCCAGACTGGCTAAATGGGATCTAATTTACAAACAGGCCAGCTTAAGAAATTTTCAAACAAAATTGGCGGACCTGCCTGCCCGATATAAAAAAAATTTCGTGACCGATAAAATAATAGCTACTGTCATTGAATGTCTTTCAATAGAATAAGTATAAATGTGCGTCATGAATCGATGTTTTTTGGCAATATCAGTACAGAAATACAACGGTCTGCCACAGAAAGCGATAGGCATCTGTCCTAATATCTGTTCTTTTTTTTTTTTTTTTTTTTTTTTTTTTCAGCAGACTTGTGCCGCAGACTTTGTATTTTTTTTTTCCTACGTAGTCGAATCGGCCAAAACTAAACATTGTTGTTATCAGAAATTGTAGGGCAAGCACTACTTTTTCTAAAACATTAATAGTGGTAATGAACTTCTATTAATAGAATGTTTAGAAATATGCCTTAAGGTGGATCTGAAATTCACTTCTCAACTACACGAAATTTTGACACTAATTTCTAACTAATTTTTCTGACTAAAGTTCTGACTAACTTTTAATTTTACAGGTTTAAAATTGACAAGCCTGATTCTTGAAGAGATTTGGAATCGAATAGTGTTTCCTATTTTTGATAAATAATTTACTTGTCGACATATGAAAAATATTCTTATTATGGCTTTAGGTTTGTATCCTTTCGTAATTTCCCTTCCGGAAATTCTATTAAAAACACTATCTTGAACAGTATTTTCTCAAAGATGCATTGTCTTAATCAAAAATAGATAACGCTATTTGATTACATAGTTTCCTAATGAGAACACCTGTCAATCTTACGCGTTTCCTAAAAAAAGAAATTCAGAAATGTGTCAGAAAGCAATTCTTTTGTATTTGAAAAAAATCTTAATAAATGGAAGGAAGAAAAAATCACAAATCTACTTTTTACTATGCAGCTTCTAAAATTATGATGTTTTCAACTTTCCCTTTCTTCTTTTATTCTAAACTACATTAATTTTTTTTAATGAATTCTTATTTGGATGTTGAAACGTCTAAGAATACAAGTAATCGTTAATGTCGCCATTGTGTTTTTTCCGTCTTGCGAACACAACGTAATCTTAAAATATACTGTAAATTTATCCCAGAAATATGTACGTAATGTTCTTTAAAGGAATATTGAATTGTATGTTAAATAAAATCTGAATTTTTTGTAGGATTTAAATTGGGCCAGATCGGTCCGAGATAAGGGCTGAACTTTCAACTGTTATGCCAGGCCGGACTGGGATCGATTCTGAAAATCCCGGCCCTTCCAGACCACTAAGTGATATTACGACAAATAGTAAACAAACATTTATCAATCGAAAATACAGAATCTCTTACTGAAACCGAATTAGGACTTTTGTTTGTGCCTTTAAGGCTGTTCTCAACTGCTCTGCTCAATAAGCGCAAAACACATGTACAAATTCATTCTTTTACGAAAAGATGTAAAATTACAAAGCCTGACATTGAAAGTGATTTGGAATCTAACTTATTATTCCATTTTTGATCAATAAATTAAGTATCAAGTTATCTATTTTGATCACGTTAGACGGAAGTTTTCACCCCGATTCAAGTGGTTTTTCTACTCTCGCGCGGAAAGTTCGTTCAAAAAGCCCACTTTGACACTATTTTCTGAAAAATCTATTGCGCTTGTAAAAAGACGAAAAAAAAGTGCGATTCGGTTGGTTTCGAAAAACAATACCTGTTAGTGCATGCAATTTCAAACAAAAATAAATAAAACTTATGTAATAAAGTTGCTTTTTTCATTTAAAAACAGCTTTAACAGTAATGAAAATATAACAAATTTCTCTCTTTTTTTTTATCACTTATCCTATCTTTTGTAAGTAGTACTGACATTATGAGAAACGATGTGCTAGATTTTAGAATTTACACTGCCAAAAAAAGGACAGTTGTAGATTAATTTAGAAAATTCAATGTAAACACGAACAAAAATGTTTAACAGATATTTCCGAAAAAATTTTTTTGATCGTCCGAAACTAATGTATTTTCAAGATTTAAATTTTTTTCTAAAAATAAAGTTTTTGTTGCTTTCACGGATATTCGAAAACGTTTCTCAGTATTTTTTTACTGAGTATTAAAGAATTTTCTCATCTTGTAACTTGGATTGCAGGGTTTTCCTATTCTATTAATTTTCAAGTATTAATTTTTATCACATATCTTTTACAGGTAGGCAACATTAACATTCTTATAATTACTATCATTTGTTACGCTTTCACGTTTAAATTTCATTACTCAGTCGAAAACTATTAAATGAGAGTTGCAAACACTCGAAAGATTTTCAATCTGATTTCAAAAAACATATTTATATAGTATAAAGGGTACTTCTATTTTATCCCGTCGACCAATTTCGCCAAATTATACAAATCGCCAAACTAATAGCTAAATTATACATATTGACATAATTTTTATTTTAAATAACGAAAAAATAAATAATTAGTAGAATATTAATAAAAATTCAAATAAAAGAAACGAAATAAAAATCACTTAATGACATTTTAAACACGTGAATCGTATTTGATGTCATTGAATGTGACATTCATGATCATCCATTATTGGCATTTAATCTTATAGTTTGGCGATAATTTTTTGGTCGACGGTATAACCTAGTAGTACCGCATAAAGTTGCACTGAAGCGCTTCTGAAAATCAGTGTTGGCAAAAGAATATGTTTTGCTCAATTTTCAAAATATTTTAGTTTTTGAAGCTTCAAAGAACATTTTTTGGAATTCTGGAGCACCCAAAAAACGTTATTGTCTATTTTCGCCCATGACTACGTTATATTTTTCTAGATTAAGAAATTTTTTACAGTGTGTTTGTGATTTTTTACAGTGTACTGTCAACAAGGACTACTTTGTTCGTTGAGGGGTTATTTTGGTCCTCCCATAAAGAAAGTTTTATGAGCAAACAATTCAAAATAATTTTGAGTTTGAAAAATATTTTATATCGTACTACATGTTATTGACCAGTCTGGAGGTAATTAAAGTTTTTTTAGTAGCAACACTGGATGCATTTATAAATAACTGTTTCCGTGTGTAAATTTTATCCAAATTTTGGTCAATAACATGTAGTACGATATAAAATATTTTTTTGAGTTTGAAAAATATTTTATATCGTACCACATGTTTTTGACCAGTCTGGAGGTAATTAAAGTTTTTTTAGTAGCAACACTGGATGCATTTATAAATAACTGTTTCCGTGTGTAAATTTTATAAAAATTTTGGTCAATAACATGTAGTACGATATAAAATATTTTTTTGAGTTTGAAAAATATTTTATATCGTACTACATGTTATTGACCAGTCTGGAGGTAATTAAAGTTTTTTTAGTAGCAACACTGGATGCATTTATAAATAACTGTTTCGTGCGTCAATTTTATCCAAATTTTGGTCAATAACATGTAGTACGATATAAAATATTTTTTTGAGTTTGAAAAATATTTTATATCGTACTACATGTTATTGACCAGTCTGGAGGTAATTAAAGTTTTTTTAGTAGCAACACTGGATGCATTTATAAATAACTGTTTCCGTGTGTCAATTTTATCCAAATTTTCTATAGTGAAATTATCTGGATAAGAGTTACAAATAAGGTAAGTGTCAAAATATTATCTTTAGTAATATGTTACCCACGTGTGATCGTACTTTTCCACGAAATTTTTTATTTTGACAGGAAATGTTCACATTTTTATAAAGCTAACACGAAAACAAAGCTAACAGTATTTTGAGGCTACTTTGTGCCAGGATTTTTCTGGTAACTGATCAAGGCCTTTTTTGCTACAGTAACTTTTGAAAAATTTTTTTACTGTAGCTAAATATTACATCAACTGTTCATGTTCCAGTTGCTGAAGATAACATGCCGAAAACTTTCTTGTTTCTTTAATATTAACAATTAGCTTATTGTGTTTAAATGTAAAATAAATAAATAAATAAAAATTGTTTGTTTATCGAGTTTGCAGGGTGAAGTTATTTGCAAAAGCTTTGCAAGAGGGTTTTAATAGATAATTCCAGAGGGATAAAAATGTATTCATTTGCATATGAAATGTATTCATTTTATATGAAACTAAGTGAATGAATCTAAGAAGCCCCCAGCAGGGCGGCCTTTGTTCCAAAACTTTAGAAAAGGGTGAAAAATAAAACAATTCCTCTTTAAAACAATACACTTTGCTTCATTGTTTCGTGTTAATTGTTTACAACTCTATTTTGACGTTGAAAAATTTTATATGTAATATTTTTTAAAATAATGGAAATGTGAATAGAACGAGGAAAAATTTCCCAAAGTAGTTCCGGTGAACGGTACTTGAAATTTTTTACAATATGGTATCACTGAACAAATTTTTTGGAGTTTCTGAAACTTTGTATGATGCTATCACATTTCGTACAATGCAAAATTTTTGACAAATTAATTGTATTTCTTATAGAACCAGTGCTGACTGCACAAATCATCAGATCATCACCTTATCGAGTTCACGGTTCAAATTCCAGGATTTGACCGAACACAACTAGAATATTAAAATGAAACTTGCCTAATAAGTCATACCTTGTAAAAAATCATCTACAGATACAAATATATTAATTGATTAGTAGACCGCCATTGAGTTTTCCAAAGAAACTCCGGCATTTCTTTTCTTACTTACAAGACTATATCTTTTCCAGGAAATATTTTGTTTACTATTTAAATTTATAGTGCATTTGATGTACTTTCAAAATGTTGTGGAAGATTTTGGATATGTTCGCGAGATAATTTGTAGTTTAATATGAATTGCGCAATAAGTATAT
This sequence comes from Maratus speculifer, assembly GCA_964019185.1. NCBI lineage: Eukaryota > Metazoa > Arthropoda > Arachnida > Araneae > Salticidae > Maratus > Maratus speculifer. The sequence goes on from OZ025292.1 coordinate 419,395,891, forward strand.
AATAACGCCAGGGCTAATAACGCCATTCCTTGGAGTTAATACCCCTGTTGATTCCTTAAGGTGGCGGAATCAACATCCAAAAGGTTTTTAGGTAGATTTCGTATGAAATATTAGGTAGATTTCGTATGAAATACTACCTATTGCATTGTCTCCCATGTTGGAATTTCTGAAAAATTTTTGCGGATCTACACGAATCATGACTCCTAGACCCCAAAACTACCATCAGTAAAAAAGTTTATCTATCTATCTATCTATCTATCTATCTATCTATCTATCTATCTATCTATCGGTGTATATCACTTTCTTCTAGACACGATAACTTCCATAATTATGCTCAGATCTTCATCAAACTTTTACATAAAATCAAGGGGCATAAAATCTCGGTTAAGTTCGTTAATGGGCAAAATCGGACCAAGGGGGTCAAAGTTAGGAGGGTTTTTGTGAAAACAGAAAAAATGCGATAACTTTTTAATTAAAATAGATATCGAATCGGTTTAAAGTTTATATTACTTCTAAAAGATGAGGAAAAAGTTTATGCGTGACAGATTTTTGATAAAGTTAAAAATGGGCTCAAGGGGCGAAAAAAACATGGTTTTTTGGAGAAAAAAAATCATAACTTCGTCAATTCTCAAGATATCAAATCCAACTAAATTTTATATAAATGTACTCAATATTATCTAAAACTTTTGTATTTACAAGTTTTTGATAGGACCAATTTTTACCGATGAAAAAAATTAAAAACGAAAAGAAAAAGGGGGGAGGAAAAAGAAAAAAACCCATAACTTACTCAATTCTTAAGCAATTAAATCTAATTAAATTTATTTTACATCTTCAGAATAATATCTACAACTTTCATATTGACAAGTTTTTCATAGAACCAATTCTTATAGCAAAAATAAATTAAACAAAAATAGGAGTTGGAGAAAAAACCTTAAATCCAAACTGCTTATATTCTGACTCATTTTAAAATTCATTTTTGATTTTAAACGCATCCAAATGACAGATCCTCTTATTTAGCAACTATATAATGCGACTTATTGGCCAATTTTTTGATAAAGGCAGAATATATTTTTAAAAAGGCTGCCAAAAGAGGTATTTTGAACAGATTTCCCGAAGTTTTCATCATTAAAAAATTCATTAAGTATAACAAATTGCGTTTTTCATGAGTCATTTTTAAATTAATTTTTGTTCTCAAACCCATCCAATTTACAGGTCCTATTATTTAGGAACCATATAACTTGACGTATTGGCCAGTTTTTTGATAAAGGCAGAATATATTTTTTAAAAGGCTGCCAAAAAGGGTATTTTGAACAGAATTTCACGAAGTTATCGTGATTAAAATTTGAGGAAATTTAAGAAATTGCGTTTTTACCGAGTCATTTTTAAATCTTTTTTTGTTCTCAAACGCATCCAATTTACAGGTTCTCTTATTTAGGAACTATATAATGTGACGGAGTGGCCAGTTTTTTGATAAAGGCAGAATATATTTCAAAAAAGGCTGCCAAAATGGGCACTTCGCAAAAAATTTCCCAAAGCGAGATGATTAATGAACTGTGGGTATTCAAATAACAAATTGGTTATTTTATGACTCATTTTTAAAACCAATTTTGCTCTGACGCGCATTCAATTGACAGTTTTTTGTTACTTAGGAACTATATAATGTGCGTATTCTTCGATTTTTTGATAAAGGGTGAATATATATATTTTAAAAGCTGTCAAAGTAAGCACTTCGCAAAAAAATTTCCCAAAGCGATCATGATAAAAGAATTGAGGTTGTATTCAAATAACAAATTGTTTATTTTATGACTCATTTTTAAATTCAATTTTGCTCTCAAACGCATTCAATTGACAGTTATTTGTTATTTAGGAACTGTGTAATGTGCCGTATTGGTCAGATTTTTGATAAAGGCTAAATATATATTTAAAAAAATCTGTCAAAGTGGGCACGTCGCACAAAATTTCTCAAAGCGATCTTGATTAAAGAATTGTGGATGTATTAAAATAATAAATTGGTTATTTTATGACTCATTTTTAAATTCAATTTTGCTGTCAAACGAATTTAATTAACAGTTTTTTGTTATTTAGGAACTATATAATGAGCATATTGGTCAATTTTTTAAATAAAGTAAGAATATAATTCAAAATATATTGCCAAAATGGGCATTTAAGTAGAAATAGGCATTTTTTTTTTTTTTTTTTTTTTTGAGATGAAAACTTTTCGAAATCTACCTCCGCCTATAGGCCATGCCGAAAGGGATTTTTTTTTTTTTTTTTTTTTTTTTTACTTTACGTATGAGACAGCATTATTGTCATTGTTAAAATGGTTAGATTAAAGGAAAGCGTTGGGGAGGGGTCCGGTACCCATAACTGATCTTTCTTTTTTAATACTAATGCAAGAACTATTTTAAACTCTTATAAATAAAACGATATCAAAATGTTTTCGATATTCTAATTCATACATTTTCAAAATTAGGTTTTTATAATATTCCCAATTGATTGCTCAATTGAATTCTAAATTTTAACTGTCAGCTTTCTCTGCATTCTCTTTTTCAAAATTTTCAAAATTTAACCTTTAACTGATGTGACAGAAATTGTAACGTAACTAGTGGGAAGGAGTCTGTGAGACAGTAAGATTAAAATATGAATAAAAGGCTTGATTATCTCATAGGATAATATTTTGTACTAAAAGTTTTGTAGAAGACGATTATAATTAATATGCATCTATTTAAATGTCTCTTGTAATAGTATTAAAGTTCCACATGAAACAAAATTTCGATAGTGTTTGTAGTTAAGTCTGAAAATTACAAGTTAAACTATAAAATTTGCTAAAAGAAATGGTCTGTGAAACCGGTAACAGTAGTTAAATGTTAAAAGGTGATCAATGATTAAACTCATAAAGTACTATTTATGCACTAAAATTTTAGAACGGGATTAAGTTTAATTAATTTAATCTGTTTAAATATTTCGAACAATAGTACGACGACTTCAAACGGAAGAGAATTTCAGTTGTACCTATAATTAAATTGAAAACTAGAAGTTAAAATCTGAAAATTTGACACCCGCCCCCCCCCCCCAAAAAAAAAAAAAAAAAAAATCAGCGTTTAGTGAGAGCGCTAACAGCATTTAAAGGTTAATTTTGTTGCTAATATAGAGATAACGAAATCCAAGAATCATGTGTAAAATTTAATAAGGGATCTCACAGGGATATTGATAATAGAGAAATCTTATTTACTTAATTAAAAATACAAATTTATTAAAGCATGTTTAATGTAACGCCGGCATTTTAACTTTGAGGTAATCCACATTAGAGTGAGGTTTAAGGATTAAAAAGTATTTAAAAAACTTTTATAACAGTGTTAACAAAAATATATTTTACACATAACTCTAGTTATTATAAAATTTCACATGATAAAAATATCACATTATAATTACAAATAATATTGAAACCGTGCAATGTTTTTTAGAATTATATTTAAGCGGGACTTTTTAAGTAAACAGAAGCTCAGGGTGTTGTATACTGTAGATGTTCTCCCAATCTCTTTTTTCTTTCACTTTCACAAAAAATTGAATATTTTCTATTGCATAATAGAATGCATATATGTGAACATAAATACTGATTTAGATAAACACAGTTAAAATCGTTCAATGTTTCTAATAATTTTATTTAAACTGTCCTTTTAAGGCAAAAAGAAGCTCAGAGTCTGATATTCTTTTGCCTCACCCCCCTACTTCTTTTTCTTTCACTTTCACAAAAAATTAAACATTTTCTATCGCTTAGAAAATTTTTTATCAACAATTTGTCAATTTCTAGGGCTGTAGAGTTCTTATTTTATAGATTTGTTTGCAGCGCGTTATTACCCGCATAGGTGGGTAATAACGCCAAATAGTTCAAGAAATCACGCCATTACATTTTATGAATGCATATCTGTTAAATTATTTTTTCTATGGATAGACAATGAGCTGCTGTATCAAATCCTATATTTGTTTGAAAAATACAATCTGAAATTAAGCCGTGAAAATTTGTAAAACCTTAACGTGGCGTTATTACCCCCAGGATACCTTATAAACATTATTATTTAAGATAGTTTTAACCATTCGTTAGATTTGCTCTTTTTCATTTTATTGTCTGACAAATGAATTATTTCTTCAGCTATAAATTGTTATCTCAGAGTGATAATAATTCTCTACTTTAGTATGCTGTCGCAATCGAAAATTCAGTGAAAAATGTCTATTTTCACATAGTCTGAAAAAAATCTTTCGCTTTTACCAAAGAAAAAACTTAAATGCAGTTCGATTATATAGTTTCTGAATAACAGCACTTGATAATTATAAATGTTAGTAAATAAAAATGTCTTAAAAGTTCCCAGTTTTAGTTTCAAAATAACCTTAATTCTTTATTGGATGTACTTATAAGCACCATTAAGGAAAATTTAATCTGTCCAATCAAAAATAGAAAGCATAGTTGATGTTAAATATTTTCAAAAACATGTATAGATATACAGCCAAGGAAAAAATTATAAGGACAAGCAAAAAATCGCCGAATGTAAGAGCTGCTTGGCTAAAAAAAAATATGCAAGTATTTGTATGATAAAAATGCTTGAAATGGAGCATTTCCAAACACAATTTAAGTTGAAAATTTGAAAAAACATTAAAAGACGTGAATTAAAAAAAAATTCTGTAAGCTGCTACTCGGACATATTTTTTTTTTTTTTATCGCAAATAAAATTTTCCTTATTTGGTTTAATTTTGCCTATCATAGGAATGTTTTAAGTGGCTTAAAACTGTTGCGAAGTAATATTGTTCAGTTTCTCTCCATCTTCATCGTGTCAAAAAACAAACAAGAATCTAAATTTGATAAAGGGAAAAGTTTTTGTTTATGTGAAATGTAGAAAGAGTGTATGTGAAATCGCAAGGAATATAAACAGATCTAAAACAGTAATTTATAATTTGTTGGAGAATCCAAAAGACTATGGCAAAAAGAAGTATAGAGGTAGACCAATTTCTCTGACAATGAGCCAAAAATTTTTCATTAAGCTCCCCTTAAAAAAAAAAAAAAAAAAAAAAAAAAAAAAAAAATTGAAGTTAAAACAGAAATGAATCAACGATACAATTTTTTAACAGTATGTAATATTTTGCAAAAGAATACCAATGTTAAATATGTTAAATTACGATAACGTCTACCAGTTCCAAAACTACTTAACCATCCTAGAATAGAATTTGCTTAGAAATACGTTTCTTTTGAATTTCACTGGACAAATGTAGTATTTTTAATTTTTTTTTTCTTTTACTTTGAACGTATCAGATGGCATGTTTCATTATTGGCAAGACGTGAAAAAGATAATTACTTTTTTCGAAAATCAATTCAGAGGATGTTTTGTGAATGATTTGTCAAGATTTACAGCCAATGGAACACACTCCAATCTTGTCCATTCGAGGTCACATGAATTCAAAATCCTATGTGCATATGTTAGTTGAAAAATCATTACCCCTTATCACAGGGGGTGAATATTTGTTTCGAAAAGACAATGACATTTTAATTGTCTCTCGTGCAACATCTTCATGGTTCGCGTCCATTTTTGTTTAACTTTTGGATTGGTCACAAAAAAAACCTTGATTTAAATCCCATAGAGAATTTGTGAAGCATGTTAGCAAGAGAAATATGTAAGTCTGGCGCACAGTAGTCGAATATAGTCAATTTGATATTATTTATCTAATTAGCGTTGAAAAACATTTTAAAATAAATTTTAATTGAACTTTTTGAATCAATGACTGCACGATTAATAAGGGTCGTTGAGACTAAAGATGATTTTGTAGAATACTAATTTATTTCGAGAAATATTTTATTATGTCCTTATAATAATTCCCATTGTTCACGTCATATATTTCCACTCGTTTGTGTTTTATGAATTTTATTAAATTTTAATTTTATATTAATATATCTCTAGTGTTTGCTAATTACGAATAGTAAATGATATTTGATTGTGTTTTCAGTTGATTACACACATAATGTTTAACACATAATGTTAATCTTTAACACATACTGTTCATTTTTCAACTTGTCCTTACAAATTTTTCCATGGATGTTGATAGGTATAGTTTTTCTTTTTTTAAATTTATTATATGAAACATTTTCAACTGCAAAAGACTTTACATTTATAGACAGGATGGCAATATGCATATACACTTTGCTTTTATAAGAGTTGTGATGTTTCCATAGGAATATTTTAAGTTTAATATTCTATTTTTTTTTTTGTAAATGTTTCACAAAAAATTTATTGTTACAGTTTTAGTCAATCAGTTTTAATGAAAACATATCTAAATATGACATTATTGTTTTTTACTTACCCATCATACGTAGTATAGCGTAAGTCTTGCAATCGTTTTGAAAATCGAAAAAAAATTTTTGACGGATTTACACGTTTTAGATAGTGGAGATTCCGAAAAACATATTTTTAGAAAAAAAATTTTGCCGTCTGTCTGTCTGTCTGTCTGTCTGTAAACGCTCTATCTCCCGAACAAATTGAGATAGAGACTTGAAATTTTGTATGTAGTTAGTATGTAAGAATGGGACGAACCCTATTTAATATCAGCAACCTCGATTATCCGGAACTATTTTTTTCGGACTCTCGAAAAATTCGTTCTGATGAAAGGTATATAAAAATTTTCGAATTTTTTTGTTCTAAGGAATGGACGTAAAAGGCAATAAAATAACACACATTTTGCATATAGAACGAAGTCGATCGTATTATTAGTTGCCGAGGTATTTGTAATCTTGTTTTGCACATTCTTCGATTTTTCATGACCCTGTATTTCATTCAAATTTCAATTCAGAAGTATATTTTAATTGGAAATGAGACGCTTAATCCGACGCAGTTAATTGTTAGTTAATAGAATTATTATTTTTGGAGTTATAAGGATGTTTCTTTTACGCAGTTCGGTACTACTTGAGTAGTTTGGCGTTTTATATAATTTGTCGAAATTGGTACATCAGCAATTGTTTAATATAGCATTACTATGTATATTAACAATATTTAAATTTTGTTTATGAATTGCAGTGCATTGTATAAATAGTTTTCACATGTTTTATTTTCATATACATATCCATGATGGGTAAGTATTACGGTGGCCCCCAACGACTAGTTTTTAAATTCCAGTAAATTTTCAGATATTAAAAAAGATAATTATAGAGATGAAGCAATTTCTTGAGAAATAATTCGTTTGATAAAAGCTTAATATTAGGTTTAAATTACAAAATTGATTTTTTATACAAATTTACTTTCCATTTTTAAGTAAGTATTTTTAATATTAAGAGATTTGCTTCTTTTAGTAAATACTGTCGACTCTCGTTAATTCGAACTCGTCGGGATCACAAGAAATGTTCGAATTATCCGAAGTTCGAATTATGAAAAATATGAAATGAAACATGCTTAATGTGGTACTATTACATAGGAGTTAATGTTATAGTGTTTTTTTTATTATTTATTTCGTCTGTTATCATTAGAAGATGACTTAATACTAAATTAGAATGTATAAATACATAAACTAATTAAAAGATTAGAAACGAGCACATTAAAAGAAAAATGTGTCTCTGATGGACAGAAGGGACACTAAGAAAATGGATATCAAATGCATTGGATTATATGTATACTCGTTCGGAACAATTTAAACAAAAATCAAAGAAAGGAAGTTATTCAAATGATCTGAAATCCATGAAAAAGAAAAGAAAAATGAAAAATCTGAATTCTAGTTAGTTCGAATTAAACGAAGTTAAGAAAAAATGAGTTCGAATAAATGATATTTTTTAATGTTTTTGAACATTTCGGGACTTCATGTTCAGTTCGAATTAAGCGAAGATTCGAATTATCCGATTTCGAATTAACGAGAGTCGACTGTATCTGCTAATACAGACAATTTCCAGGTGAAGGATTTTCCGAAATCGTTTCTTATAACCAACGTAAAGGAAAAATACAGGAAAACCCAGGTAGAGGTTTGTAGTTTAGATAGTGCTGACGGTTTCGAGGAAGTGTTTTGTAATATACGAAGAACATACTTTTGGCCCCCTAAAATTTCTTCGAATGATTCCTTTGTAATAGAACCCCATGACTGAATGCACCGGGTGTCCAGTAAATGACTGACCCATTTTGAATGTAAATAACAAATAAAGAATACTGCCCAGTTAAACTGATGGCATTGAGCTCACAGGCTACAAATACTAATTGTAGATTAAAGCCTTATATTTTCAAGGGTTAATTCCGTTCGAAAAAAAATTAAGAAGGGGAAACAGGTCTCCCCTTTCCTCTTTTTCCATACTTAATCACTGAACCTCCTATACTATGAAAGACATGCTTCATCATATAAAAAATCTATATCCAAAATTCAGAGCAAATGAGATAATTCTTAATAAAAACCCATTTGGCATTTATATAATTTAAAAGGAGTTATCCCCCTCTTTTATACTTAACCATTAAACTTCCAAAACTATTCAGAGATTTGAACGAAATCTGACAATTCTGCTTGAAAAACCCATTTATATAAATTAAGCGGAGAGGCATTAGAACCCCCGGTCCCCCTGTTTATACTTATTCAATAAACACCTAATAACAGTCACGGAATCGCCTCATCAGAATGATCCTAATCTAAATTTTGAACGAAAACTTAATTCTGCATGAAAATCCCATTTATATCAACTAAGGGGAGGGGCATCAGCCCCCCGTTCCCCCTCTTATACATATCGAATGAACTTCAAAAACTAATCAGGGAAGCGCCTTGTTAGGATATACCTACATACAAAATTTCAAGTGGATCGGATATTTTTATCATGAGTTATCGAGTTACGCACGAACATACGAACGTACATACAGAACGGACGGGCACATAAGCTCTCAGGCTATGATAGCCTGTCTGTGAGCTAAAAACACTGTTTGAGATAAAAATGCGCGGCTAGCTGTATTGTTATTAGAATATAAATAAATTTTAAAATATGCACTTTGTTAATGTAATATAATAGTATTTAAAATAATATCTCAGTCTCAAGACTGAGGAGGGGAAATATAATACAGATGGTTCAATCACAAATATTATTTTAAATCACTTTCCAACCAACGTACCCTATTTCTGAAGCTGATTCGAGAGTCGATTCAACATATAGATTCAGATTCGACAACATATAGATTCAGATTCAGCCGAAAATCTCATATTTATGAAAATTGGAGTCATGTCTGTATTCAAAGACCCTGTTACCGCCAGCGAGATATTTTTTTCCGAAATTTGAACTATATTAACAAAGTACATGTTTAAAAATTTATTGATTTTCTAATAACAATACCGCAAACCGCGCATTATTATCTCAAACCGTTTATTTGTTATTTAAGTTCAAAATGGGTCAGTTATTTACTGGACACCCGGTAGAAAGCAACGTCAATGTTTGGTAAATGAAATAATGGGCTACTACTGGCACCTTTCTGAAATACTATTAATTTTTAAAGAAATGTAGAGGTGAATTTAAGTAAAAAGTGAATACACACATTCTATATTCTATTTTAGTTGAGTACTTTTTACTGTTCTTTTATGATTTAACATCTTTTCTTCAATTCAATAAATTTAAAACAATAAGATGCAATAAATTTAATTTAAAATAATAATATTATAAAATTTATATACTATGTCATAACTAAATATTTTGTAAAGTTTTTGTAACTAATGTTTAGCTCAAAAAATCAATAATACATAAGCTTTTAAAGTATTACAAAATTATAAAATTTATGTTCAAAAATATTGAACTTTTCTTGTATATGATTTTGTATTTTGCGCATTTTATTTATTTCAATAATACTAAAAAATTTTAAATATTAAAATAATTAAAAATAGCAAAAACGAAAAAATAAAACATTTAGGAAGAGCGAACTATTACATTGAAATGTTAACTGTTTTACATAATTTTAATTTTAATCTTATTATTGTTTTTCATTTTTTAAAAATTCAATAATTCAATAAGCACACGTTTTAAAATATTGCCCCTGAAATGTAACATTTCATTCAATAGAATTAACTGTAATTAGAACTTTTATATGATCTATCATAATTTACTATTTTGAGCGTTTTGTCGTAACTTTTAGCAGTTCTTGCAGATTTTTGTTGGAATAACAAAATTAGAGTTACAAAAAAAAAATTTAAAATGATAAAAAAGACCATTAAAAATTGAGTTTACTTTAAATCTTTTATATGCGCACTGTTTCAAAAATTTTTAACAAGTATTTTATTAATATTTTGTAAATTATGTCAAAAGTTAATGGTTTTTGCGGAATTCATTAAGAAAAGTAACGTAAAAATAATAAAACAATGCTTTTCAAATTTAAAATTTCATCCAAAACATTTTTAACGAAATTTTGTCATTTTATTATTATCTATATTTGTATTTCTTATACGTTATTATAGTTTTATGCAATTCAGTAAGATTATTGGTAAGAATATTTTTAAAAAATATTCTTAAATCTAAAATGCACATTTTAATTAATTCTGAAATATTATTAACATTTTTAATTTCTTTCTTTTTGTTTTAGAAATCAAATCTTTTCGGATTTACTATAAGACCGATATTGATATCAGTAAGATGCAGTAAGATGGTGTAACAACTGGGGTAAATCACAATGAACAGGAGAATTTTCCCCAAAATACCACTAAAAAAAAATAGTTCACAACGGTTTATGAAACAATGGTATATTTTCTCACTAGGCACAAAAAAGCCGTGCTACAACTTACACGTGACGCTATTTCTTTCGAAATGACCGGGCATTTTATTTACGCCTAAATAAATAAATACATAAATAAATAACAACCCATTTTGGAAAAATTGCATCGTTAGGCGCAAATAAAACATGCTAACACTTTGAAAGCTAGTGCTAACACGCCCACACTGTAAAACATTTGTGTAACGTTACACCATAAAATGGATGGCAGCTTTGCTGCATTCTATTTTATGGAGTGATTTTTTTTTCACCTATATAATGGTGTAATGTAAACATATATTACTGGTGTAACATTACAATGTTACACCGGTTATATCGGTTAAAATACTCCCTAAAATTGGAGGAAGCAAGGTTACTCCATAAAATAGGAGGCAGCAAAGCTGCAACCCATTTTATGGTGTAATTTTACTCAAATGTTTTACAGTGCAGGTTGCGTCAAATGAACAGATATGCCATTCATTGAAACGATATTCTTAATTTGTTATTTTTTTATGGTATTTCAAAAAAAATTACTTTTATTAAAACATTTCGTTCGAAAAAATGTACTTTGGTGCATCGTCTCTTTTTACTGAAAAAAAAAATGGATTTTTTAAATAATTACAATAGAGTTTTTATTTAATTATCTAATCATGTAACGTGTTTACACGTGCATATGTGTTTAAAGAAATTCGAGCATATGTGTATACGTGCACTCATCATTTCACATAAGGTTATTTGAACGAATAGGGTTTAATGGAATAGTATCTCACACTGTAAAACATTTGTGTAACGTTACTCCATAAAACTGGTGGTAGCCTTGCTGCCTCCAATTTGGTGGAGTACTTTAACCGATATAATCGGGGTAACATTGCAATGTTACACCAGTAATGCATGTTTTTATTGCACCATTATGTAAGTGAAAAATTACTCAATGAAGTATAAATCGTAGCTGCCACCAATTTTATGGAGTAATGTTACCACAAATGTTTTACAGTGCATGCACGAAGAAACAAGAACTGAACAGAATATCATTCAAAGATTTATCAGAATAAAAAAAAGAGCAAAATAACAATAATAGTTACAATAATAAAGGAAATAATATCTATATATTTAAAAAAATGAACACTGCAATTAGAGTAATTACTGTAGTTTTTCACCATAGATGACAAATTCTCTAGCGCCATATTGAAAGATTTTATTCTATTTAGATAAATATTTTTTTGTTTTTAATCTTTTTCTAGTGTTAGAAGTTCAAAATATTAATTATAATGGACGCGATATCGAAAAAAATAAAACATCAGATTTATGAAAATTGCTTAACAAATTTGGAAGCCTCTAAAATGAAGAGGGTGGAGAGGAACCATGGCCAAATATTTTTTTCATTATTCATCGAGCACGTCAAGGCTATGTATATAGCATTTTGAGAAAAACATGTACGCACCTGCAGTGCTTAAAATATGATACTTTAATACCTCCTAGCACCATATTTTTTAGGTCCATGATCATTTAGCAGTATAATATTTTAGCTCTATTTTTGTGGCCGATAATTGAAAACTCACAACTTTAATATTTTTTATGTTCCATATGCAATTAAAAATAGTATCGAAATGTATTACAAATGCAAGAATATCACTAGTTTTAATTAAAAGAAAGATTATACATTCATAGAAATTTATTCTATGATCTATAAGTTGAGGCTTACTACGGAACTGCAAGAATTGTAAGTCACCGATTTTGACGAAAGTGGTATCGTTGGAAAGATCGTGTAAAAAGCACTAAAAAACTCACTGGAACTATCCGTCTAAAATGAGTCGTTTTCGAGATATCCGACAATTTGTGTCATGTAACTAGCGCATACTTAATGGGGGACAGCAAAAAATTTTAGTCTCGATTTTAACAAAACTGGTATCGTTAAAAAGATATCATGATGAGGGAGAAAATACTCAATGGAACTTCATGTCGGAAATGAGCCGCTTTCGAGATATCCGATAATTTATGTCACGTAGCTAGTGCATACTGTTCTAGTGCACACTTAATGGGGGACCGCAAAAAATTGTTTTCTCGATTTTGATGAAAATGGTGTCGTTGCAAAAATATCACTGTGAGAAAATAAAACACAATGGAACTAACCATCTGAAATGAGCCATTTTCGAGATATCCCACAATTTATATTACTAATCCAGTTTCCAGCAGTGTGAATTAGCAATGTGACACAAATTGTCGGATATCTCGAAAACGTCTCATTTCCGACGAGTGATTGATTCTATTGAGTTTTTTAATCGTCACAATGATATCTTTTCAACGATACTACTTTCATTAAAATCGAGACTAAAATTTTTGGCGGTCTCCCATTAAGTATGCACTAGCTACATGGCATAAATTGTCGGATATCTCGAAAATGAATCGTTTCCGACGGTTAGTTCCACTGAGTTTTTTATTACCCACGATGAGATCTTTTAAATGATACCACTTTCGTCAAAATCGGTGACTTACACTTCTTGCAGTTCCCTAGTTAGTTACACATGCTTTCTTTTTATTTGCTGTTCGAAGTATTTCCAACTTTTTTTTTTTTTTTTTTTTTTTTTTTCATCGAAATTGCTTTAAACTAAATTTTTAAACATTAAGCCGAAAGGAAAACAAGTCAGCAAATATTAGCGCAGATCGCACAGAGGTTTTTCATTTAATATTTCTTTCTAAACAACTTATACTTTAATCAATAAAACCAACATGTTAATTTATAATTATTAACTTCTTAAATTGATGGTAGCAGGAGCAAATGTACATTTTAAATAATTATAAAAAGAAGTTATTTTAATTAAATTAAAAATGTTCGAATCAAATTTAAATGAAATCCAAAATACCATTTTTTTTTTATCTAGAATTAAAAAAAAGTAACGGAAATATAAATGAAATTTTAAATTTCTGAAAACGGAAATTTTTTTAATGAAATTTAAAATGCTGAATCATTAATAAATTATAATAGTTTTTAGAATATACAGAAAATTGAATCCAAGAAAATATTATGAATGTCAGATGAACAAAACCCTAGCAATATAAACCCTTAAATTGACAAAAAATATGAAACTTCTTTTGATTAAATCCCTCTTAATATGAACAATTCAACACTCAGCAACGGGGTTCTAACTAAAAACATTCTGTTCACTAGCGAGATACCTTAAGCACAAGCTATGATATCTGCACCCAGAAAGTTCAAATTACTCTTTTAAAATCATATATATTATAAAGCAGTAAGCTCTGAAACTTCGGTTCGAGTGTTTTCAAAAACTACCCAATTTTTTTTTTTTTTTTTTTTTTTTTTTTTTTTTTCAGATTGCATTATTTGATAGGAAATATTTTTGCGGAGGTTTGTGATTCAAATATACAGGGATAACTCTGATTTTGGGTAATAAATTTTGTATTTTTCGGTTATTTTGGACGAAAGGGTTGCCAGTAGTTATTTTTTGGCGAAAATTATTATTACTAAAAAAATTTAAAAATATATATCTATTAGAAATGTTACATCTTGCAAATTAAAGCAGAAAATAACTAATAATAATAATAATAATAATAATAATAATAATAATAATAATAATAATAATAATAATAAAGAAAAACCGTTTAATGCGCGTTATTTTGCCTGACATGTAAACCCAACTATTGTTATTTATTTATAAACAAAATGTTAATTTGCTTCCATTATCTTCTTTAAAATTTTATAAATTATTTTTTTTTCTATCCTTTTTAATTAAACTTTTTAAATATTACTTTTTAAATAATAGAAAATACTTTAAATATATATATATATATATATATAACTGGTATTAAAAAACGATGCTTTCGCCAAATTAGATCAAAAAAGTTATCTCGCCAAACTCGGTGCGTATATGACATCTCTGCCGTTTTGTTTATGTATTGTTGTTGTTGTTGTTATTAAGGCGCAAGTGCCCAGATTTATGTATTAAGGAGATTTCTAGATCATCTATCCCGTTATAGAAAATTAGTTAGATTATTTAAGATTATTAAATTTATGATTTTTCAGGTACCACTTTGTTATTCCGTCGACCAATTTCGCCAAATTATACAAATCGGCAAACTAATAGCCAAATTATGCATGTTGACATAATTTTTATTATAAATACCGGAAAAACAAATAATTAGTAGAATATTAATAAAGATACAAATAAAAAGTCGAAATAAAATCACTTAATGACGTTTTAAACACGTGTATCATATTTAATGTCATTTAATGTGACATTCACGATCAACCATTATTGGCCCTTAATCTTATAGTTTGGCGATAGTTTTTTGGTCGACGGGGTAACCAAGTACTACCATATTTCATCATGGAACAAACGAAGAAAAGGGAATTTACTATTAGTGCGATTGGAGAATTAATGACTGCTTGATGTTATTTTTTTAATATCGAAATAGTGGTTTTTTTATTATTTTTTTTTTTAAACTTTTTTTTTTCATTTTTATATTTACATCACCTTGGAGCAATTTTTTAACGTCAATTTTGCGGACACTGTGTTTTCAAATACCAGATATACTATATAATTATTAATAATTTTTAATTATTTTAAAAAGAAATACTAATCAGTTTAATTAATATTTATAGAATAAAACAATTTATATAACTTTAAAAAATAAAAGTAAAGTAAAGAAACAATTAGTTAACAAACGACAATAACCAGATTGCCGCATAATCCATCGTACCTCGCGCAACGTGGTCCGTACATGATATCTGTACTTTAATATTATTTGCAATATTATTGTTTATATAATTTGTTTACATTATTCGGAACTACTTGATTATTAAATCGACCAAAAAAACTGTTGCCAAAGTATAATATTAAATGCCAATAATGGATGATCGTAAATGTCACATTCATTTGACAATAAACATGTTACACGTATTTGTTACGTCATTAACTACTTTTTAATTTGACATTTTATTTGTATTGCTCTTAATATTTTATTTATTTATTTATTCTTTGGTTATTTAAAAAAAAATTAGTCCATTTGTATAATTAAATGAATAGTTTAGCAGTAGCCATAATTTGGCGAAATTTATTGATAGAATAATCAAGTAGTACCCATTATTAGTTTACATTCTATTTGAATACTTAGGTTGATAGAACTGGTGTACTCATCAAGTCTCCGCCAAGGCATACTCCACGCTGTCGTTAATGTGCTTTAACCTAACTATTATACATTTTTCATCTGCAGTTATTTTGTTACCATTAAAAAAGTAATATTAGCTATGTGCAGGAAAAATCTTTATAATGACAATGATGTAGAAAAAAAATGTTTGCAATTAATTTATTATTCATTCTAATTAACAAAAAGTATTGTTAGGAAAATAAACATACTTTAAAATTGGTTACGAAAAAAATGTATGTGAAATTCCAACAATAAAAAATTTTGTTATTGATGATTATATAGCAATTTTAATTAACGTTGAGTCCTATCAACAGAATTTTGTAAAAAATTAACTATTAGATATTACTTTATTACCCCATCAAACAAAAAATTATCTTCAAGCTATATGATTAAATGCCAATAATAGATGATCTCAAATTTCACATTCATTTGACAATAAATACGAAATAAGTCTGGTACATTTGTAACAAATCCTTTCTAGTACTTCTCTTGTTTGACGCCAAAAATCATAATGGAATCGATTATAAAAGATAGAAATATTTTATTGAATACAAGTTAAAGGTTTATTTTTATACACAATTTAGTCATCAAAATTATTCCTGATTCAATGGCTACATGTTTGCAACTGGTTTATATAAATGAAAAGACAGTGAAACTGATGTAATTTTAATTTTATTCAAAAAATTCAGCTTTAAAATACACTTTTTATACTTCTTTGTTATAATAATTACATAAGTTAAGCACTCTTCTTTATCCGTAAATAATTCTTTACTTTTTTTTTTACTTTATGTACGCTCCTGGAATAGACCCAGGTATACAAGGAAAATTTAGTTGACCTACCAGAAGAGGACGTTTATTAAAATAAGTTATGTAACATGTAATGAGACTGTATTTAGGCTACCAGAGCTACACATACCACAAGTTCAGATGTCGGGAGTTTAACAACTAACAAATGTTAATATAAGGTGGTCTGGTGTAATAACGCCAGGCGGGGTAATAACGCCAAGTGCTAATATTTTGCATAATTGTGAAATAATCTGGTAAATGACACCCATGTGCTCTGCGCAGAAGGGTTTTGAATCATATAAATCGCAAAAAGCAGCTTCAAGTTCATTTGTTTCTTTTTTAGGTCCTATAGTTTTTACAAGCAACTAAAATTAACGCTTGATCTAAAATTTGCGAGATACGTTTTGTGATGTGAAGAGTATTTTTTTTATCCGGAAATACTTTGTTAATTGCATAAATTTGTGGTACATTTCATGGACTTTCAAAATGTTGTTGAAGATTTTGGATATCCTCTCGAGATAATTTGTAATTTAAAATGTACAGCGCAATAACTATAACGGGGTAATAACGCCAATCCTTGGCATTAATACTCCGTTTGATTCCCTACAGTGGGCGAGCTACATCCTTAATACTGATTCAAATAAATACAGTTAAAACTGTGCCATGTTTCTAATAATTCTATTTAAGCGGTCTTTTTTAAACAAAAAGAAGCTCACGGTCTGATATTCTTTTGCCTCATTCCCCCCCCCCCCCCCCCCCCACACACACACACACCACACCTTTATTTTTCTTACACTTTCACAAAAAATTGAACATTTTCAATAGCAATTTGTCAATTTCTAAGTTTGTAGAAATTGTATTTTTAGAATTGGGCAATATTACATGCAATTATTCCATCTTATGTCATAGTGTTGTTTGCATGGCTTTATTACCCATATAGGTGGGTAATAACGCCAAATAGCATTGGTCAAGAAATCACGCCATTACATTTTATGAATACATATCTGTTAAATTATTTTTTTATATTGATATTCAATGAGTTGCTGTATCAAATCATATATTTGTTTGAAAAATACAAACTAAAACTGAGCCGTGAAAATTGGTAGAATCTAACGTGGCGTTATAACACCAGGGTACCTTACAATCCGAAATTTAATAGAGTTTGATAGTCAATCTTAGTGATCATTGCACTGCTCTCTAATGTAATATTGGGATGACTGGGGAACATTTTGATTCCTGCTGTCATAACGGTCTCATTTTCATATCAAAATCCAATGTAAATGATCAAATAAAAGAGATGGTTCTTAATTGCCCAAATGTTGTCTAAGGCATTCCAACAGTGCAATATTGCAATGGCGTTGGCTTCGTATACAGCAATGCGGAAGAACATTTCATGTGATAGTCTATACTGCTTTAAAATAAAAATTAAAATCACCATTTTGATTCAATCAAGGTTCGTTTGGAAAAATGGACCAGCGCAGCGGGGATAACCTGGTAGTTTAAATATAAGAAACGAGCAGATGACATTGAAATAAATAATTAAGTTATAATACTAAACTTTTTCAAAATTTCATGATTTCTCGTGTGTCACAAGGTACTTAGCTGTAAGTGCACAAAATTTGAAGTCATTGTCTTATACAATTTTTGTATACGGACTCTCTGGCGGACGGACAGACAGAAGACAGAGACGAATAAGGATTTCGTAAGATGAATGAAACCTTAAAAAGAGTATAATTGCTCACCTTACATTAGATAAAATATTGAATGTATTACGAACACAATTGCTTAACTTAATTTATTAATTTTAAAATATTCGTAGAATTTTACACCGAAATTGTATACAGGGTGTCCACTCTCAACGGTGGCCAAAGGCTAATTTCTAAACCGTTAGTCATAGACATATACTTCCAATTGTAAAATTCTTTAAAAAAGGTTTAAAAATTTTTTTCATGCGATTTAGGTCAAAAACATTATTAAAAAATTACGAAAATTAACTTTTTATACGGTCCCCCGGTCCTATTAGTGGTTTTTCGTAAAAATTTTCCATCACTCTATCAAGCAATGCAAAAAGGGTAACATTCATCTAACATTAATATTGACCGAGTTATGAAACTTTAAATTTCGTGATTAAACCACTGTTTTGTACCTGAGAACGAATGAGTTGGACTAAATTTTCAGGGAAAGTATACTAAGTGCTTAAATTATTATAAAGGGCGTCCATTTCCAACGCTGTTTACTAGCTAATTCCTAAACCATTTGCCACAGACATATTGTTCCAATTACAAAAATGTTTTAAATGATATAAAAAATTATTTTTAAAGCAATTTAACTGAAGGTACTACCACCTTATAAGTTTTACGGTAGTGTTAATTTTTATTAATTAACTTCTAGATTGGTTAAAATAGTTGAAGACGTGATTTTAAAAATTCTCTTTATCGAGAAGATCAAATTTTGGGAAATCGCGATTTTATTTTAAAAAGGTGTGTTATTTTGATACGTTTTTATTTTGCTTAAAACGTTCATATGTGAGTTTCCCTAGTTCAAAATTTCTATTCAAATTCTAACTTCCAAATATCCGATCGAAGTTCAATTTGCACACTTATTTATATCCAGTGACAATGTACCTTAAAATCCGCCCTTCCCGATCAAACGCCCCCTCCCCACTTTATAAAAAAATTTGAAATTTTCAAAAAATCCCGAGAAAGCGCCCTCCCTCCCCATTCTCAAAGGCGAATGAGAATGGGATGAATCTTTG
This sequence comes from Maratus speculifer, assembly GCA_964019185.1. Taxonomy (NCBI): domain Eukaryota; kingdom Metazoa; phylum Arthropoda; class Arachnida; order Araneae; family Salticidae; genus Maratus; species Maratus speculifer. Next base: position 419,415,319 of record OZ025292.1, read on the forward strand.
ATGAAATATGCGTTTTTTTTCAAGATTTTTTAATTGATTTCATGCTTTTTTGGCCTTTTTTTTTTTTTTTTACAAATTTCTCCTTTTTTCTGCGTATTTTTTGACAGAATTTACGTTTTTCCTTTTTAAAAAAGCCAAATTTTTTCAAGTATTGCTTCAAGTATCAAAATTCATGATTCCTTCAAAGATTCACCATTCATTCATTTCATCATGATTCATTCCTGCAAATTTTGTGAAACGATCGCGGAAAAATCCCGTGTAAGCGCCCCTCTCTAATTACTGTACGATTTTTCGTCACGTTTGGGGGGGGGGGCGGATTACCGGTATTTTACGGTAATATTAATACAATTTTAGGTGCCTACCATTAATTTATTTTATAGGACTACACAAAATTCTGTTTGTTTAAGTAATCTAATAGAAATTTAAATGTATGACATTTTGTAACGAATTGTGACTGTTGCTTTTCATAATTTAAATTAGCAAACTTTCTGTTATTTTTTTACTTAGATTTTTAGTACAAATTTTATTTTAATATATAATCATCAACATAAATTTTAAAATAATATTGTAAAAATTTTTTTACTCTCAAGGTTTAGTGTTAAATTTTATATCTTGTGTTTATTTTTATTTCCAGTAAATTTGTGACTGACCCCTAACTTGCAGCAAAAAAGATGCTTCAACTTTAAACAGCTATTACTTAATTAGTTTTAATCGCAGAGGAATGGGACTTTTTTGTGTTACTTTTTAGAACAGTAGTAAAAATTTACTAAATATAACTTTTAGGACCAGGAAATCGTATAAAAGTTTAATTTTCGTTAGATTTTAATATATTTTTTTTTCTACCTAAATCGCTTAAAAAACATTTCTTTGCCTTTTTTAAAGCATTTTTGCAATTGGAACTATATGTCTATGACAAACGATTAAGAAATTAGCCTTTGGCCACCGTTGAGTGGACACCCTGTATATTGAGACTTGAGTTTAATGTTAGCTGCCAGATGTATTCTGCGTATGCTGAACAAAAATAAATACCAAAGCACCGATGTTTTCTATAGCAAAGGATTTCTAAAACTCTTTAAAAACTTTTTTTTTAAATAAATATTTACGAAAACCTGCAATATGCTCTTAGACCTGTGGCAATTTGACTAAAAAAATATGCATGTTTATTAACGAAAATTTTACCTAAAAAAATTAAATGAAATAACAGCAGTTGAAAACTTTACATATTTCAAGTTTTTGGCATGCTGCCATCGTTCAAGCGATAAATTACTGTTCACACAGAACTCTACAGCACTCTTTTTTGTAAAATCTTTCACTTTATTTTATTTTTATTTATATTTTAAAAAATATATAAAATTACTAAAAACGTACATAAAAAAATTAAAAATTATTTCGATAAATTTAAAAAATGTCTTTTTATTATAATTCTATAATTAATCATCGTCTTAGATTTTTAATGCTTCTATGGGCTCATTTCCTAGTATTTCTTTTAAGTTTTATGATCTTTTGCTGTTTCCTCCTTGCTGAAAGCTATGGAAAGCTCAAACACATTGACTTTTGTTATCGGGAATGTGTGTAACGGAAATTTGGGCATTCTCCGGAGAGAAAAAAAAAATCTTCGAAATCTCATTTCACATGTGTTATTTTATTTATTTTATTTCTGTTCGAAATTTATTTATTTGACATCCATTAAACTGGTGCAGTGATACAGAAAATATAACGATGTTTTCTACTATTTACGCAAGTTCATAGGCTTGTCAGGGTAGGAAATACGACATAATAATTTTCCCCATAAGGATTTTTCCATAATTTAAGATCATAAATTATGCGTGTTTAACTATCATAATTTTTCGAAAAAAAAAAAAAAGAAAAAAGAAAGAAAAATAAGAAAACAGCGTGAATTTTACATGTGCTATCCTCTATCCATACGCTAAGCTTAAATAGAAGCTCCTCAATTAAGCTCTACAATTTTTTTGGAGGGAAAAGTGCGAAGAACATGTGCGCAAATACGTAATAATTTCAAAAGCCAATAAAATTCAAAATAAATACATACGTTCAAAAACTTAAAAATATTTAGCAGTTCAGCTGAAACAGTTGATTGAGATATCAGTTGGTAAATATTTCGCTGACAGTAAATTTCTACACACGTTATCGTTTTTGGTAAATACAGCACGTGAAACTTGAAAACATTTTATTTTATCAGCTATTTGGACCTTTTTATTTTACCTGTCTCCTGCGCTTCTGTCCGGCGCATGAAGAGGTGGGTCAAATAAACTTAAGACACGCCCCCCTCTTGGGTATATGAAGTATTAGATCTTCAGCGTAAGCGGCATACTCCACAATCTCATCAAAGTGAAATAAACATCATTTTTTTCCTCTCAGGATCTTCTATGATTTGAAAAGCGGGTGAGTACCTCTTACCTTAATTATTTTCTCTTATATAAGTTGAATGAGATACACGCAAATATATTTTTAGATATACGTTTACATATTTCATTTTTAAATTTTGTGAAAGAATTATATTTTAATTTATTTTTATATACAGAACAAAAATTAAGTGTCAGCGAAATTTTTACCCATCATTTGAACTGATAAACATTTAAAAAATTTTGTATATGTATATTTGTTTTGAGTTTACTGCCTTTTAAAATTATTATGTATTCGTGCGTAAGTTCTGTAGCTTTTCCACCGCAAAAATGTAAAGCCTAGAGATGATCTTGTGTTTAAGCTTAACGTCATGATAGATATGGTGGGAAACAGACAGAATTCCTTTTTTTTATGACGGTAATTATTTTTAAGCATGCTTAATTTATGTCTTAAATAACTCAAAATTTCTATTAGGAAAAATTACTGGAATGTTTATCTAACCCTATTAAACGCATGTGCTTACGCAAATAGCTGAAAAAATATTTATTTTTTCTGTATCACTGTATGAGTTTGACCTAATGTGAAATGTTTACGTTGCAGACCATTTTTTTTTTAATTTCAAGTATAAAACTTTAAAAAAATCATTTTTTAATTGAAAAATTGTCAATTTAAAATAATTATTGCTATTACAGTATTAAATTTAAAATATAGGATATTCTTTAACTTAAAATTAAAATATTTACCAAGTTTCATAGTAGTCAGTTTATCAGTTTTTTAAAGTTTTTTAAGATGAATTGCAATTAAAAAAAAACAATTTTAAAATTTTTTTTATCAAAATTAAACTTTATAAAAATAAAATAAAATTTCAATGTAGAATATTTATTTTTTTTTTAAATAGAATTAACATTACGTTTTCTATATTAAAAATTTTATGCATTTATGGAGGCACAGGGACTGAGAAATGGCACATATATATGGATATAGATATATGGTACAGGGACTGAGAAAAAAATTAAGAGTGACATGTTGTTAAATTGCACCACCAGGTAAAAAACAAAGATCCTGAGACCCCTTAAATGTTTTTATTATCAATTATTTCATGCAAATGAGATTTAAAGGTGGAAATTTTTTTATCTGTAAAATCATAAATTTTCTTTGCTAATTCTTTTATTTTTCTCTGCAAGAGGTTTTTTTTTAACGAATTTTAAAGATTCATATAACCATACATTTATATGTTATTTAATTATTACTTATCAATTGGTTTAAATAGGCCAGAACTTTTGGATTTTAAAATAAACACTACAAACTAAAAGTAATTAACAAGAAACTGCTTTAATTTAATTCACAGAATTCGGTACTTGAATGCGATTAATTTTGCAAAATTACAAGCGTTTTAATTTTGTTCGCAAACAATTTTATGCCTTTTAATGTGCTTTAAATCGGTTTTCTCAATCTTGATATATCAGTTTGTTTCATTTTTTTTTAATGGTTCTTGCTACTTAATTTTTGGTCAAAATTCACGAAATGATAAGGAAGAATCCTACAGATGCTTAAAAAGAAACTATACATGCGTTTTAAAATTCGATTTCATTAAGACAATTAAATTTGATATTGATATGGAAATTGATATGGAAGTATTAAAAATATCTCTAAAAATTTGCTTTTTAAGCGTTTAAAAAATTGGCTCCCAGATTTCTTTATAATAGTGTTTTATGTGATTAAAATGCAAAATCAAGGAATAGATAATAATTCAATGCATTAAGATAGGATTAACTTTTTAAAAAATTGAAACACGGTTGAAAACATACTTTTAGAAAATCTTTTTCACAGATATTATTCTGAATTTTTTGGATAAACTTGAATATATTGAAATTATACAGGACACATAATATATACTAAAATTTAATGCATCTGAAAAAATATATACATCACAACTAAAAATGCACTGCTATAAATAACCAATCATTCTCAGCAATTAATACAATAATATTTCTGCAGGCTGCGTCCTTGAGTATGCATTTATTTGTATTCTACAAATATATAACTAAATTATAATTCTACTATAAAATGCATAACATGATTATAAACACAAATTTTAAAATACACACCCACAAAAGGATATGCTTATGAATCTTTTTGTACTATATGGCTATCCAATTTATTCAAACAATTATTCAACTACACAAAACTTTAGAAAAACATACTTCTAGCAACTAATATTGCTTGTAATAAATTCTTTATCCAAATTGTTTTGTGTGTCTCTGTGAATGGACAATAAATACAACGTAGTCCATAACCTAAAGAAGTATGCTATAGTGCACTTCATATATGCATTTTTATTACACGAAGTTTGAAGTAGCATAACATCATTGAAATATCACGGAAAGTTTTTTTTTCTTTTTGATCATAATCCAAAGCAATTCCTTTGTGTGTTCCTTTGAGCGAAATATAAATGTTATTCACTCTATTCTCCAAAGCAAGGATTTTGTAGCATATTTCAATTTTTATTATCAATTTCATTACGTTTGGAGTATCATTTCATTATTAAATGCACTTCAAACTATTTTTACTATAAACTATACTGTAACATATATTTTTTTTTTACTCTGTAAACGAATTATAATAGCTTCATACTTCATCTTCGGTAAGAAAAGTAAAGCACAATAACAAATATCAGTATCGCAGTAATCTAAATATATTTACACCAGTTAGAGCGCAGATAGATTGACTGGCAATATGAAGTTCCAGCTATGTTAAAAAGTGCTATTAAATGAACGCCGTTACCGATAACATTTTAATGAATAGTTTCTTTAAAACGAATAAATAATTAAAATATATTAAGCATGCAATTATTATTATATATATTTAATTTCTCTAATTTAATGTATATTTAATTTTTTAATTTCTCTAAACTTTTCTACGCTTTTGAATCTGAAAACATCATTTATTATTTATTAATATCAATCAAACTTAAATAACATTTTTCCTATTCTATTTTTTAATTTTATTATACACTGTAAAAAAAATTTCAAGAGGTTACTAAAAATTCTTTAGTAAATTTGTATTCCACAGTATTTTTTAGTAACCATTACAAACTTTTTTTTTGTAAGGGAAACAAGCATTTCTTTTGTAAACTAAACAAAATAATTTTTTGTATAACTAACTTAAAAATTTTTAGTATGAGCCACCAAGAAAATTTTAGTAATAGCTCCAAAATTGTTTTTAATAACCTTTACGTGCGCCCGAAGGATAGGAGCTGCATCCAAACATTTAAGCGATAGATTTTCGGCAAAACCGCAATAGATGGCAGCACCAAAAATGCTACCTGCTCTGACAGGATTTTCATAATCCCTTTATTAACGAGTACTTACTTTACATACGTTCGGGACGTATGTGACAGTGTCTGGTATCGAACCCGGGACCTCTTAGCCTGGAATCCGTTACTATAACCACTATGCTATCATGGACACACCAACTGAGCTTTAGTAATAGCTATTAAAAATGTAAAACAATTAACTCTTATCCATTGCTAACTTTTTTCTAGTAATTCTTACAGATTTTCTAGTAACCGACTAAGATTACTAAAAATTGTTTAGTAATTACAAGGATCACTAAAGTTTTTTTAGTAGATCGACCCTTTTTTTTTTACAGTGTAGTGCAACTAACCTGACTATAATAAGAATTAGTGCTATAAAAAGTTATGGGTTTGTGATATATATCTTATTTAGATTGTTCAATTAATTAAAAAATTCTTTTAATGGAAGTTTTAACTAGTGGAATTCAAACCTATTAAATTCAATTCAATGTGTGTTAAATGATGCGAAGAAGTTTTGAAAGTTAATAACTATATAGAAAAAAATGAAAAAATTTAAATATTTTTAAATAAACTGTTATTTACAATTTTTATCAGTAGAATTATATTTTAGCCACGTTAAGATTTTATAACATATTCGTAAAAATTTACATCGATTGATACAACTGATTTTAAATTTAAAACTTAATTTGTAAATTTTTACATATCTTTTTAATGTACACTATTTTATCACCAGACGTTCAACTTGTAATAGTAATGCATATCATTTAATACATTAAAGGTGTGAAAAAAAACCTACTTTCCTTTCAAAAAATATTAACATTTCAAAATAAATTCATTTTATCTAATAAATAGACACATTAAAAAGCGTTTATTTTAAAAATATCTAATTTATTACAATTTAACTCTTCTTTAAAAATTAATTTTATACAAATATAAAAAATGTAGATAATTCAGATGATACCAATCAAAGATGCCTCATTCATAAAAATCGATTTGCTTGTTTTAAAAGCTATGATGTGAAATTCAAATTTTGTATTTCCTCTTTTTTTTTTTTCCTTGGCGCAGTTGTTATAGCATTTAAAAAAGTACACGTCAACGAAAATTGAATTACACACTGTAAAATAAAAAAAAAAATCTGTAAAGGTATTAAACATTTTCTAGGAAACTTGGATTCCAAGAACTTTTCATGTAACGATAACAGGAAAAATCCATGTAACCGATTCTAAAACTTGAGTTTTTGTTGTTACCGTTACAAGAAAAGTTCTTGGAATCCCAGTTTCCTAGATAAAGTGTAGTACCTTTACAGATTTTTTTTTTACAGTGCAGTTTAAGAGATATAATACAAAATACTTTTTTTTTTTTTTTTTTTTTTTTTTTTTTTTTTTTACAAACAAATAAACACAAAATACATAATTAGGGTCATTAATCCTTTTAGGTCTGTAACTAAAATATTAACATGTAGTAAATAGTATATGTCTCTTAAGAAATATTACTTTATTTCAAGAAATACTATTGCTACTATTTAAATGTAGTAACATAATATATGGCGATGCAATTAGTATATCATTCCATTTATGTTTAAGCATTTAGTAATAATAATAATTATCATTGTTTGCTTAATTCTGTTGGCGCTGTTTCAAATTATTTTATTTAAAACATATATTTCACTCTTTGAATTTAAAATAAAAATTACTATCCTGAAAGAATTATGAGTAATAAAGTGCAAACAGCATTAGAAAGTTGTAATATAAGTTGAATGTTGTTGTAATATAATATTTTCTAAGCATCTCCTAAATTCTTCCTTAGCTTATTGTCATATGAATATTAATTGAATGGTACACAAAAAAGAACAGCATTTGTTATGATTCAGACAATGAAATATTTGTTAAAAACCAGTTAATCTATTTTGATAGCTGGTGTTGATGCTATTAATGTAAAAGAAATTCATCTAAAAATTGAAAAAAAAATTATGACCCGAAACCCCGGGTTAACATATTAAAAATTACATTTGATTCAGTTGATACAGATCGGGAGACAGTGACATCGAAAACGCCATGATTGTGGGATTGAAAAAAAAAAAATTATTCAAGTCTAGTTAAAAGTTCTCCTCATATGCTTTGAGGGGCCTGGTTACACAGAGGCCGAATTCCCTCCCGTAATGGCCGAGAGGTTCGGACCTCTCAACTGGTAGACGGCAGGTGCTGGGTTCGAACCCAATCGCGGCTGTCGGCCTAACCGTTCGGAGTTTTCGTGGTTTTCTTCGAACCTTGCGTAAATACGGGTTAGGTTCCCTTAGAAAGACCCCCACGAAGGGCATTCCCCCCTGGTCCTATATCCCTAGCGCAGATAATTGGACGTCAAAAATCAATCAATCAATCAATCTCAACTGGTAGACGGCAGGTGCTGGGTTCGAGCCCAATCGCGGCTGTCGGCCTAACCGTTCGGAGTTTTCGTGGTTTTCTTCGAACCTTGCGTAAATACGGGTTAGGTTCCCTTAGAAAGACCCCCACGGAGGGCACTCCCCCTGGTCCTATATCCCATTAGCGTAGATAATAGGACGACAAAAAATCAACCAACCAACCAACCAACCCTCCCGTAATGTTAAGTATACGGACGTTTGATGATTTTGTATATTCAAAAAATCTTCTTGGGAAATTAACCCGCGAGTAGTCGCGACTTTTTCCACAACGTCATTAGTCGCGCTCGGTCTTTTCGCCGCTGGCCCCCCGCATACCACATATGTAAAATAAGAAATATTTGTCACCTAATATACGAAAATAACATTACAACGAAATTTGCAGTTTTCTTAAATTATGCGTTTTATCCATGAGATCTGGAGTAATTGGAAAAAGTAAAAATGAGCTCACATTAGTGATTTTTACGTAGACTTTTTCGCTGATTTGAACTTTGTTTCTAAAAATGTACCTGAAAGAAAAACAGAGGTGTCCTGTTACTTCACTAAGGTGGTCGAGAAAGCTTCAAAGTCAGCTACATGATAGATCTCCGTTGTATTTGTAATGTAATATAAGTTAAGTGACGATAAGTTATACGGGCGGTGAAAAGACCGACACGCGACTACTGACGTGTTAATATTTTGAACTTTTTTTTTTCAGTGTTCTTTTCTTTAAAATGCATTTTTTTTTCTTAGTTTTCAAAATATTTCTAAAATTTATGCATAGTTTTATATGAAGTTTTTAAATTTTTCTCCCACTTTGTCAGTTTTTAAAACATAAAAAATTAAATTGAGCATAAATTTTAGAAATATCTTGACAGTTAAGAAAAAAAAAGTTATATCCTTTAATTAAAAAAAAACTTTGAAAAAAGAAACTAAAAATATTAATTCCATGAGGAGATATTTTGAATATAAGAATCCATCAAACGTCCGTAGACTTAAAATTAACGAGGGGAATTCGACCGCTGAGTGATCAGCTGCCTTAACCGACATTTGACCAGCGTCCAAATGGGAAATCAAAACGCCAGCGGTAACAATTCAAAGCAAAACAATTGTAGAATTTCTATTACTGGCTGATTCCTTAAAAAAGATATGACGGATTTTTACGGCAGAATAGATTTTCATGCAATTTTTTTTTTCATAAAATGCTCTAAAAATGATCAATTTCGTGATACACTGTAAAAAAAAATTCAGGAGGTTACTAAAAATTTCTTAGTAAATTTGTATTCCACAGAATTTTTTAGTAACCATTACAAACTTTTTTTTTGCAAGTGAAACAAGCATTTCTTTTGTAAACTGAACAAAAGAATTTTTTGTATAACTAACTTAAAATTTTTTAGCATAAGCTACCAAGCAAATTTTACTAATAGCTCCAAAATTATTTTTAATAACAATTACGTGCGTCCGAAGGGCAGGAGCTTCCTTCGAGCTGCATCCAGACTTCTGAAGCTATAGATTTTCGGCAAAAACGCAATAGACGGCAGCACGAAATATTTCTACCAGCTCCAACAGGAAATTCATAACCCCTTTATTATAGAGTACTTACACTACATACATTCGGGGCGTATTTGGCGCTGTCCAGTATTGAACCCGGGACCTTTTAGTCTGGAGTCCGTTACTATAACCACTATGCTATCGAGGCCACGCCAAGTGAGTTTTAGTAATAGCTATTAAAAACATAAAACCATTAACTTTATTCGTTGCTAACTTTTTTCCAGTAATTCTTACAGATTTTCTAGTAACCGACTAAGATTACTAAACATTTTTTAGTAATTACAAGGATTACTAAGGTTTTTTTAGTAGATCGACCCCCTTTTTTTTACAGTGTAATGGTGAAACATTACAGCTTTTTAACCCTTTCAGATCCGCATTTATTAGTGTAAGGAAAAAAAATGTTATAAAATATTAGGGCTCTAATAAACATGTTAAAGAGAAAATTAAGGGAAATGCAACTATTTAAAAAAATAGGAAAATCTCCACTGGAATGGACAAAATGGGTCGCAAAAGTCAAATATTTACCGCTTGAACTTCTCTTGTGATTTTTCTTATAAATATCAGTTTTTTCACGTAAAAAAACATAGACAGAGATACTATAACACTAAAATAAGTTTCAAAAACATAATATTTTAGTAATTTTTATTACATAAATACACACAGCAATAATATACAACAATAATATTCAGTTTTATAAGCATTTTAACATTTTCCTAATTTAATATCATATAATTTTAATCATAATTAATAACTAAATTAATTGAGTTTTAAATTATTTTACATCAAAAATAAGAAAACAATTTCTTTTCCTGGTAAAGCATAAATGCACTGTATATCCATTACAATGTATGTGAGCTTTATCACTGCAACCGTAATTTTTACATCGGGTTGCTTTTATTATATTTTGGCAAATATGATCTGCATAATCATTGACAATTTCGGTATGAGGCTGAAATCCAACTACTTTTTGACATATCTTTTTATTTTGCACTGTACGCGATAATGATAGTCTACCTCTTTGTTTATTTTTTGCTAAACCAACCGTACACAGATCTGAAGCTAGTCTCAATTTGAAATGTAACAAATCCAGTATGTTCCTTTTGAAACTCCTATAGTGGCACATTGTTTTCGGTATTCTAGCCAGTTATTAATCATTATTAAATCAATAGCATGTAATAGCTAAATTTAGGGCAACTTAAAAGCTCACATCATAATTAAAATTGTATTTCATCCATCCATCCAATCATTTATAATATATCGCACTTCGGATAGAAAGTACAATTTGAAATTTTTTGTGTGTTCCTATAAATGCTATGCACTTCGTATAATGCCTGAAATAAATTATATTAAGCCTCAGTGACGTATATTAATTTTATTATGCATGAAATAATTTAATACAATTAAAATATATAGCAAACAATACCCTTTTTACCTTATGTAATGGAATTCTCTTGTGTGGCCATGTAAATGAATAATAATTACTCTTTTCATGACATATTTTACAAAATGCATTTTTAGTGCACTTCACAGACGCATAAAAATTTTAATATGTTAGACAGAGTGTAACATCTTTAAAATTCATTTGAAACGATTTTTCGCATAAGCCGTAATGTAATGCAAACCTTTGACTGTCCCTGTGAATAAACTTATTAAACTAGAAACTTCATTTAAAATAGGGTTCGTGCTAGGATAAATCTTAATAACCTCCAAAAATTTCAAGACAATCCGAGTAGGTTTACAAGAGTTAAAGCGCGGAGAGACGGACACACGGACAGACAAACCGAAATCATAAACATTTTGTCCGAAAAACTTCTTTGTCGGAAAGCGTTAAAAAATGAATAATTAATGTTCCTGTTATAATTATTTTTTTTTATTTTTTATATACATTTTTTATTTTTTATTTATTTTTTATTTACTTATTTTTGTTGTTGTTGGTTTAAAAACAATTCAAATGCCTAAAATAAATTCGAATATAAAAGCATTATAATTCAACCATCTAAAAGAATCACAACCACCTGTACACTGTACAGTATGTACATTATAATGGACATGTAACTGAATGTCCATTTAATGAACACCGGATCTGAAAGTTTTAATAATAATTAATAATTATATATATATATATATATATATATATATATATATATATATATATATATATATATATATATATATATATATATATATATATATATATATATATAAACATTTTACTAAGCGATTTATATTACTTGAGAGGGGGTGTTGCAAAAAAATGATGGGGGGGGGTATAAATAATATGTTTAATGAAAGCAAATTATGCTTCATATTGAATTGTTGTAAGTCCATTGTAAGAGAGTCCCATTGAAATTTATACGCGTAAACGTTTTGGTTTGGAATGATACTGTTTCTTTTATTATTCCTAAGTTATGATTAGAGTTAATGAATACATCCTCGTGAAATCTTGAATGGTATTATGAACTAAGTTGGAAAATAAATTTACATTACGGTCTATTTTTAATTTAACTATTTTTACAGTAGAGCGCGTGATTTTTGTTAAAATCTCATTATCGCGTGTTTTTTGTATTGATCGTATTATTGCGTGTTTTTTGTATTGACCATAAGACGATTTATATTTTTGTTTTAACTGTGATTATGGTTCTTACCACATTGTATTCGAAAAATGTCAATGTTATTTGTTTAATTTTTTGTAATATCTCTCAACTAATATAAATTGTTTAATAAAATGTTTATATAAAATATGAAGTTCTTGAAATCTTGTGATTTAAAAATTATTGCATTTAATAAATTTTTAATAATAATAAATCTAATTATACTTTCGTTTTGTCAAACCTAGTTATATCTAGCTAATTTTGTTCGAATGATTTTTACTATCGATTTACGTAAAAATCTTTCAATTTCTCGCTACTGGAGCTTCGGATTGCTGAGACAAAGTCAAGCAAATTTCAGTCCTTCGAAGGACTGAAATTTGCTGGATTTTGTCTCAGCAATAAGGTCCAGCAAATTTCAGTTCTTCGAAGGACTGAAATTTGCTGAACTTTGTCTCAGCAGGATGTTACCAGCTCTCTATACCTAATAGAAATACTTTAGATATGAAATAAGGGAAGAAAGAGATTTTAGAAAACAAAAGAAAAGAAATGCCTAGATTTTTATAATTTTTTTTTTTTTTGCAATTGTATTGTGGCATTCGGTTAGTTTCTTATATTTGATTGGTCTTTGGTTGTTTCTAGACAAAATCGGAACGATGAGTTGCTATATAAAAGAAAATTCCACTTGACGTGAATGATTTCGGAAAAGTTTATTGTGCAATACAAAAAAAAAAAATGCAATATTTTTTATATTGCGCTATTTCCTAAATGTTGCCTTCGTTTATTTTTTCACAAACCTTTACTTAAATGAAATGTTTTAATGAAAAAAATTACGATATCACAAAAGCCCTTGGAGGGACATTAAAATATTGCAAAATAAGACATGCTTTTTCAATACACAACATTGCAGGATCAATTTGTTTAATCGAAATATGATTTTCGCAAAAAATAATAAAAAAATGAAGATTAAAAAAAAAGGTGAAGATATTATATTTCAAATTTAAAGAAACTTATCTTGATTTCTGCAAAATCTCATAACACGCACTTAAGGTCTAGAAATATTAATTATCCGAGCTCAAAAGCAGTAATGTGGCATTCGATATATTTACAAATATAATTCTCAGAACTTATCGTATCATTGATAACTTCACTAATATTGAAACTATTTCAGAAATTTGGAAAAAATTTTAAATCATAAAGAAGCTTATTTAAAGAAATATCAACTAAAGTAACAAAATTTTCGTTTCGTGTACATTCATTTACTACAGAAGATCATGTATTTACATATAAAAATCTCAAAATTAATTACATAAGTTTTTTAAAAAAGCTTTACATTCAAACTTTTGTAAACATGAATTTTTATTACATTATATATGACGGAAACTAAACTTTTTTTTCATTCTACTTCATTCAACGTTTTGAAAATAGTTTTCTTTTAAACTTATAGAAATTAATGTAATTTTAAGATGAGAATTTACAAAAAATAATAAATTTTTAATTCTATCGAAAGATAATTGAAAATTTTGCGAATAGTTTCCTTTAAAAAACTTTTATTTTTAGCAAAAGAAACTGCGAAAAGTGCGCGAAAAAGTAAAATATACGAGTAAACGTATGTATGTATATTTTCTTCTGTCTCATCTCACGTTTATTTAATAAAAATATACAAAATATGGTGTAAACAGTCTAAATAAAATTTTAATTAATTTGTCAATATTGATTAAATTAGTGAAATACACATATATAGTTACGGTATAATTTAATAAGTTTGTAAAATATAATTATTTTTAAATTAAATTATTTTAAATTAGTAAAATAGCAAAATTAAGACATTTATCAAAACAAACTCTTCCGGACACTCTAAAATAGAAGACAGATGTTTCTAAATCTACAAAATTATAACTACGAAAGAAAATATGTGTTGAAAACACCCACTATTCCAAAAAAATTGTTTTTATCTTTAAAAACTTAGACTTAAATTTCTAGACTTAAACAATCATTTATAAAAAGAAAATTCATTCTGCTGTCATTGATTTTCTGAAATGCTTCCGAAAGTTTTTTTAAGGACTATTAATCAGTTTCTTCCAACAGGAATATCTGTTTTAGGTTTTATTAATTTTTAATTAAATATTTTCAGTTTCGTAATTTAATTTGAACATGTAAGCATTAATATTTTTATGTTAATTTTAATTCTGTTGATTTGTCATGTTTGTATGAAAAATATGTTTATTAAGGGGGACCGGGACACATTTTATAGTAATTTAACTGAATTAAAATTTTATTTTTATTTTTTATATTTTTTGTGATGCTTAACCATATTATTTGTAAACAAAATCACATAATAAAACTTCTCATGTTTTTTTTTAATTTAAAATTTAAAAAATATAAAAAAGTGGGGTAATTTAAAATTGACATTACTCGAAATATTTGAAGAATTTCAAAATTTTTTTATCTAAATAAGTATAAATATGTCAGCTTTAATTTTGATTCAACTATTTAAAAAATAATAAAGAACAATTTAAAAAAATTGCAAAAGAAAGTAATTAAAAAAAAACATATTTTCAAAAGTAAAAAAAATTTTTTTTTCAAATTTGCAGAATGAAAATTAAAGTAAAACAATTGAAAAAGGAATATTTCAAGTTTGAAGCATTTATCTTTAACATTTCTTAAGTTATAAAAATCTAAATATGAAAAATGGTGAATAAAACCCATCATGAAGAAAAAACACATTTTCACAAGAAGTTATTTTCATGACAACCATTCTTTGAAAAGCTAGATTTTGAAAATAAATAAAAATGAAAAAATTAATATTGTCTCTTCTAATTAAGATAAAAACATGTTTTGAACTTCATTTTAAGGTTGTTATCGGTTACTCCATTCAATAAGCGCAAAACCTTTGACACATTTACGAATTCATTTTTTAACAGAAAGAAATAAAATTGGGAGGCCTGACTATGGAGGCGATTTTGAATCGAACTTACTTTTCCATTTTAATTAAATTCCATGATAATTAAATTACCTACCCTCATAGCATGCATGGTCACAGTGACGCCACAATGACGTCACTGTGAGTCACTTTGGTCACATAACACATGTGACGAAAATGCCACCACTCAGTGACGTCACATTGTGACTGAGATGTGACTTTCTTAAAAAATTTTAGAAAATTACAAATATTCTTCAAAACATGTTATATACTTTAAAAAACATGTTTCTGGCAATTTAAATTTCATCGCTTTTATCACAGTTTCATCACAATGTTAATGTCAAACTAGTCACAAATGACACACTTTTCGCAAATTAGTCCCATTGTGACGTCACAAAAGTGCTCACAATGTGTCGTCAGAAAAAAGCTCTAAAACGGTCATAACGACTCCACATTTTAGTCACCGTGACTTCACATCAACGTCACGTGACGTCACATCGACAATCGATGGTCACAAAGTCACAATGTGACTTCACAATGACGTTGCAGTGACGCCACCATGTCTTACGGATATCCAATTCTAAGCTATTTCCATCACTTGATCGCCCGTTTTACTCATGCTTTTCGTCCGGTTTTTCTAATTTCGTTTGGAAATGCGTTCAAAAACGTCAACTTTCACCGCTTGTTATGAAAGATGTATTACGTTAGTAAAAAAACAGAAAACTGAGTGCAAATAGACAGTTTTTGAGTAGCAACAGCTGCTAGTTTCATGCATTTCCGAATAAAAATAATTTATAACTTATGTCACAAAGTTGCCCTTTTTGATTTAAGAGCACACACTAGTCACGCGGTAAAAGCCGAGCGCTAATTTAAAGTCTATGGGGGCGTTCTTTTCGAATATCTCGCTGAAATTTTAATATTTTTACATGATTTTTTTTGCACAAGATAGCTGAGGACGATCCACAACCGGTCTAGTTTTTACTTTTTCAGTTTTCGTTTCAGATTTTCTTTAAAAAATTACTTTAACTTTCGAAACCGGTTTAAACCGGTTCTGAAAAGGAAACTATCGTAATATAAAAAATATATAAGCAAAATCAAAAAAGTAAAAACTAGGCCGGTTGTGGATCGTTCTCAGCTATCTTGTGCAAAAAAAATCATTTAAAAATACTAAAATTTCAGCGAGATATTAGAAAAGAACGCTCCCATAGACTTTACATTATCATCCGGGTCTTTTTGAGTACTTTTTCTGTGACTATTGTGGGCTCTTAAGAACACCGTTAAGAATAAAAAAAAAGAATAATTTTTACTGCGATAAAAAGGTTTTAGAAAATTACCAGATTTTTGTGTCCCGGACCACATTAAACATGAAAATATTCATAAAAAAAAGTTGTTTTTAAAACATATATATATATATATATATTCTGGATCGAAAAACCAAATTACTATACTATAAAATCTACTCGAAAACGTTTCCGAAAATCAGTGCCAGCAAAAGAAACTTTGTATTCCTATGTGTTTCTTTAAATTTCGTACCTGTATAGAACAAACGTTTTTTAAAAGTAAAAAAAAAGTTTTTCGGAACTATGCGTAATTCAGAAGTGTTTATTGTATATTTTCATAAAGAATGTAATATTCTTCTAGATTAAAGAAATTTTCTCTTTAGTTTGGAGCGTTTTAGCAACTTGTCCCAAGCTATGAAACAATTTGATGCTACGGAGAAAGCAATTTGCTAAAAGCCAAAATTAGCATGAAAAAAAACTTTATGCAATGTAAAACTGTGTTCTGTTAGTTGCTAACAATATATTTTTTTATCTTAATTAACAAGTAAATTAATCTACATTTGCATTATTCAAACATCATATTCAGTTAGGAGGAGAAGCCTACCATATGGCTTGAGCTCAACAAGCCCCACCTAAAAAAGATGCCAACAACACGCGGTGTTCCCAGGTGGTCACTCTCCCAAGTACTAACCGCGCCCGATGCTGCTTGACTTCGGTAATTTTAAACATCATGAGCGGATTATAACTTTACGAAACATTATTATACAAAACGAAATCATGTATTTGTATAAACAAACAAAATATTATCTGAGGAAAAACCTGATTGAGACTTGAAAGTCTAAGATATTTTAAATAAAATTAAGAATTATCATTTCTATTTCATAATTTTAATCAACTTTTAAGTAAACCTGAACATTTTAAAGTTCATATTATACATTTTATCAAAATTTATTAATGAACTAAAATTAATATTTTGTAAGAAAATAAACATTTATATATATTTTTTTCATTTTTCATTCAGGTTTAATGTATGCCAGCAAAATTAAAATCACTTGAAAATACATTATTAATTCTATGGGTAAGCCTGAATTTTTAAATGTTGCAATCGATAAATTTTAAAAATAAAATAAACATTTAATTAAAAACCCTAAAGTAATAAAGATAAACAAATTAATAAACTAAAATTATTACTTGGTAAGCAAATAAATATTTTTCATTTTTCATTGAGATTTAGTTTTTATTAGAAAAACTTAAATTCCTTGAAAATATATCATTAACTCTGTGGTTAAAACTTCAAATTTTGCCAATAAATGCTTTTATCTTGAAGTCAAACAAACATTTTAATAAAACAAAATTATGAAGTTATAAAGCGAAATTAACTAACAAATGAAAATTGTTATTTTTTAAGCCCCCCCCCCCCCAAAAAAAAAAAATCAAGTTTTCATTTTTTAGTTAGATTTAGTGTATATCAACAAAGTCTAAATTACTTGAGATCCATAAATATACGAATAAAATCACTTTTATGCTTATTACTTTTATGCATCCTTTCTTTTATCAACTATGAATAAACTTGAATAAAATCAAGTGCAGAAAAATGAAGACTAATATATTTGTTTTCATCCGTATATATGTACTCAAGTATCTTAAACATACATATTTGCTCACTTCACTTTCACGAATTTAGTGCTTACTGAATGAATATTTCATTATTTCCAAGCTTACGCACATTTGAGCTTAAACGCGTAAATATTTGAATTATTAATACTTTTTTTTTTCGAAGTTATGATAATTTCTCTTCATATAAAATTTTCTTCTCTGGGACGATTTTCCAGATCTTTATTCTTAAAGAAATTATTATTATTATTACTATTAAGAGATTAAGTATTCAAAAATGCAATTAAAAAATCTAAATACTAAAGAATTTTTTCCTGGGCTATTTAAAGCAAAGCACACGAGCATTAAGTTAGTTAGGATAACACCCCCAGTAATTGGCATGCACCAGTGATTGGCACATTTTACAAACATGTCCTAAAAAAAGATTTATATCCAGTCTTTTAAAAATTCAAGACCATATATCAGTTATATGCTCATTTACGTTAAAGATTATAATTTTGATTTATTTTACAAGATGACAATAGAGCCTAGGAAAGAGAAAGAAATCTGGCTTGTATCAAATTAGCCATTTTGTTGCAAATTCTTGTTCTTTGGCTTAAGGAAGGCATGCTTTTCAATTCATTATTATCTGATTTATAATATAGTTTAAATTTTAATTGACAACAGTTTTGTTTAGTTAAAAAGTGTTACTTTAATTGTGTAAAAGTATTTTCGACACAAATATTTGGATTTCTGAATTAATGGTAGTTGCCAATTAATGGTGCTTCAATTTTGCTAGTTCCGAGTAATTGGTACCCATTCCAATTACAAGGAATTCGCAAGGAATTTGAGATTAAATCATTTATTTTGGAAGTACTTTTAAAATTATAGACCAATTTTGTTTATCATTTGTTTTTATTTGAAAATATAAATTTTATCAGTAATTGGAATCCATTAAAGCTTCATATGACAATTACTGGGGACAGCATGACAATTACTGGGTATTAATGTAAGTATATTGTATTGTTTTAAAGTGTTCACATTTCAGATTAATATGCTGATTTCTTACTCTCAAAAACCTGAAATAAGGCATCTTCATCTACAGTAAATTAATTAAACCCAATGCAAAATGTAAAGTTTTTTTAAAATATAAACATATGCCAATTACTGGATCACAAGGTGTCATACATTGGTGCTCTAAGGGCCAATTACTGGTGATTTCAGCAACTTTTTATAAATATATTTTTATAAAAATACTTTTTCAATTTTTTTTGCTTTTAGTTGGCAAAATAGATGCACAGATATGCATTCTTTGATTTAAAAATATTTCCAAGTAAATAGCTTATTTCTTTGTAATGAAAATTTAAGTAAGTTTAACGACAAATTCTTAATGTGCCAATTACTGGGGATGTTACCCTATTACGTTAGTCTAATAAATATGCTTGTAATTATCCTCTTCAGATCTGAGGTACATAAATGTACATACCTCCATTCCTTTCCTCATATAATAAATATTATTTTCATCCGAGTTTACGAACTTACCTTCAAGACATTGTGGCCAAGAAAGTAAGAAATATTCATGATTATTTAACTTAAATGCTTTTCAATAAAAAATTTTGAGGACTTACTGATCGTTTACTTGTTTAAAGACCTTAATTTTGTTATTGCGTAAATTTATATTACTGACAGTTAAACTGATGTTTTAAGGGGATTAGTACTTTTATATCTATATTTGTAAACCTAAATTACCAGCCCCCCTAAAGTACTGTTTTCATAAATGTGACTCTTTCTGTCATCTATGGTGTCATTTCGATCATGCAAAAGCAATAAATATATATTTGTAGAGTTATGCTCAGGTCTGAAGAGGTTATTGCGTTACACTGTGGAAAATTTCTGTAAAAGCACAGAAAAAAAAACGATACGTTCCGTAAGTTTACACTAGTTCTCGTTTAAATGCATTCGAGTTATGCTCAGGTCTGAAGAGGTTATTGCGTTACACTGTGGAAAATTTCTGTAAAAGCACAGAAAAAAAGCGATACGTTCCGTAAGTTTACACTAGTTCTCGTTTAAATGCATTCGAGTTATGCTCAGGTCTGAAGAGGTTATTGCGTTACACTGTGAAAAATTTCTGTAAAAGCACAGAAAAAAAAGCGATACGTTCCGTAATTTTACACCAGTTCTCGTTTAAATGCATTCGAGTTATGCTCAGGTCTGAAGAGGTTATTGCGTTACACTGTGGAAAATTTCTGTAAAAGCACAGAAAAAAAAGCGATACGTTCCGTAATTTTACACTAGTTCTCGTTTAAATGCATTCGAGTTATGCTCAGGTCTGAAGAGGTTATTGCGTTACACTGTGGAAAATTTCTGTAAAAGCACAGAAAAAAAAGCGATACGTTCCGTAAGTTTACACTAGTTCTCGTTTAAATGCATTCGATCGAGTTTCTCGGTCATCATTTTACCGATATTTCACTTATTATATCTAATTCCCTGTACGATTAATTAACGTAATTTCTCTGTTTCTCTGTTATTCTCTCTGTTTCTCTGTAATTTCTCTGTTACTTAACAGATGCTCGGTTTTTCTAATCTCTGTAGTTTAACATAAGACTTTATATAACGGATTACCCATAAATTCCTATAATTTCATTTTTTTTTTTTTTTTTTTTTTTTTTTTTTTTTACAGCGTACATTATTTTTGAATTAGAAAACATTGATTCAAAATATTTTTTTAATGAAATTTAATTAACTGTGTTTTTGAAAAGAACTTGGAATATTGCGATAAGAAATAAAGCGATTTTGTTTCCTTCCTGTTTTTTAATGAAAGCTTACATATTTCGTTAGTCCTTAAGAGATGTCCTTAAAAATGTTTTTCGCTCCATTTATTTCAAAAACAGAACAAAACCTTTTTTTTATCAGTTACTTTACAGAATTTTAATTTGACAGTTCAACATTTAGTCTAAAATGCTAAATAATATAAAACATACTGTTTGAACTTTGAAAAGCTCAATGTTTTAATGTTTTACTTAAACATCAACTAAAATAATAGCGATGTTACAAGTAAACAATACATTTTATTTAAAAGTTCTTCGTACTTTCGGGCTTTTCCAAGTTCTTCATCTTTTTTTTTTTTTTTTTTTTTTTTTTTTGTAGTATTTCTTCTATTATTTTAATTTCTTTTTTTAAATTAACCAGTTTTCTTTTTGAACTTAACATTGCATATATTATGTTTGAATCAGGGGTAGAGAGTGTGCAAGTCAGACCGATTCTTGTTCAGTTGGAAAGTTGTGTACGGTCTCAGGTTAAGGTTTTGACTTTTTATTTGTCTCACACTTTAAAATATTTTATTTAAAATTAATTGATGAATTCAACTTATTTACGCAAATTTGGAAAGTTTCAACTGTTTACCTAAAGTGTAATTTTATTAAACCGTAACAAAAAATAAAAAATATAACATTTTTTAAAAAGGAAAAAAATATATATATTCCTTATATTATCCATTCCTTGTATTACAATATACCGGGTGTCCCAAAAATGACTGATGGATTTTAAAATTCAATAACTTGCAAACGGTGACAGGTATTTAAAAAATTTTTGCTGGAGGGTTATGTATTATGTCAGGAGTTTTTTTACCGTAATTTTTTTTATTTTAATTCGAATTTCAAACAATAGATGGTGCTGACGGCAATTGAAGGCCAAATCGACGCCGAAACTGACCTCATTCAACAATGATCACCTAGCCTTCAATCGCCGTCAGTGCCATCTATTGTTTGAAATTCGAACTAAAATAAAAAATTACGTTAAAAAAACTCCTGATATTATACATAACCCTCCAGCAAAAAATTTTTAAATAGCTGTCACCGTTTGCAAGTTATTAATTTTAAAATCCATCAGTTATTTTTGGGACACCCGGTATGAAAAATTGAATTTAATAGAAATTTTTCACATTGAACATGGCGGGAAATAAATAAATAAATAAAATGGATACAAATGGAATTTGCAAAACCAAAGCAAAATTGTCAAGACCCAAATACTTTGAAACTACAAATGAAAAGTGCCGTTCCATTTTTGCATTAACTATGAAAAAGCAAAATAATATGAATTTGGGGCTACCAACACACATAAAAACAAAATTAAATGAAGAAAAAAGATGAAAAATGAAACACAACAAAATTACTAAATTGGATAGTAAAACAAAAAGAGAAAAACAATAAAAAATTAAAAAAAATTAAAACAGCATTTGCAATGCGTTAACAGAATATATATATCATACTTTAATATGTAAACAAAATCATTTAATTTGACTATGCTAACCTAAACCCAATATATTTTTATAAGATGAAATAAGAAATAAAAATAGATAATTAATATATGCATTTAATACACTTAAAAATAGCATTTTAGAAATCCAATTTGTTAAAAGTTAGGTGCAAGTTAATCATGGAAATTAATTAAATAATATAAAATTAATGTCAAATAAACTAATGTCAAAAGAACAACCTGTATAAAATGTTTTGCAATTTAGCAAATGCTTCTTATATCTATATATATAACCATTAATTGTATTACAATATATAAACCATTGAATTTAATAACTTATAGCACATTGAACATGGAGGAAAAAAAAAAATAATTAAAATTAATACAAATGGAATTTGTAGAATCAAAGCAGAATCTTCAGGTCCCAAATACTTTGGAACTACAAATGAAAAACGTGGTTTTATCTTCGTATTTGCCATGAAAAAGCAAAACAATACGAATTTCGGACTACCAACACACATAAAACCAAAACAAATGAAGAAAAAAAATCAAAAACAAGGCACAACAAGACTACCAAATTGGATAGCAAAATGAAAAATGAAAAATTAAAATAATTATCGTCATCGTGATAATACTAATTAAATCAATGAATTAAAAACGGAGTGATGTGATATCAGAAAAAATAAACCATACACCATCGTTTAACCTATTAAGATTTAAAACAAAATCATTTAATTTGACTATACTAAGCTAAACTCAATATCTTAATATAAAATAATTTAAGATTTAAAAATAGATAATTAATATATTTCTCCTATACACTTAGAAATTGTATTATAGGTCTCCAATTTATTAAAAGATAGGTACAATTTAATCATGTAAATTAATTAAATAATATTTATAGAATTAATTGATGTAACTATACAATTATCCATCCATTAGTGTCAATTAAACATCCATTACAATATGTTTTTATATTTAACAAATGCATTTCCCACTCTCAATTTTTTAAATATTAATTAACCATATATATATATATATATATATATATATATATATATATATATATACATTTGCAGTGCTTAAAAAGTATTATTTTAAAACCTTCCAGCACCATAATCTTTTAGCTCTATTGTTTATGCCATAATTAAAAATTCAAAAATTTTAATCATTTTATGCTCCATGTGCTCTTCGTAGGTTAAACTCCTATTTTGGTTAAACCTAAATCAAAAGCATCGTCTGTAATAAATTTCAAAATTTGGTTTGAATGTATAATTGCTACTTTAATAATAAAGTAATTTTTGGTATTGTTAATGGACTTTCCAAAAAAAAAAAAAAAAGAAAAAAAAAAGAAAGAAAAAGCAGTAATTTGAAATAAGCATTTTTCACTTAAGTTCTGTAATCAGGGAAGTCTGGGTTGAATTTCCCAGTTTCTTTAAAGTTGAAAATATATTTGTTTCTCTAGTTTTTAATCACTGTAAAACATTTGTGTAACGTTACTCCATAAAATTGGTATAAAAATGGTGGCAAATGCTGCCTCCAATTTCATGGAATAATTATTTTCACATATGCAATGGCGTAATTTAAACATATATTACTGGTGTAACATTACAATGTTACACCGGTTTTAACGGTTAAAATACTCCATAAAATTGGAGGCAGCAATGCTGCCACCAATTTTATGGAGTAACGTTTCCACAAATGTTTTACAGTGATGATAAATAGCAATCTCTTGGAATTGTGGGGAATTTGAAAAAGGTTGTGGTATTTTTTCTTGCGTAATCATATTGTATTTTCGTAACTTAAGAAGCATGTTTCTCTTTTTACTGTCTACGGGAAGAAAAAATTCCTTGATTTTACATAAATGAATTTAAGATACCTGTATGCTTTTAAAATGTCGATTTCTATTAAAATGTTAATTCAAAAACTTACTGTTTTAGAAAAAAAAACCAAGAAAAAAATCATTTAGTCTAGCTTTGAAACATATTCCAACACATTCAGAATAATGTTTAAAAAAAAAAAAAAAAAAAAAAAAAAAACGTTTTATAGGTTATTATGTCTAATTCAAACATATAGAAACGCATTATACTTTTGAAAACGCAATTTCAGCTGTCTTTATCTACAATCGGAAAATTATCTGAATTCTTTAAGCAGGATACATGAAATCGTTTATATTCTGTATATATATGTACGATATACACAGTAAAAAATGAAGATCCAAGTTGGGTTGAAAGATTTCTGGGTACAAAATTGTTCCAATTTGGAAAGTTCAGTTTGTAGCACAAATCGTTTTAAATAAGTCTGATTTTTAATGACATTAAAACAATTAAAACATCTTAGATAATATATACATTATACCTCAGAAATTTTGACTAATTTAATGTTAATAACGATCTGCTCTGTTTTGAACCATTTTGGGTTATCTATTTTGGGAACAATACTCTACCATTTTGGAATCCTTACTGTACCATTTCAGGAAAATTACTATACCCAGAAATTTTTCAACCCAATTTGGGTCTTCATTTTTTACTGTGTACATGCAGGATACTTATCAATAGAACATATAAATTTTTATCTGTTAAGTAAATGGATGCAAAAATTTATTTCAATTAACCCTTTCCGGCACGGGCAAAATCTGTAGTAAAATGCGAAAATATCGACTGACACCGGAATCCACAAACGAAATTTTTAGATATTTTGAATTGCTTAATTTAAGCTTTTATTGTAAATGGAAAATTTTACAAAAATATTACTCGTGCCGTTTGCAAGTTTGGAATTAAAATTAGGTATCCCAGACCGGGCACAGTGTGCCGGAAAGGGTTAAGAAATACTCATGAGGATCCCAAAAGCCAAGGGCTACATAAGTGACAAAACTAAAAAAAAAAAAAAAAAAAAAAAAAAAAAAAAAAAAAAAAAAACTAAGTAGCGCAGACGACATGGAAATATCTTTTTTCTTTACAGGTAAAGAAATATCCATTTTCTGATTAAGTGCTGTGTTCTAGAGATCAACCAAGTTTGACGAATTATTATCAACATTGATTAATCATAAGAAAGATTTTTAAAGAAAATTGTGCCCTACTTTATTTACTGTTATTTAAGAAGGAACTTAACCCCATTTTCGGCCAAAAATCATCAAAAGTTCAAAAAAAATTTTATCTCAGAAAACGATAAAATACATATTTGCGGATATCCATGCAAAATTTCAGAACTCTGAGACACGTGGAACAGGTAGCTAATGAGCCTTTTTAATTGTAGTCACTATAGAGTTTAAAGGACTAGCGGCCATTAAAAGTATGTTTTCCTGAAAATGATTTTTTTTTTCATATTTTGCCAAAGTTCAAAGTACTAAGGCTCAGTGGTAAAATTATTTAGAAACAAAGTGTTTATGTTTTTAGAATCTTAAAAAAATTTGCAACAAAAGTAAGGAGAGATTTTTTTTTAACTATTTCTGAAAATTTTACATAAATTGGTAAACATGAAAATTATAACAAATTTAAGGAAATTTACCATGCGTATTTTTTTTTTTTTTTTTTTTTTTTTTTTTTTTTTTTTTTAAGCTGATTAAAATAGAAAATAAAAAATATCTCTCTTTAGGTCTTTTCCGTATACTATAACACCATAAGAAATTTTAATACTACCAAAATATTGAAAATTGAATGAGGAGTAGTAATTTTAAAAAGTGTATTTTTCGACCAAAAAAATCATAAAAATTCCTTTAAAAATATACTTTTTAATAAAAAGTGAATTTTTTTGCAAATTATTCCTTACAAAAAGATTCTTAAATAGTACACCAAAATTCATTACTTTAAAATCAATAATAAAAATGTTGGGTTTTTTCTTACAGGTCTCTCTTAAATAAAAGTTGAAAGACTACAATGAAACAAGTGGAACAAGTTACTTCAATTCAGTCAATTATTATCGATGTTCAAATTTAACTTAAACATTTTTTTAACTCACTCTTTAAAAATTTTTTTACTCCAAATCGAATTTTTGTCACTTGTGTCCGTTGCTTTCTGAGGTCATCATATACCCTTGACAAACATTCCTCTTCAGGATTTTCCACTAATAAGGAGATTGATAAGTTAATTTTTTCGTGCAGCCCAGAATTTGGGTATAGAACTTTTGTACAACAAGTAAAATGCAAAAAAGTATTTAAATTTTCAAGCGCATACAACCTTTTAAAACGCTCATTTTAAAGCAACTATTACTTAAAGACAATACTGTAATCGATTTCTTTGGTGTGGTCCTGTAAATAAACGACAAATGCTACGAAAGCTCTATTCTACCGTAATCATTTTGTAGTGAAATTCAGTGATTTATATCAGTTTCAATGTATTTGAAATAGCGTAATCTTATTAAAATAAACGATTTTTAGCCATATATCATTATGCAATCGTATTCTTTTGAGATTGCCTCTGTAAATGAACTATTAATCCTGCATACTTTATATATACAGTACCACATGTACTTAGGTGCCCTGAAATAAGGTTCGTCAATTGCATCAGAATCCAAGTATATTTAAGAATTTAGAGCATGGGCAGACGGACAAACAAACAGAATGCATAAACATTTTTGGCTTATATAGGAAAGTGTTAAAAATAAATTAAATCTTATGATATTAGACTTTTTAAACATTTGTATTTTCTAAAAATATTTTGTCATAAATTACTAAATAATAATTAAATAACTGCTAAAAATTTAATCCTTTGAGCGCCTGAGTGCTTTTCTGTATTTTCATAAAAATGATTATAAATCCCATTGTTTATATATTTTTAACCACAATTTGATGCTATAATATCTTTCGTATCTCTAAATTCTACATACTTTTCAAAACAAAATTCTAATAAATATTTTTGTCCAAAGCTATTTTGACATGATTTCCTCGAAACAGAAAAACTTTGACCAGACGATTAAAGGGTTAAATTATGCTTTAATATATATTAAAAGAAAGTAAAATATTCTTATTTTTTGAAAACTTTATTAAATTACACAGTTTTTAATTACGGATTGTTAAAGTTTTTCATTAATTTTTCAGTGTTGTTTGTGTTTTTATACCTATAACTTTTAATAAAGCCATACTATTGTCATAAAAATAGTCAAGTTCTTACATAATATTTTTATATTTATTATGAAATTAATAAAATATTGTTACCTTTCACACTTTTACATTTAAATATTTCTATGAAAGTAAAAGATTTTTTATTTATTATGTTCTACAATTTTAAATAAAACGTTATAAAAAATTGATTAATTATTTGTGCGGTTATGCCACATTTTAAACTTATAATTTAAAAAAAAATTAAAAATTTTTTCGAAGACATAAAGATACCCTAAAAAATAATGAGTATTTTATTTGTATTCCTTTTAGTTAATTTTTATTTCATTTTATATCGTTTATATAAAAATGTAAAAAAAGAAAAAATAAGGTGGTGTGGGGTAATAACGCCAGGCGGGGTAATAACGCCAAGTGCTAATATTTTGCATAATTATGAAATAATCTGGTAAATGACACCCATGTGCTCTGCGCAGAAGGGTTTTGAGTCATATAAATCGCAAAAAACAGCTTCAAGTTAATTTGTTTCATTTTTAAGGCTTATTGTTTTTACAAGCAACTAAAATTAACGCTTGATCTAAAATTTGCGAGATACGTTTTGTGATGTGAAGACTATTTTTTTTATCCGGAAGTACTTTGTTAATTACATAAAATTTTAGTACATTTCATGGACTTTCAAAATATTGTTGAAGATTTTGGATATCTTCTCGAGATAATTTGTAATTTAAAATGTACAGCGCAATAACTATAATGGGGTAATAACGCCAATCCTTGGCATTAATATCCCGGTTGATTCCCTACAGTGGCCGAGCTACATCCTAAATACTAATTCAAATAAACACAGTTAAAACTGTGCAATGTTTCTAATAATTCTATTTAAGCGGTCCTTTTTAAGCAAAAAGAAGCTCACAGTCTGATAATCTTTTGCCTCATCCTCCCCCCCCCCCCACACCACACCTTTATTTTTCTTATACTTTCACAAAAAATTGAACATTTTCAATAGCTTAGAATGCAATTTGTCAATTTCTAAGTTTTTAGAGTTTGTATTTTTAGAATTGGGCAGTCTACATGCAATTATTCCATCTTATTTCATAGTTTTGTCTGCATGGCGTTATTACCCATATAGGTGGGTAATAACGCCAAACAGCATTGGTCAAGAAATCACGCCATTACGTTTTATGAATACATATCTGTTCAATTATTTTTTTTATATAGATAGTCAATGAGTTGCTGTATCGAATCATATATTTGTTTGAAAAATACAAACTAAAACTGAGCAGTGAAAATTGGTCGAACCTTAACGTGGCGTTATTACCCCAGGGTACCTTAAATAACTTTTTTGTACACTCATGCCACATTTTTATGATATTTTTAATAATAATTAGCTATTTTAAAATTAAAATTTACAAAAATTTAAAAAACTATTTTGCGTGTAGTTTTTTTATCCTTTGAATAAAAATAAACAAGCAAATAAATAAAATAATTACATTTGCTATAGTTTTTTCAGTGTTTTTTTATGACTTTCTTAGTTATAACTAACAGTTTTAAACTTTAAATTTACAAAAATTGGGGGAAAAAAATGCTCCGGTAACATCATAGAAACCTTAAAAGATAATAAGCATTTTTACATATTTTTTCTTTAGGTATTTTACATTTCGTTTTACGCTGTTTGTACAACAAACAAATTAATTTATATTATTTATTTCTGATTTTTTGCGATAATTTTAAGACCATTTTTAATAGTATTTAAGATTTTTAAACTTAAAATTTACAAAAATTTTTTAAATGATGATTCCGAAGACAGGCAAATATCTTAAATCATAATCAGAATTTATACCTATATGTATATATAAAATCATTAATTGTAAAACAATGCATATAAACAAAAAAAATGAAAAAATGAATTAAAAGTGCTATTTGAAATTTGCAGAACTATAATAGAATCGTCGGACTTAAATACTATGGAACTAGAAATACAGTGTGTGGCTTAATCTTTGCATCAGTCATGAAAAGCAGAATACGAATTTGTGGTTACCAACACACACAAAAACTAGTCGTTGGGGGCCACCGTAATACTTACCGATCATGGATATGCATATGAAAATAAAACATGTGAAAACTATTTATACAATGCATTGCAATTCCAAAACAAAATTTAAATATTGTTAATATACATAGTAATGCTATATTAAAGAACTGCTGATTACCAATTTCGACAAATTATATAAAACGCCAAACTACTCAAGTTGTATCGAACTGCGTAAAAGAAACATCCTTATAACTCCAAAAATAATAACTCTATTAACTAACAATTAACTGCTTCGGATTAAGCGTCTCATTTCCAATTAATATATACCTCTGAATTGAAATTTGAATGAAATACAAGGCCATGAAAAATCGAAGAATGTGGAAAACAGGATTACAAATGTCTCGGCAACTAATAATCCGATCGACTTTGTTCCATATGCAAAATGTGTGTTATTTTATTGCCTTTTACGTCCGTTCCTCAGAACAAAAAAATTCGGAAATTTTTATATACCTTTCATCAGAACGAATTTTTCGAGAGTCCGAAAAAAATAGTTCCGGATAATCGAGGTTGCTGATATTAAATAGGCTTCGTCCCATTCTTACATACTAACTACATACAAAATTTCAAGTCTCTATCTCAATTTGTTCGGGAGATAGAGCGTTTAAAGTCAGACAGACAGACATACGGACGGCAATTTTTTTTTTTCTAAAAATATGTTTTTCAGAATCTCCACTATCTAAAACGTGTAAATCCGTCAAAAATTTTTTTCGATTCTCAAAATAATTGCAAGACTTATCCTATACCACATATGATGGGTAAGTAACAAAATAAATCGGAGAGAAATACAAAAAATAAATCATAATAACATTATTAAAATGGATAGATAGGGAAAAAACGTACCGTACACTAATGTTTAGACACATAAAAAGAGACTATAAATGTAAAGAGAAGAGAAAAAATAATAAAATAAAAAAATGAAATTAATTTCATTTAATTTGACAATAGAAATCTAAACTTGATATCTTAATGTAAGATAAAAGAAGGAATAAAATAGATAATTAATGCATGTATTTTATACACTTAGAAATAATATTTTGAGCATTGTCTAGATTGTTAAAAGTTAGATTTAAGTTAATCTTTAACTTATTTATTAAATTATATTAATAGATTTAATTAATATAACTATAGAATTAGTCATACACATATGTTAATTAAACATTTAGTATGATATGTATTGTTGCAAATTAGTAAATGTCTCACCCCTCAGATTTTTTTACATATAATTAACAATTGCGTATTATCCAGACAACACCACTTTTCACTGTACTCCAACATCTATCCACCCAACCATCCAATTATATGTATAAATATTGTTGTTATTCTTGTTGTATTTTTAATTTATTATTAATATTTTTGTACTTCAATGTTTTTTATACTTTTTTACGCAATGTGTTAAATATTTTTAAGATCATGTAATTACTAACTGTATATTAAAGAATAATTGAATTGTTTAGAAAAATCATTATTTAATGCAGCGTAAATTAACTTTTTAATATTTGCGTTAATAAGATGAGAAGAAGATAAACATTTTATTCTATATAAATGATTAATTAGTATATTATGATATACAGAATTATGAAGACAGAATTTAAAATTAGTATGTATGTATATTTAACCGTTAATGTAAAACATCATATATCAGTAGAAGATGAAAAAATTAATTAAAAGAAATATTCGAAAAATGCAGAACCACTGTAGATTCATCAGACCCCATATTATATACAAATCATTACATTTGATAAAATTATCACATTGAAACATGTAAAAAAGAAACTGAAATTAATATAATCGAAACTTGCAGAACAAAGGTAAAATCTTCAGGTCCACAAATAATATGGAACTACAAATAAAGTGAGTAATTTCGTCATCATATTATGCATTGAAAAAGCAAAATAATACAAATTTAGGGCTGCCAACACACATAAAACCAAAACAGAATGAAGAAAAGCATTAAAAAACAATCATAATGATATTGATAAAATGGCTAAAAAAGGGGAAAAAATGTAAGACACTATAGTTATCTCTAAAATGATATAGCAAAAAGTAGACTGTTATGTTTATAAATTAATTAAATGCATTATATATTTATTAAAAAAATGCCTTAAGCAGATACTCTCAGTAGATATATAAGTAAAATTTAAATTATTTGTTGAATGAGAAACATTATTAAAAATAATAAGTAATTGATTTGTGAAACATTAAAAATGTGTAAAATTTAATATGAATGAATTATTATAACGATTTCTATTATTAGTACCTTATTATGTATATATCTACTATACATGTATATATATTTATATAGTATACATATTATTAAGTACTTTACACTTCATTTTGTATATATATATATATATATATATATATATATATATATATATATATATATATATATATATATATATATATATATATATATATATTATTTAAAATACTTCCTTGTGCGATCTTGTCAAGTTCTTTATACATACATATATATATACACACACACACACACACATATATATATATATATATATATATATATATATATATAGAATACCATTAAAAGTAGACAAGATTCACCAATGGATTTTATCAATAAAGCAATAGACCAAAACGAAGAATTAGAATTGAATTGAATTATAATTAAAAAAAATAGTGTAACGAGTAAATCTGTATCAATAAATAAATAAAATGAATGCAAATGGAATTTGTAGCCCCAAAAGCAGAATCATCAGGCCCCAAATGCTCTGGAACTACAAATGAAGTGTGCGGTTTCATCCAAGTATTAGCCATGAAATAGCAAAATAATACGTATTTGGGGCTACCAGCACACAAAAACCAAATTATTAAACAAGGAACAAAGATATTTTACAAAAAGGAGTTGAAAGTAAGTAAAAATAATAGTTATCCATAACAAACAAAAAAGATAAAGCTGAATGGAAATATAATTGAACCGGAGAAAATAATTAATTAATAATCGATATTAACATAAAATTAAATTAATAAAATAGTTAAAATTAGAATTAAGAGATAACATTCATATCAACATATAACTTAAAATACCATTTTGTTACATTAATCAGTAACATTTATTGTGACTTTACATGGTAAAAACTCATTATCTTAATATAGGATAATAAAAAATAAAAATTAAATTAAATTAAATTAAAATTAAAAATTAAAATTAAAAAAATAAAATAAAATAAAAATAAGTAAAAATTTAAAAATAATAATAATAATAATAATAATAATAATAATAATAATAATAATAATAGTAATAATATTATTAATAATAATACCAAAAATTATATCAATAACATTAAAATTAATTTGATAATTAAAATATAGCTATTTAACTAGCAATTTGCATTTTTAAATTTACAATTTACAAAAATTAAAAGAAAATCTGAAGGTTTATTATTATATTTTCTTTTTTAGATGTTTTACATTTCATTTTGTATCGTTTGTATAAAATATTTTTTATACAAACGATACAAAATGTATAAAATATGTATGTGTTTGTATAAAATATTTTTAAAAAATTTAAATTACTTTTTTGTACGTTCTTCTCACATTTTTTTAAACAATAATTAGCAATTTTAAATTTACAATCTACAAGAATTAAAAAATGAAAAAATAAAAATAAAAAAAATATTTATTATTTTTCTTTTTTTTAGGTATTTTCCATTTCATTTTGTATCGTCCATAAAATCGAAATCTACCAGAAAAATAAAAGGCACCACAATGACCAGATCTGTGGCTTTGTTACTCGATTTAATATGCCTGTCTATCTGTCTAGTCAATTTCTCGGCAAATCCCATCGATGAATCTTCGCTGAATTCCTTACCTCAAGCCATCAGGCAGTCACCTTCGCCTCTCGTGAGAGTTCTCAATACGTCTTCCCAAGAGGCGATAGCGAATCTGTCTTCCTCACTCTCGAATACCAGCTTCGCTGACATCGAGAATGATAATTTGACACATTCCCTCCAGCTGAGGTACCGTGAAAGGTAAGTCAATGTCGAGTTTGCGGTTTGTCTACAACTCTATTTTTTATGCTTTCTGTTGTTTTTGTTCTAACTTTGTATATTATGTTGGATAGTGTGGAAAAATGGTTTTGATCGAAAATAGATTGAAGATTCGAATATATGTAAAAAAAAAGGCATATAAGTTAAAAAATAAATCAGTTATTGAAATAATTCAGACGTAAAAAATAATAAAACTTTATTTGTTTTTTCAAACAAAGTTACTAATTTTGATAATTTTATAGAAGTTCTCATTTAATAAGAGAGAGGGCCCCACCAGTGGCCGAGAGGTTCGGACCTCTCAACTGGTAGACGGCAGGTGCTGGGTTCGAACCCAATCGCGGCTGTCGGCCCAACCGTTCGGAGTTTTCGTGGTTTTCTTCGAACCTTGCGTAAATACGGGTTAGGTTCCCTTAGAAAGACCCCCACGAAGGGCATTCCACCCTGGTCCTATATCCCTAGCGCAGATAATCGGACGTCAAAAATCAATCAATCAATCAATCAATAAGAGAGAGTTTTTCATTTAATAAGAGAAATTTAAAAAAAAATTGAAAAAGAAACGAAAAGAAAGAAAAAA
Organism: Maratus speculifer; assembly: GCA_964019185.1. Classification (NCBI taxonomy): domain Eukaryota; kingdom Metazoa; phylum Arthropoda; class Arachnida; order Araneae; family Salticidae; genus Maratus; species Maratus speculifer. The sequence goes on from OZ025292.1 coordinate 419,449,306, forward strand.
ATAAAAATATGAAATTATATTTTGCCCCTGTTTCTTTCTTTTTTTCTATTCTATATAACATATGCAAGACATTTCTACTTCTTAAAATGAATTTAAAAGATAAATTGTTGAAAAAATGTAAATATAAATAATAATTCAAATAGAATAAACTATCAGACAGTCACCTTCGCCTCTCGTGAGAGTTCTCGATACATCTTCTCAAGAGGCGATAGCAAATCTGTCTTCCTCACTGTCGAATACCAGTTTCGCTGACATCGAGAATGATAATTTGACACATTTTCTGCAGCTGAGGTACCGTAAAAGGTAAGTCAGTGGAGAGGAGTAGTACAAGTTTGTGGTTTATTTACAAATCTATTTTTTTTTTCTTTTTGTATTTTATTCCCTTGTACATTTTGTTGGATAAAGTGGGAAAAAGATTTTGATCGAAAAGAGTAAATGATGATTGAAGATGTGGCTTTATGTAAAAATGGTGTATAAATTAAAAGGGTTATTCAAATAATAATGCATCGTAGATTAATAGCAAAATATTAAAATATATTTTTCAAGTGAATTTAAATTTTTTTTTTTTATCCAAGTTATTAGTTTCATTCAGTAAAAAAGTAAAAAAAAAAAAAAAGAAGAGAAAAGAAATAGAAATAGAAATATTAAAGATGAGATTATATTTTGAGCCTGTTTCTTTCTTTCTTCTTTCTTTTTTTTCTTTTATTTATAAGATTTGTAAGGTGTTTTCACTTCTTAAATTTAAAAGGTAAATTGTTAATGAACACATCTATATACATATAATTATAAAAATTTTAACAAGAATCATAGGAATAGTATGTGTTTTGCGTTCACATGGTCTACTCTGGTGTCCAAGATCTTTGAATCCCTATTTGCATTGTGTATTATTACGTTTTCAATGTAGTGACCGTCTAGAATATACCTCATTCCCAATCTTTATTTACTCCATATTTGTTTTTTTCAAGTTTTTCAACTTCACAGAACATTCATACAAATTGTGCTCTTTTCCTTTTTGTTGTTAAATTATAGTTTTTTCGTTGTCTAATGCTTACGTAAGAACTTCCGTGACTCTTAACCCCCATCCCCACCCCTGCGTATCAGCAAAATTAAGCAGACACTGGACCCTCCCTTCTCCCTTACTGTTTACCAAATACTTGAACGACTCCAAATATGTGCCTTACGCCCTTTTTGAATTTTTTGTAATAGTTAATCATATTATTTGCAAACAAAATCACATGATTAAATTTCTAATTTTTATTTAAATTAAAATTTAAAATTTATTAAAAAAGTGGGGTTATTTAAAATCACTATAACACGAAATATTATTTGTAGAATTTATTTATTTATTTTTTTTTTCAGTGAAATAAACAGAAATATTTAAGCTTTAATTTTGATTCACCATTTTAAATTATACTAATTTAGATAAAAATAAAAAGTATTTAAAGTAAATATTTGAAAAAAATATTAACTTTAAAAAAAAATCATATTTTCAAAAGTATTTCTTTTTCAATTTCTGAATCCAAATTAAAGTGAAATAATAGAAAAGTATTAACAATTTATCTCTAACTGTTCTTCAGTTATAGCAATTTAAATATAAGAAATGGTGGAAAAAATCATCATGGACGAAAACGCATTTTCGCAGGAAGTCGTTTCCGTGACAACCATTGCTTGAAAGCCAGATTAAAAATAAACCAAAACGAAAAAATTAATATTTCATGTTCCAGTTAACATAGAAACATGATTTAAACATCACTTTAAATAGACAAAAAAGTCAATTAATAATAAATAAATAAATAATAAATAATTTTAGAAGAATAATTTTAGAATTTTTTTTTTTTTTTTTTAACTAAGATTTTTGTGTTTTTATACTCCTAAGTTAAAAAAAAAAAAAAAAAAAAAAAAAAAAAAAAAAAAAAAAAATCGCTGATTTGAAAAAAACTGCAAATTTTCTTTTAGTTGCAAAAGTAAGGCTTGGGAAAAAAAACTGTTAAACTAGAAAAATAAAATTACTGCACTTTAATGGGTTCAAAATATCTGTCCAAGTGTGACCCTCTTTAAATATTAAAGCTGAATTAGACTCTTTCTTTCTCTAGATCCTTCGAATCTTACTGTCATAAGATTCGAAAACATAGAAAAAAAAAAACTGTGTGACTTAACGCAGCTTAGAAATAGAGAAGATTTGACGACCCAGACACAACACGGGGTGCTCATAAAAATAAAATTGACTTGAATAGGGTGGAGTTGTCTCCTTGCTCTCTCTCTATCTGAGGCCACACGTGTTTAGGGGGATAGGGAGCGAGACCTCCAGACTTGTTATTCCGAGAAGTTGGTGATGTGCCAGCGCGGAACTCAGACGAGAGACGTGTTTATATCAAGTATTTGGTTGGAAATGATATCTAAAAATATTTATTTTAATGTCCATATTTTATTAATATATTGCAGTCGAATAGCTAATGTGTAGCTTTTAAAGAAGAATTAAGTGAAACAAACATATTTCAAACCAGAAATTTTATCTTTTAAATATATATATTATGTATATATATGGGGACGTGAGTTTCAGAACTCGCCTTTTCCAGAAAATTAAATTTTGGAAAAAGTGAAGAACCGCTGACTACGATCATTGAAATAAATGTGAAATATAAAAGTACTAATCCTTGATTACGCCCATTAATAACTATGTCATAATAATAATAGTATAAGCTAAAAGCAAAAATTATTACTTATCAGCGTAAAAAACAATTTATTAAAGATTAAAAATTCCTAACGCTTCGAACTCAATCTAATGAGTCATCTTCAGAGGTATATTTTTAAAGGAGAAATAATTTATATTAAAAACATATTGGCATACTATAAATTGACAAAACTTATACTAAATAAACATTAAAGGCCAAGATTCAAAAATAAAAAACGTGTACCAGTTGCCATCACTCAGTAGACAATACAACAATGAAAAAAACATGGAGGAAAACTTACAAAAGTATTTCTTTTAAAATATTAAACCAGATATTAGGTATTTGAAAGGACATATTGTCATATCTGGTTTAATATTTTAAAAGAAATACTTTTGTAAGTTTTCCTCCACGTTTTTGTCATTGTTGTATTGTCTACTGAGTGATGGCAACTGGTACATGTTTTTATTTTTTGAATCTTGGCCTTTAATGTTTATTTAGTATAATTTTTGTCAATTTATAATATGCCAATCTGTTTTTAATGTAAATTATTTCTCCTTTAAAAATATACCTCTGAAGATGACTCATTAGACTGAGTTCGAAACGTTAGGAATTTTCTATCTTTAATAAATTGTTTTTTACGCTGATAAGTAATAATTTTTGCTTTTAACTTATAATGTTTACAGCGTAAGTCCAAGATTTCATTTGAATAATAGCATATGTTTTACAACGAAAAAGTACGAACTTACAAATAATCATTCTGCTTATAAGGCGTCACTTCAATAATAAAACATTTTTAAATATATTAGAAATTGACATGTTTCAACTCATTTTCATTGAATCATTTTCAGAAGGTTAATAGAAAATTACAAACACAATGTACGTGAAAAACTGGATAAAATAATTATTGAATTCAAATTAAATACAACGCCCTCTATATTTTCGGCACCGTCCGTGTCCCTAATATGTAGTTATCCTGATAATTACATTGTAGTAGTAACTACATAGTACTACTAATCCATACACTGTAAAAAAAAAAAATCAAGAGGTTACTAAAAATTCTTTAGTAAATTTGTATTCCACAGAATGTTTTAGTAACCATTACAAACTTTTTTTGGCAAGTGAAACAAGCATTTCTTTTGTAAACTGAACAAAAGAATTTTTTGTATAACTAACTTAAAAATTTTTAGTATGAGCCACCAAGAAAATTTTAGTAATAGCTCCAAAATTATTTTTAATAACCTTTACGTGCGCCCGAAGTACATGAGATTCCTTCGAGCTGCATCAAAACTTCTGAAGCGATAGATTTTCGGCAAAACCGCAATAGATGGCAGTACCAAACATTTCTACCAGCTCTGACAGGATTTTCATAATCCCTTTATTAACGAGTACATACACTACATTCATTCGGGGCGCATTTGGCGGTGTCGAACCCGGGACCTTTTAGCCTGGAGTCCGTTACTATAACCACTATGCTATCAAGGCCACACCAAGTGAGTTTTAGTAATAGCTATTAAAATGTAAAACTATTAACTCTTATCAATTGCTAACTTTTTTCTAGTAATTCTTACAGATTTTCTAGTAACCGACTAAGATTACTAAACATTTTTTAGTAATTACAAGGATCACTAAAGTTTTTTTAGTAGATCGACCTTTTTTTTTTTACAGTGTAGAATGAGCAGTATGAAAAATCTGCAACCAAACCATTTGAAAAAAATCTCTTGCATCTCAACAAGGTTATACAAGTATCTTTTTACCAAAAATGAAAAAACGCTATTTGACTCCAAATCCCTTCAATAGTCAGGCTTTCAATTTTATACTTTTACAGTTAAAAATTAGTCAGAAAATGTGTCAAACTTTCGAGTTGTTGAGAAGTGAATTTAGGAACTACCAAGAAGTACATAACCAAAGATTACGTTAACATAAGTTCTTTATCGCTATTAATAATTTAACGAATCATGTTATCTGCCTTGTACATCTTCAGAACAATGACGTCCAGCTCCACACCAGAAAAACAATGCAAGCATGATTTCGGTCCGGCACGAATCTGCTAAAAATATATTCAAAACATTATATAGAAATAAATATAAGCACGGATAACACAATATAACTGTCCGATGCCAATCTCTATACTGTACAAGTTGCATTTCTGTATAGATATTGTCAAACTAGTACCGGCTCGTGAAGCATATTTATACTTATTCTCGTTAAAGCCGTATTCATTGTAAATAAGGTACCCTGGGGTAATAACGCCACGTTAAGGTTCTACCAATTTTCAGGGCTCAGTTTTAGATTGTATTTTTCAAACAAATATATGATTTGATACTGCAACTCATTGACTATCTATATAAAAAAATAATTTAACAGATATGTATTAATAAAATGTAATGGCGTGATTTCTTGACCAAGGCTATTTGGCGTTATTACCAACCTATATGGGTAATAACGCCATGCAAACAAACTATGAAATAAGACAGAATAATTGCATGTAGATTGCCCAATTCTAAAAATACAAACTCTACAAACTTAGAAATTGACAAATTGCATTCTAAGCTATTGAAAATGTTCAATTTTTTGTGAAAGTGCAAGAAAAATAAAGGTGTGGGTTGGGGGGGGGGGGGTGAGGCAAAAGAATATCAGACTGAGAGCTTCTTTTTGCTTAAAAAGGACCGCTTAAATAGAATTATTAGAAACATTGCACAGTTTTAACTGTGTTTATTTGAATCAGTATTTAGGATGTAGCTCGGCCACTGTAAGGAATCAACCGGGGTATTAATGCCAAGGATTGGCGTTATTACCCCGTTATAGTTATTGCGCTATACATTTTAAATTACAAATTATCTCGAGAAGATATCCAAAATCTTCAACAACATTTTAAAGTCCATAAAATGTACTACAAATTTATGTAATTAACAGAGTATTTCCGGATAAAAAAAATAGTCTTCACATCACAAAACGTATCTCGCAAATTTTAGATCAAGCGTTAATTTTAGTTACTCGTAAAAACAATAAGACCTAAAAATGAAACAAATTAACTTAAAACTGTTTTTTTTTTTTTTTTTTGTGTATGATTTATATGACTCAAAAACCTTCTGCGCAGAGCACATGGGTGTCATTTACCAGATTATTTCATAATTATGCATAATATTAGCATTTGGCGTTATTACCCCGCCTCGCGTAATTAAATCAGACCACCTTAGTTCATATTTTTTCGTTTCTGCTTAAATCTTTATAATGGGTCGTTAGACTCGCTAATTTTTTTTTTTATTGACCGGGTCCATCTCGTATGGCCCGTTCAGATTTTTACTGCCCCGACCCGTTTATTTTGTTAAAAAAAATTCTAATACTGCCACCCGACCTGTTAGATAATTCGGATTCCACCGGCCCGGCCAGGCCCAGCCCTGTACAGACCGCTAATAAGCATAAATTAATTTTTTTATGTGTGTACAGGATGTTTAGATGCCATCAAACAAACTATTTAGAACGAGAATCCTCGCTTATATTGTGTCAAAAGCTTCCAACGAACCATACCTCAAAACCGCATAATTTTTCAGAAAATTCAAGAGGAATTCAGAAAATTCACTACCAGAATATCACAAACATGTTTTATGAAAATTAATTAAATCGAACAGATCGTGAAATTAAAATTCGGATGAGAAATAAGATTAAGAAAAAAAACAAAGACTTTAAAACATGAAAATTTTACTTTGCAGGCTCGGACCTCACAACTGGTAGACGGCAGATGCTGGGTTCGAACCCAATCGCGGCTGTCAGCCTAACCGTTTGGAGTTTTCCGTGGTTTTCTTCGAACCTTGCGTAAATGCGGGTTAGGTTCCCTTAGAAAGACCCCCACGGAAGGCACTCCCCCTGGTCCTATATCCCATTAGCGTAGATAATCGGACGACAAAAATCAACCATTTACTTTGCAGGCTTGCGGATGGGATGCAATTTAAAACGGTAGGCAAATGTGCAAATGAATAGCGGCCGTTCGTCGTCACCCGTTAACCCTTCATTTCAAGATTTTTTTCTATTTTTACGAAAAAGATTAGTTAAAATCTATATATCTGTCTAATAATAGTAAAAATGATAAAAATAAATTTAAAATTTTCAGCTAAAATTTGTTTTTTTATTTCATGTTTCCAATTTACACAATAAGGAGTTTTAAACATTATATTGCCATATTTTAAAATTAAATGGACTTAAATTAATTAATTGTATCTGCTTAACACTCAGAAACTCTCTTGATATTAATATTTTTAAGTAAGCAGTAAATATAACAAAACACATTTGTTTTTTGTTTCCGAAGAGCAAATTCTAATTTTTTAGCTCACATGCTATCATAGCCTGAGGGCTTATGTGCCCGTCCGTTCTCTATGTACGTTCGTACGTGCGTTCGTGCGTAACGCGATAACTCGTGATAAAAATATCCGATCCACTTGAAATTTTGTATGTAGGTATATCCTGACAAAGCGCTTCCCTGATTAGTTTTCGGAGTTCGTTCGATATGTATAAGAGGGGGAACGGGGTGCTCATGCCCCTCTCCTTAATTGATACAAATGGGTTTTCATGCAGAATTAAGTTTTCGTTCAAAATTTAGATTAGGATCATTCTGATGAAGCGATTCCGTGACTGTTATTATATGTTCATTGAATAAGTATAAATAGGGGGAACAGGGGTCTTAATTTATATAAATGGGTTTTTCAAGCAGAATTTTCAGACTTCGTTCAAATCTCTGAATAGTTTTGGAAGTTTAATGGTTAAGTATAAAAGGGGAGGATAACTCCTTTTAAATTATATAAATGCTAAATGGGTTTTTATTAAGAATTATCTCATTTGCTCTGAATTTTGGATATAGATTTTTTATATGATAAAGCATGCCTTTGATAGTATAGGAGGTTCAATGATTAAGTATAAAAAAAGAGGAAATGGGAGAGCTGTTTCCCCTTCTTAATTTTTTTTTCGAACGGAATTAACCCTTGAAAATATAAGGCTTTAATGTACAATTAGTATTTGTAGCCTGTGAGCTCAATGCCATCCGTTTAACTGGGCAGTATTCCTTATTGTTAAATGCAACTATCAGACATGAACAAAAGAAGTGTTATTTCACTCTTTGGACTGTTCTTGATCTATTACTTTCGACCATATTGGTTAAATTCATGGCACATAATAATAATTATAGTATTTACATGCATGTTTTAGATGTGATACACGGTGCTGTGAAGAGTTAAGTTTCAAACTATAAGCAATTTTTGCATACCGTCAACCGGGGCTATATTGATCCTTTCGGGGTTACCCTGGTCCATCCCATAAAAAAAAGGTTGCATTATTTGTATTGAACAAACAATAAAATATAATTAGGAGTTTTTGACCTTGAAAAATATTTTATACCCAATTATAGTGTATTTTGAATTGTTTGGGGGTAATTTGAATTCTTTTTTAGTGGCGATACTGGATGTGTTTGTAAACAACTGTTTTAGAGTGTAAATTTCAACCCTCCGAACATTCTGTAGTGAAACAATCTGGAGAAGAACTATAAATAATGTAAATGTCAAAATATTACCTTTAGTAACCAGTAACCGAAGTGGGATCACATAGTTTTCTTTTAACTTTTTATTTTGATAGGAAATGTTTATATTTTCTTATATCTGACATGAAAACTATTATTTCGGGGCTACTTTGTGCCAGGACTTTTTTAGTCCGAAAATAACCCCAATTCTTTAGAAATACCTTTTATACAACCAAATCTTTTTAAAATGTTTTAGTTTTTTTTCATTTTAAATATTGCTGTAGCGAAATGTTACGTTAATTATTTTTGTTCCAGTTGCTAAGGATAACATGACAAAAACTATTTATCATTTTTTTAATATTAACAATTTGTTTATTGTGTTTAAATGTTTAAAAAAATGTTTTATGATTTTACCGTGATAATTCATGAGCAGATTATTGCAATAGGATTTCAATTAAAATGTATTAATTTGCATATGAAATGCATTCATTTTGTATGAAACTAAGTGAATGTACCAAAGAAGTTCCCAGCAGATACTATTTTGTTCCAAAAGTTTAAAAATCTAAAACTAAGTTTGAAAAATAATAATAATAAAATTTTTCTTTAAAATTATACAGTTTGCTTCATTGTTTCGTGTTAATTGTTTACAATTCAATTTAGATGTTGAAAAATCATACATAAGATTTCTGAATAAATGTGAGTGGAACCAGGAAAAAGTAGCCATAAGTAGTACTTGGTATCGATAGTGTCGATAGTGCGTGGACGGTATAGTATTATATCGTGAGTACTGCGAACTGTACTTTGCTTTTGGTAAGTATAATAATTACACAAGTCTGCAAAATAATAATAATAATAATAATAATAATAATAATAATAATAATAATAATAATAATAATAATAATAATTTTAACTGCACGGGATATTTGTGGTTAATTATATGTATTTTAGGGTGTTGAATTCAAAAATAACCTCCTTTTCCTCAACCACATGCAGCATTGTTGAAAAGTATGGGACATTAGAAAAGCACAATTACGATGAAATAAAAATCAATATTTTATTACAATCAGAGATATTTAAAATTATACTGCAAGTACCAAATTATACCTTCCCTTTGTTTACACTTTACACTTCAGTAGTTGTGTGAATCACAGTAAAAGCTTACATCAGCGTGTAGTTATTTTTGTTCATTTCTCAAATTGCTGGCATTTTGTATTTGTATTTCTCTTGAGTATCACTCATAGCAATATATATATATATATACACTGATGTGCAAAATTTAAGGACGAAGGGATTTTCAATCGATAATTTTCACGCGAATATTCAACAGGAAGTAATATAATTCGAATAATTATTAGCTCTGCATAACAGCTAGTCCATATAACATCTCATTCAGGTCACACATGGTCACAAAAGTCATAGTCACTACGGCGAAACAAAAAATAGGAAATTCCAAGCGTATCTTTTATGAATGTCAAATGACTACTATATGTGACTCCACTGTCAGGTCACTGCGACTGCTGTTTTGTGACGAGTTACTAGGTGACTTTACAGTGTCGTTTTCTTGAGACTCTCATGTGACTGTCATTTGGAGGCTCAATTTCAAAGTCATTATGAATATTGCATTATTATAAAAAAAAACAAATAATGTCACATTAAAGTCACATGGTTACTTTCTGTCACAAGACTAGGTCAAATGGTAACAGAGATCCTACTGTTAAGTAACCACTGTGAAAAGTGGTGAAAACTCACCATGTGATTTATCATAATGTAACATTCACAATGATTTTGAAATTGAGCCTCCAAATGACAGTCACACGAGAGGCTCAATAAAACGACACTGTAAAATCACCTGGTGACTCGTCACAAAGCAGCAGTCGCAGTGACCTGACAGTAGAGTCAAATATAGTAGTCATTTGAGACTCATAAGAGACGTATGAAATTTCCTATTTTTTTTGTTTCAACGTAGTGACTGTGACTCTTGTAACATGTGTGACCTGAATGAGAGGTTATACGGACTAGCTGTTATGCAGGGATAGTAGTTATTCAAATTATATTACTTCCTTTTGAAAATTCGCATGAAAATTATCGCTTGAAAATCCCTTGAAAATTGGCATTTTGGGACTCCGTCCTTAAATTTTGCACACCAGTGTATATATGTATATGGTATTCTTATTGAAATATTTTTTAACTCAAGAATAGAATACCGGATTTTAGGTGAAAAAACAAGCAGTTTGCGCTTAATTAAACTAAAAATATGAGGCTTACAATAAAACCTTAAGTAAAAAAATTGTTTAAGCATTTTTCCTGGTTTCAGTGAGTAAAAGCCTAGAAAAAAGATAGTTAATTATACAGTTTTTTGGTTGCATACCTGTGTTATGTGTTAAAAATTATTAGGGAGCAGAAAACATTTTCTTTTTTATTTTATTCTTAAAATATGCATTCTTGAAGTACCGACCTTTTTGGACGTTTTTATTACTCATAGCGAGGATTCTAAATTCTGCATCGCTTTCGGTGTATAAATCTTATATACCCGTGTGAATTTTGTTATTTTTAGTGCTTTCTTTCTGCCGAAAATCTTTCAGTAAGTCTTTATAAGAAATCTTTACTGTTGTCAGACCTTGCCTCTCCTTGTTTTTTCGTTTTTAGTGGGAATTATATATTTAGTTGTTGTTTTTCTGGAGCGTTGTACATGTATCCATTGAAGATCACTTTCGTCAACACCTTCCGGGAAATTTCCAGTTCATGTTATTTTTCCCGCCCAAAACCTTCCAGTGCAAAATCACTCACAAAAACGACTTGCACGTTTTTGCTTGAGCGACTTTTTTCGACGTCTGCGATTGTAACACTGTAGCACTTTTCAGAAGCCACCTGGCAAATTACTGAGACCGTTTTTTGCTTGTTTTCGAATCCGTCTGAGGAGAAAAATTCTTTTTTTTTTCTCTGATGTCTGATTGCGTCATCAGATGTCAAGTTGTAGGGGAAAAAACCGAACAGACAGATTTTTTATGATTATTGCCTCTCCCGTTTTCAGAGCAGAAGGCATTGTCAACTTGTTCTTTCAAACTTAAGCCAAGGGATCCTAAGAGAAAAACAAAAGGTTCAAATATCACTTCCGCGCTTTCAAAGAAATAAGTTTTTTTTTTACTGTTTTCCTCTTGCTTTAAATGGATGATGTTTTCAAAGTAAGTCTATTAAAAGACATCAAAGTTATCCGCTCTAATTAAAATGAGTTGGACTTTCTCACTCTCTTATTAAAGATATATCATCAGACTAAGAGGTGGTCTGCTCTATACTCATCCGTTATCTTCGTATATCTAACAGATAGCTGTCTGGTTTCCAGACAGATTAAAGATGAAACTTCGACGAAATTTTAACTAAAAAAAAAGTTATCTTTATTTAGATACGGTTCATTTATTGAAATTAGAATAAGTTAATAGTTCGCAATGTATGAAAGATTGTTTGCCAAATCTGGTGAAAAAGAGAAAATGATTCACATGGGCTGATGGGCACATGAGCTTCAAAATGTGGAAAAATTCACATTATTAAAAAGAGAAATAAAATAGCCTCTACATTAATGTAATACCTGAAGTTCTTATGCATTAGAATAACAAAACATACACTGTAAAAAAAATTCTGTAAAGGTACTGACATTTTCTAGGAAAGTGGGATTCCAAGAACTTTTCAGGTAACGATAACAGGAAAAATTCATGTAACCGATTCTGAAACTTGAATTTTTGCTGTTATCTTTACAGGAAAAGTTCTAGGAATCCCAGTTTACTAGAAAATGTTTAGTACCTTTACAGAATTTTTTTTACAGTGTAGTGTTGAAATATTATTTAAATCCAATAACTTCTTTCGGCCGCGCATGTGCTCTAAAATTTAGCAAGAATAACATTTTTACGATAATCTTTTACCTTGTTTAGCTTGTCAATATTTATGTGCAATAACTCTTTATAATTTTAGAGAACACGCGCGGCCGGAAGATGCTAATGGATTTAAATAATATTTCATCATTCTGTTTTGTGATTCTAATACATAAGAATGTATATGCTATTGCATTCGCAAAGGGGGTATTTTTTTCAGTAAACAGAATGTGCAATAGCTCTTTATAACTTTAAAGAACATGCGCGACCGGAAGATGTTGGTGAATTTAAATATTATTTCAACATTGTGTTTTGTGATTCTAATACATAAGAATGTAAGATATTACATTCGCAAAAAGATTATTATTATTTTTTTTTAATAAATGGAATTTAACCACATTTTGATAAACTTTATAGCACATGCGTGATAAAAATATATAAAGACACTGTAAAAAAAAGTCATTAAAATTACGGCAAAAACTGCTAGCAGCAATGTTTCCAAGAGTTTTTGCCGTAAAAATTGCAGTAAAATTAGATGTAATTATTTTTACTATATCTAATTTTACTGCAATTTTTACGGCAAAAACTCTTGGAAACATTGCTGCCAGCAGTTTTTGCCGTAAAAATTGCAGTAAAATTAGATGTAATTATTTTTACTATATCTAATTTTACTGCAATTTTTACGGCAAAAACTCTTGGAAACATTGCTGCCAGCAGTTTTTGCCGTAAAACTTGCAGTAAAATTAGATGTAATTATTTTTACTATATCTAATTTTACTGCAATTTTTACGGCAAAAACTCTTGGAAACATTGCTGCCAGCAGTTTTTGCCGTAAAAATTGCAGTAAAATTAGATGTAATTATTTTTACTATGTCTAATTTTACTGCAATTTTTACGACAAAAACTCTTGGAAACATTGCTGCCAGCAGTTTTTGCCGTAAAAATTGCAGTAAAATTAGATGTAATTATTTTTACTGTATCTAATTTTACTGCAATTTTTACGGCAAAAACTCTTGGAAACATTGCTGCCAGCAGTTTTTGCCGTAATTTTAATGACTTTTTTAAGTGCAGATTTTGTTTATTGTTAGTCTCCCGAATTTGCGCTATTACAGTTGGTAAAAAACGTTTTGTTATTTTTCTACCTTCCCTAATGTATACAAAAATGTGTTGTGTATACAAAACAGCTCATTTTAACATATTTAGATAATTTAAGGAGGCTAGGGACATCTAAAATCTCAAGTGTTTCGAAATTTCAGTTATGTTTTAAACTTATAATATTTTTTTAATATTTTGATATGCAGTTGAACCTTGTCGAGACTAAAACGTTTAACACGAAATTTCGCTTAAAACGGAGGAAAATTGTTTCCTCATCTCGTTGTCCTTGAAAACAGGAGAAATGTTGCCAGCAGTTTTTACGTAAAAATCGCAGTAAATTTTATCGCATACTTTCCGTTATTTCAACGGTTATAGTTAATATAAATTTCACAGTCATTTTTTCGGCCAAATTAGTACAAATCTTAAGCGATTTATTGTGACGTAAGAACAACTCCCTTATCATTTCACCAAAAAATGAATTAACAATAACTTATTATATAATTATTAATCATGGTAGAATAATATAATCATAGTTGCTAACTGCTCCGGATTGTTGCCACTAGTATTTCTGAAAAACAAAAATTAACTTTCTTAATTCCTAAAAAACACTGTGAACACACACTAAAAAACTTCCTAATTAATACTTCTATTGAAAAATAATGATGACCATTATCCTGAGCAATTGGCAAATCCGCATAAGAACAAAAATAAAATCTAATTTAAATACTATTCTATAATTCCAGGCATTTTACTGTGCAGTGTAAATTTAACGTATAATGTACCGCAAAAGTTATTATGGTAAATTCAATATTTTTTACAGAAATTTTGCATATGAAATTTCAAATCCTTAAGTATTTTTACGGAGATTTTGCTGTAATAATCACATAGCTTTTATAATTTTTTATGAAGAGTTTACTATTAAAATTACAGCACTTATTGTGGTAATTTGTACAGAAATGTTACTGTTGAAATTACTTCAATTGTTCTCATCAGTCCTGCGACAAACATTACAAGAAACCTCCAAAACCAGTTTAAAATTAGAGGAGACCGGGGCACGTTGGCCCAGTTTTTTTAGGTTATTTTTTTCAATATCTAAATGTTGTTTATTTTCAGATGTAGTATTTTTTTTACAATACCTAGGACATTTAACTAGTGAGAAAACCGCTTACTTTTAGTTAATATGAAATTTTAAGAACTTCATGACTTTAATTATGGTCTGATGTCATGTGGGCCAACCTACCCCGTGTACGGGGTAGGTTGGTCCATTGAGTGGGGCATGTTGGCCTGCAATGCTCTTTTTTATGTTTACTTAAAAGTTAAATAAAATTCAAAATAGTGAATAGGAATTTAATGCACGTATATAAAAATATTATTTGCAAATTAAATTTACAATTGAGAGGGATTATTGCAGTGAATGCATTCAAAATATAATCCATTAACCTCCTTTCGAACACGTTTCACACGAGCCCAACGTTTCCAATTCACGCACTGGATCCATTCTTCCCCAGGCATACTTTGATTAAACACTTTCAGACAACGTAGGCAAATATTGTCTTCGTCTTCCTCATCGTCCCTTTGTTTAATAGAATTATTCTCCCTTTTTTGACGGGTCAGACCACTACATATAGGCTGTGAGGGACCAAAAAGAAACAAAATCTTTTTCACAGATTGCTTTTCTTTGCGTTTTTTGGTCTGATTTCTTCTTTTAATATCATTTTTAATTTTGGCACTGTTTATTTCTTCTATTGCCTTTTGTTGTTGTTTAATCACTAATTTGACAGGGATGTTTGTGAGGACTGCACTTCATTCTATTCGAAGCATTTTTCTTCCTTGGCTCTGCCTTTTCGAATGGTCTAATGTCCTCAGTTGTTGGAGTTGTCTTGCATGGAGCAGAAGATGCGGTAGGCACATCTATACAAATAGGCCTACACATAATTCCCTGGGTTTCATTAGAAGCTTCACCAATTGCTTTGTCGTGCATGCTTAAAGGCTGTGGTCTATCACTGACCTACGAAGGCATGAAATCAGAGTGAGCAGAAACATTCCTATTGAAAGCGCATATTCCAGCTATCTGAAAACCTGATGTTATATTAACTGGATTTATTGCATTGGGAAGAGCAGATTTCACAATTCCCGGAATATCATAGATGGTCATAGGGCGTCTATTAGTTGTCACCCAACCATCACAGGCTGAATTAACATATTTTTTGAAAGGGGCATAAACTGTGCGGTCCAATGGCTGTAGCTTATGGCTACAATGGGCCGGAAAAGACCGGACCGCATTTTCAGAAAGAATCGCGTTTTGAGCACCTTATCACCAGAACAACGATTGGCGCGGAGATGAAGTCAATGCTACGCACCATTTCTTGTTTGTGACGTCAAACGCCTAGCGAATAGCAACCGTTCCTTCTGCAAAGAGGTCGCGCTTATTGTTCATTTGTTTTTCCGTAAATGTTATCAAGAAAATACTATAATATGAGTAAATGTTATTCACCGTTGTTTACGATTAAAACATTGTTTAAAACAAAGAGCTTTTTCAGATTAAAATGCTTTAAATTTCACAGAACATCTAAACATAGTTTTTTTTTTTTTTGTCTCAATTCAGAAATCTCATTTTCTTACTCGCTATGTTCGAAGAAATTGATAAATTAATTAAAAACAGTAGTAAAGATTCTCTTTAATAAATATAATTCGATTAATCATACGTTTTATGACACATTTGAACTTAGTCTATTTTGTGTTTGGCGATGCAGCTAGCGGAACGTTCTTGCTTTCACCAACTCGCCAAGGCTGGTGCTCAAAACGTGATTCTTTCTGAAAATGCGACCGGGCCAACGTGCACCAACGTAAGTGGACCAACTTGCCCCCTCGCCATGTTTGAAATATTTTTGCTATTCTACACCTATCCTAACAACATTTAATATTTATTGTTACATCAAAAGAATCGCTATAAATTGAACTTTCAAAATATTACTCACTTTTGTTTCTTGTGAAGTATCTCTTGAGGGCGTTAACACTTTCTGCACACTAACAGAAATTTGCTTCGAGATGGACGAAAGGGAAAAATCAACGTTGTTCTTACAAGGAAGGTCTCCATACAGTCATACTCCGAAAAATCTGAAAAATTACAGAATGTTCTTCTCATAAGGATATATACGTTTATTAAAATTTCGGCGGAACCCTCGTTCCCTGTCCGTAAAAAAATAATGAAAATTTCGTTATTTGGCGATTTATCTTCGGTTGGCAATAAAAAGCAATTTCAAAAAAAAAAAAAAAAAAATTATATCAAATGCATCTTAAAGGAAAAAAGTTTCATGTTCAACGCGTTTAGATAATTTAAATATCTTTGTTTTTGTCAATTTTAGTTTGTTTTAAGCATAATTTCGTTATATTGATATTTATATGTATTTAATTCAAATTTAATCATCAAAATTTGAGATTTGAAACGAAATTCAAATTTAAATTAATTAAAATTGTTTCAAGTTCAAAGTCCATTTGAGCATTGTCACTTCGATTCTATTGCTATGGAAACATTTAACTTTTATCTTTGAATACGATTAAATGTATGAAAATAATTTTACTGAATAAGAATTTTTTATATATGAAAATATTTTTTCCAGAGGTAAATTAATTAACTACAGCAACAAAAAATATATACATATGCAATTTAATATACATATATATGTATAAAATATATTAAATTCTCTCGTTGTTTATGTTTAAATTCATCAAACACCATTTACGCGGATTCTAAAAATCCAAGTTTTCAGTTGCATGAAAATCGTTTGCTTTTGGCGGGGAAAAGTGCTACTCGCCAAATCGTGTGACACTTTTGTCTTTTCACGCCAAATATTCGAAAGTATTTTATTTTTTTACATGTTATCTTCTGGAATTCCGCCGCTAATTTTCACTGATCCTTTATTACATACATAAGTAGCTTAATTAGTATTTTTTTTTTCAAGAAAATCTGAGTATGCCCAGTATGGAGACCTTCCTTGTTAGTTTGCTTTTGTTAAGATAATTGAAACTCGGGGAAGGATAGAGGAACAGGTTTTCTAACATGTTTCTGGACTTGTGGCGACATCTGGTGATTTGAAAATTAAAGCAAATTGGCCAACCTACCCCTATAGCCAACTTGCCCTGATCTCCCCTACTATACAATAGGGCCAAAGATTTACCATTCTATATATCGGTTCTTATAATATGTTCGCATTTATAAAAAGATCTAGAAGTAATTAAAACAATTATAAAAAGCATTTAAATTAATTTATAAAGAACTGTAAATTTTTTAATGAAGTTGAAAATGCATGCCAAGAGTTTTTCGATTCCAGGGAACCGCCATGGTACTTTCAGCAAATCCGAAATCTGGCAGAACAATGGCAGAAAATCGTGGACTTTGGTGGTCTCTACTTTGAAGAATAGACCTTGTTGCGCTTGTTAATTTGAACATAACAACAACTTTTCCAGAACTTCTTGCTCAATCTAGTATGAAATGGAATCTATGTAGGCACCAAAACTGTCATTCTAGTTGCAATATTTGTATTGCAACGACGAAAATTCGTGTTTGACGAAAATTCGTGTATTATTTCCTGAGATAGAGCTGTTGCAATAATCACGAATAATGCCGCATAGCAACGCCACCTGCTGGGCGATTTATACCAAAAAGTAATCAGCATCATATGTTAGCAATCACAAACTAAAACTAAAGTTTTATGAAAATCCATCGATTAGTTCTTGAGATATAGCTATTGCGGAAATCAGGAAAAGAGCACCATAGTAACGCCACCTGTTGGGCGATGTGACCAAAAACTAATCAGCTCCAATTCATATCAAAGTCTATCTGAATCTAAAGTTTCGTGAAATTCCAGCCATTAGTTCTTGAGGTAGAGCACCCACAAAAATTTTGTCATATGCAGATTGATAGAATGACAGACAGACTTAGAGATAGACATTTTGTAAAATCATGTTTTTGGGGTTCTCTGACGCCCTAAAATGTGTAAATTCGTCAAAAACCAAAATTCGAATTTTTTGTTTCTAATCAAATATTTCTTTTTTTAAAGATAGAAGAAAGTAAAAAAAAAATAAAATAAATAAATAAATAAATAAGAAAGTAACAAATACTTAAAAAACGTATTGTTATCAATTATATCAATTCTTATCAATTTCATAATATCGATTCAATATCTATTTCAAATCAATTAAATTATGAGCATACGTCAGAAACCAATTTAGAAATTCCCAAAAGCTAGTTTAAATATTTTTTTTCTTCTTTCCTGTTTTCCTAAGTTAAAAATGGACAGAACGAATATTATAGTTTTATAATAGAGTCACTAGCTCACAATTCTATCAAGAGAAGAAAAAACCAGTGGGAAATTGCACGTGAAGCGTAGCAAATGAGGTGCGTTCGTACGATAACGAAGTTTTAAAGATATTCAGATCTTCCTGATATAGTAGAGCGTACTTCTGATGCAGTATAGTGGTCGAAATCTTTGTGTTCCTGTAAATATGCAGGAAGTAATTTTTATTACACCTCAGCAACGTATATCTTATTCATAAAATGTGAAGTAAATTAATAGAACTAAGACACGCCCCAAACAATGTTTCCCCATGTAGCATTACACTATAAAAAAAAAATTCAAGAGGTTACTAGAAATTTTTTAGTAAATTTGTATTCCATAGAATTTTTTAGTAACCATTACAGACTTTCTTTTGCAAGCGAAACAAGCATTTCTTTTGTAAACTGAACAAAAGAATTTTTTGTATAACTAACTTAAAAATTTTTAGTATGAGCCACCAAGCAAATTTTAGTAATAGCTCCAAAAGTATTTTTAATAACCATTACGTAGGCTCGAAGGGCAGGAGCTTCCTTCGAGCTGCATCCAGATTTCTGGAGCGGAAGATTTTCGGCAAAACCGCAATAGATGGCAGCACCAAACATTCCTACTGCTCCGTCAAATTATTCATAACCCCTTTATTAACTAGTACTTACACTGCATACATTCGGGGCGTATTTGGCAGTGGCCAGTATCGAACCCGCGACCTTTCAGCCTGGAGTCCGTTACTATAACCACTATGCCATTAAGGCCACACCAAGTGAGTTTTAGTAATAGCTATTAAAAATATAAAATTATTAACTCTATTCGTTGCTAACTTTTTTCTCGTAATTCTTACAGATTTTCTTGTAACCGACTAAGATTAGTAAAAAATTTTTAGTAATTGCAAGGATCATTAAAGTTTTTTTAGTAGATCGACACTTTTTTTTTTACAGTGTATGTCGTGGAATACTTTTGTATTTCCCTGTAATTTAATAATAAATATTCTTTACATTACAGATTGTACGGAATGTATGTTTTAGTATATGTTTCATAGATTCGTGTCAATTCTATTATGTTCGAATGAGTGTAACACCATTAAAATTCATTTGAAACTTTTTCCCCATTGACCGTAATGTAACGGAATACTTTTGATTGTCCCTGTAATTAATCTATCCATCCGATTGTCATAAAATTTGAATTGACTCGACAAAATTATGTAATAATTATATGTTTTAAATTTCAAACGATTAAAATGCATTTGAAACTTTATCCCCATTGACCTTAATGTAACGGAATCCTTTTGATTGTCCCTGCACTGTAAAAAAAAATTCAAGAGGTTACTAAAAATTTCTTAGTAAATTTGTATTCCACAGAATTTTTAAGTAACCATTACAAAGTTTTATTTTGCAAGTGAAACAAGCATTTCTTTTGTAAACTCAACAAAAGAATTTTTTGTATAACTAACTTAAAAATTTTTAGTTATGAGCCACCAAGCAAATTTTAGTAATAGCTCTAAAATTATTTTTAATAACCATTACGTGCGCCCGAAGGGCAGGAGCTTTCTTCGAGCTGCATCAAGACTTCTGAAGCGGAAGATTTTCGGCAAAACTGCAATAGATGGCAGCGCCAAACATTCCTATCTGCTCCGACAGGATTTTCATAATCCCTTTATTAACGAGACACTACATACATTCGGGACGTATTTGGCGGTGGCAAGTTTCGAACCCGGGACCTTTTAGTCTGGAGTCCGTTACTATAACCACTATGCTATCAAGGCCACACCAACTGCGTTTTAGTAAGAGCTATTAAAAATATAAAACTATTAACCCTATTCGTTGCTAACTTTTTTCTAGTAATTGTTACAGATTTTTTAGTAACCGACTAAGATTACTAAAAATTTTTTAGTAATTACAAGGATCACTAAAGTTTTTTTAGTAGATCGACCCTTTTTTTTTTACAGTGTGTAACTGATCTATCCATCCGTTTTCATAAAATTTGAAATGACTCGACAAAATTATGCAATAATTATGTATTTTAAATTTCAAACTATTCGGTTTGGTAGTTTTGCGTTGTTATATGCGGACAGACAGACGGACGGACAGATAAACAGACGCACAAATGGACGGACTGAGCGACAACTATAGGTGCTACGTATTTACATATTTACGAACGCACCTAAAAAAAAGTAACTCTTTCAAGATCGTGTCGATGGGCACGCCAAACTAACATGTTATAACGGAAATAAATTGGAAAAATCATGAAATGTTGCAAACATGGAATTTCTAAATAAACGCGAAATACTTAAAACAGAGTTTATTTTATTATTTTTACTTTTACATTTACCCGAGAAAAAAAATCTGTAATAAACAAATTCTGTGCATATGATTTTAATAAAATCAATAGTGCGTATTCGATTTTATAAACATAGACCATATTCGAATAAATTATACTGAGAAATATTACACATCAAAGCTGAAATGAATATTGAGTAAATATAATTGATAACACACTGAAGTATACTTATTAAAGATAAGGTTTTAGAAAGTATATAAGATATCCGGTATTTGATATTTAGAATAGGATTTCCTCGGCAAGTTCTAATTTAAATATTCCTTTGATGTTAGATTGGATTACTAGAGAAAGTTTATGAGGATAGGAATATATAGATTAGCAATGGCATTTTAAAAGTTAGAAATGTATTTTTAACGCATCAATCAAAAATATTTATAAATATAAAAATATATTAAAATATTTTAAGTTCATTATATCAGCAATGTCTTTTTAACGGGATCGTATGATTTTTGATCGACAAAGAAAATTTCGATAAACACATACCCCCAAAAAATTGAAAAAAATAACAGGATATTCTTGTTATAATTTTATATATGCTTATAAAAAAATTCCTGCGGAACTTCAATGTATGGACATGATGCACATGTGTATACACATAAATATAAAAAATGTAGAGCCAAATTTAAATTGATTGAGAAATTTTCAAAATCAAAATTAATGTTCTACAATAAACACGGCCAATTCGACTTCGATATAGTTAGTATCGGAAACAACAGGAAAAAAAAGTATTGTTGTTATGGAAACAATGACTTATTCATTATTGAAATTTATCATGAAAATGTTGGTAATCATTTATTTTATTTTAAAATAGATTAATTTTAATTCAATTAATGTATTTTCGTATGCAGCGATTTTCTGCAGTTCCATATAATGACCTTCGATTTATTCTGTTGAGCTGATCCAGAGTATCAGACCAGATCAAGTGATCGTTGAGGTTAATTGGGTGAAATAGTCCTCCGGCGTTCGTTCCGGGATGGCTCAGTTGGAAGAGCATTGGCGGCTTCAGCCAAATACATCCCTAGTTCGAATCCTGGTACGGACCTTTTTTCACCCAAAATGGAAAAATTTACATCTGTTATAATTGATTTATCGATTGAATAATCGTGCTTAAAATTAATCTAGAGTAACATGAACAAGTTTAATAAAATCCATAGTGCGCATTCGCCTGTATAAACAAGAGAGTGCACTCAAATAAATTATACAGGAAAATATTGCGCATCTAGCTTGAAATGAATACCTCGTAAGTGTAATTGATAACACTCTGAATACTTATTAACGGTAAAGTTTTCAGAAAATTTATAAGATACCTGCCCCAGTAGCCAAACAATATTGGACTAATATTGACTATATCTTGGAGCAATATTGGCACAATATTGGCATGAAATATTGCTCCATTATTGGGATGTTTACATTTTGCCCTTATTTAGCCAATATTATGCCAATATTGGGGTTGCAGTGGAAATATTGCCAATAAAACGCCAATATTGGTTAAATATTGGATTTTTATTGGAAATATTTCCAATAAAACGCCAACATTTGTACAATATTGGAATATATTTTTAATGAAATCCAAATATTGGCATAATGTTGGCTGCAAATACTGGCTAAATATGAGCAAAATGTAAACATCCCAATATTGGAGCAATATTGAAGTTTTATTGGCAATATTTCTAATAGATAAAATATTGGCACAACGTTGGACCAGTATTGGTTTGCTACTAGGGTGGTGTTTGATAAGCATTTAGAATAGAATTTCCTCTTCAAATTCAAATCTAAACTTCTCTTTTGAAATTCGATTGTATTAATAAGGGAAATATATGGACGATCAATACATAGAATAGAAATGACATTATAAAAGCATAAAATTAAGTAGCATATTAAATATTTTATTTTTACTTTGAAAAATATTATTTGAAAACTTTTAAAAATATATATTGATTTTTTTTATCAGACTTAAAATAATCCATTTAATTAATTATGAATTACCAAAAAATGTCACCTTCCAAAGCATTTTACCTGAATTTTCAAAGTTACTGAAAGAAACTGATCTGAGCGATCATCAAATACCGGTATATAAAGTATACCGGTAAAATTGACGGAATGTTCATTTGCGTTTCACTTCTTTTATAAGACTTCATACAAATACAAAGCCCGTACTCTAATAGATAAATATAGACCGCTTGCCGTTAAATTGATATATGTTATTTAATATTCACTATGACATGTCCAGTATTGTAAATGAATCATGTAGCAGTCACAGTTCCTTTACAGGGATATTTAAAAAAATTCCTTTACAACAGGGCTGTCCAACGCGGCGCCCGCGGGCGCTATTGCGCCCTTTGAAGATTTTCTTCGCGCCCTTTTGAAGATTTGGTATTAAATCTTTTATAAGTAAAATTTCATCATAAAGAATGATTCCTTTAAAATCATTACTATTTATAACAGAGATATTTTCAAAATTTCTGAATATGTTATAACGATCTCGATCAGTATAAAGCGAGTTACTACCTGCGAGTAACTGGCTTGGCCTTTTGCTCAACGGTTAACGCGCTTCCTGATCACGTGGTCCTCAGACCAAAACCAATCGGCGCCAATCACCTTCATTGGTGACCCGGACGTGATGAACACGCAACCTTCTGATATCGTCCGGGTCACCAATGAGGGAGATTTGGCACCGGTTGGTGCCTCGTGATCAGGAAGCGAGTGCGTTAACCGTTGAGCAAAAGGCCAAGCCAGTTACTCGCAGGTAGTAACTCGCTTTATATTGATAGAGATAGTTACACTGTATTTAAAAACCATAAACATATTTTGAAAACTTTAGAAAGCATACTTTCAAAAACATACTTTGAAAACCGTAAAAGTATGCATCATTATGCATACTTTTACGATTTACTTTTTATTGCTTATAAGCTGTAAATATGATGTTTAAATATGGTAATAATTAGAAATAGATCTTTTTAATACTTAAGACTTAGCATAAAAATAAGCGTTTTTCAAGTTCTCCTCTCTTTCTTGCCTTATTAAAGAGATATTTATGTGCATGAAATTTAAGTTTTTTCTTTTTTCTATTGACACAGTAGTCCACTGAGTTTTTTTCACGAAGGATAGAGGGGTTAAATTTCTCCTACTTGGCATTTGAATTTTTTTTTCAATTTGCTTAGTAAAATCAATAAAATACAACAGAATGATTTCCAGCTATGAAAGCAAGTCCAGACTACCTCTCTGGAATCACCCACATGGATTGGTCATTATCATGCATGTCTTTATTTTTGTAATATTTTTTTATAAAATTATGTTTAGGTCTTTCAAATATGTCAAAAATATTTTCTCATCCTAAAAAAAGTCTAGAAATATCTCTGATTTTTTTTTTTTTTGTTATTGTTTTTACTATAGGTGTGATTACAGTTTCAGGCATCTTACCTACAACGATTTTTGTAGATCTCTCATTAAAAAGTTATAATTTTAAATTTAATACATACAACTCCCGAACTGTAGGGACCATTTGTCTACGACTATAAGATTTATTTGCATTATGTTAAGATGTGCATTCATAATAATGTAGTGCGATAATAGTACCGCATGTTGTCAGTCATGAGAAGAATGGCACCCTTCATTGAGTGCCAAGATCTGAGATGCGCCCCAGCTTACTGAAAAGTTGGATAGGCCTGCTTTACAATATGGGATATGGAGAAAAATTATTTGCGGTGGATTTTATTAATTTTTGTTTTACAACTACAAGGCCATTGAAATGCTTACTTGTAATACTTGGCACCAAGTGTAACCCCGTTGCAGCTATAAACCTGATGTTTGTCGCCTCAAACATCATCCTATCTGAAATGTCTACTTCTCATTTTTGTACTTTGTTAAGCCGTTTACTTAATGTTTACATACTCTTGTTTGACACCTGCACATTACTACTCAAATTGTTCTCGTAATTTATAAACTTGATCACGTGACAATACCTTCACCTGACAAGGCACCTCCAGCGGTATAATACATAGTTAAAATGGGGGACTTTGCACTCACAACAGATTTTACATGCACTAGGCGCCATTTTATAATGTACTTCAAAACAATATTTGAATTGAAAATAATTTTTATTTTTATATGAGTTGAAATAGAAGGTTTTATAATGTAATAAGTCGAAAATAACCAGTGAAGAAAAAATAGATTAACAATAAATTAAACATCAAAATCTCGATTCTAACATATTAATTCAACTACAAAAAACAGGATAAATTTTACTAAATTAAGATTTTAAATACAATAAAAAAGTTAGTTTTGTAAAAAATATAAAGCAAAGAAAAATCACGATGCCAATTAAAAAAATTTAATCATGTTTATCCGTGTGTTTAACATTATATATATATATATATATATATATATGTGGGATCCATTCACAAGGCCCTTAGTAACAGCTGCGGCAATGAACTTTCTATTGCTGAGTAAGCATCTAGAGGCTCGTGATGAGAACCCTATCATCGCGACTAACGGTAAATTTTGATGGTGTAAGCAGTTTTTTTTAGAGAAGAGGACAGATGCTCGCGGAATTCAGCGGAGAACAGACG
This sequence comes from Maratus speculifer, assembly GCA_964019185.1. Classification (NCBI taxonomy): domain Eukaryota; kingdom Metazoa; phylum Arthropoda; class Arachnida; order Araneae; family Salticidae; genus Maratus; species Maratus speculifer. The sequence continues at coordinate 419,474,674 of OZ025292.1, forward strand.
GTTCTGTAGCTGTCCGCATATTTTGGAGTGAAACCCAGGTCAGATGGGCCTGTGGGAAATGGAATAACGGCAAGCTTGGATAGGCAGACGGCCTGTTCCAGTTCGTTTTCTTATTTTTGCAAATCCATAAAAATGTACATAATTGTGTTCCAGTCTATATATGTGTATTTACATAACCCAGAACATTAAACTAAGTTTTTCACCAAAAAAACGCCTGGGCCATCTTTTTACCCTAGACACCACTTCAAAGCAATTCAAACTTTTACTACAACGTGGGGGCTCGGCCGGGATCAGTTTCTGGAAACAGAAATTTGAGGGAAGGATTAGATGAGAGAATCCCCCCCCCTCTCGTAAGGCGGTCATCGTCGTCAACCAGCTTCAACGGAGTGAAACTTGTGGAAACTTGTGGCCCCCTCCCTTCCGTAGACAGTCAGCGCAGATGTTGGGTCAATCTTCAGAATCTTTCAGCAAGGAGCGCCTTATGAATCTTCGGAAAGAGAGAAAAAAAAAAGAAAAACCTGTGTTTTCCCCCTGCAACTACAAAACAGTTTTCTCGTAAGTGAAAAAAAGAATCAAGAAGCCGCTGTTTTGTTTTGTTTTTTCATCTAGTGGCAATTTTTTTTAAAAAAGTCTGCTGTGCTTTTTTTTTCGCAGACTGTTGATATCTATGAAAATTTTTTTAATAGTCTGCTGTGTTTTTTTTTTTCGCAGACTATATTTTTTTTTTCTCTTTTTCAAAGTGAAGTTGACCATTACGAAATCGTACGTAGTGAAAAAGCCTGCTGTGTTTTTTTTTTTTTTTTTTTGCAGGCTATTTATTTATATATTTTTTTTAAAAACATGCCAGCCGTCGTACTTGCATAAATTTTTTTTAGATTAAAACGAAAAAAAAAATATTCTCTGGTAAAGTAAGTGCTATGTGAAGTAAGTGCTATGTTTATAGATATATATATGTGTGTGTGTAAACAATTATTGAAATATATATATAAAAGGGTATAAAATATATTGAGATATAGATATTTTTTTTATTATATGTGCATTGATATTATTTGTTTTTATGTGTTTAAAAAATAGTTATGAATCACTTAATTCGATCGAAAAAAATAGATCTGATTACTTTGGTGATCGAATTGGGCCTGAACCCGCCCGAGAATGCAACTAAAAGTGTATTGGCTGATATGGTGGTTAAATCAGATGGGTATGATGAAGACTTTGTTAAAAATTTTCTTAGTGGGATAGTTAGCGAACGCGAAGAGGAGGAGAAGAATTTAAAAGCTAAAGAAACGGAAGATCGCGAATATCAATTAAAGATATTAGAATTAGAGAATAATAAAGCTCAAGTAATAAATTCAGCGGCAATAGGGAAAGGTCCCGATGTTTTAAAACTGTTAAAAAGATACGATAATGAGGAGGAAATTAGTGTTTATTTAACCTTATTCGAACGGCAGGCAAAACGGTTAGAAATTCCTAAGGAAGAATGGGTAACATATATTTTGGCATTACTACCGCTCGACATAGTGAGTTTAATAAATCGTGAAAGTGAGGAAAAATCGAACGAATATGATCACGTAAAGAAAATACTATTAAGACGTTTTAAACTTACGCCCGAACAGTTTCGACAAAAATTTTTCTTACATAAGAAGGAAAATTTAGCATCGTGGAAAGATTTCTCGTTTGAACTTTCAAATTTTTTGAATGAATGGTTAGAGGGATTACAAATATCAACGTTTGAGGAATTAAAAAATATTCTAATTATTGAACAAATTAGGAGAAAGTTGTCATTTGAAATGAAACAACATTTTTGCGATGAATTACCCAAAATTACAAATTTAGAGGAATTGACAGGTAAGTTGGATGATTTTGAAACTGCCCGAATTAATTTGCGGAAAGATGAAACCAAACATCCAAAGATGGAATTTAAGAAACGCCTAAATCAGGGTATTGAAAATAATAGAGTGTTTCACCGAAATGATACGAGTCGTGTATCATATGAAAAAAATTTCACGGGTGCGCAGAAAAATTCAAATGAAAAAATTCGCTGTTTCAATTGTAATGAATTGTCCCATATATCGAAACACTGTCCCCGAAAAAAAGAAGGCCCGATTTGCTGGAGGTGCAAAACACCTGGTCACAGATCTGACCAATGTACATATAATTCCGCAAAAAATGCGAATGCAGCCGTAAGCAATACCTCGAATTCGTTAGATAAAATAATGAAAAATGTGAGAATTCTAGATAAAAATATAGAAAGTCTTGTTGACACAGGCTCCGATGTGAACATGTGTAGTAACGAAATTTATAAAACTTTGGGATGCCCTAAATTACACGACAACGATTTAGTGTTATCAGGAATTGGAGGTAACCAAATTACTCCCCTAGGATTCATAACAGTAAATATTGAAATAGATGGCTATTCAGTAAATGCAGATTTATACATCGTAAAAAATTTGAATCACTCCATAATTTTGGGGAATAATTTTCTAAAACAGTTAACTTTCGATATTACAGAAAAGGGATTGCAAATTACGGGGAAACGGAAATTAAGGGAAGTGAGAGTAAATTACGTCACTGCGTTTCCACGAGAACAAGTCGTGACAAAAATCAAGCGCGTCAGCTATATTACACCCAGATTTCTTACGATGTTGCGGTCAGAAAAGCAAAACAGTCCCATGGTAGAAAAGATTGCTTCGACAGCTGAATGTGTGGGAAAAGAACAAATTAAACAGAATGAGACAGCTTTAGACTGCAGTGAAAGCGTAAACATGCAAACAAGCATTCATGAAAATAAATTATTGGAAATTGAACCGTGTTTAGACTTAACAAAAAATACAGAAATTTATTTAGCTGAAACAGCCGATTCGATTAATTTTCAGGAAATTGAAGTAAATCACATTTCAAACAAAACCATCAAAAAAGAGCTAACAGAATTGATCTCTAATTATAAACCAAGTAAAATTAAGGATACGGAGTTGAAAGTAAACATAATATTAACAGATGATATTCCGATAGCACAACGACCGCGTAGGTTAGCATTTCCAGAACAGGAATTTGTCAACAAACAGATAAACGAATGGCTGAAAATGGGAATCATAAAGGAAAGTAACTCCAATTATGCATCTCCTATCGTATTAGCGCGAAAGAAAGACGATTCTTGGAGACTTTGCGTTGATTATAGACTCTTAAATAAAAAAATAATTAAAGATAATTTTCCCTTACCGAGGATTGAGGACGTGTTAGATAGCATTGAGAGCGTGAAGGTTTTTACTACTTTGGATTTAAAAAATGGTTTTTTCCACATAGACGTAGCGGAAGACAGCAGAAAATACACAGCATTTGTCACACATAACTCTCAGTACGAGTACCTAAAACTCCCGTTCGGACTTTCACTTGGCCCTCAACAGTTTCAAAGATACATACAAGCTGTTTTTAAACAATTAATTAAAGAAAAAATAATGTTAGTTTACCTAGACGATGTCATAGTACTCGCGGAGACTGAGGAAGAGGCTCTATTGAAACTGAAACGTGTATTAGAAGTTGCATCGGATTACGGACTAGAATTTAAATTTGCAAAATGTCAATTCCTTAAACGGAAAATTGAGTTTTTAGGTTATATTGTCGAGAACGGAACTACTAGACCTTCGGAAGCCAAAACTTTGGCAGTAAAGAAATTCCCTGAACCCCGCACCCTTAAACAATTACACAGTTTTCTAGGTCTAACTTCTTATTTCAGAAAATACATCCCCCATTATGCAACTATAGCGAGACCTTTAAGTGATTTATTAAGGGCAGGAAATACATTTAAATTTGGAATTATTGAAAAACAAGCTTTTGAGACGCTTAAAGAAAAACTAGTGAACCCCCCAGTATTGCATACATTCCGACGAGGTGCTAGGCTAGAATTGCATACCGATGCTAGCGCCATAGGTTTTGGCAGTGTCCTACTACAAGAAGATGAGAACAAAAGTTTACATCCTATTTATTACATGAGCCGTAAAACTACCCCTACTCAAGCGAAATATTCAAGTTACGAATTAGAGACTCTCGCGGTAATAGAATCAGTTAAGAAATTCCGAAACTACTTATTAGGCACTAAATTTAAAATTGTGACAGATTGTTCCGCATTCCAAAAAACCATGGACAAAAAAGACATTACGCCAAAAATAGCCAGATGGGCTCTGTTTTTACAAGAGTTTGATTATGAAATTGTTCACCGATCAGGATCCCAAATGAAACATGTAGACGCATTAAGTAGAAATACAGTGCTAATAGTCACCCTATCGCATGATGAATTAACATTAAAAATAAAGAATGCTCAACAAGAAGACGAACACATACAAGCAATAAAAAAATTGATTGAAAAAAATGAAAGTTCAGAATATGTTATAGGAAACGATATCGTATACAAATATGAAAATGACCGAGAACTTCTAATGATCCCTACCGACATGCAAAAGGAAATAATACGCAATATTCATAGCAGAGGTCATTATGCAGTAGTTAAAACCGAAACGCTTCTGAAAGAAAATTATTATATACCCCAATTAAGAAAACAAATTGAGAGCGTCATAGCCAACTGCGTAGAGTGTATACTTTGCAATAAAAAGCAGGGAAAAGGAGAAGGCCTACTAAACCCGATTCCCAAACAAAATATACCCCTCGAGACTTATCACATAGATCACATTGGTCCCATGCCATCTACAAATAAAAATTATAATCATATTTTTACCGTTGTGGATGCATTCACTAAATTTGTTTGGCTGTACCCGGTTAAAACGACAGCCGCTAAAGAAGTCATTGATAGGTTAACCCGACAACATGATATTTTCGGAAATCCGTCGCGGATAGTCACCGACAAAGGTCCGGCTTTCACTTCTGCCGATTTTGAAGAATACTGCAAGGAAGAGAATATAGAACATATTCCAATAACAACAGGGATTCCGAGAGGGAATGGACAAATAGAGCGCATGCACAGAATTCTTATACCAATTTTAGCAAAACTTAGCATAGAAGATCCCACCAAATGGTACAAATTTGTCGCGCCCGTACAACGCATCATAAATAGCACCATATCGAGAAGTACCAAATTCCCACCTTTCAAACTATTGACAGGAGTAAAAATGCGGCAAAAAACCGACATGCGAATTAAAGAGTTGTTAGATGATGAGGAATTAAATTCATTCGTATCGGAAAGGAATTCTAATAGAGAAATAGCGAAGCAAAACATATTAAAAATACAGCAGGAAAATGTGAAAACGTACAACAGAAAGCGAAAAAAGGCCAACACATATAAGCTCGGTGATTTGGTGGCCATTCAAAAAACGCAGTTTGGGACAGGCACCAAACTAAAGCCTAAGTTTCTTGGCCCTTATGAGATCACCACAGTAAAAAGAAACGATCGTTACAATGTGAGAAAAATTGGAGACCATGAAGGTCCACAGATGACCTCTAGTGCTGCAGATCATATGAAACCGTGGACTACTACTAACTAAAGCAAAGCAACTGTGCTTTGACATAAAATGTGTGTGATTATTATTATTGTTTTTATTAGCATTTAGTATTAATTTTTGTTATTGTTATTATATGTTGTGATGAACGATAGACGAAATTTGTTTTGGACTAATATAAGTAAATCAAGGACAGAACTGTATCCAAGAGACAATCAAGAAAAAAAAATTTGACTTTAATATTATCTTGTGCGTTTTATTTATTTTATTTTATTTAGTTTGTTGTGAATATTAGACGCCTGTAAAAAGTCATCCGGTACCAGTCTGTTTTAAGAGCAGATGATGACTGGGAGGACCCAGCACGGTCAGGTAGGCCGAGTTGTGGGATCCATTCACAAGGCCCTTAGTAACAGCTGCGGCAATGAACTTTCTATTGCTGAGTAAGCATCTAGAGGCTCGTGATGAGAACCCTATCATCGCGACTAACGGTAAATTTTGATGGTGTAAGCAGTTTTTTTTTAGAGAAGAGGACCGATGCTCGCGGAATTCAGCGGAGAACATATATATATATATATATATATATATATATATATATATACCGGGTGATCCAAAAGTTTCGGGAGTTTTGAAATGTTAATAATTTGGAAACTATGTACAATACAAAGGTTCGGTTTTTAGATATATGCTCAGAAACACGTGGGATTTTGTTTAGCATGATTTTTTTTACATGTATATAGTTACAATTTTTAGCAACAGGGGACGCTGCTGTACAACACTGGATGTAACTATAAAATATGCTTTATAGACACATGAGTATGAGTTCATTGCGAAACATCTTTTGTAGGCTATTAATGAAATTTCGTTTTAAGGGTGGTTTATGTTCAATCACTTTTTTTAAAGTGGTTGAAATTTCATTGAAAGGGAATTTTGATACAAAATTTGATAAGTAACTGCCATGTTTAGACATGCTTTCTTTGCATGTCGAGCTGTGTTCTTCTCGTACAATACGGAAGTAAAAATAGAAAAAGATTCGATGGCCATTAGAAATGTGAAATGCCATGGTAAGAAAGGTTTGAGAAAAAGGCTAATTGAAAGATCGTAATAGAAGCAGGAGATCCGAAATGTCTGTTGCAATCGCAAATGAGGTAGAATTCGATGCCAATACTCGGTGGAAATCACCAGCTCATAATGAATCAGTACACTTGTAATATCACGATAAATTTGAAATTTCATCTGGAATTTCTTTCTCCTTTGAGGATACTGTGCACGTTGTTTTGCATCGGCTCACAGCGGTACTTATAAACTATGGGCGTCATAATGAAAATTTGTAACTCTTGGACACTAATTCTTTCTTTTTAGCGAGCTATATCATACCATAAAAATATTACTGTCAATTTTAGCGCCACCTGTTGGCAAAACGTGTAACTAACATAATTACATAATTTGTTTGTTTCATCAAAAATACAAATCCCATAAGTTTCTAAGCATTTCTGTGAGAACCGCATACTTCTATTGTTTATAGTTTGTTAATTATTAGCATTTGAAAACTCCCGGAACTTCTGGATCACCCGGTATATATATATATTTAATGAGCAGAGTGTTCTATTCAAGCACATTTAGTTTTGCTAAAATAATTGCCTGAAAAAAATCTAAATACTTTTCTTCGCTGTTTAAAATAAAAATATACTTTTTAAAAAGTTAATATCTGTTCTTTATTCTTTTTTCAATGCGTAGTTCAGATGCATAAAAAAAATTAATGGTTCCGTGGTTTCTTTCGTACAATTACAAAACAAAAGAAGCTTCATGCAAGAGTAAAATTATTTTTTAATATTTATATGTATTTTTTTTCCAAGTTTTTCCTATTAATTTGTTTATTAAATATATGTCTGTTAATTTTCAAGCAGAATACAAGCTCTATTACGAAGAAAAACTTTAACAAAACAAGGCAGAAAGTTAAAAAAGAAAATTCATATTTTGATTTTAAATTATTGCATTTTTATATTATTCTCTTTTTAATTGTAGTTGCACTCATGGAAAAATTAATAATGTTTTTTTCCCCCCTCATCAATCAGAATATTATTAAAAACGTTTTATTCCATTCAAACTTTAATAAAAATAGAATTTTGCTCGTTTTCGATATTTATTCGATAGTTTTTAATTCAATTACTGGTTATACATTATACATTTATATTTATACACATTCAAATATCCAAAGATGTGGGCCGCGGCCTACATTTGGTCCACTACCGACTTCACTGTGGCATATGAAGCTTTTGACATTTCTTCATACATTTGATTCAGTTCTTGTTTCATACATAAAATATACTCCCCATTAACATATTCGCACTACCGGTCACTGCAGTCTTGCCCATTTTCGATATGTTTTTGTTTAAAATATCTGCCACTATTTCAGAATAGTAATCTCCGCATTATTTAATAACAAACATTCCGAGATTAAATGAAGCGAAACCGAAGATTACTAAAACGGAAATTCGTAGCTATTTTTTATTTTAAAAATTACACAATGTGGCAACATTGCCATGGCCTTAGCTCTAATGTTACAATTTGTTGCAACGAACTCCGTAGCGCCGAATTGGGTGAGGTGCCCTCCGTGGGGAATCTTTCTAGGGGAGCCTAACCCGTATTTACTCAAGGAAATCGAAGGTTTGAAGAAAACCACGGAACCGAACGATTAGGCTGACAGCTGTGATTGGATTCAAACCCAGTACGTGCGGTATACCTGTTGAGAGGTTAGAACCTCTCAACTCCTGCCGGGACAACAATGACAACAAACATAACAGATGGCAAATGTCATTTTAAAAGATATATCGGGATGTGTAGACATAAAACTGAAATATTTTCTTAACTGAATGAAATTCGCATAATTAGAAAATCTCGCCTTGTCGTCAATGACTAATTATATTTTATTTTATATGAAAAAAAAAAGTTTTGGGTTGAAAGCACAGAGAGCCAACTTGTGCCACACATATAAATAATTAATAATTATGAACATTTAATAAATATGCATATTTAATTGATACGTATCATAAATTATTAATTATGTATATTTTTGTATGTATTAATTATTTTAATACATTCAATTTACATTAATACAGTCCAAAAAAATTTGGACATTTTCATTTTATTTTCGGTCGAAAAAAAGGAGATCACCGAAATTCGTTCTTTATTTCAATTTCAGTATTAAAAATCTGTTCCGATTGGTCCTTACTCGTCATACATCCCAACAGTTATCCATTTCCGTCTATACATTCAATAGCATATTCGATGTCTGTCACAGCAGCAGTGTTGCATTCTGCACACGAGTCACAAGGCGGACTTTTAAACTTGGTGAGTGTATGTATAAAACCACGTATCAGCCGTCTTGTAGGTGGTATGTACGGTATGTACTCAATGTACGGTGTTTTGAAACCAGATTTATCATTTAATCTAGCCCTGTATATTGAGTTTAAAATGACCTTGTACTTATTAAATGTTCTCGAGATTCAGAAAAATAATTTTATACAGAAATGAGAAGGAAAATAAAAGGTTATAACCCTGTTTCATATATACAGTCTTTCAAATATCAACGTTAAATTAAGCATCTAGGCACTATTCTAAATTGATACGATTAAAACATTATACACTGTAAAAAAAAATTCAAGAGGTTACTAAAAATTTCTTTTCATAAATTTGTATTCCACAGAATTTTTAAGTAACCATTACAAAGTTTTATTTTGCAAGTGAAACAAGCATTTCTTTTGTAAACTCAACAAAAAAATTTTTTGTATAACTAACTTAAAAATTTTTAGTATGAGCCACCAAAGCAAATTTTAGTAATAGCTCTAAAATTATTTTTAATAACCATTACGTGCGCCCGAAGGGCAGGAGCTTTCTTCGAGCTGCATCAAGACTTCTGAAGCGGAAGATTTTCGGCAAAACTGCAATAGATGGCAGCGCCAAACATTCCTATCTGCTCCGACAGGATTTTCATAATCCCTTTATTAACGAGACACTACATACATTCGGGACGTATTTGGCGGTGGCAAGTTTCGAACCCGGTACCTTTTAGCCTGGAGTCCGTTACTATAACCACTATGCTATCAAGGCCACACCAATTGCGTTTTAGTAAGAGCTATTAAAAATATAAAACTATTAACTCTATTCGTTGCTAACTTTTTTCTAGTAATTGTTACAGATTTTCTAGTAACCGACTAAGATTACTAAAAATTTTTTAGTAATTACAAGGATCACTAAAGTTTTTTTTAGTAGATGACCCTTTTTTTTTTACAGTGTAATGTACCCCCTAAATTATTTTTCTACATACAATAAATGTCAATAAATTAAAAAAAAAAAAAAAGTCTAATGGGAAAAGGAAGAATGGAAATAATAAAAATTATTTAAATTTCTTGATGTGTGTGCTTATTATTTTATAAATGCTTAAATTTAATGATGTGCATGTTTAATACAAAAACATTTAATTTCATTAGAATGTTTGGAAAAAAAGCCAAACTAATAGTCTTAACTAATTGAAATAAAAAATATTTTTAAAGAAATGTCATTTACTTGTTTATTATTACTTTTCTAAGCATGGAAAAAAAATGCTCATGTTGTATAAAAAACTAACTTGTTAGATTATTCTTTTGTACAACAGAAAAATAAAAGGTCTTTACGCGGCGTAGTTTAGCTGCGTTTTATTATTTAAAGGCACCCTTTTATTTCAAAAAGATTCTTTCACTGCTTCTTATACTTTTTCTATTAATATTTCACGTTTTCTATATTTATTTGTGTTTTTTGAACACTGAATAGAAATGCTGTTTTAATCAAAAAAGGCACAGGGTAAAGCAGATGCAAGGAAAAAGTTCATATTTTGATTTTGATTTTATTACAGTTTTGTGCGATTTTTATTTATATTTTTTACGTATGATGTTACACAATTTTCATATTTTAATTTTATTTGTTTTTGTATTTTTATAAAAAACATTTTATCTTTAATTTTATCCATATTAAAATTAATTTTATACTTTTCTTTTCAATTAATAGAGTATTTTTTAAATTGCTTTCTATGTTTAACAAAATTGAAATGTTCTTATTTTTAATTTTTACATACCCATCATACGTAGTTTAGGGTAAATTTTGTAATTGTATAAAAATTCGAAAAAAAAATTTCTTTTGATGAATTTGCGCATTTTAGACACTAAAAATTCTGAAAAACATATTTTTAGAAAAAAAAATGCTGTCCGTCAGTATGTTTATGTATGCGTTTGTAAACGCTCTATCTCCCGAACAAATTGAGATAGAGACTTTAAATTTGGTATGTACTTAGTATGTAATAATGAGAAGAATCCTATTGAATTTTACTCCCGCAATTATCAGGAACTATTTCTTTCGGGCTCTCAAAATATTCGTTCTTATAAAAGGTATTTTTAAAAAATCGAAATTGTTTATTTTAAGAAGCAAATATAAGAGAAAAATAAAGTACTTAAATTTTGCATAAAGAATGAAGTCGATTTGATATATAGTTGCCGAGAAATTTGTAATCATATTTTCTACAATCTTTGACTTTTTCATGACAGTATATTTCATTCAAATTTCAGTTCAAAGATATATTCTAATTGAAAATTAGACACTTAATCCGAAGCAGGAAACTATTACTTAATATGATTATCATTTTTGGAGTTATAAGGATATTCGTTTGTGCAATTCAGTAATGGAACCTTTAAAGTTTACGATGCCATCAAGTCACGATTTTAAACATTCTATCGACCGAACAAATTTGCGATAGATGCTTGAAATTTGGTATTTACGTAGAATGTAATAGTGAAACAAAACCTATTTAATTTCAGTAACCGCATTTATCCGGTTTGAAGCTTGATAGAACATGGGTTCGCTACACCGATGTCCCGGGTTCGATCTCTTGGTTAGACGCTCTTTCATTCTGTTGTCAATGCGCCCTTTTAAACAATTAAAATTTGAAATAATGCTGTTTGCAAGGCGCGCGAAATTTTCTACAGAAAAATTTCCTTGAATTGAGTAAAATTCCGTTTGCGGTATATTTTATCTTCTTCAGTCTCGAGGTATCATAGGGTGTGTGTGTGTGTATGTGTATTTTGTGACGGCCGATTATCTACGCTAGGGATATGGGCCCAGGGGGAGGGATGCCCTTCGTGGGGGTCTTTCTAAGGGAACCTAACCCGTATTTACGCAAGGTTCGAAGAAAACCACGAAAACTCCGAACGGTTAGGCCGACAGCCGCGATTGGGTTCGAACCCAGCACCTGCCGTCTACCAGTTGAAGGGTCACACCCTCTCGGCCACTGGTGGGGCAGGTAACATAGGGTTTTGATGTATCATATCAAAAGTCTTGCAATCATTTTGAAAATCGATTTTTTTTACGGATTTACACGTTTTAGACTGGAGATTCCGTAAACCATATTTTTAGCAAAAAAATTGCCGTCCTTCCTTATGTCTGTCTGTCTATCTTTAAACTCTGTATCTCTTGAACAAATTGAGATAGACACTTGACATTTTGTATGTACTTAGTGTGTAAGAATGGAACGAAGCCTATTTATTATCGGTAACCTCGATTATCTGGAACTATTTTTTTCGGACTCTCGAAAAATTCGTTCTGATGAAATGTAGTGTAAAAATTTTCGAATTTTTTTATTTTAAAGAGTGGACGTAAAAGGCAATAAAATGACACGAATTTTGCATAAAAAATGAAGTCAATCCAATTAAAACCCAAAAATCTTCAAATTTTCTTTAAAAATAAATAAAAAAATAAAAAAAATAGCTTTTAAACAATGGCTATAATAGAAGCGACTTCTTGTGAAAATGCGTTTTTCATCATTATTTGTTTTTTCACCATTTTATGCTTTAAAGTGTTATAAGTCAAGAACAGTAAAAGATAAATGATTGAAACTTGGAACATGACTTTTTTTTACTATTTTACTTTAATTTTGATTTAACAAATTTAAAAAAAATATATTTACTTTTGCAATTATGATTTTGTTATTATTATATCAATTTTTTTTTTAATTGACTGTAAATATTTTTGATTTTTTTTTAAATTAATATTTTTAACAATGCTGAATCAGTGTCGAAACTTTTATATTTATATTTATTTACATGAAAAAAATTGAAACTCTATAAATAACATTTCGAGTTATAAATTACATCACTTTTCTCCAATTTTTTTTAATTTTTAAATAATAATAATAATAAAAGATCTGGGGAGTTTTATCATGTGATTTTGTTCGTAAATCATAAAGTTAACCATAAAAAATTTCAGACTTTTATATCAATAAATAAAATTTATTTTTAAATTTGCCTTGTAGCCCCTTGCATTTCGTTTTTAATAAACATTTAATTGAAGCAATATTTGTTGAATTTGCAACACTTAATATTACCCCCACCCGTGGCTGAAAGGCTCTGCTCTCGTAGCTGGAAGACGCGAGGCGCTGAGTTCGAACCCAATCTCTCCCGTCGGCCTAACCGTTTGGAGTTTTCATGGTTTTCTTCAAACCTTGCTAAATACAGGTAATGTCTCCTTAGAAAGACCCCCACGGAGGGTCCTCCCTTAGAGCCTATATCTCTCGTGCAGATAACAGGCCTTCATAAATAACGATACTACTTGATTATCCCTTCGACGAATTTCGCCAAATCATTCAAATCGCCAACCTAATGGCCAAATTATACACAATGACAGAATTTTCATTTTAAATAACAAAGAAACAAATAATTATTAGAATATTAATAAAAAGACAAGTAAAAAGACTAAATAAAATTTACTTAACGACGTTTTGAACATATGTATCGCATTTAATGTCATTTTATGTGACACTCACGATCATCCATTATTGGCATTTAATCCTACAGTTTGGCGATTTTTTTTTTTGGTTGACGGGATTACCATGTAGTGCCTAAATAACCCCCACCTAACACAACATTTAATACTGTATTCTTTATCTTTCAGAAAGAAGCAAGAAAGATTGATTGGGATCCAGGCTCAGATTTTGCATACCCTGAGAATGAACCGTCAGCCAAATATCTCTGCTTCCGTGTTCTCCGAAGACGAGCAGAGGAAAATTGCTATGCTTTTCGAAAAGATGCATAATTCTAACAACGGAAACATGATCATGGACTCCCAAGGGTTAACTAATCCATTCCTTGCCAAACTACAAAGTTTTTATCCATCCTGTAAGTTATAGAAATTATGTTAATGCATTTTTTTTTTCATTTAATAAAGTTCATAATACTATAATAAATACTATAACATTATTTATCAAAATGCATTTTATGAATTATGCATCTCATAAGAAGAATGAAGGTAAATGAATAAATTACTTCGCTCTAAAAAAAAAAAAATAATAATAATAATAATAATAATTACACTATTTTTATGATGATCAAAACGTAGCTTACGTAATAACAGAGTCATAATAATATGCCTACACTTTTAGAGACACGTTAATATTCCTGGACCAGTCGTATACAAATATTACATGAAATTTCAGTTTAACAATTTTCGGTGCTGCAAATTTTAAAATTTCTAAACATTGCACATTTTTAATTTTTACATCGTTGTATAAAAAAGGGAAAAAATGAACGCGTAACAACGTACAACATGTTTGAAACCTGTATCTAAATTTGTTTTTGAATTATTAATTTTTTCTTGTAGTTTTTAATACTTTTTTTTTTTGTCATCGTGTAAACAGAAGTATTCCATTGTTGGACATTAAACTTGGACCAATCTGAAAACGAATAAAAAAAAAACCTGAAGTATTCCATTTTTGGACATTAAACTTGGACCAATCAGGAAACAAATAAAATAAAAAACAGAAGTATTCCTTTTTTGGACATTAAACTTGGACCAATCAGGAAACAAATAAAATAAAAAACAGAAGTATTACTTTTTTGGACATTAAACTTGGACCAATCTGAAAACGAATAAAATAAAAAACAGAAGTAATCCATTTTTGGACATTAAACTTGGACCAATCAGGAAACGAATAAAATTAAATAAGTTGCGGAATTCAAAATAAAAAAAGATTCAGACATACTTTAGATTTCTCAATTCTTTACTGAGGACAACAACTTTTTTTTTTTTTCAAATAGTAAAAAAGAAAAAAAAAGACGATTAGTTTACAATAGAAGTGATAGAGGAATGACACTCAGCCACATCGTACTGTGTTTCGCAGACGAAACGGGTATAATAATTGACATTACTGAGCTTCATATATGATACGGAGGGCCTACTCGCCGATCCAGTCAAACAACTTTCTGCCGAGACCGCATCACACTTTTCAATGCACGCAAGTAATGAGTCCTCTATTTTTCTTAATATTACAAGCATTTTTTGAAGTTTTTTTCCCAAACTTTTTAGCCTCCGATGCTATTTCTTTCAGACAAGCTAAAAAATGTCGTGTCATCAGCCCTGAATTTTCTACTCAACCGATTTTGATAATTATTTTTTTAAATGAAAGCTATTTATTTGTAGTAGTGCCCAGTTTAGCTATTTTTTTAATTTATTTCCATTTTTATATTTAATTTTTAATTTTATATGCTTTTTACGATATTTCTTCAAATGGTGGCAACTTAGTTTAGCTTTTCTCTCGATAATAAAAATTTATTTTCCAAAATGATTGCGTATAATTATGCACTAATTGCGGTAAAAAAAAAAAAAAAAAAAAAAATATATATATATATATATATATATATTTACTGAGAAATAATATTAATAATGTAAATAAAATAACAGAAAAAAAATTTATGAAAAAAATTAATGTCTGAAGCAAAATAAGAAAAATTTCAAATGAGGAAAATGATTTCATTCAGAAACCAGATAAATGGGAATTACAATATTATTACGGATGCCTTTTTCATATTACTAATAACATTAACTTTTAAAACTAGTCGTTGGGGGCCACCGTAATACTTACCCATCATGGATATGTATATGAAAATAAAACATGTGAAAACTATTTATACAATGCATTGCAATTCATAAGCAAAATTCAAATATTGTTAATATACATAGTAATGCTATATTAAAGAACTGCTGATGTACCAATTTCGACAAATTATATAAAACGCCAAACTACTCAAGTAGTATCGAACCTCGTAAAAGAAACATCCTTATAACTCCAAAAATAATAATTCTATTAACTAACAATAAACTGCGTCGGATTAAGCGTCTCATTTCCAATTAAAATATACTTCTGAATTGAAATTTGAATGAAATACAGGGTCATGAAAAATCGAAGAATGTGGAAAACAAGATTACAAATATCTCGGCAACTAATAATCCGATCGACTTCGTTCTATATGCAAAATGTGTGTTATTTTATTGCCTTTTACGTCCATTCATTAGAACAAAAAAATTCGAAAATTTTTATATACCCTTCATCAGAACGAATTTTTTGAGAGTCCGAAAAAAATAGTTCCGGATAATCGAGGTTGCTGATATTCAATAGGGTTCGTCCCATTCTTACATACTAACTACATACAAAATTTCAAGTTTCTATCTCAATTTGTTCGGGAGATAGAGCGTTTACAGACAGACAGACAGACAGACAGACAGACGGACGGACAGACAGACAGACAGACGGACGGTAATTTTTTTTTCTAAAAATATGTTTTTCGGAATCTCCACTATCTAAAACGTGTAAATCCGTCAAAAAATTTTTTTCGATTTTCAAAACGATTGCAAGACTTACCCTATACTACGTATGATGGGTAAGTAAAACATTTGAAGAGAAAATGACGTCACTATTTAAAACATCGCAGTTTTACTCATAACGATATTAGGTACTACTCTGTTATCCGGTCGACCAATTTCGCCAAATTATACATATTGACATAATTTTTATTATTATTATTTTTGTTTATTTCTATGTGTTTTTTGTATTTTTATGAGCAATATTTAACAAATGTTTTTTTATTTTTTGTTGAGTTTAACTAAAATTTCCTTTTTAACTAATATCAAATTGAAAATTTTCTATGAATTTAAGTAAAATCAATAGATTTTTAATAAAAGAATATATATCCGTAAAAAATTGTAGCAATTTAGTCTTAATTTTAAAAGAAAATTCAATTTGAAAATATCTACCCCATACTATCATATGGGAGGAAATATATGTTTTGCCAAAGATCTTCGTTGGAAAATCTTTGGCATTGTATTCATGGGTGGACCGCTGGATTCAATGTATCAGAATAGGGAGTTAGCTCCCCGTGTTTTTATTGAGCTCAGTGATTGACATAAAGAACGTAGAAAATTCCACGAACTCCACGAGACTAATGTATTGCAGTTAATGATATATTTTAAAGAGTGATTTTAATGTATTACATATATATATGTGACGATTTAAGGAGAACTCGAATTATTTCCACTGGTTAAAAAGAAACACACAGTCATGGCAAGCGAGGGAAAAAACAAAATAAATAAATAAATGTAGAAGATCCAATAATTAGTCATGGGCTGCTGTAAATTCATTTATTAAATTCGTAATAATGAGGAAGGAAAAGCTCCTTTTGCAGAAATTCCATCATTATTTCAGCGAGCTGTCCTCATCGAAGAAGCAAGCCAAGAAATCTTCTTTTTCATCTCGAGACTTCCACCTTTTTAAACTAAAAAGAAAGTTCTGGAACATTCTGTAACCTCAAACCATCATTCTTTTATGTAAACAGAATTCTTGTCCAGCTACGAGATTATTTTCCACAAACGATAAATTTATTTAAAAAAAAATATTATTTAACCAATTTATAATTGACTCAGAATTTTAAATATCTTAGGCAGACGATTTTTATAAATGATTAATTTTAAGAGAAAAAGAAAAGAAATGAATTTATTAATATGCACACATCAAAGGTTGACGTAGGAAAAATAAATAAATAGATAAAATAAAATAATGATATTTTTTGAAAGGTATGGTTTTGGAATAAATTTAATAAGACTTTCTTAAAAAGGGTTGATAAAAACATAGAATAAATCAGTTTTATTTGGAATATTAAGAAATAAAGTTTTAATTAAGAATATTTTTAATTTAGAGCCATCTTTTTAAATTTACGCATACTGGAATAATGTTTTTTAAGGCAAATTAAGAATTTATATCGTCTGCATAAGGATTAACAGATTAGATTTAGAAACAAGATTTTAATTTAATAATTTGAAGTAAGTACGGAATATTATTATAAGAAAATTAAGATAGTATAAAGGTTAGTTTTGGCGAAAAAATTTTAAATTTGTAATATATATATATATATATATATATGTGATAAAATAAAAAAAATTTCGCCATTTTGTTCTCTCTTAGCTTTAATTCTAAAATTGCGGAACATATTTCAATCTTAGTTTCGTAATGTATTAACTTTTAACAGCTAAAATTATTTTTCTTATTTTATTTATTAATAATCTATTGCTTGTTTCTTTAAAAAGGCAGGTAATTATTTCGTAATCTTTCCTTTTTAGAATATTCTAGAGATTTTAATTTTATTTTTTATTGATCTCGTGATCCGTGTTAATGCGCGAAGATGTTAAAAGGCTTGTCTCTTTGCGAGACGTGAAGTAATTCCTACCCGAGGTTCGCGCCTCCTAGGCCAATCAGAAGTGATCACTTTTATTACGTAGATTCAGATTAATCCTGGTTGGATTTTTAAAATGATTGACGCTGAGTAGGAGGGACTAGTTTGTCGTGAAAATGTGGATTTCTCATTTGGTTTTTAAGAGGGCAGAATGCGATTGACTTTTAAAATATTAGGATGCTGTTTCTTTTTTCCCGAAAAATTCTAATATCTTTGAATGCAGCTTAATCACGAAGTTTTGGAATATTTGATGACCAGGCCAAGGTGAATGTGGGGAAGAACTTACGTAGTTTATGAGTTAATAAATAAAGGAATTGAAAAACTCACGGATTTTGTTTTTATAATGGGGAAATACCCCAATGCAACTCTTCCACTGCTTGCCAACTGCCGGAGCAACTACTCTGCTCGTGCTGCTGCTGATTATTAGAAGTAACATTCTTAGGCGTTTACGGAACATAGCCTTCGTCGAATTATTATTACATATATATATATATATATATATATATATATAACTCAAAGAATAAATGAAACAAGTAAGAAAAATCATGCGTTAAGCATAGATTGTGAAGCACTTTCCAACACTTCATGAAATCTCTAACAAAATTTCGTTATTTAGGAAAATAAGGGTAAATAACCAAATATAGACAAATATGTATTCCAATACTTTTGAACAGCCCTGTATTTGATCTGCTTGTTGATATACATACTATATAATAGAAAAATTTAATTTAGCTAGAAAATGCCTCGTAGCTTGAAGTTTCTTTTTCAACAATTTATATTAATAGATGGAAACACTTGAATACTTTTGTTCAGCCCTATAGTTTACCTTGTACCTTTATTACGCGTCAATATTAAGCTAAAATTTATTTTAAACTAAAACACTCTTACAACAACTGAAATCACATTCTAATAAATTATCATTTATAGGCGTCCATATGTCCAATTTTTTGCGTGGCCCTGTATATCATTTTATCTATATTCTGCAAAAACTTTTTAGTGAAATGAATGCAGTTAAGCGTAAAATTGCATAACTTATTTAAGAAACTTATTTAATTAATTTGTGCTCATATTCGGTAACGTTGGAGTGCTCTTTTGAGTAGTCCTGTATATCAACTATAGTATTTAAGCAGAGTATATAATGTGCATAGATTTAGTGAAACTTAAATGCGCATGTCATAATTAAAATGCATTTCATCCATCCATAAGCCGTCATCGGATATATATAAAGTACTTCGGAAAGAAAATAATGCTTGAAATATTTTGTATGCCCCTGTAAATGCTATGTACTTCATATTATGCAAGACAATGTAGTATAATTTATATTAAACCTCTGTGACCTATATCAGTTTTATTATACATGAAAAAGTTTAATATATTTAAAATATGTTTTACACAATTCACCCCTTTACCATTATCTAATGGAACTCTTTTGTGTGGCCCTGTAAATGAATAATAGCTATATTTTCACCACATATTTTATAGAATGCATATTTTAGTACACCTCTTAAAGCCATATAAATTTTAATATGTATGACAGGGTGTAACATCTTTAAAATTCCTTTAAAACGATTTTTTCCCATAGACCGTAAAGTAATAGAAAACTTTTGACTCTCCCTGTAAATAAACTACTCAAGGTAGAAACTTCATTTTCGATAACATTCGTGCTAGGGTAAACGTCAATAACGCCTAAAATTTTCACGGCAATCCTAGCGTATTTACAGGAGTTAGAGAGTGGACAGACAAACCAAATGCATAAGCATTTTTCAACATTGTTGGAAAAGGATAAAAATTCATAAAAAAAGACAATATTAATAAAAAAAAAAGACAATATTGTAATTTATAAATGAACCTTGAGGTGTATTCGAAAAAAACTTTTTTCACCCCAACAACTCGAAATTTTCTGATACAGTTTCAGACATATCTTAAAAAGTAAAAACATGAAAGTTGCTGAGGTGATTTTTGTAGAGATGTATAAGAAACTGTGTGATTTTATTTTTAATTCAATTAACTTGAATTTGATTTATAAACAAATATTTTCTTAGTATGACTATTTATTTTCGGTCCCAAATCTCGCACTTCCGAAAATTCAGTTTAAAACGCCAACTTTGATAGCATTTTTTGTAATATACTCTGCATTTATCAAAAAAATCGACAAGCACGCACTGAATTTAGACACTTTTCTCCGGGAGGGATTTTTGTGGCTCCGGGGCGGGGAGGACATTATAGAGTTCCGTGGGGGGGTGGGGGGGAATTGCACTTTTTGACCATTGAAAACCCAAAATCTCAAATTTTCCGGGGTGGACTTTTCATTACTCCGGAGGGGGGAATGTGCCCCCCCCCCCAAGGCCACCCCTTGAATTCAACACTGGTAGTTTCTACAAAAGAGAATTGGCCAGTTTGATGTGTTTGAGAATAAAAATAAATTTTAAAATGAATCCTAAATGAGCAGTTTGGATCGGAATACGCTCTTAAAAGGAGATTTATTTACTTTTTTATTTACCTGCACAATATTTTCTTATAAATTTTCTAGTCTAATGCGATTTTTTTTTTTTTTTTTTTTTTTTTTTTTTAATGCATAATACAGATTGGGAGCATGTTAATATAGAGAGAGGTGAGTTTGTTTTGAGAACTGAAACTGGAGATTTTTGCCATTTCTGGTGCTGCCATCTGTTAGACATATAGTAAAATATTTGAAGCTTAATAATTTCTTTTTTCTTTTACTTTTTAAAATATTATTTTCTGTAATTATTTTGCCTTGTTAAATAAAGAACAAAGAAAAATAATAATGAGGATTTAATTGTAATGTAAATTTTTAGACAACCAAAGACACTTAGTGTAAATTTTTATTTTTGTAATTATTTTCCTTTGTTAAATAAAGAACTAAGAAAAATAATAATGCAAATTTAATTGTAAATTAGTACTTACTTCTTATTATTATACACTTCAAATAATTTAAATAACACTGAAACATAAAATCCAATTGTATAATTGTGGGGCTAAAAATAAGTCGTAGTACCCTTTAAAGAAATTTAACGAAGTTTTCTACTTAACGAAATTGTCTACTTAACGGAATTGTCTCAGGGGCTATCCACAAATGATGTCACATTTTTTTTTCAATATTTATGACTTCCCACTCCCCCTTTGTCACACAGTGTCACACTTCACCATATCCCCTCCCTCCTCCTTGTCACATGTCACGCTATAATCCATATACATATACTCGCTGTGCAGAAACAAAGCACTATCTTGTACTTCATATTTCAAATTTACGATAAACATATTCTACAGGGTGTCCCAAAACTTCGTGTACAAACTTTGAGGGGTGGTAGAGAACTTCGTTTGGAATCACAATTACATAGGCGGAAACGTCATCCTCACTTGTTAATCCTTTCACAGTCAGAAATTTCTACTTGAAACTACAAAGTATTTAATACAAAATGAATATTGGTGCCAAAATTTTAATACGATTTTTCCATTTATTTTGTATGTGAATTGTTTCTGTTTTTTTTTTTTTTTTTCTTTGCAAATACATTTTTCCGGAATTTCTGATGTCATTCCTATTTTTCCACATTTCAGCAATGGAAGTGCTTTGTCCGTGGAAAAGAAACACAAAGACACAGTTATGACACAATGCAGAAAGCAGTGTAGAACGCTTTATTACACAGAAAAAAGTACAAGAAATGATTTAATTTTCAATTAAATTTAAAATTATGTTTCTTTAAAATCAAGTATCATAGTAGTTATTAGAAATTGCTAAAGTATGGAAAAATATATGAACGGCATCAGAAATTGCGGAAAATGTTTTTGCGAAGAAGAAAAGAAAGACATTTCACATACATAATAAATGGAAAAATTATATTAAAATATTGGTGTCAATGTTAATTTTGTAGTTTCTTAGCCACTGTATGTGAAAGGGTCAAAATGTGAGGGTGACGCTTCCGCCCATGCTTTCCTATGTAATTATGGTTTCAAACGATGTTCTCTACCACCCTTCAAAGTTTGTATACGAAGTTCTTGGACACCCTGTACGTAGCGAAGTTTATTTCGCCTTCGGGCGTGCACACTGTAAAAAAAAAGGGTCGATCTACTAAAAAAACTCTAGTGATCCTTGTAATTACTAAAAAAATTTTAGCAATCTTTGTCGGTTACAAGAAAATCTGTAAGAATTACTAGAAAAAAGTTAGCAACGAATAGAGCTAATAATTTTACATTTTTAATAGCTATTACTAAAACGCACTTGGTGTGGCCTCGATAGCATAGTGGTCGTAGTAACGGACTTCAGGCTGAAAGGTCCTGGGTTCGATACTGGTCACGGCCAAATACGCCCCGAGTGTGTGTAGTGTAAATACTCGTTAATAAAGGGATTAAGATAAACTGTCGGATCTGGTAAAAATGTATGGTGCTGCCATCTATTGCGGTTTTGCCGAAAATCTTCAGTCTTCTGGATGAAGCTCCTACCCTTCGGGCGCACGTAATGGTCATTAAAAATAACTTTGGAGCTATGTATTACTAAAATTTGCTTGGTGGCTTGTACTAAAAATTTTTAAGTCAGTTATCCAAAAAATTCTTTTGTTCAGTTTACAAAAGAAATGTTTGTTTCACTTGCAAAAAAAAGTTTGTAATGGTTACTAAAAAATTCTGTGGAATACAAATTTACTAAAAAATTTTTAGTAACCTCTTGAATTTTTTTTTTTTACAGTGCATAACACAACACTCAAACGGTTGCAATAGATGTATGAATCTTTTTCAGCAGATTGTATAAAAATGAAATTATTATTCATTTAAACATTTCCATTAAAAAAAAAAAAAATAAATAAATAAATAAAAATAAACATTTTTTTGCAAAAAGATGAGGATTTTAGTTTGATGATAATGCTACAGATGAATTGTTTGGATACTTACGAAAGTACAAAACTTCTATGAACAATGTTTTCATTAGAAACTCTTATAAAAAAATATTACAGACCTATTTTTAAGTTAAATATTTAAAATACTGAGAATAAAAAAAAAGAGAGAAAAGGTAAGCTACGCTTCAGTTTTTGTTTACGTCTCCATTATGTGACTTTTTATACATAATAGAGATTTTAAGAGATTTAATTTTTGTATTTTACACATTGTTAAATTAATCAATTTAAACTGTTTCTTCCTAATGTTGATTTTTCTACTACTGATCTTTCTAATATTGAACTATCTTTTATTATTCATTTTGACTAAAAGCAGAATTATAGTACTCAATCATAATAACGTGTTGTTTCTTAACGATTTTTTTTTTTTAACATAAATTTAAGAAATGCAACATTGATTATATTGAAACAAACCAATATTTGTTAAACTGTAATCGAATATTATAACAAAAATTTCTATGAATAGGTTAAATATTATTTATATATATATATAAAAAGTTGCAATGAAATGCCAACTATTAGACAAATAATAATAATGCAAAAATCATAAATCAACAATTTTCAACAAATATAAATTTTAAAAATTATGTACTGTAATATATCGAAAAAACCTTAAAAAATATATATTTTTTAAATATTTAGTCAAAAACTAAGTGTTATTTTTTTATGTTTGATTTTAATGACACATTTGTGAGATGAGTTTAAGTTTCATTTTTTTATTCAACAGGTTCACTGCCTAATAACACAGATAAAACATTGTGGGAATCCAGCGAAGCTTTCCGCCTTTATTATGAACCACCGTTCAGCAAACATTCCATTGAGTCGGACATCACTATCATGCTGTCCAAACTCCGACTATACAAGATAACTGGTAATGCAGACCCCAATTTTGTCGGATGGAATCCAAATCAAGAAACACTGCCAAGATATAACCAGCTGGAAACTTTAATTAATAGCAGAGCGGCCAACGGAATCAATGTGTCTATATACCAATATCTCAAGCCTGTAAGGGTAAATAAAAGAGGTGAGAATATCCATTATACCAGGCGCTTTAGCACAGCAAATAAAGACTTTCACGTGAGATAGATTATATCTAGATGATGGGAAGTCACATAGAAATACACATGGTCGGAAACGCTTTACTGGTGAGGTAGTGGCGACACAAAACCCAAAAAAGAAGGACACGAACAGTGTGAGGAAACAAATTATCATTGTTAGTGCGACAAAAATTCTAGCGCGGGTATATCTCCAAGACAGTGTTGTACAAAATCCCCATTACATATTACGGTTTTGAGGAACACGTTGCACTTATCATGACAACTGTTGAAGAAATTCAGGATAGGCATGGTATTTTTGAGAGCATTGGATTTTTTATGTGTGGGAGATGTGGAGCCTGCATCACCATCCGGGGTCATACGTTCGAACACTTTTTTTTTTTTTTTTTTTTTTTACAAAGATCGTTATCACTTTTTGTTCTTATTTCTTAGATTTTTGCTTACCAAGAATTAAGAATAATTAACAGGTTTTCACACCTTATTTGTGTCCTTCCTTTCTCATGTTTGTGGCATTAGTACTGTGCCAGAAAGGCGTTTCCGACTATGCACTCCTGTGTGATTTCTCATCATATCTGTGTTCTCTGTATACAAATAGGGTAAAACCTACAGAAACTTATATCTTAAAATTTTTTTCTTGTTTAAATCACTATTAAAAAAGTTCTTCATTTTATATTTATCTGTTCCTTTCGATGGTTATCGGTACATTAAAAAATAATTTTGGCAAAATTTTGAAAAATTGGTAAAAAAGAATTTTTTTTTCATAAATATTGTCTATAGCTTCAGTAACCCTACAACAATCCTATTTTAAAATCCATTACATGACTAACTCATACAAAGTGAGCTTGTTTCTGACACTTTATTTGAAAAGCTTTTTAAAAAAAGCTACATTTCAAGGAATTTATATTTTAAAATTTTTAAAACGCTTTAATATTTATTATTAAAAACAAAATTCTTTGATCTTATTTGCATGCACTATTATAACACTATGGTTGCCAAGCTTGCTTGGGTAATAAGTACCGAGGGTCCCGTATCAAGCAAATCATTTGGCTAAGACACATGCTGCATAGCACATGGGAGTACAGGATCTAGAAAATGCGGATGGGCACTTAGATTGAAATCCTTCATGGATCTTATTGCTACAGATTTAGCTAAATACAGATTTGATTTAATACAGAACAAGTTAGATGACAAGTCGGTAAGTCTCAGATTGTTTGGAAAGAGGTACACTTTAAGGGCTAAACCAAACTGATCTTCTTCATAGGTTTTTTGGCTGTGTTTATGACGACCAATTATCTCTGCGAGGGATATGGGTTTTGGGGATCTTTCTAAGAAAACCTAACTCCTATTTACGCAAGGAAAAACCCATGAAAAAACGGGGTCGGAAAAAATCCATGGGAAAACTCCGAACGATTAGGCCGACGGGCGTGATTGGGTTCGAACTTAACACCTTCCTTCTATCAGTTTCGAGGACAGAACCTGTCGGTCACTGTTAGGGTCATTTCTTTGTAGGAAACAAAATTCAATAGATTATCAAAAGTAACTAGATTAACATCTGAATCCATTCGGTGATAACTTATGAAATTCTTTTTGGAGATTTCAGTATTACAATGTCATAAACTACATCCACATAATAGGAAACTATGTCTTTTTGCGCAAAATCTCGGCGTTTTAAATAGTAAAATCCAGACTTTAATTCAATTCATAATATTTGTGGCGAGATAACATGTAAAGCATACAAGTATCGAAAGAAACATTACTCTAATGAACTACTAAAAGTGATCATTAAATAACATTGGAGCATTAGTATTCTTTTTAAAAAATATTTTTGATAAAGTAATTAACTCAATAGAAACACGATTATTTAAAGTTATATCAAACTTGGAAGCTAGCTTCCAAGTTTTATACAGCTTCAAATAACAGACATAGACTTACTGATTCAGATTCAGCCAGGTGGGGAGGCCTACCAATTGATTTGAGAGCAACTAACCCCACCCAGCAATGAATTTTTTAAAAAAAATTACAGAATAATTATACAGTAATAAAATAAAGGTAAGTAACAAAAAGCAATTGAAATAATGAAATAAGTATAGGTAACAACAGTAAAATAGAAACGTGTCAACGGGTTGAATGGTGAATTCTTTGCATTGTATTTAAACTTTTGAAGTACTACATAATCAGTTCAACGGCAGAGCAGAGATAAGTCAGGGTTGGCAAGATGGCTTCTGCTGCCGGAGAAGTGACAATTATAGATCTTTATGATTTTATGATAAGTTATGTATATTAGTTATATGTAAGTTATATATATATATATAAGTTATGTATATTAATATTAAAAAACACTTTAGGAGTGGGCTTTACACTGTGATTAATTAAAATGTTTTAAATGTTACGATAATCTGCCCATTTACTGATTTTCACATGAGTTATTTGAGCTATTCAATAAATCATATCGATAGTTACAAAACACAGTTTTCTCTGGGTTTTATTTATTTATTTATTTATTTATTTTTTTGAAGATATAACTACAATTTATAACTACAGCATCTAGAAGATGTAGTGTGGAAACCGATTATTTTGGTCGGCACAATTTTGATTGATACACATTGGCACATTTTGATTCTACATTATATTCTCTAGAGTCTAAACTATAGCTTAAGACACTTTCGAAATTCCCCTCCATAATGTAAAGTTTATGGGCATTTTATGCGTGCTTATATTTAAAATATCTCCTCAGAAAATTAATATTTTTAACTTCTTCTTTCGTCGATCTCTTATAAAAGAATGCCACTTTTTTTCCCCTAGTTTTCAGAATATATCTAAATTTTATATGAAGTGTTACAATTTTACTACCAGTTCGTCAGTTTTTAAACACATAAAATATTAAATTCAGCATAGATTTTAGAAATGATTTGAAAACTAAGATGAAAAAAAAAAAAAAAAGAGATATCCTATAAGAAGAAAACGCCGAAACAAGTTAAAAGTATGAATTTCTTGAGGAAATATTCTTATGCTTTAAGAATGCATATAACGCCCATAGATTTTCTTTCTTTCTAACCAATGACCAGGCTCCTACCTACCAAGTTACCTCAGCTTAACGGGTTCGATACCTGGTATCGGGGCGGGTGACCGCCTAATCGCTGAGTAGAGGCAATAAACCCGATATCTTCGCTTCATATGTCATCATATCTGCAGTACTTGCTTCTCGTTCGAGCATACTTTGTTTTGCCGGTTGCTTAACATCACATCCTGTTATTTGTACTGTGAACAGTGTTCTCGCTGACATTTGAAAAACGTTAGTAATTTGGCTAATTAAAAATAAAAAACATTCGCCAAATGAAAAAAGTATTAGCCAAATAGATTCCCGGAGTAGTACAAATATATATATATATATATATATATATCTTTAATCCTTTAAAGTACCCCCTTTTTTTCAATATATTCTAAAATAAACTAAGTTTTTATAACTGTGACAGCGATTATTAATAATCTAATTTCAACTATCCGCTACAAATGTATTAAAACTGTGTATATATTAAATATGCATACGTATGAAAAAAAAAAAAGCAAAATTTGAGCACTAGCAATTTGGCGAATCTAATTGTTTGTTTACTCGTCAAATGAAGAATTTAGTCGCAATTTGGCGCATTGGCGAGCGACAGCGAGAACACTGACTGTAAATGGCTACTCAAGTTGGCCTTGTAATTGAGAACCTTGATCAGATGACAAGACCTTCACCTGGCAAGGCACCTCCATAGATATAACTCACAAATAGCTTTAAGGACTTTGCACCCACGACGGATTTTACATGCACCAGGCGCCATTAACATTACGGTGGGGTGGGTGACTAACAACCTTAGCATATTATTGACCGGAGACGTCACGTGACGTCTTTACATAGCTTTCAGCTTTTGTATTTTATTGTTGCTGTTTGGAAAGCGAGAATTTTGAAAAATAACTTACGCCTTATTAAACTTGCAAAAAACTACGATTAAATATGATGATGCTCATTTTAACCACTTATGCACCGACGGTACTTTAAAATACCATTGAAGAAAACTTTATATAAAGCTTATTTTTTCTGTCTATTAATAAAAGTTGCTTATTCTTTCCACACAAAACACTCTTCTAGATCAAATTTAGATAGAATGGAGAAACAGTCGAAGCTAAATATTTACAAAAAGTGGTGGTTTTTTTTTTAAATTCACTTTTGTAGGTATTTCTTTTCTTTCTTTAAATAAAATTATATGAAACCTATTCAACTGCAAAAGTGTTTCCACTTATAGAGAGGGTCTTGATGCATTTAAATTAATTGCTTTTTTAAAAAAATGTGATAGTATCAAAAGAGTAATTTTGGTTAATTAATCTCATTATTTTTGTAAATATTTCACAAATAAATTATAACTACCGATATATTTAATCAGTTTTAATGAAAAAAAATTGCCTAAATTTTATATTAATATTATCTAAAAATTCCAGGATACCTTCAGGGTCAATCCATTTCAAGTGGTCCAGCACTGGTCGCTCGACTATTTTTAAAAAAACTGAAATTTTTTGTACAACAACCCTAACATGATGGAAGTTCAAAATGACAGTTATTTTAATTCTACTATTTTTTGTTTGTGCATGGCGGGCATCTTTGTTTCATCGTGTGCAGCGATTTTCTCAGATACTAGGATACACAAAATTGTAACTATCTCGTATTCTATTTTCCCAATTGAAATGGGGCTTGCAGCATTTTGTTCAGAATAAAATAGGCTAAATATACAGTGTAAGAAAAATTTTGAAAAATAAATTTTTACAGGTTAAATTTTAGCACAAAATTTACGATTTTTTCCAAAATCTAACCGTTTGCAAGAGGAAAATTTTCATGCAAGGGAAACTGTCAACCTTACACAATTTTTTCTACAAATAAGTCAAAAGTGTGTGTATTCATACACCAAGTCCCAGATCTGGGAGTTAATTTCTCTTTGCAAAAAAAATTCCGAAATTCGTCAAAAATTTCAAAAATCGCACTTTTTAGGCTTTGATATCTCTGGTGGGGCACGAGATAAAAATCTGAAATTTTGGCCTATGATAGTATCGTGTAGTAGCGTTATGTACAAAAAATTTCAAGAAGGAGATTTGACTACAAGCTGAGATATGACATGGAAAATATGTAAAAACAATACTACCAAACTATTGTAAACCTACTATGTAATTGTTCAACAAGACTGTCAACCTTGCACAAATTTTTCTACAAATAGGTCAAAAGTGCGTGTACTCATACACCAAGTCCCAGATCTGGGAAATGATTTCTCTTTGCGAAAAAAAATTCCGAAATTCGTCGAAAATTTCAAAAATTGCACTTTTTAGGCTTTGATATCTCTGGTGGAGCACGAGGTAAAAATTTGAAATTCTGGCCTTTGATAGTATTGTGTAGTAGTGTTATGTACAAAAAATTTCAAGAAGGAGATTTGACTACAAGCTGAGATATGACATGGACAATATGTGAAAAATATTACTGCCAAACTATTGTAACATACTATGTAATTGTTCATACCTCCAAAATTTTAAATTATTTATTTATGGTACAAAGTTAAATGTTAGTTACAAATATCTTTTTCAAATGCTTCTGTGTGATTTAAACAATTCAGAATGTATGCTAAGCCAATACACTATTTGTCCAGATGAACAAATCTACTAGAAATGCTATTGCAACAATTTTACTCGGAACACATTTCAGGAAAAGTAAATTACAGCCAATGAATTGCAACTGATCGAGTTGACATGGTTCAATTATTAAACCTAGAGAATTTCATTCAAGTTAACAAGGGATGACAAGACTTGGGGAGCTTCAAATAAAATTTTTAGAAAGAACAGCCTGATGGACTGACAACAGTAACTGGTCGAACTCATAACATCTCTCGTAAATATTGTTGAGCTCTTTGTTGAGCATATATAGTATTTTGTAAATTAAATGCTTATTATTTAACTGTTTTCAACAAACGATATTTTCTGGGTAAATATTGTAATAAAAGAGACTAATCTCATTTCTTCTAATGTACTCGTAATAGCATTTCTTAACATTTCTTTAATCACTGTATCTCAGCTTGTAGTCAAATCTCCTTCTTGAAATTTTTTTGTACATAACACTACTACATAATACTATCAAAGGCCAGAATTTCAGATTTTTATCTCGTGCTCCACCAGAGATATCAAAGCCTAAAAAATGCGATTTTTGAAATTTTCGTCGAATTTCGGAATTTTTTTCGGAAAGAGAAATCATTTCCCAGATATGGCACTCGGTGTATGAGTACACACATTTCTGACCTATTTGTAGAAAAAATTGTGCAAGGATGACAGTCTTGTTGAACAATTACATAGTAGGTTTACAATAGTTTGACAGTATTGTTTTCACATATTTTCTATGTCATATCTCAGCTTGTAGTCAAATCTCCTTCTTGAAATTTTTTGTACATAACGCTACTACACAATACTATCACAGGCCGAAATTTCAGATTTTTATCTCGTGCCCCACCAGAGATATCAAAGCCTAAAAAATGCGATTTTTGAAATTTTTGACGAATTTCGGAATTTTTTTCGCAAAGAGAAATTAACTCCCAGATCTGGGACTTGGTGTATGAGTACACATACTTTTGACCTATTTGTAGAAAAAATTGTGTAAGGTTGACAGTTGCTCTTGCATGAAAATTTTCCTCTTGCAAACGGATAGATTTTGGAAAAAATCGTACATTTTGTGCTAAAATTTCACCTGTAAAAATTTATTTTTCAAAATTTTTCTATCACTCTATATTTAGCCTATTTTATTCTTAACAAAATGCTGCAAACCCCATTTCAATTGGGAAAATAGAAGACGAGATATTTACAATATTGTGTATCCTAGTATCTGAGAAAATCGCTGCACACGATGAAACAAAGATGGCCGCCATGCACAAACAAAAAATAGTAAAATTACAAGAACGGTCATTTTGAACTTCCGTCATGTTAGGGTTGTTGTACAAAAAATTTCAGATTTTTTTAAAAATGGTCGAGCGACCAAAAAAATATTTTCTGGACCACTTGAAATGGATTGACCCTTCAGATATTAAAGAAGGTAATTATTGTGGTGGATTCAATTTCTTGATAAATAATTCGGTAGATTAAGGGTTAAATATATATCGATAGCGAAAAATAAAGCATTTTTGAAAAGAGCTTTCAAAACAACTTGCGGATCAACAAAGTTTTAAGCCAACTATAATAATAATACCCATTATAGCGAACCTGGTATATAACGAACTCCCAGATATAACGAGCGATAATTTTGGTCCCGCCGTTTTCCTAATTTATTTAATACAAATTTACCTTTTTATAACGAACTCCAAATTTTTAAAAATCGGTTATAACGAACACTTTTTCCAGTCGACCATGATTTTTTTTCTTTTTTTTACTTTTCCACTGCTCCCACAGTCATTCCAAACTTGCTTATAAAGTGTAAGCATTCTAGTATAGTCAGCATCATTCTGCTCATTTATTGGAACTAGAGTCCTAGAGTCAACCTCGACTTGTTCGGATAATCGACGCTGTACTGTACTGCTATTCGTCTTCATTTTTAGTTAATTCATTTTGAATTGTTTCAGTTAAATGTAATCAATTTTTGTCAATTCATTAATAATAGATTTTATGTCTCTTTTTTTCTTAATACCTCATTATTGAGCATATAAGTACCATGTAATAATATACATATTTTGTAAATTCTAATATTTTTTAACGGTTCGGATATAACGTACCACCGGATATAGCGAACAAAAACTTCGGTCCCTTAAAGTTCGTTATAACGGGGTTCAACTGTAATAAAAGTGATAGTTTGATAAAAGTTTGAGGATTTTATGTTTTTGAAAAAAATTAAACCTTAACAGATTTAAAAGATTTATTAAACCCATTTTGTTAATGCATTTTCAGAAAAGAAAAGGCTTATTGATTCAAGAACTGTTGCAAATGATTACCAAGGTTGGGTAGAATTCAACGTTATCAACGCTCTGAACTTCTGGCTGCATCATACCAACAAAAATTTCGGATTCAGCGTAGAAGTTGAAGATGCCTACGGAAATGTACTGAATCCTAATTTGTATTTCCAAAATATGAACTGTTCAGGAGAAATTAGTAAGTTCATTAATATGTTGTCTTGCAACTTTTTTTTTTTACTTGTGTGTACTCTTATTTTTTCATTACAAATCATAAAGCTTTAAATGTAAAAAAATTAACAGCATCAAACATGGTTGAGGTGACGCCTATATCCAAGAGGCATTTTTTTTCAAAGTCATTATTTTTTTTTCAGATTTCACTTAATATATCAAATAAAAATGTCTAATTCCTTTATTAATTAATTTTTATTATCATTCGTAAAAAAAGAGCGAATTACAAGTACCATTCAAAAGTAAATCAAGATTTATTTTTTGCAGTTTATTGAAAACCAATTTGCACAAAATTGGTAATGCTACTATATGCATCACATTTAGATAATATATAAAGATTTTTTTACAGGGGATAACTAGTTTTTTTATTTGATTTTGGAATATTAAAGGAGAATTAGGCCAACTGGACTCATTCTTTTCGACACACTTTGCAGGCACAGTCCTGCATTGTGTCAGATAATACGATTTTACTTTAACTCGACCCATGGTTCGATTCGCGTGGAATTGCACTAGTGGTTTTCGTTGCTGTTCGAGCACACGTTAATCCAATGTTACAAAATGAACAACAGATTATTGCTTCAAATGAAAAACTACATGCCTGAATATTAATGAGTATATATATGTTCATTTTACTACTTTTTTAAGTAGAAAAATGAGCTTACATATGATGATAAAATCGACATACGAGATAACAATAAAATAATTATGGACAGTTTTTTAATAATTATTTTAAAACACGAATAATTTTTTTTGGGGGGGAGGGGGGGTGTTGAAGTGGGCAGAACTTCTGCTTGGGTATATCTTCAGACGAAATTTGTCGGTTTCCCCTTTGGGTTGAAATTTTTTGTGTTCAAATACTTTGAGAATTCTCCTTTACGCATAAGAAGTGTTACAATTCCTTCTCATTAATCGTGATGTTGATTATAAAATCTAGTTCAATGGGGCCAGTAAATGATGGTCTAAATAATTTATATTCTAAGCACTAGATCACACCCAGCTGTCAAACTCTGTAAAAGTGTGAAAATTAAAATACCATTTTATATGTGATTCATCTTGATGTAACTTCTAAAGAAATTTTGCAAAAATAGCTAAGATTCTAATAATAGATGCAATTTTCATTTTATTTTTCCTTTAAGGGATCCGGGACAAATTTCAAAATAATTTGTATTTAAACTATTATTTTAACACAATCAAAATGATTGGTAAAATTACATTACGAATTGAATATTTCCAACTGAGCGAAACCATGCCCAGGCTGGAACTCGAACCCAAATCCTTGGCTTACAGGGCCATTGCTTTACCGTTTAAGCTAAAAGGGCTGGTAAAAGACGAACATATTTAGATCAGATCACCTTATTGGTAATAACAACTGATCTGTGATTTATACAACTCAACAGATGTGTTGAACTGTCCACAAAACAGGTCAAGGAACATGAATAGAAAACCCATCTTAAATTTCCAATTGTAATATATATATATATATATATATATATATATATATATATATATATATAGATATAAATACTTATATATTTTTTTTGGGGGGGGGGTGATTATGGAAACAGTAATAACATAAATTCTTTCTAATAAGTTACAATTGATAACAATTAACCATTCAAGACGGTTCACGCGTATGGGTTTCATAAGCTGATGTTTTTTCTTTCTTCTTTTTTTTTATTATATTAGAATAATTTAATTGTAATTTTTGTGTTGTCTAATCTCAGAATTCACTAATAAAAAAAGGGTGGGAAATATCACGCGGAATTGCACGCATCAAAGGTTAAATTGCATCTAAATAACAATTGCATTAAAAGGATTACAAAAAGAAAATCACATTTTTTTAAAAGTCATTTAAAAGATCACCATTTCACCAAAAGAGCGATATGAGGATTTTTCGGAACACAATACGGAGTGTTTCTAAATAAATATTGGGTTTAATGCTTGGTAATATTTATTACATAAAACTTAAAAATACATAAATACATAAAATGAAAGAGCAACTCTAACAGTTTTAACTACAAGCTTACAAGTGTTCAATGTGAGCATTTTCGTCACACGGCATACATCTTGTCGATAGCTCAGTTCTTTTCAAACGTTGATTAGCAAAGACTTTCTGCTCAAACACTCACCTGATCTGACGCTATGCAATTTCTATCCGTGGGGATTCATGAAAAGTCGTGTGTACTACTTGACCAGTTTTCAAACACCTGTCTTGGCATACTGCCAAAATAATGGACCTTTCCGAAGGAAGAGAAACATTTTGGAGGGGACGAAATTCCTCTCCATTCCCGACAAAAGCAATAGCAGAAAAAACTCCCTTTTCATTGCTCCCAGTCCTATTATCAACAATAGACTCGTCTAACTCAGAGCTATTTCTCACGTGACCGGTCTTTAATGCTTGGCTCAGCAGTATGTGCCTCTACTACTAGCTGACCAGTGCAGCTGTTGCAGTTATGACTCCACAAACACGTATCAACGTTTAAAAAGAATTGAGTTATCGACTTGATGTGTGCCGTATCAAGAAAAGTGCTCACATTGAACACTTGTAAGCTTGTAGGTAAAACTGTTTGAGTTGTTCTTTCATTTTATGTATTAATTATAATTTTCAGTGTTACATAATAAATACTAAAGCGTTAAAAAGCCGATATTCATTTAGAAGCACCCCATATTATCTTCTGAAAAATCCTTATATCGCTGTTCTGATGAAATGGTGATATTTTAGATGATAAATAAACCCCTTGACTTTTTTTTTGTAATCATTTTAATGCAATTGTCATTTAGCTACATTTTATATGATATTTTTCACCATTTTTAATTTATGAATTTTGAAATTAAACTTATATAGCTCTTTGTAAATATATAGTTCTTTGTAAGACAAATAAATCCCTTTCTGTTTCTGTCTCTTTACATTCATGTGCCTAAAAGATATCAACATTGAGGGGTAGAAGAAATAGAAGGCCGATCTGTCCCCCGCCCGCACGCCCGAGATGAAAAATTAAGAAAAAAAAAATCCTATACTTCATCTTTCGTACTATTTAAATTTTTGTATTTTGTTCACACTGCCATGTTTAAAAATTATCATGCATGTCGGAGCCAGAATTGTAATTTAGCTCATTCCATTTTTACTATCACATAAAAAAAAAAAAAAAAAAAAAAAAAAAAAAAAAAACTGTGCTTTTGTTGTTGAGTACAAGCACATGCTTACAAAATCCATACACTTCTGTAGATTTAATTCTGCATGATTTGTTGCAAATATTGACTCAATATAAATATTTATATATATTTGTATTTTTTTAACAATTCAATTTAACAACTCTTTATTAACAGGACAAGATCCCCCTTTTCCTAACATCATGGAACTACATCCCGAAATGGGAGAAAACGAATCTTCTCTCTTCGACAACGAAACGTACCCTACACTGGACCTACAGACAGCCGAGTTTCCAAGAGAATTCACCGAATTTGACGTCCTGAGTGAACACCTAGGGGACAGAATTATCAGAAAAAGATCGAATAAGCATGATTCTGAAAATTCGTGCAATGCAGAAGAAACTTTCGTGACATTTGCTGGTAAGTCATCAAAATATCTTCTAAATGAAATAGTTCTCAGTTATTAAATTACAAGCATTTTCTTTCATTATTAAAGCTTGTGTTTTTGCACCAGAAATTCATTGCAATTAAGAATTTCTTCTTTTACACGGAAGATCGGACAGCATCTATCCGGGAATATATGTTAAATTAGATAGATTCTGTCCGAGAACCAAAATAAAGCAGACGCGATGATCGTAACTCATCCGCAAGAAAATTGGCACATCTCGCAAAAATTCATTTTGAAATTTATTCCACTAAGAGATCTGTCATAAGTGAATCTTGATACATAAACTTTTTTAGCTATTAGTGTAGCTATGCGGAAATTTTCTTTATTACACATTATGTCTATTCATGACACAGAATGGGAGTAGATTGTGTAAGAAAGTAAAATGACTCACCCCTCAAAATCTCATCCGAAATTAGAAATTTTTAAGTATTTCATGCTAATAAACATGTTTTTACTCTTGCACTCTTTTATTTTAACTCGTAACAAAATCACGCAAATTTTCTTTTGCCTCTATTTTGAAATTTACTTTTGCGATATGGGTCGCTTTTTTGCGGGTGAGAGATACGATAGTTTTGCCACATTTCATCCTTCTACTCCTCAGTATTACCTTATCGCATTTATTTGCATGACTTACATTATCGCGTAATATGCGCGACTCATATTTTTGAAAAAAAATTTGACCTCTCCCCCCGAAAAAAAAAAGCATGATTTTCGCAACTCCCTTCTTCTTAAAAAAATTATGAAAAAATGAAATTAAGAAAATGTTTTCAAATGAAGCATTTGTTAGAAAATCTGAAATAATAAAATGGAATTTCATATTACTCTATTCAAATATATTTCCTAGCAATTTTGTTTCCGAAATCAGATCTAAAACAACTTTTTGTTTTATTCTGTACGTTTAAAAGATCATATCCTATCAAAAACATGAATGTGAAAGAATCCGTTTTTGAGAAACTTATGAAATACCAGTATCTTGAGAAAATAATTGCAGCATCAGAAATGTTGTTTGAACCAATATATTTGTTAATGTTAATTGTTCAATAAAAAATCACAAACGACATATTTAGAGTCATTTTTCAATTATTTAGTATCGTCTCCAAGAAAATCTAATACAAATAAATGTTAAACAAACAACAACAAAAAAAGAAAAGT
Organism: Maratus speculifer; assembly: GCA_964019185.1. Lineage (NCBI taxonomy): Eukaryota > Metazoa > Arthropoda > Arachnida > Araneae > Salticidae > Maratus > Maratus speculifer. The sequence goes on from OZ025292.1 coordinate 419,511,576, forward strand.
CCGCGTATTTTATGCACTTTCTATCTTTGGCATCTACGAAATTGAATAAAAGGACACAAAATATGCGAGAAAATACGATACTACAGCAAATTTCAGTGTAAACGCTATGGTTCAAATAAACATGCTTAAACCCCGAAATTGTATTTAAAAACTGAAGTCAGATATATAAAGGTATCACATATGTAATATGTTATTAAATAAAATTTCTGGGTCTAAGCATGCTAGTTTGACCACTGGTGTTTACGCAGGAAATTGCGGTTAGTGTCATATACACATTTTGCGGATTTTTTCCAATTTCTTACGTACCAAAAATAGGAAATGCATAAAATACACGGTATTCATTTTAAATATTTATTTGCGTTAGAATTTTCGGGGTAAAACACTGAAGTAATTATATTCTATCTCTTTAGTTATTTTTATATATCTATGTAAATCAAGACTAAAGCTGTTCAACTCGCAGCCAGATACTGAAGTAGCGTGCGAAATAAGATTGAAAATCGTGAATATTACAAAAATATTAAAATTTTACATATTTTTTCTTTGTATGTTCTAATAGTACATTTATGGTAACCATTAACACAAGTGGAAGTGAATATGCGCTCTTCCACTATTGATGCATTTCTTATTTAAGCAATTTATTTTTTTCTGATCTGTTCAGTAATTTAAAAGAAATTCTGAAGGTAAAGGAGGATATTTTTTCCACAGAATACAGTAGAACCTCTATATAACGAAACTCCATACATCGAATTTCTCCATATAACGAATTTTTAGTAAGAACGGTCCCCTTTTCGCATGATTACATTAAAAACAGACTCTATATAGCTAAATATCTATCTCCATATAACGAATTTTTTCATAAATTGATCTTAATTTATTCAGTTTTAAAAAAGCTTCGAAATCATATGGAATCAATTTTCCATCACTTATTTTTGATTTATCGTTCAGTGGAGAGGTTTTTTTTTATATAAATATTACTTCTCTCCTTATTCTTTAAATCTAACAAGTTCATCCCGCCTCCCACACACCTTTCAACATCCTTCTCAAAACACAGTCAATTGAATTGTTACACATATAAGAGAGGAATCAATGAGAGCACATAAGAGAGACCTTCAAATGGAGGAAAATATCAACTACAATTTTTCATTCCTTGCTAAAATTTGAGAATTTTTTTTTTGAGAGCGTAACAATTGTAATTTTAAAATCAAAATAACAAAAAATTACAGATTTCTTAATCTGAAATTTATGTAAGTCTTCCTCATTTGATTTTCATTAAGCTTTCAAATAAATGTCTTTTCTCTTTTTTGAAACTGCTTAAATAAGTAAGAAATAAAATGTTAGGTTAATATATACTTTTAAACATTTCAAATTCTTAATTAAAAAGATCAAAAATAATATTTGTTCAAAATTTACACATTAAATACAATTTTTAACATCATACTCTATACATCGAATTTCTCTATATAACGAATTTTTTACTGGAACGATGGATTTCGTTATATAGAGGCTCGACTGTATTTTTACAAATATTACTATTTACTCTCAAAAGTGTTTTGATAACAAATATTATTAATATTAAAATGCCGTATATGTGTCATATTTACATCTAAGCTAGAGATAGAGAAAAACATAACCAGGTTGTTATACAAAGTGATTGCTTTCTAGTTTAAATCGCCCCACCAGTGGCCGAGAGGTTCGGACCTCTCAACTGGTAGACGGCAGGTGCTGGGTTCGAACCCAATCGCGGCTGTCGGCCTAACCGTTCGGAGTTTTCCGTGGTTTTCTTCGAACCTTGCGTAAATACGGGTTAGGTTCCCTTAGAAAGACCCCCACGGAGGGCACTCCCCCTGGTCCTATATCCCATTAGCGTAGATAATCGGACGACAAAAATCAACCAACCAACCAACCATCTAGTTTAAATCTAAGACATTATTATATTTCATTGCAGTTGATTATTCTTCGTACCTCTTAATTTAAAATAAATTATATGATTAACAGTTTTATAATATTTTCAATCGTATTTATGCATTATATATAAATCTAATATGTATTTTGATTACACAAGCGGATTATGCATATTTGACACTTTGAGATGTATTATTTAATTGTTTTTTGTTTCAAATTATACTTTGAGATGGGTCTATTTCCCTAAAAATAATGATGAGTTTGATGATAGAATGTGTACAGAGCAACAAAATCTTCCACACCTCTGTAAAATAAATAATAAAGGGTCATTCCATGTAAAATGAGCAAAAATGTAAAAAAAGCCGTGGCTGCATAGAATCCGATTTTAATAAAATTTGAGATACGTGTTCATTTCATATTCAAATATATATCTGCACAATATTTTGACGAAAAATAAATTATTTTATCTCTTTTGGACATTTAAAAAACTTGTGATATAGAATGGCTTGCGGATAATCGTCGAAAGTTGCAAGTTTCAAGTTCTATATTTTGAAAACTATTTAACAAAAATGAAGTTTTTTTTATAATATTGAAATCTCTGGATATCAATCTTTATATTTATTGAGTAACAATAATCTGGTAGTATCATAATTAATTATAAATTGGTTGTAAATTTTGAAATTTTGTAAATTTTTAAAAATTTTGAAATGTTATAAAAATCAAAGGATTTAAAAAACATCTGTGAAATTGATGCAAGATGTAGTACAGTAAAACCTCCATAACGGACACTCCCGAATAGCGGACACCTCTATTTAACGGACAGTTTTCCAATCCCCACTCCCAAAACTTAATTTTTTGTATGTTTAACTTCTAAATAACGGACATTCCGAATAGCGGACACTTTATTCGGCGATAACGGATGAAAAAGTATTTTCTAAACAGAAAAAAAAAATGAAAAAAAAAAGTAAAAAAGCCTCTGAATTTATCAGGACAATGTGTCACAAATTTTGTGATCACAGTTAATTGTATACAAAGATCTGGGGAAAATACCCCCCCCCCCCCTCAACGTTCAGTGCTAAAGTCAGGGGTTGGCAGGGTGAAATAATCTCCCAGCCTCTTGAAATGTCATCCAAGAACATTTTGAGATTTTATGCTTTTAAAGATCAAAAAGTGCAATCCCTCTCTCCTCTCCCGGAACTCTACGATTTCTAATAACATTACACAGAAAAACAAATTAGTACATATAATCGCAAGCAAAAATAAACTTTTGTAACAGATTTTTCTAACAATAATATAATAAACAGTGGATAAAAGTGTGCACAATTTTATTTCAATTTTTTTGCTTAAAAATAATTTTAATTTCTGATTAATATTATAATAGAGGTTTTAGGACACATAAAAGTAAATTAATGAAACATTAAGCATTTCTAAGTGGTTTCTGAATTTTTGAGGTTTTCCCAATAGCGGACACCTCCGAATAGCGGACTATGTATGAAGATCGAATTCTCAAATTAGAAACTTTAAAAAAAATGACAAAATCATAATTATTTCTCTTATGTTACCTCAAAAAAATAATTAAAGGAAAGCTCCTACATCAACAACATTACACATACATAAGAATCAATAAGTCCATGACACACTAAAAAAGTTTCAATACTGCCTTTTTAATTCCTAACATAACAAAAATGGGTTCAAAAAACTAATAATCGAGACATTCTAAGAACAATCTTTCTTTGAAAACACGCGCTTTTTTGCAAGTTTCTTGCTAAAAAAATGATATGTGCTGCCATCTGTGTTTGCTGCTTGATTTTAAGATTAAAATACAGTTATTTTATCAAGATAATCGTTTTTCTTCTATACAAATTAAAAACATTCTTGTAGCAAAAATAAACTGAAAGCAAGAATAAAACTCCGTATACTTAAAATATACGCTTTTATCTGTAATATCAAAGAGTTTAAAACTTTTGAAAGCTTTTATTCGTCTCCAAAAAATGATAAAATATTGAATTTTTAATCAGCAGTTTTCAATATTTATTTTTTTTTCTCATAAAGGAATGAAAAAGGCAAGAATTAAATTATAGATGTATTGATTATTGAATATATTCAATTAGCTATAATGGCAAAAAAAATTTGAATTTGGAAAAAGTATCCTTCATTTTAAAACATATAACTGAAATATTTCATTTTTTCCACGATTTTTTTATTATTTATTTATTTTTAAATTATGAAATAAAAATACAATTAGTAAATTATGCTAATCTGTTACTTATAGTTCCTTCTTAAGTGTAAATAATTGTTATTACAATCTTTCTATTCCTAAGGCTAATAATCAAACTTGAAATTTCAAGCATGCACACAAGACCCCTATTTCGTATCAACTTTAATGTAAATTTTTATACTGAAATAAATTAGTCTGAACTCTACTACTTTGCGTTTCCTCGTAAATGATTGTGATCTACTTATATGATGATTTTCAATAAAATCTGTGACATGTCAGCCACACCTGATTTGCTCATTTGGTGTGGAATGACCCTACAAGCAAGTATCGTGGATCCTGTTATTGGGACACTATTTAATCAAAAGATGCTCTCTAAGTCTGATAAAAAAAACTTAAAAGAAAATACAATAACTTTAATTTCAATAAATGGTACATAATTATAATTAATTAAGTTGAAAAGGTTCGTAAAACTTGCGATAAATTATAGTTAAAACAATGGATTATAAGTCCCCATAAAACGAAAACAGGACATATAACGCGTTTCAAGCCGGAAAATATAACAACCCATCACCAGCCACTATAAGCATGTGTCTGCAAAGAGGACAATATCAGAAATGAACATAAAGAGAAGAAAAGTGCTTGTAATAAGTGCAGCAGGTGGCACTAGCATAAAGGTAAACACCAATCACATAGCAACACTTTTAGAATTAGAAAGTGTTACCATAATGATAGAATTAAAAAAAAGAGAAAGAGAGAGAGAATAAAATAAAAGAAATAAATAAAAATAAAATAAAGAAGTAAATTCAAAAATAAATAAAGTAATAAAGTAATAAAAGGGAGAGAGAGAAACAAAAGAAATAAAAATTGTGTTTTTTTTTTCACCATAAAAATGAAAAGAGACACGAAAAATGGTGAAAAGAATTACAGAAGTAATTTCCAAGCTAAAGAAAGAAAGGAGTTGATGACAGATCGCAACAGTACTTGATAAACTTGTCTGTGATCTCTCATTATCTTCTTTTCTCTCTGTTTTGTTCAGTTATTTACTTTTTGATATTATTTATTCTTTTATTTCCTTTTTTCTTTCCTTTTTTTGTTAATTTTCTTCTATAATTGTGGAAACGCTTTCCAATTCTGCATATGCTCCTCTGTGATTGATGTTTACCTTTCAGCTAGCGTCAACTGTCGCATACTTTGTAAAGCTCTCCTCTTTCCCGCTTATGACTTTGTCCCTTTACGACAAGTGTTTACAGTAGATTATGGCGAGTTTTTTGTGTTTTCTAGCTCGAAACGCGTCCTGAATATTGTTTTTATTATATGGTGATTTATGCAAAGTTTTTTTTAATTTTAATTCTGTTTAATGAAGTCAAATAATAAAAACTATTTGATTGATTTTTCTTCAGACGAATATGAAAGCAGAAAACTCTAAATAAAACTATTACTATCGAACCAAATTCTTCCTAAATAAATTTATTCTCTTTTTCAGAAATGGGACTAGATAACTACATCCTGTGGCCTCAAGGCATTTTATGGACATTTTGCGAAGGAAGCTGTAACTCAAGCTCAAATGAACACGACAGCTCATTCTATTCAACATGGATTGAAAAACTTTTTAGATTAAAAACAAATGGCGTGGTAAGTTTTCGATTTTATACTTTGTTAGAGCTCTTTCATAAAATTCCTCTTGTGCGTGGAATATTTTCGCTTCTCCCTTTCAGATCGGGAGGCCGCAGTATAAATAATTACATCATCGACTTCACGGCTGAAAATTCAGAATTGGTTATAACTCGATTCGCATATCAAAACCCAATTGGTCTGCTAAGTCATACCAGGCATTCATATTTTCATCCCTTTAAGTATAGAAAAACAAATATTAAACCTACGAGTCAACCGCTATAATTTTCTTTTAAGGTGTTTTCCACCAAAATTATGCATAAAATTTTCTAACTTACATTTTTAAAAAATGTTATTTGGGAATGTCTTTTTGTCCCTTGATCTCATTCAAGCAGTTTAAATAAGGACTTTCCTGCATTTTGCTTTTTTTTTTCTATCAAGTAAATGACCTCAATTATCATCCTAAAGAGTAAAAACGTATTGAGGCATCAAAAAGTGTTTGTTCACATTGCTATGTAGTTTTTTATTTTCTGAAAGAAATAATTAATAAAAATTGTAATCGATCAATCACTTATCAAATCTGAATTGCTTTGAAACACATTTATTGCGACGATATCATGTTTACATTTACTAGAAACAGTATGTCTAACGGTATTTTACTGCCAATGTCTGATATTAAACAGTTCACGACAAATATCGAACTTTAATCTCGTTACATAATGTTGTTTTTCAAGATTTTCACACATTGTTTTGGAGTTTCAAAGTTTATCATCTAACTTGCAAAATGGAATAATTTAGTTTTCATGGTTTCATCGAAACATTTTCATAATAATAATCACAATAATAATTTTTTAAACTATTATTATTATTATTATTATTATTTAGATTAAGAATTGATTTTAGATAAACAAAATTCAAGGCTATAAAGATATTTAAAGGAGTATTACATTGAAGTTTCATCTTCTTTTAAAAGTTTCAATTACAATTAAAATATCATTATACCTATCAGAAAAGTAGTACTTTTTTCCAGTTAAGTGAAAATACGCCCACAATCAAAGTTTATGAGTTCAAGTTTAAGCCTGCAAATTTTTTCACCAGTTCAAAAATTACTACTCGTATGAAATACAGTCGAGACTTTACATAACGAAATCCATTGTTATAATATAAATTTCGTTACATTGGAAATCTCGTTGCATAAAGAATGACGCAAAAATTCCTTTTTTACATGTAAAATTTAAACAAACATTTTTTTAGGTGTATTTTTAAGAAACTGAAATCTTTAACTACAAATATTAACCTAAATATATTGTATTTCTTAATTATTTAAACAATTTCAAATAAGAGTGATTGATTGATTTTTGACGTCCGATTATCTGCGCTAGGGATATACACTATCTACCAAAAAGTATTTGTACACTTTCAGTTTTTGACATTTTGTCAAATATTTAAAAATATACTGGTCGGATTCTTCTGGAACTTCAGAAATATAAAGATTATGTTTCGCTTTATATTTATTTACATTCATTTGTTAAGCGGGTAATTAGGGGGCCGGCAAAAAAACAAAGAATAATAGAAATATTTGGGATCGCCCTGTACATGAAAATGCACGAAACGACTTATCGCTTTAGAATACAAATATATGAATACAGTAGAATATGTACACTAATTTTTGTGAGAATAGCATGTATATTTATGGCGATAAAGCGATTTTTTTGAAAAATTCAAAAAATTCTAGTATGTTTTTTGTTTATATCATGCTGGGTTTTTGACCAAATTTAACGCAAATTTCAGAAAAATTGGCAAAATGCAGTAGAAAAAATGTAGCGCAATTGGAATATAAATATATTAAATATTTTATGAAATATGAGTAGTTGTATAAAATAATTTTTATCTGCGCATGCGCGAACTAGAAAAACATTTTTTTTACATCATTTAATAGTCAATTCTTTGGAGTGACTTATAAAAAAAATCCAATCAAATATCTTGAAAATTCAAAAAGATATCATTTATTTTAGTAAGATGTTTTTACTCTGCTCTCTAAAAACGGCTTAATCTTAAGGGATTCTCCACAAATTGACATTTTTTAATAACTGACTAAAAAAAAAAAAAAACTAGTATTGAATTAATACAATATCTAATACAATATTGCTGCTAATAAGTACTTGACAATTGTGATAGAAAAGAAAAAGAGCTTTATTCGCATTCAGGGCCAAAACTAAGAGAGGGGGGGGGGGGAGAAGGGCATGTGCTCCGGGCGCTAGGATGAAAGTGTTCCAAATGTATCTTTCGTTTGGCGATTTTTTTCATGGCTATGTTTAGCATAATATTGTTAAAATTATTATATCTGGGCTATGCTAAAGCATAAAAAAATCTAATGATGATGGCTTAAGGTCCCTGCCCCTACCCGCGAAGATACTCACGAGCTAATGCTATTCCTATGGGGATGCATTTTTCTAACTCTTTTGCATTTGGACATTTTTAAATAATATGTTTTGCATTGGATAGCGGAAATCCTTTTCAAGATCGCTCCGTGATTACTTTTTCAATTTTGGCGTAGATATTTTTATAATGTTTCTTTCACTTCCAAAAGCAGTTCTGAAAGTGAAACTAACTTTATAAAAAATATCTATGACTCAAATCGAAAAAGTAGTCAAGGAGCGATTTTGAGACGGACTTCCGCTATCCAATGCAAAAAAAAAAAAAAAAAAAAGCTCAGCAGTGTCTTCGCGGGCAGGGACAAGGGCCTTAAAGATCCTGTTGAAAGTAGAATTTCTTTGATTCGGTTTAAAGTATCAAATTGGAGTATTTTAATAAAGCAGAATACGTTATTTTATATTACATATTTTAAGTTTTAAAATAAGTCGGCTATTAATAAATTGGAGAAATTTTCTTTGTAAATATGCTTTGCGAAGGAGGGGGAAAGGGGTACCTTCAAAATCCACGTTTGCCTCGGGAAAAAAAGACTGGTTTTGGCCCTGTTCACATTTAATAATTTGTAGATCCTCCTCGATAGGCAATTACAGCTGCGACTCTCCTGGGCATGCTCTCAACTAGTCCTTGTATTACATTTAAGGGTATTTTATTCCACTCTGTTTGCACAAGGCAGGTAAGCTCTTTTACTGATTTTAGGCGTGTGTCACCCGCCTTAATTCGACGATTCAACTCGTCCCAGAGGTTCTCTATTGGGTTCAGGTCTGGGCTCTGGGCAGGCCACTCGAGTTGATGCACTCCATTATCAGCATACCAATCCATGCTGGTCCTCGCTACATGGCAGCTTGCGTTGTCATCCTGGAAATAACATGGGTCCAATCCATAGTATTGCCACAACGTAGGAAGTACACTGTTGTCCAGTATATTACAGTAGGCATCGGCATTGAGCTTACCATGAATTGGGACCAAGGGTCCTAGTCCGAACCAGGAAAAACAACCCCAGAACATAATTCCCCCTCCGCCAAATTTAACTGTGGGCACAATACATTCTGGTAGGAGGCGTTCTCCAGGCAGACGCCAGACCCAGACCCTACCATCAGAACGGTAGAGGGTGAACCTTGATTCATCACTCCAGAGAACCTGTTTCCATTGCTGTACAGTCCATTGCTGGCGTGTTTTGCACCAACTTAACCGAGCTGCGCGGTTGGACTTGGTGATTAAAGGCTTATGGGCGGCAGCACGGCCACAAAAATTAAGCAGATGAGCTTCCTTACGGATGGTACTCATGGAAACAACACATCCTGAAGCTTGTTGAAATTCTTGGCGTATGTGTAACATTGGTTGGTTGCGGTTCTTCCGAATTTCTCTAGACAGAACCCGTCGGTCTCTATCTCCCAGTTTCGTCGGTCTGCCTACTCTGGCCACATTCTGACAATCACCATTCAGCTTCCATTTTCTAATCACATAAGCCACAGTCGTTTTGGGGTAATTAAGCTCGCTAGATATGTCGATTAAAGATCGGCCATTTCGGTGGTACCCGATGATCACACCTTTCTCAAAATCAGACATCTCTGTTCTTCTTGGCATCATGCATGCGATTGATGTCAGTGTTGTTTTCGACACCACATTTAACAGTGGAGAACTTGACGTATTTCAGGATCGCAGATATCGGCATTTGCATAAGAGCCATTATCAATTATGTATCAATGGGTAGATTTGACACAAATGCTTCGATTTTTTATAATTATTTTTATCCTGAAATAGGTTCGTTCTGGTAATTATCTAAGAAAAGAAGTAAATCACCAGTAAAAAACGTAAATGGAGATTTGGCAATTTGCGTAAAATCTGACGTCATTCAACTGCTTTCAGAGACCAATTGAAAATCAGTTCACTCCTATCCACAATAACTTTCTGAATTTCCACGAAATTCGATCGGATTTTTTTATGGGTAGCTCCATAGAGTTGAATATTAAATTATGTAAAATGATAAATTTTATCGTTCACGCATACGCTGATTAAAAAATATTTCATACAAATACTCATATTTTAGAAAACTTTTAATATATTTATATTTCAATAGCGCCTTATTCTTTCTACTAAATTTTCGAATTTTTTTGAATGTGGCTTTATATTTGGTTGAAAATATTGAACATGACATAGAACATTTTAGAAAATATTTAATATATTTATATTTCAATGAATTTTGGTGAACTCCCCCCCCCTCCCTTTTCTTCTTTGCAAAGCATCTGCAAAAGTATTTGCAAAGACAAATTTTCTAATTTATTAATAGCCGACTTATTTTAAAACTTAAAATATGTAATATTGATTAAAGTAGTCTGCTTTGTTTAAAAAAAATTATACCTTAAAATCGTGAAACCGAATCAAAATGAAAAAAAAAAAAAAAAAATCTGCTTTATGCGGGATCTTTATGCCATCATCATTAGATTCTTCTATGCTTTGGTATAGGAGAAATACTTTGAATGGGACGATTTTGACAATATCATGCTAAACATAGACATGGAAAAAATCGCCAAACAAAATGTACATTTGGGACACTTTCATCCTAGCGCCCGGGACACATGCCCTTTTCCCCCAACCCTCTCTTAGTTTTGGCCCTGAATGTGAATAAAGATCTTTTTCTTTTCTATCACAATTGTCAAGTACTTATTAGCAGCAATATTGTATTAGATATTATATTAATTCAATACTAGTTTTTTTTAAAGTCAGTTATTAAAAAATGTCAATTTGTGGAGAATCCCTTAAGATTCAGCCGTTTTTAGAGAGCAGAGTAAAAACATCTCGCTAAAATAATGATATCTTTTTGAATTTTCACGATATTTGATAGGATTTTTTTTTATAAGTCACTCCATAGAATTGACTATTAAATGATGTAAAAAAAATGTTTTTCTAGTTCGCGCATGCGCAGATAAAAATTATTTTATACAACTACTCATATTTCATAAAATATTTAATATATTTATATTCCAATTGCGCTATATTTTTTCTACTGCATTTTGCCAATTTTTCTGAAATTTGCGTTAAATTTGGTCAAAAACCCAGCTTGATATAAACAAAAAACATAACAGAATTTTTTGAATTTTTCAAAAAAATCGCTCTATCGCAATAAATATACATGCTATTCTCACAAAAATTAGTGTACATATTCTACTGTATTCATATATTTGTATTCTAAAGCGATAAGTCGTTTCGTGCATTTTCATGTACAGGGCGATCCCAAATATTTCTATTATTCTTTGTTTTTTTGCCGGCCCCCTAATTACCCGCTTAACAAATGAATGTAAATAAATATAAAGCGAAACATAATCTTTATATTTCTGAAGTTCCAGAAGAATCCGACCAGTATATTTTTAAATATTTGACAAAATGTCAAAAACTGAAAGTGTACAAATACTTTTTGGTAGATAGTGTAGGACCAGGGGGGAATGCCCTTCGTGAGGGTCTTTCTAAGGGAACCTAACCCGTATTTACGCAAGGTTCGAAGAAAACCACGAAAACTCCGAACGGTTAGGCCGACAGCCGCGATTGGGTTAGAACCCAGCACCTGCCGTCTACCAGTTGAGAGGTCCGAACCTCTCGGCCACTGGTTCAAATAAGAGAACCAACATGTATTTAAAAGCATAATAAAAATCACATATGGTTAAGTTTACGTTAATTTTAAACGAAGAAATCTGCAATTTTAAAGTTGTTTTGATTCCAAAACTGTTACACTCTCGTAAAAATTTCACATTTTAGCAAAGACTGAAAAATTGTATCAGGAAAATTTTCTTCCATTTGAAGTCTTTTTCTTATAGCATCAAAAGAACACGCATCATTTCATTGCGTGATGGCTTTATCTCTTGTTGCACGTTTTCGTTGTCATGACGTTTTCGTTATTTCGATTTAGGGTGTTCGTTTCGATTCGTACGTTTTCGTTAGTCACTCTCACAATCATTTCCTCTCAGAATTTTGCACTTTTTACCCATCATACGTGGTATAGGGTAAGTCTTGCAATCGTTTTGAAAATCAAAAAATTACGAAAAACATACTTTTAGAAAAAAAAAATGCCGTTCGTCCGTCTGCTTGTCTGCCTATCTGTCTGTTTGTCTGTAAAATCTCTATCTCCCGAACAAATTGAGATAAAGACTTGAAATTTTGTATGTACTTAGTATGAAAAGCCTATTTAATATCAGTAACCTCAATTATCAGAAACTATTTTTTCGGACTCTCAAAAAATTCGTTCTGATGAAAGATATATAAAAATTTTGAATTTTTTTATTTTAAGAACCGGACGTAAAAGGCAATAAAATAACACAAACTTTGCATAAAGAACGAAGTCTATCGATTTATTAGTTGCCGAGATATGTGTAATCCTGTTTAGCTCATTCTTAGATTTTTCATGACCCTGTATATTTTCCAAATTTCAATTCAAAGGTATATTTTAATTGGAAATGTGACATTTAATGCGACACAGTAAATTGTTAGTTAATATGATTATTACTTTTGGAGTTATAAGGATGTTTCTTTTATACGCAATTTGGTACTGCTTGAGTAGTTTGGCGTTTTATATAATTTGTTGAAATTGGCTCATCAGCAATTCATTAACAGAGCATTATTACATATATTAAAACTATTTAAATGTGCGTTTAAATTTTATTTTGGAATTGCGATGCATTCTATAAATAGTTTACACGCGTTATTATTTCATATTTTATATTATGCATATCCATGTTGGGTAAATATTACGGTGGGCCCCCAACAACTAGTATACCATTGAAATTACGAACCTCAAATCCTCCAAATGTGTAACAATCCAATTGACACCGTTTCGGGAAGATTATTGGAGGGGGGGGGGGGGGGAATTTGTTGGTCGTAAAGAACAAGGAGATTCAAGGTAGAGAAGTAATATAAAAAAACTCAACGCTGAAAGAAAAATCAGGAATAAGTGATGGAAAATTGATTCCATGTAATTTCGAAGCTTTTCTATAACTGGATAAATAAAAACGTTTTATGAAAAAATTCGTTATATGAAGATAGATGTTTCGCTATACAGAGATTGTTTTTAATGAAATCATGGGAAAAGGGGACCGTTCATACTAAAAATTCGTTATATACACACTGTAAAAAATTTTCCTGTTAAAAAACGGAAATGGTTCTGGTAATCTAGACGCCAGTACTTCTTCCGTTTTTTAACGGAAAAAAATTTCCGTAAATTCCAGAAAAAGTTCCGTTTTTTCACAAAATATTTCCGTTTTTTTTTAATATTTTCTCATGCAAAAATTTTCGTTTGAAAATTAAAAAAACTTTTCAAGGACAAACTAACACCTTTGTGATTTTTATTCTTTACTTTAGAAAGACATGTTAACATCAGGAACATATTGTATACATTTAATTTAAACAACAGTGAATAAATGTGACTTACCTTCCATGGGGATCGAACCCGGGAGCTCTTCGGTCGTAGACAGCAGTGTAATACCATTACACCAGGATTACACAAAGCACTTTTTCAAATATCTTTAGTTATTTCGGATGTATTTCATAAAATAAAGACAAGATTTTGAAAGCAAATTTATTTTATTTTTTTTTATTTTTTTTAATTGAGCGGATAATTCAAAATCATGTTTTACAGATTTTCTTTCTATAATTTCTAATATTTAGCTTTTTAATTTTAGCTATATAAAAAAAAAGTTTAGCCTTTAAAATATTACATGCATGAATAAAAGTATTGAAACATTTTGTTTCCTAATTTTTTGGAAGAGTTTTAAAGTTCTATTATAATATTATTCATATTCATTTATTTATTTTATAAAAGGATTCTAACACACTTTTTAAAAAAGCATGTATTTTAACAAATATTTTGTATGACGATCTATTGTAAATTCAATAAAAATAGTTACTATAGTAACTATTAATTTTAATAGCCCATATATGGGTCATTAAAATTAATTACATTTATTGATTATTATGACTTAGGTAACCGCCAAAATAATAATAATTTTGGTAATATATTTCGATGTATTTTAAATTTTATGCGCGAACTTTTTAATTTGAATAGATTAAAAAATATATATATTAAAATTAAAAGTAGATTTTTTTTCTCACTAAAATATCCTACACACTTTTTGTACTGTGATTAAATAAACATTATTTTAAAATGATACTGAAAAAAAATAATTTTCCTTAACTGTATCAAACTTAAAAAGAATTAATAAATCTTATTATTACTATTATTAATTTAATATTGTAAAAATATGCTATCTTTTTATTATTAAAACAGAAAAAAAGAGAAATGTTGCTATAACGTTTTTCTATATTTTTCTCATACAGATGGCGCCACGACACTTATCGGTTAAAATGTGCTGTTAAAAACGGAAGGTTTACTGTTTCGGAAAAATTAACGGAACAGTTCCGTATTTCTAACCTCAAAGTGGGAAATACGGAAATACTACTGTTTTCTCGGAAAAATAAAACTATTCCCTAAAATTTTACGGAAAAGTTTGTGTATATTAACGGATATATTTTACAGTGCAGAAATGCGATGTATAAAGTTTCGTTATAGAGATATTCGATTGCATTTACCAATCAATTTCTATATGACAAGATTATAAAAATATATTATAATTACATATTCTTCACTTACTGAAGCTCCTTTACATGCAATTTATTATCTCCAGTCATTCAAAACATGGTTACATGTCTTTACCAAATGGCAGTCTGAGTGAATTGTATTTCTTGAGATGTTGTTAACATAGCTTAAATGGAATCTGGGTTCAATTTTCGGAATGGACACGCTTTCACTCAGTTGAAAATGTTACTATTTATATGATTTATTTATTTATTTACAGCCTGATCAAACAATATATATACAATATCGATATGTTGATGGTATAATTTTAATAACCAGAATAAACAGAATCTTATTTTCTTCTTTTACTTTTGTGATAGTAAATTTATACCAAATACTGGAACTAAGGAAGAATTGAAGAATAACATTTGATCAATAGCTGTTGTAAAAGAATGTAAAAAAGAAAAAACTAATTGTTATAAAAATGTTAAACTCAGCAGGAGATCTTGGTTAGAATGTACATACACCTTGTGAGTTAAGATTTAGGCGATTGAAACTAATTTTTTCTTAGTACAAATGCAAAATGAGCTGTCAATAATATTTGTTAGTTTTTTTTTATTTGTGCTAATAATTAATAAAATTTCTTACTTGCAGTTTTTATCAATTCTAAAGATAATTGTTTCTTTTAGATCATTTTTTAAGAACCCTTTTAAAATTGACAAAATGCACCCTGTCTTTAAAAAAAGTATTGAACAACTTCTCCATACTACAGTTTTATTTTAAATACACGTGTCTAAAACCTTACAAAAATGATAGAAGTTTATTTCTTGAGATAAAACAAGATATTACTAAACCATGTTATTTAACATTATTTTTCAATTTCTAATTTATAAAATTTTTAGAAGTTAATGATTTTTTATTTATTATAAAAAAAAAAATACTTGCTTTTTTCCCTTATTGTTTCCAAACACATTACTAATGTATTTTATTTTGAAATAGTGCTCTTTTTTAGAGCTGACATTCTGACGTTTTCCTTCTAAAATTAATACTAAGTTATAAATTAGCACTTTAGTTATTAATTCATAAAAATGTACACATATCCCTATTAGCAAAACAATATTCGTCCAATGTTGAGCCAATATTTCATCTATTGGAAATATTGCCAATAAAACGTCAATATTGGTCCAATATTGGGATGTTTACATTTTGCCTTTATTGAGCCAATATTTTTAGCCAATATTATGCCAATATTGGGGGTTTATTGAAACTAATGCCAATAAAACGCCAATATTGTACACATGTTGGCGTTTCATTGGAAATATTTTCAATGACATTCCAATATTTAACCAATATTGGCGTTTCATTGACAACATTTCCGATGAAATTCCAATATTGGCATAATATTGCCTGCAAATATTGGCTCAATAAGGACAAAATGTAAACATCCCAATAATGGAGCTGTGCCAATGTGCCAATATTGCTCCAAGATATAGCCAATATTGGTCCAATATTGTTTGGCTACTGGGGATACCTTATTAAAATTATTTCTTTAATAATTATTAAATTTAAGAAGTGTTAACAATTTAATATTAAATGCAGTTACATTTTCATTTGATTACATGTTGATCATTTTGATAAATGTAAATATCACTATTAATTATTAAATTTAAGCAGTGTTAACAATTTAATATTAAATGCAGTTGCATTTTCATTTGATTACATGTTGATCATTTTGATAAATGTAAATATCACTAGTAATTATTAAATTTAAGCTGTGTTAACAATTTAATATTAAATGCAGTTACATTTTCATTTGATTACATGTTGATCATTTTGATAAATGTAAATATCACTAGTAATTATTAAATTTAAGTAGTGTTAACAATTTAATATTAAATGCAGTTACATTTTCATTTGATTACATGTTGATCATTTTGATAAATGTAAATATCACTAGTATTTTATACAGTCTTACATAAGTATTACAAAATATTAATGAGTATAACTTTACTGTATTCGACTAACTACTGAAACTACTAATTAGCAATTTTTATAATTTATGTAATTACTAATCACTAATTAAATTTTATTAACTAAAATGTAAAAACGTAGATCATATTAGTAATTAGTGGTTTAATTGTTCTGAAAATGTAAAACTCATGGAATCTCTCAAAACTTTACCGCTGGGGAAAAAAAATATTTAATTAAAAAATCTAATTTAAATTTAAAAAAACGATTTTTGTTTTAATTTCTTTTTTAAATCACGATTTTTCTACAAGTTTTTGTTAATAGTAATCCTATAAAAACATGAATGTGAAAGAATGCCAAGTTCGTTAAAGGTTTCGATAATAATAAAAGAAGTGAGATCTAACTGCAAACCAAGTTCTTTCGAAAGTCCTTAAATCCTAGCTCTTGTCATGCATAATATTCTTCAATTGCTTAAAATGATTTGTTATGTTACTTGTTATTCAATAGAGCGGCTTAGCAAGTTTTCTCTGATTCAAATTTCTCTATTTAGTTGGTCAGAACTTAAATTGATCACTTCCTTAACTTATCAATACCTTAACTTCAATATACTTATTCGAGCACTCGATTGACTAGATCTTTGCCAGTCAGATTCTAGATTAAATTGTACTCCGACTCAAAGATTAAAGTTGGTGGCTGAAAACTTGCCAAGTCTCTGTATTGAATAACAAGTAACATAACAAATCATTTTAAGCAATTGAAGAATATTATGCATGACAGGAGCTATGATTTATGGAACTTCGAAAGAACTTGGTTTGAACTTAGATCTCACTTCTTTTATTCGCGAAATCTTTAACGAACTTGGCATTCTTTCAAATTCATGTTTTTGATAGAATATCATTATTTTTTGTAAAATCACACTTCTTTTATTAGCGAAACCTTTAACGAACTTGGTATTCTTCACATTCATGTTTTTGATACGATATCATTATTTTTTGTCAAATAAGTAGGTATTTGTTTCCTTTTTGAAATAAATAGGCTTAATATTAAATTAACTTTATTTAATATTTATTAATCTTAAAGTTTTTTCCTGCGTTTATGCACGGTTTTTTATGTCAAATTAAAAAAAATTAACATTAGGTATGCTTATGTTCTTGTAAATTCCACTAATAAGGATGTTTCTTTTACGTGATTGGGTACTAATTGATTACCTCGTCGACCAAAAAAGTTTGTCGCCAACTTGGTGATATATCGTCAAATTGACGACAAAAATTACGCGCCAAAAGAGATGCTGACGTGGCTTTATTTCTGGTGTTTCGCCAAATTCCCTTAGACTCCCAGTGTAATCTGGTAATTTATCCAATACTTTTGTTAGAGCAAGGACTGTCGCTATCATTTGACATTTTTTTTAATCAATTCGCTAACTTCCCAAGATTGCTCAAATATTGCTATTTAGAAAGTTTTTAGAACGCTTTTACGCATCTTCATCCCTTTTAAATTTTGCATTTGTTAACAAATATTCTTAGTGATCATTTATATTTTATATGTAATGAATATGCCAAATTTTATGTTTCTAGGCCCTTAACATACAGACATCGCATTTTTAGAACTTTTTTTACTCTTTTACCCCTTTGGATTAGTGGAATCGACATAAGATATAGCCTATGTTGGAGCAAGGACTATCACCATCATTTTGATATTACTACTTTTAAGATCGGTTTGTTGTTTACCGCCTAAAAGTTAGCCCCCCCTTGCCGGAAAATGAAAAAGTGAGATATGCATTTCGTTTGATCATCGTTTGATCAGATTTGATCAACAATTTTCATCGTTTGATCAACATTATTTTACGAGTTATGATTAAAAATAACCAGGGGGGGCTAACTTTTAGGATTTTTCAAAATGCTCAAAAAAAAAAAAAAAAATTAGCGATTCTTATCAGAAATCGACCGTAGAGATTTGATCAACTATTTTTAGCGTTTGATCAAACCCGGAAGTGCCCCCAAAGTCGATATTTTTAATTCCAGACACCTAAAAGTTAGCCCCCCCATGACGGAATATCGAGACAAAAATGGTGCCATCTAACGTAAAATTACCTCTAAAGATTTGATCAACCATTTTTAGCGTTTGATCAAACCCGGAAGTGCCCTCAAAATCGATATTTTTAACTCCAGACCCCTAAAAGTTAGCCCCCCCATGAGGGAATTTCGAAACAAAAACGGTGCCATCTAACGTAAAATTACCTCTAGAGATTTGATCAACCATTTTTAGCATTTGATCAAACCCGGAAATGCCCCCAAAATCGATATCTTTAGTAATAGACCCCTAAGGGGTTTAGCTTCCCCACCACCTCCATGATGGAATTTCGAGACAAAAATGGTGCCATCTAACGTGAAATCATCTGTAGAGATTTGATCAACCATTTTTAACATTTGATCAAACCCGGAAGTGCCCCCAAAATCGATATTTTTAGTAATAAACCCCTAAAATTTAGCCCCCCCCCACCTCCATGATGAAATTTCGAAACAAAAATGGTGTCATCTAACGTAATATTACCTCTAGAGATTTGATCAACCATTTTTAGCGTTTGATCAAACCCGGAAGTGCCCCCAAAATCGATATTTTTGACTCCAGACCCCTAAAAGTTAGCCCCCCCCATGGCGGAATTTCGGGACAAAAACAGTGCCATCTAACGTAAAATTACCTCTAGAAATTTGATCGACCATTTTTAGCATTTGATCAAACCCGGAAATGCCCCCAAAATCGATATTTTTAGTAATAGACCCCTAAAGGGTTTAGCTCCCCCACCACCTCCATGATGGAATTTCGAGACAAAAAAGGTGCCATCTAACGTGAAATCATCTGTAGAGATTTGATCAACCATTTTTAGCATTTTATGAAACCCGGAATGATATCAAAATAGATATTTTTAACTACAGACCCCTAAAAGTTAATCCCCCCATGACGGAATTTCGAGACAAAAACGGTGTCATCTAACGTAAAATTACCGCTAGAGATTTGTTCAACCACTTTTAACGTTTGATGAAACACGGAAGAGCCCCCAAAATCGATATTTTTAACTCCTGATCCCTAAAAGTTAGCGCCCCCATGACGGAATTTCGAGACAAAAATAGTGCCATCTAACGTAAAATTACCTCTAGAGATTTGATCAACCATTTTTAGCGTTTGATCAAACCCGGAAGTGCCCCCAAAATCGATATTTTTAACTCCATACCCCTAAAAGTTAGCCCCCCCATGACAGAATTTCGAGATAAAAACGGTGTCATCTATCGTAAAGTTACCTCTAGAGATTTGATCAACCATTTTTAGCATTTGATCAAACACGGAAATGCCCCAAAATCGATATGTTTAGTAGTAGACCCTTAAGGGGTTTAGCTACCCCTACCTGCATAACGGAATTTCGAGACAAAAACTGGTTCCGTGTAAAATGAAATCCTCTGTAGAGATTCGATCCTGGAAGTGCACTTAAAATCGATACTTTTACGCATGGACCCGTAAAATTTAGTCTCCCCTTCGAAAGAATTTCAAAACAAAATTGGTACCATATAACGAGAAATTATCTGTAGAGATTTAATGAACCATTTTTTTCATTTGATTAAGCACAGAAGTTTCTCTAAAATCGATATTTATACGTACTGATCCTTAAAAATTACTCCCCCCCCCCGCATGACGCAATATCGAGAAAAAAAATCGTGCCATCTAAAGGGAAATCATCTGTAGCGATTTGATAAAAAATGTTTAGCGTTTGATCAAACTCGGAAGTGCCCTGAATAGTGCCTTGATATTTTTAGCACAAGATGCACAAATTGTCTTTCCCATTAAGGAATTTCCAAACAAAAACTGTGCCATCTACGTGAAATTATCTGTAAATATATGATATAGATATAGACATACACTAGAGATAGACACTAGACATACACTAGACATACTCTGGTATTTCCGAGGACGAATGAACCTTCAAATAATTTTGTAAGACTTTATACCTTTAACTTCGTTTTCACCAAATTTACAGTTTTAAGTGTAAAAATCGCAAAAAATATATTGAGTTTAAAGTTTTTAATATTTTGCGTTTGATTTTTATAGTTCATGCTTACCGAAAAAAAGCGAAACCGCTATTAAACATGTTTTTTTTTTCAAATTATTCGATTAGTTAGTTTTTCAAATATTAACAAATTTACGTCCATTTTCTGTTCAGAAAAGCATTTTGTTTCCTTTTAAAAAAATTGATCATTTTATAAAACAAAGTTTTGAATCTTATTTAATTTACATATTCTTAATAAGTGTCCAAATATAAATTTAGTAATTTAAAATACAATATTTTATAAATTTGATACCTTACAAAGGGATGCTAATCTAAAAATAATCTGTTATTTTTTTTATTTTAAAATTAAATGACTATAAATGATCATAAAATTATCTATTTCAAAATTATGGCAGTGGGTGGCATTTTTGTTTTGTCATCAAATATATATTCTTACATTATGACAAACATCCATACATTATCCGCTATTCCGAAAACTTTTTCCAAAGTATGTTAGAAATGATACTTGCGTTTACATTCAAGAAGAGTGAAATAACGTTGTCCAGCTGTTTTGTTGAGAAGAAATTCTGCCTGTGCACACTCTCTTACTCTCTTTTAGTCCCCATCCATCACGGAATTTTGCGTTAAAAAAGGTGCTACAGATTAGAGTTACATGTTATGCTTAAATTTATATACTAAAGTTCTCGAAAATCGACATTTATAAAAAGAACAAACGGAATTGTTGTCTTTAGGTGTGACATTATTTTCCTACTAGGGTAGATGTGCCAGTAATGGGCCACCTTAAGGAATTTTTCTAAAAAATAATTTTTTATTAATAGTTATAATTATTGTATTCCACTTTTTTTCATATTAGATTAATCTTTAAACAATATTTAACTAATCCCACAGTTACATTTCCCAAGAAAAATAAAAATTTCATTTTAAATAATAGAAATATGTCTAAACACCCAAATGCCCAGTAATGGGCCACCTATGTTCCAGTAATGGACCGCCTATGTTCCAGTAATGGGCCACCCTACAAAAAATAACAGATAATTATTTTTAGGTGCGTTCGTAATTATGTAAATAGGTAGCACCTATAATTGTCGTTCAGTCCGTCTGTCTGTCCATCTATCTGTCTGTTTGTCTGACAGTCTGTCTATCTGTCCGTCTGTCTGTCCGCATATAACAACGGAAAACTATCCAACCGAATCGTTTGAAATTTAAAATACATAATTATTACATAATTTTGTCGAGTCATTTCAAATTTTATGAAAATCGGATGGATAGATCAATTACAGGGACATTCAAAAGGATTCCGTTACATTACGGTCAATAGGGAAAAAAGTTTTAAATGCATTTTAATCGTTTGAAATTTAAAACATATAATTATTGCGTAATTTTGTCGAGTCATTTCAAATGTTATGAAAATCGGATGCATAGATCAATTACAGGGACAATCAAAAGGATTCCGTTACATTACGGTCAATGGGGAAGAAGTTTCAAATGCATTTTAATGATGTTACACTCATTCGAACATAATAGAATTGGCATGAATCTATGAAATATATACTAAAATATGCATTCTGTACAATCTGTGACGCAAAGAATTTTTATTATTAAATTACAGGGCTACACAAAAGTATTCCACTATATAATGCTATACGGGGAAACATGGTTTGGTACGTGTTTTAATTATATTCAACTATTTCACATTTTATGAATAAGATATACGTTGCTGAGGTGTAATAAGAATTACTATTCCTGTATATTTACAGAATTTCAACCAATATACTGTATCCGAAGTACTATTTACTATAAAAGCAAGATCTGAATATTTTTAAAACTTCGTTATCGTACGAACGCACCTCATTTGCTACGTTCACGTGCAATTTCCAACTTGTTCTTTTTATGTCTGCGTAAGTGGCATCTTCTTCTTCCTCAGAATCCACATTATCCTCTTGTATACAAAATTCGGCCTTTTTGAAGCAATTGTAAATTGTTTTTTCTTCAATTACCCCCATTGATCCCGTTCTTATATGTATAACTATTCAATTAACACTGTTTTGAGAAGGATGTTGAAAGGTGTGTGAAAGGAGGGGGTTGATGAATTTGTTGGACTTAAGGAACAAGAAAATTCAAGCAGAGGAGTAATATAAAAAAAACTCAGCACTGAACGATAAATTAGGAATAAGAGATGGAAATTTGATTTCATGTGATTTCGAAGTATTTTTTTACAACTGAATAAAGAACATTTTATGAAAATATTCGTTATATGGAGATAGATATTTCGCTATATAGAGACTGTTTTTAATGTAATCATGGGAAAAGGGGAACATTCCTACTAAAAATTCGTTATATAGAGAAATTCGATGTATGGAGTTTCGTTATAGAGAGACTTGACTGTATTTATAAAGAAATTGTCTTTATTAAATTCTAGTAAGTAAAATTTAAGTATTAAATTTGTTTATTTAGTTTTCAGTTAAATCAAAATATTTTATCACTACTGAAATTACACTTTTAGTATTGGTCACTTGGGTGGCCCATTACTGGCAAATCACGAAATAAGCAACCCAGTAATGGACCACCCCTTCTAAAATCTTAAAAATAAATAAAATTTTGTAAATGGCCATTGGTATATTAAATTCAATGTTTTATATTGCTAACCAAACAAAAACATTCAATTTTTACGGAAAAATAAAAAATATATAAAACAAAGTAAGTAAAGTCTGCTCTTAGCATGTTCATTAAGATTTTCAGTGAAAAACAGAAAAACTGTGAAACTTTATTTTCTGCTTCCTAATTGTTTTGACGAAAAGTGTAAAAAATTAATCCAGCTTATAAAGCATGCAAGGTAGAGTTCAGAAAAAAATAATAAAAGCTTAACTATTATTTATTATTTTTTTATAAACCAAAAAGTGCGAGGTGGCCCATTACTGGAAGGTGGCCCATTACTGGCACATCTACCCTATCTAAAAACTATTCATTGCGTAATTTGTATAAGCGATTACGTATAGAAAATGTAGGTTTGTAAATACAACTGAAAATAGAGATCATCAGCTGCTAAATAATTATGATAAAACTGCTGATATATCACAACAGAATGCAAAGTTAAGCGGTTCTGGCACTTTGGCTGGGCAGTGTTTATCAAAATAAAGCATGTGTTCTTCTTTAATATAAACAACCTAGCAGATGTCTTTTGTGCTGCACACGTCAATTTTTTATTCTGTTTAAAAGTAAGATAAAGTACAGATCACTAATGACGTTTCATGTTTGTCTAATAAGTGCATCTGTAAATTAAAATTGCAAGAATAAAGATTTATTTATCATTGTTATTTCTAACTCCTGGGAGGGCAATAAAAGCAGGTTTTCTGTTCCATTGGTATTTTATGCATTCGCACCGTACACATTCTTTTTACTTTATAAAAGGAGATGCAACTGTTATATAATATTAAGCATGACAAGGAGTTAGTTTGAGGATGCTAAGTGAAAAAGCTTTTGTTCATATTTCTCCTTTAAGTCATTTTTTGGGGGAGGGGGGAGAGGGGCAGTTTCACGGGGTAGAGTTTGTCTAATGCGATTTTGCAAAAGAAAAATGTGAATATCATTTATGGTTTAAAAAGAAACATTTGCAGGGGCGTGCCAGCAGTATTCGGCGCCTGTGTCCAGAACTGTATTTGGCGCCCTTCCCCCCCCCTAATCCAATCGCCTGTAAAAATAAAACTTTATCCCCCCCCCCCAAAAAAAAAACTATGAATATTTAAAAATGTATAGTTGCCATTCTTTTGGAGTTTTTCAACCAAAAATTTTATTTAATAAAATATATCTTGTTTCTTTACAATTCGTACTTTATTTCATTAAATAAATAAATTTCTGTTTTCAAACATGCTTAAATTACTTGAAAAATAAAGAAGGGTGGCAGCTGTGTAAATAAAATTTGTAACACAGTAAAACCTGTGTAAATAAAAGCACTCTCTATCAGAATCCTGCGTTACAGTAAAATTTTATTATCCCGGAGAAAATAATTTAATGCAATAACAACAGATTGCATCTAAAAGAAAGAAGTGTTGGCGATGGCTACGAAAATGTACTGCACATAGAGATCTGAAAATTTGGATAAGGATAGATGATGCACCGTGCACCTGACACTCATTTTTTTATTTTTTGTTAATTACCCGAAATATTAATTAAAAACCCTTAATGATAATCGCAAAATGGCGAACTTTTATTCCTCAACGAGATTATGCTTGTACGCTTCCCCAAGCAGTCCTTCCCACTGACGAAAAGCGTAACGTTTGATTTCTTCTGCATTTTCAAATTGGGATATAGTGAAATCCCGGTAGAATTACAAATAAATAGATAAATAATAATAAAGAAAGAAAGAAATGGTATTTTTAATTACTATTTCATAAAATCATTTTATTTGGCAGCGATTCGCATCGATATTATAAAGTTAAATCAACATGCTGCTGGAGACATTGCTCTCCCCACACCCCATCTCTACATTCGTTTGGAAAAAAATAACATTCAATATTTGACTTTAAATTATTGTAATTGGCCTAAGGTGATCCAAGGTGGTTGGTAGTAGGACATAAAGTAAACGGGATTTTAAAACACCTTTTACATAAATCTATATTTTCCCATTCATATTAATAGCCATCATTGTAGTTTCTAATTTATTTATGTCTATTTTTTGCGGGGGGGGGGGGGGGCATTTTAGTCTTAGTAACGTCTACGATTATGTGTAATGCCAATAAGGGCTCTTATTTCAAAAATTCAATTTTATGTTCGGAAATTAAATGTACAAATCTTACAATCATTACAATAATTTATGCAGTATTTGAATAGACACAAGTGTATGCAGGGAGTGCAGGGAAAGGCTCCCCCTTCAACCTTCGGAAAAATTAAGGAATTTGGACATCTATGGCCAAATTTAGTCTATCTTCATCAACTCTCCCCCTTTTTCGCTATCATGATAATTCCAGAGTACTAGATAGGTAAAAGATAGATAAAAGGTATTTATTTCGCTCAGAAATCTATGGTGTGAAATAAAAAAATAAAAAAAACTTTTGTTCAATACATAATAGTTTCCACTAGAAATGATCATTAGTAGAAGTGCTGAACAAAATTATTGCTTTGGCCGCTTAAAGTGAGCTTTACTCTTTAAGTGCGAAAACAAGTGTTAAACCACGGAATGCCAACAGCTTCACAAACGGCTGATGCTCCATTTTTACCAGTTAAAATTTGTTACATAGCTGACGCCAGTATCTCTAATCAAAAATCTGTGCATTGAAAAGAACAGAGAACACTAACATACAAAAGGCTATACAAATGTAATGAACGTTATCAACTTTTTGGCAATTTCTGGACCTCCGCTACCCCTTACGATATCATACGTTATCATTCCTCAATAACATTCTCTTTTCTTTATTGGTAAACACAAGTATTATTTCAAATATACTTTACACCTGTTTTCTCAAACGCAGATTATATATATGAATACACATAAGACGGAAGAATAGGAATACCAAACATAGAGATATTCAATATTTTGAAAATAAATAATTTTATAGTGATTTAATTATTTAAATTTTCATAAAAATAGTTAACAAACTATTATATATATATATATATATATATCTTGCAGACTATTTTGATATAACGAACAAGTTATAAATAAAAAAAAAAAATTATATTAATTGAAACAGAAAGAGAAAATATTGGTTGGATCATTCAAAAATGATAAATATATCAAGACACCCCATCCTTCACTGGAGATATCTTCTGATATCAAATGCTAGATTCTCCCCCCCCCCCTTTTCCTAAAGTAATAACGTTATGTATGCACAGCCAGTGCCATAGCTAGAAGTGAATAATGGGAAAGGGGGGGGTCATATTTTCTCTTTTTCTCTCTGTGACCCAGAAAGATAAATTAGTACATGTTCACTCTGTAGTTACTATGTTTCTCATTAAACTGTTGTAATAGTTTCATTTTGCGCTAAGAAAACAATAGGGTGATGAAAAATTCGAGTGTAAAACGAGTGAAATCTTAAACAACTTGTTAGCTTCATATGTGTAATTAGGATGAGCAAGTGTTGAAACACTTATTTTAGTTACAATTTAGTATTTTTGCAAAAGCTGCGAAAGATCCTCAAAACTTAATTAGATTTTTAAACAGAATTTTATTTGAATTTTTGGAATAGAAATCAATTTAGTGATTTTGGAGTCTTTTTCAGGGAGGCTCAAAATGTTTGAGGGGAAGCTGAGCCGCCCATAGAACCCCCTTAGCTACGGCCCTATGCATAGCCCACAAGTTCTGGTTTTGCATTGTTTTTCTATTCAGGATTCTCCAAAGCGTCCCCCGCGGACGCCACGATTGCGCCCTTAGGTTTTCTTGGCACCCATTTGAATGTATCCTCTTATGCTAGCTATTTTTAAGATTAAAAATCCATTTTAAAGGATGCGTTATTAAAAGTAAAATATATTTAAATAGTTTTCTTGTAATACTTATCGATGACCTTAAATAAGTTTTAATTATTTAATGCTATTAAGTTGTTATTCAGTGATTAAGGTTTCTATAGCTTCTTCATCTACAAAACTTTTGAAGATAGACTGTCCTCTGAAAATCTAATTTTAAATTTATTCTGAATTAAATTATTGTTGCAAATTATTTTAAAATAGTTTCTGAATCATAGGGGACTTATAGCTATCAGCGTGAGATGTACTCGCATCATATAAGACGTTTCTAACATATAAGTCTACTTCTATTCATGGACTGATATTGTAGGAGAAACTTTTACCAGTATTTCCGAATAGTAATTTTCTTCTTATTTATGATAAATTCTGAAGTAAAGTGACAATTGTTTCTTATAAATAATAATAAAAAAAACAAGCGAAATTTAGCTCCTACGGTAATAAAACTGATGTATATTATGATTTTCCACCGCAGTGAGATAATAGTGTTGCATATTTTCAGCTATGTGGCGCCTTTTATTATTTATAACTATGTGAGGTGCATCTCTGTTTATAAAGGTTGGGCATGTCTTGTCTAAATGATTTATTAGAGGACTCATAAGTAGAATAAAATAAAATTTTATAGAAAGAAATGAATATTTATAAATAATTTCTATAAGGTAAATCTACAAAAGATAATTCAGATGCCAAGCAGGGGTGCCCAGAGAGGGGTTTGGTGACACAAGATGCGTCATACAATTTAGTTTTGAGGGGGAGTTTGAGAAAAAGTACATTTAGAGGGGGGATTTTAAATTCTTAATATTTCCCTTTTTACTGTTAAAAAAAGTATCACTTTTAAATTTTTTCAACATTTAATTTCCAGAAATGTTTCAGTGTTTCCTTTCTTTAAATTCTAGACAAGGACAAGAAGAACTCATTCCACTATGGAATCTAGGAAAAAAAGTTATCGTAAAAAAGGGGACATGAACTACAAAAGCGGAAAAAAGTGACACGGAAAAAAAGTTACCGGAAAAAAAGTGACAAGGAATTGATTTTGGGGATTTATTATTGATTTTGGGGTTTCATTGGTTAAGTATGAAAGGGGGATCAAGGGAGGGTTCATAATTTAGGTAAATGGGTTAATGGGTTTTTCATGCTGAATTAACAGTTTTGGTTCAATCTTTGGATATACATTCATACTGAAAAGACGCTTGCCTGATTAGTTTTGGGAAGGGACGATTACCCCTCCCCCCCATCCGTCCTCAATAAGATGAATGGGATGACGGTCCTCCTGATTGTCTAAGTTTTGGAATTATTAATTTGGATCTTCTCTGTGTGAACCTGAATATCAAAATATCGAATCTAGTATCGATTCGAGAACTGAGAAATCGATTCTTATTATGATCGATGTTGTTTTATACGATATCGATTTTAATTGATTCTCAAAATTTCCAGAATTGCCCATCACTACTCTGAATCTGTCTATAAATCTTTTCTTAAAAGGCTAATGTTTAATAATGTAATAATTATTCATTAAGTCAGATTATATTTTTAAAAGTGCTGTCAAAGTGGGTATTTTGAGCTGAATTTCGCTAAATATGATTCTGACAAAACCAGCTCCTACGGAAAAATGAAATAAAAAATTCTTCCAAAGTTGCTAAATAAAATTGTTAAAACTGAGTTTATCTCTAACCAATTTTTTTTTTTTTTTTTTTTTTTTAATGAGCATTTAACCTTGAAATCTACTTTCCCCTATAGGCTAAGCCGAAAGGGATTTTTTATTTAACATGAGATGCATTCTGTAATTTTGGATGTTTTAAACAGAAATGTCCGGTAAATTTATCACTTATCTTATGATGAAACCAGTACCATCTGTGTATCTACATTTTTTTAATTCTAATTTCTTGAATAATTTATACAAAACTACAGAATGTTTTACTTCCTGCAAAAGATTTATCTTATTTAAATTAAAAACATCGAATTAAATGCTTTCTAATATGACAAAATCAATATCGTATGTATGTTTTGACAGAAGCGCGAAGTTCGAGTATATCAGAGCAGATGTTTATTTTATCATTGGAAAACCGAAGCATTGAAAAATCGGCCGTCTGAAATTATCCATACCGTTTACTTTTAGAGACAGAAGTTGAAAAATAAAACATCATAATAATAATAAATTTAGGAGTCATCCGAATTGCCATAGACAAACTTCAGGTGGCAAACTTGCAGGCCCAGATGCAACTTCCGTTCGGAGACAAGGGTATCAAAAGTCTATAATATTTATTTTGAAAACAGGTAATATACACAAAATCCAATTTTTATTTTTATTTTCTTTTTTTTAATGAGTGAATAACTACAATTTGGTACAGTGTTCTTTATGTTTTTTTATTTGAAATTTTTCCAGATCTCGTTAAGTTGTGCTAATAAAAGACAAAGATTTGTGTTATTTTTAGCATAAAGCAGGATTTCATTTGAAAAGGAAGGGAGGGGTGTTTATAGGAATGATAAAAACAAGTCAGTGATTTAAAGAAAAAAATATTTTAGCTGACGGATATTTTTTAGATAAATTACCGAGTTTTTCCCACCCCCCTCATTACAGTATCATACGTATTTTTTCAACGAAAGACCCAGCTTCCTTAATGATATCGTTTTTAATGTCTATTTCTTTTTTTAAATTCTTTTTACTTACCCATCATACGTAGTATAGGGTAAGTCTTACAATCGTTTTGAAAATCGAAAAATATTTTTTGACGGATTTACACGTTTTAGATAGTGGAGATTCCGAAAAACATATTTTTAGAAAAAAAAATTTACCGTCCGTCTGTCTGTCTGTCTGTCTGTCTGTCTGTCTGTCTGTAAACGCTCTATCTCCCGAACAAATTGAGATAGAGACTTGACATTTTGTATGTGGTTAGTATGTAAGAATGGGACGAACCCTATTTAATATCAGCAACCTCGATTATCCGGAACTATTTTTTTCGGACTCTCAAAAATTTCGTTCTGATGAAAGGTATATAAAAATTTTCGAATTTTTTTGTTCTAAGGAATGGACGTAAAAGGCAATAAAATAACACACATTTTGCATATAGAACGAAGTCTATCGGATTATTAGTTGCCGAGATATTTGTAATCCTGTTTTCCACATTTTTCGATTTTTCATGACCCTGTATTTCATTCAAATTTCAATTCAGAGGTATATTTTAATTGGAAATGAGACGCTTAATCCGACGCAATAAACTGTTAGATAATAAGATTATTATTTTTGGAGTTATAAGGATGTTTCTTTTTCGCAATTCAGTACTACTTGAGTAGTTAGACGTGTTGTAAAGTTTATCGAAAGAGATTCATCAGCAACTCATTAATACAGCATTACTATGCACAATAAAAATATAAATACACGTTTAAATTTTGTTTTGGAATTGCAATCCATTTTATAAATAGTTTTCAAATGTATTATTTTCATATATTATATATGCATATATATGATGGGTAAGTATTACGGTGGCCCCCAACGACTAGTTTTAGTTTGCAATGATATACAGATATGGTTATATATTTATTTGCATAATTTATTGATTCAATTGAAGAAAAGTTAATAAAATATTACAATTTTAAATGAAATAACTTTATATCATATAACACTTAGAAAAAATAACTGCTACTTAAATATAATAAATAATTAGATTTTCTTACATAATACATTCAATAATAATGTATCAAATCTCTACAGATGATTTCACTTTAGACCGCACCATTTTTGTCTCGAAAATCCGTCATGGAGGGGGGGTTAACTTTTAGGGGTCTGATACTAAAAATATCGATTTTGGAGGCACTTCCAGGTTTGATCAAACGCTAAAAATGGTTGATCAAACCTCTACAGATGATTTCACGTTAGATGGCACTATTTTTGTCTCGAAATTTCGTCATGGAGGTGAGGGGGGAGCTAAATCCCTTAGGGGTCTATTGCTAAAAATATCGATTTGGGGGCATTTCCGAGTTTGATCAAATGCTAAAAATGGTTGATCAAATCTCTAGAGGTAATTTTACGTTAGATGACACCGTTTTTGTCTCGAAATTCTGTCATGGGGGGGGGGGGCTAACTTTTAGGGGTCTAGAGTTAAAAATATCGATTTTTGCGCCACTTCCGAGTTTGATCAAATGCTAAAATTAGTTGATGAAATCTCTAGAGGTAATTTTACGTTAAATGACACGATTTTTGTCTCGAAATTCCATGATGGAGGTGGGGGGGGGCTAAACCCCTTAGGGGAGTATTACTAAAAATATCGATTTTAGGGGCATTTCCGGGTTTGATATGCTAAAAATGGTTGATCAAATCTCTAGAGGTAATTTTACGTTAGATGACACCGTTTTTGTCTCGAAATTCCGTCATGGGGAGGGGGGGGCTAACTTTTAGGAGTCTATTACTAAAAATATCGATTTTAGGGGCATTTCCGGGTTTGATCAATTGCTAAAAATGGTTGATCAAATCTCTAGAGATAATTTTACATTAGATGACACCGTTTTTGTCTCGAAATTCCGTCATGGATGTGGGGGGGGGGAGCTAAACCCCTTAGGGGTCTATTACTGAAAATATCGATTTTAGGGGCATTACAGGGTTTTATCAAATGCTAAAAATGGTTGATCAAATCTCTATAGACAATTTTACGTTATATGGCACCATTTTTGTCTCGAATGTCCGTCATGGAGGGGGGGAGGGGAGCTAAACCCCATAGGGGTCTATTACTAAAAATATCGATTTTAGGGGCATTTCCGAGTTTGATCAAATGCTAAAAATGGTTGATCAAATCTCTGGAGGTAATTTTACGTTAGATGACACCGTTTTTGTCTCGAAATTCCGTTGTGGGGGGTGCTAACTTTTAGGGGTCTGGTGTTAAAAATATCGATTTTGGAAGCACTTCCGGGTTTGATCAAACGCTAAAAATGGTTGATCAAATCTCTAAAGGTAATTTTACGTTAGATGGCACCATTTTTGTCCCGAAATTCTGTCATGGAGGTGGTGGGGGAGCTAAACCCCTTAGGGGTCTATTACTAAAGATATCGATTTTGGGGGCATTTCCGGGTTTGATCAAATGCTAAAAATGGTTGATCAAATCTCTAGAGGTAATTTTACGTTAGATGACACCATTTTTGTTTCAAAATTCCATCATGGAGGTGGTGGGGGAGCTAAACCCCTTAGAGGTCTATGACTAAAGATATAGATTTTGGGGGCATTTCCGGGTTTGATCAAATGCTAAAAATGGTTGATCAAATCTCTAGAGGTAATTTTACGTTAGATGGCACCGTTTTTGTCTCGAAATTCCGTCATGGGGGGGCTAACTTTTAGGGGTCTGGAGTTAAAAATATCGATTTTGGGGGCACTTCCGGGTTTGATCAAACGCTAAAAATGGTTGATCAAATCTCTAGAGGTAATTTTACGTTAGATGGCACCATTTTTGTCTCGAAATTCCGTCATGGGGGGGCTAACTTTTAGGTGCCTGGAATTAAAAATATCGATTTTGGGGGCACTTCCGGGTTTGATCAAACGCTAAAAATAGTTGATCAAATCTCTACGATCGATTTCTGATAAGAATCGCTAATTTTTTTTTAATTTTGAGCATTTTGAAAAATCCTAAAAGTTAGCCCCCCCTGGTTATTTTTAATCATAACTAGTAAAATAATGTTGATCAAACGATGAAAATTGTTGATCAAATCTGATCAAACGATGATCAAACGAAATGCATATCTCACTTTTTCATTTTCCGTCAAGGGGGGGCTAACTTTTAGGCGGTTTGTTGTTTACTGTGATTGTTTAAAAGTCCCAATTTAGAACATTTTAGAACGCTTTTCGCGCATTTTCACCCCTTTTAAAATTGGTATTTTTTAGCAAATGTCATTAGGGATCATTTATATCTCATAAATAATTAACATGCCGAATTTTTGTGCTTCTACGCCTTTTAGGAAAACAAAAATCACATTTTTAGAATGTTTTTGGCTTCTGAACCCTTTTTTGGTTTATGGCACAGACGTAAGATATAGTCTGTGTTTAAACCGGGGCGAATACCATTATTTTGATACCCTTACTTTTGAAATCGGCTCGGTAGTTTCAGAGATTAGCCCCGATACTCGCCAAAAGTGACGCCAACTTGGCACTATTTCTGGTATTTTGTGAAATTCTCATAAACTCTCATTGCAATCCAATAATTTGTCTTCTGACCAACCATTAATGTTTAATTAATGGTGATTTCTGATTTTTTTCCTATTTATAGATTCAATAACCTATTTTCACATCAAATTTCAACTTCCTAAGCCACCTGGAAGTAGTCAAAAATCCCTGTCGGCTTGGCCTATAGGCGGAGGTAGATTTCAAAGAGTGATCATTTCAACAACAAAAAATAAATTTGATTACAGATAAACCCAGTTTAACAACTTTATTTGTCCTCTTTTGAAAAATTTTTAATTTCCTTTTTCTGTAAGGACTGGTTTTATCAGAATCATCTTAAGCTAAATTCGAATCAAATGCCCATTTTGATAACATATTTTGAAATAATTCTGACTTTATTAAAAAAAAATCGACTAATACGGTACATTATATAGTTCCTAAATAACAAAAGACTGTCAATTGAATGTGTTTGAGAGCAAAATTGAATTTAAAAATGAGTTATAAAATAACCAATTTTGAATATAACCTCAATTCTTAATCATGATAGCTTCGGGAATTTTTGCGCGAGTGCCCTTTTTGACAGCATTTTTAAAAATATATTCAGCCTTTATCAAAAACCTGAACAATGCGGGATATTACACAGCTCCTATATAAGAGAACCTGTCAATTGGATGCGTTTGAGAGCAAAACTGAATTTAAAAATGAGTCAGAAAAAACGCAATTTGTTATTTGAATACTTCCTCAAATTTCCTATCACAGTCACTTCGGGAAATTCTGTTCAAAATACCCCTTTTGGCAGCCTTTTTTGAAATATATTCTGTCTTTATCAAAAAATTGACCAATGCATCATATTATATCGTTCCTAAATAAGAGGACTTGTAAACTGGATGCGTTTGAGAGTAAAAATGGATTTAAAAATGAGTTAAGAAAAACGCAATTTGTTATCTGAATACTTCTTAGAATTTCCTATCACTGTCACTTCGGGAAATTCTGTTCAAAATACCCTTTTTGACAACGTTTTTTGAAATGTATTCTGTCTTTATCAATAATCTGGCCAATGTTTCACATTATATAGTTCCTAAATAAGAGGATCTGCCATTTGGATGTATTTAAAATAAAAAATGAATTTATAAAACGATTCAGAATGTAAGCAGTTTGAACTAGAAGTTTTTTCTCCAACTCCAATTTTCTTTTAATTTATTTTTGCTATAAGAATTGATCCTATGAAAAACTTGTCAATATAAAAATTGTAGATATTATTGAGAAGATGTAAAATAAATTTAATTGCATTTAATAGTTTAAGAACTGACAAAGTTATGGATTTTTTTCTTTTTCGAAAGCCCTTTTTATTTTCGTTTTTAATTCTTTTTTTTTTTTTTTTTTTTTTTTTTTTTGCCGGGAAGAGTTAGTCCTATCAAAAACTTGCAAATACAAAAGTTTTAGATAATTTTTAGAATATTTATAAAAAATTTAGATGGATTTGATATCTTGAGAATTGACAAAGTTATGATTTTTTTTCTCCCAAAAACCCTATTTTTTCGCTCCTTGAGCCCACTTTTAACTTTATCAAAAATCTGTCATGCATAAATTTTTGGCCACTATTTAGAAGTAGTATAAACTGATTCGATATCTATTTTCATTAAGAAGTTGTGGGCTTTTTTCTGTTTTCACAAAAACGCCCCCTATTTCGACCCCCTTGGTCCGATTTTGCCCATTAACGAACTTAGCAGAGATTTTACCCCCTTTGATTTTATGTAAAAGTTTGGTGAAGATTGGTGAAGAATTATAGAAGCTATCGTGTCAATAAAAAAGTGAGATATATAGATAGATAGATAGATAGATAGATAAACTGGTGCGAATGCTTTAGGTAGTATTTCATATGAAATCTACCTAACATTTTGATGAGTGAGTCAGTGAGTCAGTGGTAAAAATAGTGGTTTTCAGGCGTCAGTTTCTCGTGAACGGTAAAATATTTTTTTAAAAATTTATAGGATTCGGAAATTAGAAGTTGGTCTTACACGACACAAAAAATTGCAAGTGTGTAGGTCAAATAGAATTTAAGTTATTGAGTGGTCAAAAGTGGCCCGAAATGGTTCGTGTAATATAACCCACGGCCGTTGTGTCGCCTTTTACTTTGTGAACTTGGCTGACACACTGCCGTGTGTCTAGATATTAGAAAATGGTGGTCACTGATTTTTCCGATGTTATGACGATATTACTCACAAGGAAGGTTTCCACACTGGTCACATTCTGAATTTCTTGAAAAAAAAAATACGAATTAATCTATTTATGTATCTAATAAATGACCAGTAAAATTTAGCGGCGGAATTACAGTACAAAGTCCGTAAAAAATACTTTCAATTATTTGGCGCGAAAAGATGAAGGCACCACGCAGTTTGGCGAGCAGCACTTTCCCCGCAAAAAGCAAACTATTTTAATGCATCTGAAAATTTTCTTGTCAATTAATTTTTAAAATGCATGTGAATAGTATTTGAATTTAATTTTGAACAATGCGAGAGTTTGATACTTACATATATTTTTCATTGCATATTTATGTTGCTTTAGCTGCAGTTATTTAATTTTATCACTTTAAAATAATTTCATATATAAAAAATGAAAAATATATTATCATATATTTAAGCATATGACAAAATAAAGGTCTGATGAAGAATGATCCAGTAATACATTTCAATATCAGAGAAGTTTTTGTTTCCATAGCAACGAAATTGAATGGACAGTGCTCAACTGCATCGTATTTAGTTTGGAGGTTGAAACAATTTTAATTTAACTTAAATTTTATTTTAATTCATAAAAATTCATGGTTAATTTTCATTATTAAAATATTATGACAAAACTATAGTTAAAACAAATTAAATCTGACAAAATTAAAGTTATTTAGATAAAATTTCTTTAAACTTAAAAAATATTTAAAATAAAAAAAGCATTTTTTTTTTTTTTTTTTTTTTTTTTTTTTTGCCGCCAATTGATGATAAATCGCCAAGTAAACGAACTATTCATTTTTTTTTTTTTTTTACTAATGTTCCATTGGGATTCCGCTAAAAAATTTCTTATAAACATATGTATCCACATGAGAAGAACATTCTGTAATTTTTTTCAGAATTTTCTGAATATGCCATATGGAGACCTTTTTTGTCAGTGCATTTATTATTAAATATGCATTTAAGTCCATGTTCATTTTTTTTTTACAGGAATCTAACTGCATTGCGACAACTAAAGAGTCTTTATCTGTTATTCTATACGATGGCGAGAGTTCAATATTCGAAGCAGTTCTTGAAGACATTGTGCCAACAAGCTGCGGCTGCAGAAGAACGTAGTAAACAGCTAAAGATTGTAAACAAACAAATAAGCGCATGTTTACTACCGGTCAGAATGGGATCAATTTCTTGAGTTAACATGCATGAATGTTTTCTTTTTTTCTTTTTGTTTATTATGTTATACCAGCAACTACCTCATTACATCTACTCATTCAAAGACTTTAAACATACTTGTTTTTCATATCATCTCATACGTTTGAGATGAGAATGTATATATACAGTATTGTGGATTTTATTATGAGTTTTAAAAAACTGTTCTATTTGTTAAGAATTCAGGAATACATGTCAAGTTATTTTGTAATCTATGTTATATGTAAGTGCTTCGTGAGTTTTCCCATTTGCATCACAATTTTAACCACCGTGTTTTTTTTTTTTTTTTTTTTTTTTTTTTTTTTTTTTTTTTTTGTCGTTTATGTGCCATGCAAGTTTTTTCTCAACCTACTTTTAGAATGAAGATCTATCTAATACGAGTGTTTATGAGATTTGATTGGCTGATGCACAGTTGTGGAAAAAAAAAGTAAACATCCCCTATTAACTTCGACAAATTATCGTAGAAGAAAGTTACTAGTACCGAATGATTAGAAATAAAGTTTACTTTAAATGATATATATTAAATTTGCTTAAGTGGTCATTTACATATTAAAACGAACCCAAATTAACTAATAATAACACATTGCTCAGTGGTGCACAAAACAGGAATTTTAATATACATTTGTACAATTAAAATAAAATAAAACTTTCAACGTTTCGCGCCGTCTTCTGCGGGCGTCTTCAGGAAAATATGATAATGGAAGGACTACGTTTGCATCTTGATCGAGATATAATATTTCTACTAAATGCAAAGATGCAAACCTGGTCCTTCCATTATCATATTTTCCTGAAGACGCCCGCAGAAGACTGCGCGAAACGTTGAAAGTTTGATTTTATTTTAATTGTACAAATGTATATTAAAATTCCTGTTTTGTGCACCACTGAGCAATGTGTTATTATTAGTTAAATTTTATGGTGCAACTGTCCTGTATATATTTTGAACCCAAATTAATTTTCTTCAATAGCAATACCCAATTTTAACAAAGTACTTAAAATCTTCGTTTCAAACCAAGTCTAGACACAAAGTTTCAAGTAATTTGAGTGATAAGTTTTAAGTTATAAACATTTAAAATTTAGTGCTTCTAATGTTAAATTACATTTTCATATTTTAATTAATATCTCCTGAAATTATGCTCTTAATGAGCTAATTTTTCATGCAGTAATAATACTAACAACACCCAAGCATAAGCACGTTGAATTTGCAATTTTAGTAATTTTATGATATCAGTTATGAATTATGAAATAAATATTCGAAAAAAAAATATGAATTGCAACCTACAATTTTTTGATGGATTTAGATTTATTAAGTCCTGTTTTATGGAAATCCTAAATTTCAAATTTTTCTTCTGGGTAGTTTTCAAATTATGCTTTAAAAGTGGCAAAATGATGGTTTAAGGTGCCGTCTATAATAGCAGTGGCTTGTTACAAAACTTCTTATGCTATCCTGGATGACAGGCGACTAAACCCTGGCCGTCCACATAACGCAAGTCTCTTATGATTGGACCGTAAGACAGTCCATTTCTATCAAAAAATCTAATAATTGCAGCTCAATGAGCATGCGCTGAAAAGAATTTTATCGCGGTTTTTCGTACTCAGTGAGCATGCGCTGAAAAGGGTCTTTCTAGAGTATAGAGTTTCAAACAACTATCACGTGTATTAGTTTGTTGTTATATTTTCCATGGATTTGTCCATTTGCCCTTCGATGTCAAACATGGAATATTAATTTCAGTAAGCAAATACGTTCCAATGATCCAATGTTGCAAGAGAGCAAAGTTGTTTTGCTACAGAGCATGCTCATTCAGCTAGAATTGCTTAGATTTTTTTTTTATAGAAAAGGTCAGTTTTACCGGCCAATCAGAGAAGACTTGCGTTATGTGGACGGCCAGGGTCTAGTCGCCTGAACGGCCAGGGTCTAGTCGCCTGACTACTTGAGTGATGCCTAAAATGCCTTGATCAAGAATGGGGCTCCCTTTGTCAACAATCGAGTACCGAATTTCAATTGAATAAAGACCCTAAAATATGCTCGTTTTAAAACAATTAGTTTCATATCTACGAATTGAATGAAAATTTATATTTAGGATAATTGTGTAGGATATAGAGTTCATTTATGCTGTCAGAATATTGTACTGCTATTTGAAAAAAAAAAAAAAAAAAAAAAGTTATGGTTCGTTTTAGTATGTAGATTCCCCTTTAAGCAAATTTTTTGTATATTACGGCCAATACACGGAGCCTGGCTAATTCTAGAACTGGTCGGTCAATACCCGAACTGGACAAGCTTCTTAGCCAAAACCCGAAATACTTGAAATGAAAAGCATATTTCGGGTTTTGGCCAGCCAATTCGCGAACTGGCCGGAAATCTTTTGCCAACATCCGAACTGCGGATTTAAGGCTACCGTTTAGAGTAAAAATGATTTCCATTGATTATATTGAAATATTTTTGTGTATTCCAGTAAATTAACCAAAAATAGTGCACAATTCCCTTTCAATTCCGAAATTAATTGATAAACCAAATAGGATAACAATTGCAAGTTAACCCGAGCTTTTACTAAAGTTTGAACACGAGCATGCAGACTGCTAGACTATTGAATTCATAGTTCAACTATGTTAGAAAGGATGAAGTCGAGTGCCTATATCTATTTCGGGAACTATCCAATCACATCTGGCCAGTTCGCGAATTGGCCAATCGCATCTATCCAGTTAGCAAATTGTCTGGCCAATTCCCAAACTGGCCATCAATGTTTTAAAATTACTGGCGAATTCGGGCGATTGGCCAATTTCGGATTTTGGCTGTAACATATACATCATTTAAAAATTGACTTTATTTCGAATCGTTAGGTGTAAGAAACTTTCTTCTACGATAATTTGTTGATAAGTTTGGGGGTGTTTACTTTTTTCCCCCATAGCTATACAAACGATCATATTAATGTGTATAAACACGTGAGTTTCATAACTTCTTTTATCCAGAAAATCATATTTTAGAAAATCGCAAAAAAACCTCTAACTGCATCCACTGGTTTTCATTGTAAATCACGATTTTACAATTCCAGAAATACACTGCACTGTTAAAAATAAATCTGTGAATTCACGGTGAAACTACTGGCAGCAAAGTAGCCGAACTGTTACCGTTCCGCTAGTAGATTTTCCGTTGTGGAAAATACAAGAAAGGTGTATTTTGGTCGGCCGATTATCTACGCTATGGGATATAGGCCCTGAGGGGTGGATTGCCCTCCGTGGGTGTCTTTCTAAGGGAACCTAACCCGTATTTACGCAAGGTTCGAAGAAAACCACGGAAAACTTCGAACGGTTAGGCCGACGGTCGCGATTGGGTTCGAACCCAGCACCTACCGTCTACCAGTTTGGAGGTCAGAACCTCGCGGCCACTCGTGGGGCCAAATACAAGAAAGGAAAACTCCGTTTCAAGAGCGGTAACTTTTACAAAGGTTGATTTTTAATGATAATAATTTAATATATTTTTTAAAATTAAGGAATCTATTAATCGCCAAAGAATTCGAAACTACTGAGTGATTTTAAGATGCTATGTTATTTGAGTTAATTATAATTTTTTTTTTTTTTTTTTTTTTTGTATATTTTAGTTCACGCCGTCCTGGGGATCGAACTCGGGACCTTCTAATAGCGGAATAAATCCTTACTAACCGAGCCAAAACTGCTGATACCCGGTTTTACAAATTATGTGTTTATGAGTTAGTGGGGAAATACGGTTTATTTTATTTTATTTTAGACTGATGCATAATAGTTATTATTTTTGAAAATCAATTTTTTTTAAATAGTTTAAATTAAAAAAAAATCACTGTATAAACCACTGTTGTTTTTTTTTTTTGAAAAAAACTTTTTATTAACAATTTTTTTTTTTTTTTTTTTTTTTTTACAAAAATAATGTTATAGACAATTTTTTGAAATTGTCGTACACTATTTATTTTTATTTATTTATTTATTTATTATTATTATTTTTTTTTTTTGGCTAATTAATTAAAAGATTTTTTAATAAGAAATAAGAGAAAAATAAACAGAAAAAATATAATTTAAAACGGATATTTTATGTTTTCATTATTCTATGGCGCCAGTGAGATACGAATCAACAATCTGCTCTGACAATGCTATTAGGTGTGTGGTGCCTTGACCACTTGGCCATGGAGCCCGCCACACAACGGAGTGCCTCCGTTTTTTGTTTCTATTTCCATCCGTTTCGTTATTTTCAGGAAATATGGTGGGTTTGGTTTATTTTTGTCGTCCGATTATCTGCACTAGGGATATAGAACCAGGGGGGAGTGCCCTTCGTGGGGGTCTTTCTAAGGGAACCTAACCCGTATTTACGCAAGGTTCGAAGAAAACCACGAAAACTCCGAACGGTTAGGCCGACAGCCGCGATTGGGTTCGAACCCAGCACCTGCCGTCTACCAGTTGAGAGGTCCGTACCTCTCGGCCACTGGTGGGGCGGAAATATGGTGGGATTTTTTTATTTGTAACGGACAATGCCCTTTTGTTGTGAAAAGGCACTTCTTCTGTGAAATTCAGGAAAAAAATATTCGTGAATTTCAGAATTTTTTTAACAGTGTGGGAATTTAGTTTTTTTTTGTGCAGATTGTAGTGTTTTTCCGATGGCGGTTCTTCAAAGCGGCCGGTTCTTCAAAGTTCAATAGATTGATACAAAATTCTCGATTTTTTTTTTTAATTTAATTTTGAATAAAGCTAGTTTTGAAATAGGCCAAGAGCCGCAGCACAGGTAATCACCTCATCGAATTCTCGGATGAAAAATCTAGGATTAATTAATTCTCGATTAGCATATTAAAGCAAAATCTGTTTGACAAGTCATATCATGGTGGGAAACACCCAAAAACTCACTTTTAGTGGTTGACTCGTGCGTTTTCTTGTACCCCAAATTAAGAAAACGTGGAGAATTAGGAGCAGGAAAACATAATGGTATTTCTCTGAGTCAACCACTAAAAACGGGTTTTTCGATATTTTCCACCAGAGTTCTCGCTGTCGCTCGCCATTGCGCCAAATTGCGTCTAAATTCTTCATTTGGCGAGTAAACAAGCGATTAGATTCGCCAAATTGCTAGTGCTCAATTTTTCCTTTTTCTTTCTTTTGTTTTTCGTTTTTCATACATATGCATACATACATATTTTAAATATATACATGTTTTTAATATCTACATATTTTTAATATATTTGTAGCGGATAGTTGAAATTAGGTTAATAACAATCGTTGTCGCAGTTACAAAATCTTACGTTACTTTAGAACATATTGAAAAAAAGGGGGTAAATTAAAGGATTAAAGATAATTTTTTTAGTGCTACACGGCGAATCTATTTTGCTAACACTTTTTTTCATTTGGCGAACGTTTTTTATTTCTAATTAGCCAAATTATTAATGTTGGTCAATTGTCAGCGAGAACACTGTTTTCCACCAAGATGTGACTTGGCAGACCGAACGCGTTTTAATATGCCAATATGGATTTAACTAATCCTAGATTTTTATCCGAGAACTCAATGAGGTGTTGCCTGTGCCGCCGCCTCCCTGTTTAAAACTCACGTTTATTTAAAGTACAATGCTATTTCATATTTATTAATGTGCTTATCAAGAGAGTATTATCAATAAAGTTTTTTCAATAAAGTTAAATGTAATTATCATACAGAACAGTGATTAAAAATCACTGCGTACCTAAATGTATTTTTAAAATTAAATCAACGAAATTACACTGCAAATCATCAAAATATCTGTGAGTTACATTTCAAAAGATAAGGACGTACTAGTGTGCAGATGGGAAATATTGTATATATTTACTCAGTATTTAGACTATTTATTACTCAGTTGTCTTTTTTGTGCTCTTAACGAATGTCATTTTATTTAATTCATGATGCATCACTTTATTTAATATGTACAAAATCCATCAAATATATTAAGGATGACAAACGCAAGTGCCAGTTGGCCACTGTAACCACTGTTTCCGAATAACAATTTTTGTATTATTTAACTATAGAAATCCTGCAATTAAATAAGGCGAAAACTAATGTTTAGGACAAGTGGTGAAAAATTACCTACTAGTTTGCCACGCTTGGAATATACTATCAACGACTTCACCTGATGCATTTATGTCGAAATATAAAACACTATTATTATAGAATAATATTTTTTTTTTTTTTTGACAACCTAAAAAAAAAAATAATAACTTTAGAACATTTTCTATACATATTAATCTCAAACAGGCCAAATATGGGTTCATGTAAAAATAGAAATTATTGCTTCCCGTATTTCGTTTTTTTAATCATTTTGTTAAAATGTATTATTAAAACAGATAAATAAAACTTTTGGGTACTTTTCACTTTTCACCTCAACCACTTTCCATAAAAATAGACTATCATTCTAATGCAATATTCGATAAAGAAAAAGGAAGAGTGTAGCCATTGTTATCTTCAGAAAATGCTACCAATTTGGAAAAGACTCACTTACTATAATATAAAATATGGTATTTTTGAACGATAAAATTTACAGTTTACTAACGATAAAAAAAAGTTTCATATTTATTTACATTATTTTTCTTAATTATTCCTTGATTGATGCATAAAATTTTGTGACGTCAGTTGAAACTAATCTACAGTGTAAAAAAAAGTTCGATCTACTAA
This sequence comes from Maratus speculifer, assembly GCA_964019185.1. Classification (NCBI taxonomy): domain Eukaryota; kingdom Metazoa; phylum Arthropoda; class Arachnida; order Araneae; family Salticidae; genus Maratus; species Maratus speculifer. The sequence goes on from OZ025292.1 coordinate 419,554,984, forward strand.
AAAAATTTTAGTGATCCTTGTAATTACTAAAATTTTTTTTTGTAATCTTACTCGGTTACTAGCAAATCTGTAAGAATTATTAGAAAAAAACTAGCAACGAATAGAGTTAATAGTTTTATATTTTTAATAGCTATTACTAAACCTCATTTGGTGTGGCCGTGATAGCCTAGTGGTCATAGCACTCATCTCCAGGATGAACGGTCCCTGGTTCGATGCTAGACGCCACCAAATACGTTTTTGAATGTATGCAGTGTAAGTACTCTTTAAATAAATGGATTATGAAAGACCTGTCGGAGCAGGTAGCAATGTTTGGTGCTGCCATCTATTGCGGCTTATTATTAAAAATAATTTTGGAGCTGTTACTAAAATTTGCTTGGTGGCTCATGCTAAAAAGTTTTAAGTTAGTTATACAAAAAATTCTTTTGTTATGTTTACAAAAGAAATGTTTGTTTCACTTGCAAAAAAATGTTTGTAATGGTTACTAAAAAATTCTGTGGAATACAAATTTATTAAAAATTTTTTAGTAACCTCTTGAATTTTTTTTTTTTTTTTTTTTTTACAGTGTCCACAGAGTACACAATTCTGCATTGCAACATTTTTTTCAGTGTATTTTTCTTTTAATACCGTGGCATCTACGTTTAAGGATGTAACACTTATTTTAAATAAGGCAATGACTAATAAATCAGTAAAACATCAGTAAAAAACAGGTAAACTTCAAATTAAAAATTGTTCGAAAAAATTTCACTCACTACGATTTAAACTATCGATAACTTTGAACAATAAAATTTACATTATACTACCGAAAACGAAAAAGAAATAATGTTTTCTATTCGCTTATATTATTTTTCTTAATTATTCCTTTATTGATTCATAAATTTTTGTGACGTCAAATTGAAACTAATCTATTGTACCCAGCACTTCATCGCAAAAATTTTTAATATCGCAGCACCTACATTTAAAGACACAGCATTTATTTTAATTAAAGCAACGACTAAAAATATATATAACTATTATAAAATACTACAAATCAAAATCTACAATGAATATAGATTAACCCAACATAACATATGTATAACCATTAATTGTGAAACAGTATACACTGTAAAAAAAATTCAAGAGGTTACTAAAAATTTCTTAGTAAATTTGTATTCCACAGACTTTTTTAGTAACCATTACAAACTTTTTTTTTGCAAGTGAAACAAGCATTTCTTTTGTAAACTGAACAAAAGAATTTTTTGTATAACTAACTTAAAAATTTTCAGTATGAGCCACCAAGCAAATTTTAGTAATAGCTCCAAAATTATTTTTAATAACCCATACGTGCGTCCGAAGGGCAGGAGCTTCCTTCGAGCTGCATCCAGATTTCTGAAGCGGAAGATTTTCGGCAAAACCGCAATAGATGGGAGCACCAAACATTCCTACCAGCTCCGACAGGATTTTCAGACACTACATACATTCCGGGCGCATTTGGCGGTGGCAAGTTTCGAACCCGGGATCTTTTAGCCTGGAGTCCGTTACTATAACCACTATGCTATCAAGGCCACACCGACTGAGTTTTAGTAAGAGCTATTAAAATTATAAAACTATTAACTATTCGTTGCTAACTTTTTTCTAGTAATTCTTACAGATTTTTAGTAACCGACTAAGATTACTAAAAATTTTTTAGTAATTACAAGGATCACTAAAGTTTTTTTAGTAGATCGACCCTTTTTTTTTACAGTGTATATCAATAAAACATGAAAAAATGAATTAAAAGGAATATGCAAAACTATAATAGATTCATCAGATCCCATATATATATTTATCTAAACAATTAAATTTAATGCATATTACTACATTAAAACATGGAAAAAATAAATTAAAATGAACAAAATCAAAATTTATAGAACCAAAGTAGAATCTTTAGGACGGCAAATATTTTGGAACTACAAATAAAGTGTCTTCATATTAGCCATGAAAAAGCAAAATAATACGAATTTTGGGCTACCAACACACATAAACCAAAATAAAATTGAGAAAAAATATTTAAAATAAATCATAATAACACTATTAAATTAGATAGAAAAGGAAAAAAAAACCATACCAGATATTAAGTGCATTATAGGGTAACATCCCCAGTAATTTGTTAGAGTTGAGAAAGAAGAATTTGTTTTTAAACTTACTTCAATTTTCTTTACAAAGAAATAAGATATTTACTTGGAAATATTTTTAAATCAAAGAATGCATATCTGTACATCTATTTTGCCCACTAAAAGCAAAAAAAAAAATAATAATAATTGAAAAAGTATTTTTATAAAAATATATTTATAAAAAGTTGCTGAAATCACCAGTAATTGGCACCTAGAGCACCAATGTATGACACCTTGTGATCCAGTAATTGGCACAAGTTTATATTTAAAAAAAACTTTACATTTTGCATTGGGTTTAAATGATTTAAATGAATTTACTGTAGATGAAAATGCCATATTTCAGGTTTTTGAGAGTAAGAAATCAGCATATTAGTCTGAAATATGAATACTTTAAAACAATACAATATACTTATATTAATACCCTGTAATTGTCATACTGTCCCCAGTAGTTGTCATACGAAGCTTTAATGGATTCCAATTACTCACAATATTTCATATTTTCAAGCAAAAACAAATGATAAACAAAATTAGTCTATAACTTTAAAAGTATTTCCAAAATAAGTGGTTTAATCTCAAATTCCTTACGAATTCCTTGTAATTGGAATAGGTGCAAATTACTTGGAACTAGCAAAATTGAAGCATCATTAATTGGCATCTATCATTAATTCAGAAATTCAAATATTTGTGTCGAAAATACTTTTACACAATCAAAGTAACCCTTTTTAACTAAACAAAACTGTTGTCAATTAAAATTTAAAATATATTACAAATCATATAATAATGAATTGAAAAGCATGCCTTCCTTTAACCAAAGAAGAAGCATTTGCAACAAAAATGGCTAATTTCATACAAGCCATAATTGTTTCTCTTTCCTAGCCACTACTGTCATCTAATAGCATAAATCAAAGTTATAATATTTAACGTAAATGAGCATATAACTGGTATATGGTCTTGCATTTTTAAAAGACTGGATATAAATCTTATTTTAGGACAGGTTTGTAGGATGTGCCAATCACTGGTGCATGCCAATTACTGGGGATGTTACCATATCTATTTGAAGATGTCTTAAGTGATTATAATCTCAGTAAATATATAAGTAAAATTCAAATTATTTATTTAATGAAAAATATTATTAAACATCATAAGTAGTTAATTTATGAAATATTAAAATTATGTAAAATTTAATATGGATATCTATTTTTTATTTATTTAAATTAAAAATGGTTGACAGGATAATTGAGAAGTACCAAATATTTTCGTATGTCTTTCATGATATACTTTTAATTCAATAATTTATTTTCTCAATTGAAAATATGAAAATATAAACGGAAATAAGTTCCAGCGAATTCATTTATAATTATTATATGTTATACTCTTCTAATAATACAGTGTAAATATTAATAATCTAAACGAACGTCTTTCGATCTTTAGAATTTTTAATCGTTTCTCGATTTTATATGTATGTTTAATTTCTGCATTGTGAAAAAATGGTCAAACAAACTGTTCAGTTTACTTCCTGTACATTTACGCTTTTTACGACTGCGGTGGAATTTTTTATGTAAAAAATAAATGACTATTTTTCTTGTACTGTTCTTTCTTTCATTTCAATATCATTGGATTTTATTTTTATTTTTTTAATTATTCTCAAACCCCATGTTCAAAATTTATAACAACAGTTTGCAAAAAGTTAATGAGCACATTTTATTCTTTTCATTTATGAAGAAAATATTAAATATTTTAATATCAGAATAGAAATTCTGCTATTCTCGCAACTGCTACTATACGATACGTCAATATTGCCCCTAATACCGAGCTTAAATATGAACCTATAGCTAAGAGAGTTACTTGGTAAGCAAGAAATTATTTTGTATTGGAGCTGTTTTGACGATTGAAACGAAGCGAGTTACCGGTAACAGCCAGTCAAAAGCATAGAAAATTGACTGTGGAAAATGCTTTTTTTTTCGAACAGCCAATGAAATGCTTGGAAGACAAATGGAAAGAAATGGCATTCAACTAATGGCATTGAGCTCACGGGCAATTAGTATTAATTTTGTAGTATACTCTAATTTCTATGAATAATGACCTTAAAAAAATAAATCAAGGTGGATTACCTCCCTCGTTTCCCCCTTTTAACGTCTTCGGTCCCTGGGTACCCAAAATGGGTACATCTGTTTTGTCCCATTTTATTAATGATACTCAAATAAAAATGAAATTTCGATATAAGAATAATATGCTTCGAATTCTAAGATTTGAGCTAATGGAAATAAAACAAAAATCTCGCTCTGAAGTCAAACGAGAGAAGAAATAATTCAGTAATAATTAATAATACTGCATTAATACTCAGTAGCGAAAAGGTTAATCAATTAATCTCCAAATCTAATCAGAGAAACACCTTATCCGAATAAGTAATTTTTGCATGAAAAACCTCTAAACAACTATTATATTCTTATACTATCTCTATTACTTTATCTGAGTTAAGGGGGTGTGTTAACTCCCCCATTCACTCCTATATACTTAATCAATGAACCTTCAAATCTAATCAAGGGAGCTCCTTATCAAAAAATCATAAAAAAATGTAAGCAAATCGGATAATTCGGCATAGAAATTATATTTAAGTTAATTAATGTTTTTCAAATTAACCAATGAATCTCCAAAACTAAAGAAGGAAGCTCTTTTGCAAAATAAACCAGTATGCCTAATTTGAAGCAAATTGAATAATTCTGCATGAAAAACCCATTTATATAAATTGAGGGGGTAGCAACTTTTCTTTCTCCCCTTTATATTTAGCCAGTGGACTTTAAAATCTAATCAGAAAACTCCCTTATCAAAATAAACCGGTATACCAAACTTGAAGCAAATCGAATAATTCTACATGAAAAACCCATTTACCTAAATTAACAGAGGACTATTTTCCTTTTCCAGTTTATACTTAATCAGTGAACATCCAAACGTAATTATGGAAGCACCTTATAAAAATAAACTAGTATATCAAATTTAAAGCTAATCGAATAATTATGCCTGAAAAACCCATTTTTCTAAATTAAGAGAGGATAAGACTACTAAGCACAGAACCCCAAAACTAATCAGGTAAGCGCCTTATCAGAATAAACCTAAAAATAAAATATGAAGCGAACTGAATGTTTCTATCAAGTTATCGCGTTATACACATACATAAGTACATACCCACATACAGGGCCTGATTATCAACGGGGCACTCTCCTACCAGTAAAAAGAAATAGAATATTTTCCCTTATTTATGACAGTAATTTCGAATGAAAAAGGCGTTTAAACAAGTTGAAACTTTCCATAAAATTTTACTGGTAGGAGAGTGCCCCGTTAGTAATCAGGCTCTGCCCACATAAAGAACCTGCGAGAGCATTATAGCTGTCAAATTTTGATAGCCTGTAAACTAAGAAAGGCGATACGTTATTTGCGGGAAAGCTGACGAGTGGCTGACAATTTTTAGATGTAATAACACCTCAAGTGCAATATATCTATATTAATAAAATAACAAATCGCTCTGTGTGTGTGTGTGTCTGCGATAGTTAGCGAAAACTACGGTACGTACGAAGCTCAAAATTTTTCTGAGAGTAGCCCAATATCTCTCCTGATGCACCTGACGCTCAGAATTTCAAAATTCTATTTATTAACTGAGTAATTAATTAAATTCCAAACCTCACTCTCATAAAAAATCGCTTTTTTTTAGCTTTTTTCCTTTTCATTCTCTTATGGTTGGTTGGTTGCATAAAATTTTCGCAGAAATAATTTTAAAAACTGAGACTGACCTTTAAAATTCATAGACTGGCAAACTGTCAGTTTAAATGAGGATTTTTTTTTTTTTTTTTATCACAGCTGCTGTACGCCATGGAGGAAAAAGATAGGTGGTGGCGAAGTAAACCGAAAAAAAGAAAGGTTTGCAAGAGGAAACCATTTATCGCTGAAATTTTAATGTCTCAAAATAAAGCACGAGGAAGGAATTTTGTATTAATAAGACGGATTGGAAGAAATGAATTACAGCTGAAGCATATTTTACGAAGAAATCGTAATTTTTTTAAATGTTTTTTTCTATTATATTATTTATTAAAATAAATGTTTGCTTTTAAAATAATTGAAATTGGAAAATTAAAAATAATTAAATGTCAAAACAAAATTAAATAAAATATTGAAAACATATGATTTGAAGTAAAAAATTGTATTACTAAAAGTTCGCTCTTTTTTTCAGAAATTTTTAATACTTTATAACGTAGATGAAAAATGTTTATGATTTAACAACATATTTATAATTCCATGTCAATATATAAAATATAGTGATGAAAAGATTCTTTTAAAATCATGCATGAACACTTAAATAATAATATTAATCTAAAATCTAGATTTCAGAGTGCAGACGATTTTAAGACATTAACGAAAGAATGTTGATTTTTCAAGCAAAGTCTTAAATGATGCTTCTATATTGATATTTCAAAGTCATATGATAAAAATAATCAAATAATTCTTGCCTATGATTGATCTAATTGTATCTTTCATGCATTCTGATCGTGTATTACAGGCAATAATGGCACAAAACGTTATTTTTTAAACGAAATTTTAGTCATCTATTCAATAACAGTTTAAAAGGTGAAAAACAAAAACAAAGAAATACTGGTTTAAACCAGTTTGAATTGATCGGAGTTTCAAAGCACATGGTTTTGTTGGTGCTTATTTGGACTTAATGTCGCGGATTTTAGAGTTACATTTTTTGCGTCACCCCAAGACATTATACTGCCACTCTATTAATTTCTTTTTACTATATGGTTGTACGCATATTTTTGGCATTTCGAAAATTAGAATGTATAAGTCATTAGCTGTGTTGCAGTAAAAAACATTACACAACAATTTTCTATGAGTTTATTTTTTTAATCATTGATTAAATTTAAATGTGTTCTATTCAATTTAAAATTGTAATATGGCTTTAATTTGTTTTTAAAACAAAAATAAAATAGCTGTTTGGCGTACAATTGTTTGTATCCGCAAACGATTCATTCACCATAATAAATTATCAAATAGCTAAGTAAATTATCTATCAGAAATAGCCATAAAAAGAATAGTAACAAAACTGATTATAACCTTAATGTTTAGACTAATTTAAACGTAACCCGATTCCAACCAGAAAAAAAAACATACCACACTCCGATCCGTGATACATAAAATTTCCGTGAGTATAAACCCGACCCTGACCTAAAATTTCTGTTTGGGAAAAACTATGGATTTGATAACTGACCCGAACCAAATCTGAATCCCGCAAAAATGTTCAAGTGAAGCATAACCCGATTCAAACAAGGAAAAATAATTTTCGTGGGCATGAAATCTGACCCGAACCTAAATATTTTCTTTAAAAAAACCCGAAATATGACTCGAACGAAATCTGAAACCGATAAAAATATTCCAGAGAACTATAACCCGATCCCAGCAAGACAAAATACTTTCCATGGTCATAAACCCCACTCAAACCTAAAAAACTTCGTTTGAAAAATCCTGAACTTTGACCCAAACCACATCTAAATCTGACCAAAGTATTCGAAAGAACCATAACCGGATTCGAGTAAGACAAAATAATTTCCGTGGACATGAACCCGATACGAACCTAAAACTCCCATTCAAAAAAAAATACCTGAAATTTGAATCGAACCAAATCTGAATCTGACAAAACTATTTCAAACAAACGCAACCGGATCCAAACAAGACAAAATATTTCCATGGACATGAACACAATCCGAACACAAAAAATTTCTTTGAAAAAATCGCGAACTGAACGAAATCTGAACTTGGCAGAAGTATTCCAGTGAAGCATGTCCTTATTCGAACAAGACAGAATTATTTCCGTGAACATGCAAGAAGACCCGAACTCAACAGTTATATTTGAAAAAAAAACTCGAAATCTGAATTGAACCCAATCTGGACCTGACAAAAATATTCCAAAGAACTATAACCCAATCCAAGCAAGACGAAATAATTTCTATGGACATAAACGCAACTCGAACCTAAAAAATTCGATTTGAAAAAAACTGAAATTTGACCCAAACCACATCTAAATTCGACCAAAATATTCGAAAGAATCATAACTGGATTCGAGTATGACAAAATAATTCCGTGGACATGAACGAGATCCGAACCTAAAAATTCTATTTCAAAAAAAATACCTGAAATTTGAATCGAACCAAATCGGAACCTGATAAAAAATATTCCAAAGAATCGTAACCGGATCTGAATAAGACAAAAAATTTTCATTCACCTGAACTGAATCTAAACCTAAAAAAATTCTTTGAAAAAAATCATGAAATTTGAACTGAACCAAATCTGAACTTGAAAAAAAATATTCCAGTGAAGCATGTTCTTATTCGAACAAGGCAGCATAATTTCCGTGAACACGCAAGAAAGCCCGAACCCAAAAATTCCATTTGAAGAAAAAGCCGAAATCTGAATTGAAACAAATCTGTTCCCGACAAAAATATTCCAAAGAACCATAATTGTATCCGAGCAAGGCAAAATAATTTCCATGGACATGAATACGACCCGAACATTATAACTCAATATCAAAAAATACCTAAAATCTGAACCCGACAAAAATGTTCTAATGAATCATAACCAGATCCGAACAAGACAAAATAATTTCCATGGACATGAAACCAATATATGGTTTGGTAACATTTAGGTTGCAATTACATTACGGTAAGTCTTTGATTATATTTAATATCCCGTTAGGTTACAGTTAGGTCACGGTTAAGTTAAAGTTAGGTTAAAGTTAAATCGCATTTGTTTTATGGTTAGAATAAGGATATGTTACAATAAAGTGAAGGCTAGGTTACATTTATGTTATATTTAATTTACGGTAAGGTACTGTTAAGTCAAAGTTAGGTTACAGGCAGGTTATGGTTACGGTAAAAAAAGTTTACGGTTAGGAATTTATCCATAGAGTGGACATTATGCATGATTTGATTAAAAATAACACTTACTTTTGTTAAATGGCTCTGAAATTATAATACTACATACCAACACTTTAGCTACGAGCGAGTATCGATTTCATTCATGGTATAGTCGGATTTAAGAGGGATATAATTAGTTTGAAATTCAAAATATTTCACTTGGGATTTCTATGTGAAAAAAAAAATTAGTTACGTGACTTAACAGTGATTTTTGATAAATATCAACACTTTAACACGAAAATCACGCAGTCGTTGGATACATATTCCCTCCCACATTTCTCATCGCTCATTTTGAGTATTTTTAGAGCTTAACATTAGCTGTTTTTTAAACCGATTTTTCACACAGTCAGTGGCCACGTATTTCAGACAATGCATTTCTGTATGTTTCGAGTTAATGATAAAATCATACAAATTTCAAGTTCGTTTAATATTGTTAATACGGACCCGGGCAACGCCGGGTGGGTCAGCTAGTATGTAATAATAATTCGACGAAGGCTATGTTCCGTAAGCTCCTAAGAATGTTACTTCTAAGAATCAGCAGCAGCACGAACAGAGTAGTCGCTCCGGCAGTTGGCAAGCAGTGGAAGAGTTGCATTGGGGCATTTCCCCATTATAAAAAGAAAATCCACGAGTCTTTCAATTCCTTTATTTATTAACTCATAAACTACGTAAGTTTTTCCCAACATTCACCTTGGCCTGATCATCAAATATTCCAAAACTTCGTGATTAAGCTGCATTACAAGATATTAGAATTTTTCGGGGAAAAAGAAACAGCATCCTAATATTTTAAAAGTCAATCGAATTCTGCGCTCTGGAAAAACCAAATTAGAAATCTACATTTTCAAGACAAACTAGCTCCTCCTACTCCGCGTCAATCATTTTAAAAATCCAACCAGGATTAATCTGAATCTACGTAATAAAAATGATCACCTCTGATTGGCCTAGGAGACGGAAACCTCGGTTAAGGATTATATTTTGTCTCGCAAATAGACAAGCCTTTTAACATATCCGCGCACTAACACAGATCACGTGATCAATAAAAAATATACTGTACTTATATATATATATATATATATATATATATATATATAACTGTATATATATACTGTACATATATATATATATATGTACAGTATTTAATTATTATAAACACAGTCATATGAGTGTTAAATAATTCAAACGAGTTATAATTCCTACATATATACAAAAATGTGTCCAAGCTAAAACTTGAACCCTTTTATCAATTTGTTAATGCTCTTCCAATTAATCTACCTGGACGATACCCCAGCCAATACAAGCGATTTGAGTTAATGATAGAGCTGGTGGAAAGACAGAGATATCGTTCAGATAGCTCAACTGAAAAAGCATTGGCAATTAGAGCCAAGGTTAATGGATTCGTGTCCCAGACTGAACACATTTCCGATGAGATAAAAAAAAAGAATCCCTATTCGTTTGGATATAACGTATTTACTAGCAGAATTTGAACCCTTACATGTTTTTCACACCCACTTATTTTAAAGAAAAATCTCTTCCAAAACAGAAAGAATTGCATAACTAGATTTGTTTAGATTTGAAAGGATATAAGTTTGGACAAAAAAATTTCTTTTAAAAGCATAATTTTCAAATAGAAAGATATGAAAGAATGAAAAAGAATTTCAAATTATGCTCCCACACGTATCCTAGCTGTTTTGAATTCTTAATCGGATTTAAGGAGCATTTGCTTCGTTTTTTTCGGTTAATTGTTTTTTTTTTTCCTTTTTTTACAATTCTCTTTTTTTTTTTTTTTTTTTTTTTTTACAATACAATACAATTTTTCATAGTCTGTTGACTTCCAGTGTAAAACGATTTCGCCTAATTCGAAGTCCTTTCGTAGTGATTTAGAGCTTTGGCGCAATGCACCCACAGACTTAAAGCGTAGCGGAACACAATAAATGATTTTTAGGCAAAATGATTTTTTGCAAACAGGGTGGGATTAGCAGGCAAAAACCATTAAACAATTTTGTTATTTTATTTATTTATTTATTTTTCAATCACTGTAATGTATTTTGTTGGAGCTTGAAGTCGAACCTCGTTAATATGCGAATCAGGGGTCCGATCAAAATTCGCGTATTAAACGGGTTTGCGTATTAACCAAAGGTCGCGAATTTTCGTCGAGTGGTCGATCTAATAACAATTTATGCGAAAAAAACACATTTTTAGTCAATTTTTAGCGTTTTTAAAACATTTAATGACATTTTATTTATTTTCATCATTATGTGCTTATTAAGCAGGAACGTTTGAAAGTTGAAAATTCAAATAATCGTTATTTTCTCAAGTAAAAATCCTATGTCTTTTCAAATTTAGATTTATTATGTACACTGTTAAAAAAATTCTGAAATTAACGAACATTTTTTTCCTGAATTTCACAGAAAAACTCCCTTTTAACAACAAAAGGGTATTTTCCGTTACAAATCACAAAATTCCATCATATTTCCTGAAAATAACGAAACGGGTGGAAATAAAAACAAAAAACGGAGACACTCCGCTGTGTGGGGAGCTCCATGGCCGAGTGGTCAAGGCACCACACCGCTAATCGCCTGCGAGCGCAGCGCAGATTGTGGGTTCGAGTCCCATTGGCGCCATGGAATAATGAAACAAAAAATTCCTTTTAAATTAAATTTTTTCTGTTTATTTTTATCTTTTTTTCTTATTAAAAATCTTTTAATTTATTAACCGAAAAATAAATAAAAAAAGAAATAAATAGTGTACGACAATTTCAAAAAAATGTCTATATATATATATATATATTAGGGTGGACCTTATTTTTCAAGTTTCAAAATGTAATCTTCTCACCCTCTAAATTTGTTCCTTTTTATGAAAAAATAATTCTGGTAAAATATTAGCTCAATTGAACAATATTTAGAGGTAGCTCAATGATGTAGAAGTTTCCAATGTATGAGCAATGATACACATATGCGTACTCGCATGCTATGTCATAGAAAATAAATTCTATCTTCTAAAATATTTTAAAATGCATTTAGCTTTACATTTTTATTCATAGATGGCAGTACTATGCACAATAATATTTAAAACAATAAACTGCATTTAGCAAATAGCAGTCTTTGAAGCCATTGAAGACTGGGGAATAGCAGATATTATACATGCAATGTGCTTTGACACTACCAGCTCAAACACTCGTTATAATTCTGGTGCATGTGTTCTTTTAGAACATAAATTGAAAAAAGAGCTCTTATCATTTGTTTGCAGACATCCAGGGCTTGACAAAAGCAGGGGCATGCGGGGCAATTGCCCCGGGCCCCCCGGCTTGAGGGGGCCCTCCAAGGACAGATATCAGTTTTTTGTTAAAGCAGTGCCAAATGATAAAAAAATGACCAAAAATGACCAAAATTCTTTTTTTTAAAGTTTTAAGGGGCTTTCTTCTTTTACACCCTCTGTTTCCATATTCCATGCTCCCTTTAAGGCCTCACATTTATTCTTATATTCATGTAACCGAAGAAAATGAATTCTATAGTTTCTTAAAGTTATTTTGCTTCTGCTATTATGTATATAGATGTGTATAGTACTTGTTACGAAATTTATGTACACATACAATAGGTATGTGTACATAAATTTTAGTTTTAGTCATTTCAGTACAATTTACAAAAATTTTAAGATAGAAGGGGGCCCCCCTAATAATTTTTGCCCCTGGGCCCCCCACTGTCTAATTCGGGCCCTGTATCACATTATGGGGCTGATAATTAGTACTGTATTTGAAGTATGCATGGGAGTCAAATCGTCACCTGAAGTTGCATTATTTAAACGCTTTCAGGAATATTGGAGCTTAATCGATAAAGACAAGTACGAAACGGGAATTTCATTTGATGATGTTGCAAATCTAGTAGAAGATATTAAGCAAGAGACTATCAACTATGCAAAGAAGTACCTAGAAGAGCAAAGAGAAACAAAGCTAAGAGGTGATTATAAGGAATTTTCAGAACTTGTAATTATATTTCTAGGTGCTGTCCCAGAAAGGGGAATAAGATTTATGTCACCAGGTGCAATGCACCATGCCCGTTGGATGTCCAAAGTAATATATTGTCTCAAGATCTGGATGTACAAGGCTCAGTTTAAATTGACTGTAAAAGAGGAAGAAGGTATACGTGATATATGTGTTTTTACAGTCCATGTACACTTGAAAGCTTGGATCACTGCACCTCAAGCTTCATGTGCCCCATATAATGACCTGTTGTTGCTCAAATCACTACTTGACTACTCATCAATACATTCAACTGTTTCTAAGTCATCATCACGTAAATTTGCTAATCACTTGTGGTATTTGTCAGAAGGACTTATTTGTTTAGCTTTATTTGATAGCCGTGTGAGTTTATTAGCTAAAAGACGCATGGTTATTGCATTACAGAATGAAGCTAATTCTAAAAAATAAGCTCAAATTTATTCCAAACGAGTCAGTGTTGCTCTACATTCATTCAAGAATAAAAGATTGGAAGATTTTGTCACAGCTAAGTCAATGATGTTGTTTCAATTGTTGGAACTTCCGGATGGATTTCTTGCTGTAGATCCTGAATTGTGGGAGTTAAGAGAAGACTATAAACAGGCATAAGAAGTAATAAAATCTCTACTAGTAGTAAATGAAAATACTGAACGTGCAGTTGCACTTATTCAAGAATAAAATGGATTGATAACTCATGATGAAATACAACTACAATTTTTACTACAAGTTGTTGAAGATCATCGTAAAATGTACCCAGATAGCAGAAAAATGTCTCTCTCTCAACCTGCACAAATGCAAAAAAATTTTAATGTAACATGAAAACCTAATAATTGTGCTGTAAATTAAATAAATTGTCCCAATTAAATCATTAAAACATTTAAAGTGCTTACTTATTTATGTAGTTAATATTCTGAATTTTTTCCTAATTTTATAAATTTCAGGTCAATTGAGCTACCTCTAAATATTTGAATTTATTGCTCAAACTTTTTACATACTGTTTTTGTATCAAAAGGAACAAAATAGGGGGGTGAGACTTGTAAAAATAATAATTTAAAAAAATCATGGCATTTAAGGACCACCCTAATATATATATACATTTGTAAAAAAAAATTTAATAAAAAAATTTTTATTAAAAAAAAAAACAGTGGTTTTAAACAGTGATTTTTTTTATTTAAACTATTTAAAAAATTAAAAATGATTTTTTAAAATAATAAGCATTATGCATCAGTCTAAAATAATCCTTTTACAAACATTCTAAGGAATATATTTGAAAGGAAATCTTTAAAAAGCACAAAAGATTTTCCCACTAACTCATAAAAGACATACTTTGTACCGTTTAGCATCAGCAAATTTGGCTCAGTTCGTAAGAATTGGTTCCGCAACCAGAAGGTCCCGAGCTCGATCCTGAGGACGGCGTAAACTAAATTATCCAAAATAACAATTAAGTAAAATAACCTAGCAGCTTAGAATCCTTCGGTGATTTCGAATTCTTAGAAGATTAATCGGTAAGTTATTTTTAAAAATTATATTAAATTATTACTATAATAAATCAAACTTTGTAACGGAAAGTTACTGATTCTTACACCGGAGTTTTCCCTTCTTGTATTTCCCACAACGGAAAATCTACTAACGGAACGGTAAAAGTTCGGCTACATTGCTGCCGGTAGTTTCACCTGGAATTCACAGATTTATTTTTAACAGTGTATGACAGATAAAATTTAATAAGACGAACACAAAAATGTCTGTTAACCATATTAACTAAAACTAATGTTAACAAAATTGAAATCTTTGTTAGCTATACAGAACAGATAGATGCGATAATAGTGTTGATAATAATAAAAAGTCAATTTGAAAAACTTACTGAAATTAATAATATTATAAAAATTACTTTTTGGAATTGAGCTGTCAATTTTGGACTGCATGACATGCTGTCTTGCCATCACCACTATATTTTCCGCCTTATTTAGATAGTGGTGAAGTTCGCTTCTTGAGGGTCCTTCGTCCAGTGACGAAAAATATTGTGTTGGGAAATTGAATGCCTCTGTAACTAAGGAGAATGGGGATGGGGCCGGAAGCGCTGGTTCATCATCTTCTTCCTCCTCATCACTCGCAGTTGCATCGTCGTTGATGTCATCCAGACTTCAAAGTTTGGAGGTAACTAGATCTTTGTCGATACTAATGAATGTGTCTAAATCAACAAAATTTTCCCCTACAGTTTCTTGTACGGCCAGACAATCTTCTTCAACATTAGGGTACGAGATTGGCTCTGTGTAAATGATGTCCTCGTTACTTCTGAAACCCACTTTCTGAAAGCAATTTGTATTTCTTATTGATGTGACACTCTCCCATGCTGCAGTAAGCATGTGCATAGAGTCGAGAACTGTAATTGGACGACATTCGTACCAAAAAGGATTGCTGCTGTGTTCCATTTGGTGAACGTATCGCCGAACGACGTGAGTCTTGTAATTTATTTTGGCACTTGGTCCTTGCTCCATTGGCTGGGTGACACTAGTCGAATTTGGAGGTTGAAAGTTTACTTGGACACTATTCAGATATTCGTTATCTTTTGGATGCCCAGGGCAGTTGTCCACAAGCAATAGCACATGGCGCGATTCTTTTCTCATAAGACGATCAAAATTATGAAGCCCTGTTGTAAAAATGTTTCCCGTCCTCCATGCTCTATGCTGGCTTTCGTACAGGCAGGGGAAATTCTTGACATTTTTTAAAGAATCGCGGTTTGCGATTCTTTAAAAAATGTCAAAAAATGTCTTTGCCGGACAGGGTGCCCTATAAACACCAGCTTTATTTTATCTGATCTGTCATAGTTGGCACCGAGCAGAATAGTAAGACGCTCTTTGCCCAGTTTGCCTCCATGACATGTTTCTCCTTTCATGGCGATTGTTTTGGCCATTGTTGGTGAATGTCAGTTTGTAAAAAAAGCCCAAATTTGTCCATTTTGTACGTATCCCGACTTCAGTAGTTTTTTACAAGCTGCGGAAGCATATTAATTTTCTAACAGTAAACATCTTCAATATTGACTGCAGCTGACTCCCCTCACATCTGCTTGAATTTTATGCCGTACTGAGTTTTAAACAGATCTAGCCATCCATTTGAGGCACTGAAATCTAGCAATCCCATTTTTGATGCGATTTCAGAAGCTTTATCTTGTATTAAAAAGCCGCCTACTGGGATACTCATAGAGCGGGCTTGAACAAACCACTCGTGAAGGACCTTCCCATGTCCTCACACTTGGCGGCTTTTATTTTCTTATTCTTTGTTTCTCTAACCACAGCTTGGCTAACGATGACATTTCTATTCTTTAACAAAATCCTTAAAGTTGACTCACGTATGTCTTTTTCTTTGGCGAACGCAGACTTATTTGAGACAGCTTGGGCATCGTACTGATTTATAAATTGTAACTTTCAATGATGGAGAGAGACTTTCGTTTAATATTTTTTGCACCTTCTGCCATAGTTTAGACTAGATTATAAAAGCAAAGATGGATATTGTAGACTAGAAAATACTAGGCGAAACAAGTGACTCTCTTCTTTAAAAAATATCACAGCACTTATGAAACAGCGATTGGAAATACGTACGTGACTAATCTGCGATTGTAGTGCATGCTCCATCTATCAGTTCTACCGCTCTAATTTAGGGAACGGGGGATTATATCATTTCTTAATTATGGGAAAAAGTTCTTTTTATTTTTGATTTTTATAAAAACTAGCTGACTCGCGCAGTCCGCGACCGCAAATAATGAACCTTACATAAACATCGCATGAACAAAAAAATCGCAAGAAAACTATGGAATTGAAAGCCCATTCTGCTTTGCGTAATTTGATTTTTTGAGCCTATGCGTACAGAAAAACGACCGAAACCACGACAAAACTCTGCGTTTACTGATTTTAAAAAGTTTTGTATCAATTATTTTTTTAATTTACATATTCTTAATTAGCGTCTCATGATAGGCCGAAATGTATAAATTAAAAATCTCTAAATGCTGTATTTTTTGAAAATTTGAATTTCCATTAAAATTTTACATTGTTGTTTTATATGCTATCCAAATGAAAACAGTTGTTTTTCAAAGCAGACGTAATGTCTTAAACTTTTGCACAACGCTAGACTCGCCTCGCTTATAAGATTTCATTGGGCAGTCTTGTGCTAACCTCGGATCGGGGTCCAAATCTAGTCAGCGTGTGGCTTTGAAGGAAAAAATGCTCAATTTAACTGGGTTTAAATAATTGTTGTATAAAAAATAAGTTAAATAATTGTTGTATAAAATGTTTGGAAAAATACTTCATCTAAAAACTCGTATGTTCAGAAATAAAATCATTCGCGTATTAAACGTAGGTTTTTAATTTTAGGGACGGGTTCGCATATTAACCATTCGCGTATTAAAGGGGGTGTTTTTATAAGCGTAATACAGGAGTATTATAAGGGACCAAAGAAAATTCGTGTATTAAACAGTTTCGCGTATTAAGCGGGGCGTGTATTAACAGGGTTTGACTGTACTTTTATAAAAAAACAAGCATTTTTAAAAGCACGTTAATGTGCCAAAAAATACGTCAAAAATAAGACTTTTTTTTTCGTAAAACACGGCCATTAATATTTTTAAACTTTTCCTTTCACATCAAATTCATTGAAGCTCCACACAATATTATCTACTTTCATAATGATTGATGAAAATTGACAAAAATGACTCTGGTGATGTATCGAATCTGGCCCCATTCTAAAGCTAGGATGGCCACCGACACAACTGGAGTCTTCAATTTTTACTTTCTGTTTACTTTACTCGAAGAAATGATTGTATTCCTGATAATTTTCGACTTCGGGTTTTCGACGGATTTACACGTTTTAGGGGTCAGAGATTCCAACAAACAAGTCTTTATTTACTTCTATCTTTAAAAGAAAAAAGTACATGATTCGTAAAAATTTTCGAATTCCGGATTTTGATGCATTAACACATTTTACAGGTTAGAGATTACGAAAAACATAGTTTTACAAAATGCCTGACTGTAAGTGTGTCTGTCTGTATGTGACCCAATTTTAGTGAGCAAATTAATTTTTGATGCAAATCACTGCACAAGTGACGCTGCTATGCGGCATTTTCCCGGATTTTTTCAATCACTCTATCTCCAAAATTAATGCACGGAATTTCATAAAATTACAGATTTAGTTAGTCTTTCACATGAATTGACGTTTTGATATCAATCGCTTAAGAGGTGGCGTTGCTATGCTGCATTATTTACGATTTCCGCAATAGCTCTATCTCAAGAACTAATGCCGGAATTTTCATATGACTTAGGAATCAGTTAACAATGATACAAGTTGTAAAGATACAAGAAAGTAAAAAAGACAGTTGATATCTGTTGAGAAAAACATAAGAAGGCATAAAGTGCTTTTCTCTATTGAGACATTCCATACAAAATGAGCAAATCAAGTGTGGCTGGCATGTCACAGATTTTATTGAAAAACATCTTATAAGTAGGTCATATTCATTTACAAGTAAATGCAAAGTTATTTCAGACTTATTCATTTCAGTGTAAAAATTTACATTAAATGTTGATACAAAATAGAGGTTTTGTGTACTTGCTTGAAATTTCAAGAAAAACTGTAAAAAAAATTATTTTCAATTAACCCTTTGAGCTCTGGTGGGTAAATTTCTTCAAAATTCCTAATGTCACACTGGCACCAATATTTTGCAAAGAAAAAAACCGGTTAACGATATACATGAAAAAATGCATTAAACCTTTTTCAAATAAAGTTGGTCGAATTTTCTGGTGCCGATGTGACATTTGGGAATTAAAATTATGTGGTAGAAAATTCTACTATCAGAGCTCAAAGGGTTAAGAATGAACAATAAGTAACATAGTAATTGTATTTTTATTCTGTAATTTAAAAATAAATGAATAATAAAAAAAATTGTGGGAAAGAGTAGATAGTTCATTGAACTTGTCTTAACATGAAGGACAACTCTTGCAGCTTTAAAATTATTTGACGTTATAGCTAATAGTATGTATGTTATACATCTTCATTTTCATTATTGCCTTTTTGTTCTTTAATGAAAAAAAACAGTAAAAACTGTTAATGGAAAAATTCAATATTTTTTATCACTTGTTTGGACACGAAGAAAAGCATTCAAATCTTTTAAATTATTTGATATTATAAGTAAAAATTTATGTTGTAAATATAAAATTTTTGCTTTTAGTTTATTTTTGTCTCAAGAATATTTTAAATTTGAATAATAATAATAAAAAAAAAAGATCCATCTGAACAAATAATTGTATAGCAAATAGAAAAAGCAAATAGAAAAAGTAGAAGGCAGCACACAGCTAAAAATCCTACAATATTTTAAGAAATGAGCATAATTTCAAAGAGGGGTAGTCGATGGAAAGTCACGAATATTACTTTTTTAAATCCATTTTTGTTAAGTTAAGGATCAAAAAGCAATCTTAATTTTTTTTTAATACATCATGGACTTTTTCATCCTTTTGATTGTGCAATATTGTTAATGTCGGACCTTTCCTTTATTTACTTTTTGCAGATACATAAAAGAAAAAAGTATGATTTTGTAATTTTTTTCAATTAAGTTTTTTTAAAAGATGAATGAAATAAATGACAACTTTCAAACTCTGAGAATTCGATCTTCATATGTAAAACTACATCAGGCATCAGGCATCAATTTCACAGATGTTTTTTAATTCCTTTGGTTTTTATAGCGTTTCAAATTTTAAAAAAAAGTTACAAAATTTCAATATTTACAAGCAATGTAAGATGAATCATGGTGTTAGCAGATTATTATTACTCAATAAATATAAAGATAGATTTTCAGAGATTATAATATTATAAAGAAATTCATTTTTTGTTAAATAGTTTTCAAGATGTAGTACTTCAAACTTGTAACTTTCGACGATTGCAAGCATTCCATTTTAAGTTTTTTAAATGACCAAAACAGCAAAATAATTTATTTTGAATCAGGATATTTTACATTTGAATTTCATCAGAATTTTGCAGTTAAATTTGGATGTAAGTTGAATATGTGTATGAAATTGCAACTATGGTATTATATGTGGAATTAAAATCGCCTCCGATACAGCCGCGTTTTTTTTTTTTTTTTTTTTTTTTTTTTTTTTTTTTTTTTTTTTTTAAAGCTTATTTTACGTGGAATGATTCCCTATTGTCCTATCAATGGCGAGAAAGGAAAACAAAACAGATGTTTAAGTAGCTTAAGACGAGTCCTTGGAAAAAACGCGGATAATAATATTAAGTCTATAAAGGCCTTTTTTTTTTCAAATATCTTGCTCAATTTTTTTTTTTCAATTTTGGTTTCAATTTTGGTTGAAAAAAAATATTTAAAAAAAGTTACTTTAACTTTTGGAACCGGTTTGTACCTGTTCTGAAATTGAAACTTCCCAATATAAAACAAATATAACCGAAATCAAAAAATTAAAAAGAGACCAAAAGAGACCAAAGGAATTTAAAGGAGACCAAACTGGTAGCCACCCTTGGCGACCAGTTTGGTCTGCTTTAAATTTATACTAAACGTTAGATCATAATACGTTTATTCATTATTTAATTTTACCTGCTCAATTGTGTGCCAAATCAGAAAATTCAAAAACTCGGTGTTTTTATAATAACCGGGTACAGGTGATAATTCGCCAAACAATGTTCCCGTGGCATTTTTTCGTATTTCATTAATTTCATTTAAAATATAATCTGTTCACTCATTTCATTTCTAATGCATAACTTTCATTTTAAACTAAAATGTTTAAAATTCATGACGTGTATTTTTTTTTACCCGTCTTTTTTCTTTTGTTTTTTAAGTAATAAAAAACTGAAAATTATAATATTTTAAAATTCCGTAGTTGCAACGAAAGAGAAAAATCTATATTATAAAGTCCAAACGTATCTGTGCGTAACGCATACGTCATTTTGCGCATGGCAACACTTTCAAATTTTAAATGAATTTCGATATTGTAATTTTTGCTACTAAAAGTTTTTAAACTTCCTAATGTCTCACATTTTAAATTTTTACACCATCGTGTAGCAAAAAAAAAAAAAAAAAAAAAAAAAAAAAAATGCACTTTTAAATGAAATTTGTTTGAAAGTTGTATCCTAATTTGTTTTTAGGTAGATTTCGTATGAAATACTACCTATTGCAATCGCACCAGTTTATATATATATTAGGTAGATTTCGTTTGCAATCACACCAGTTTATCTATCTATCTATCTATCTATCTATCTGTATATATATATATCTCACTTTTTTATGGACACGATAACTTCTATAATTCTTCACCAATCTCCACCAAACTGGTACATAAAGTCAAAGAAGATAAAATCTTGGCTAAGTTCGTTAATGGGCAAAATCGAACCAAGGGGGTCGGAATAGGGGGCGTTTTTGTGAAAACCGAAAAAACGCCATAACTTCTTAATTAAAGTAGATATCGAATCGGTTTAAAGTTTATATTACTTCTTAAAAATGGGCCAAAAGTTTATGCATGACAGATTTTTGATAAATTTAGAAGTGGGCTCAAGGGGCGAAAAAAACAGGGTTTTTGAGAGAAAAAAATTCATAACTTCGTCAATTTTCAAGATATCAAGTCTAACTAAATTTTTTGTAAATGTTCTTAAAATTATCTAAAACTTTTGTTTTTACAAGTTTTTGAAAGGACCAACTTTTACCGATGAAAAAAATTAAAAACGAAAAGAAAAAGGGGGGTGAAAAGAGAAAAAAATCCATAACTCCGTCAATTTTTAAGCTATCAAATCTGATTAAATTTATTTTACATCTTCTTAAAAATGTCTACAACTTTTATAGTGACACGTTTTTCATGGGACTAATTCGTATATCAAAAAGAAATTAAACAAAAATAGGAGTTGGAGAAAAAACCTCAAATCCAAACTGCTTATATTCTGACTCTATTTTTAAATTCATTTTTGATTTTAAACGCACATCCAAATGGTAGATCCTCTTATTTAGAAACTGTATAAAGTGAAGCATTGGTCAATTTTCTGATAAAGATAGAATATATTTCAAAAAAGGCTACCAAAAAGGGTATTTTGAACAGAATTTCCCAAAGTCATCGGGACTGAAAATTTAAGGAAGTATTCAAATAAGAAATTGTGTTTTTTTCTGACTCGTTTTTAAATCCATTTTTGTTCTCAAACGCATCCAATTTACAGATCCTCGTATTTAGGAACTATATAATGTGATGTATTGGTCAGTTTTTTGATAAAGACGGAATATATTTCAAAAAAGGCTGCCAAAAAGGGTATTTTGAACAGAATTTTCCGAAATCATCGTGACTGACAATTTAAGGAAGTGTTCAAATAAGAAATTGCGTTTTGCGGTTTCAGACCGCGTCAGATAAACGGTTTTTTTCTGACTCGTTTTTAAATCCTTTTTTGCTCTCAAACGCATCCAATTTACAGATCCTCTTATTTAGGAACTATATAATCCCATATAGCACAAAAGCTCCTCAGTACCTCCCCAGGAGCTCCAAGACATCCCATATTCCTCCTAAAACTAAAATGACAAGATCAGGACCTCCTGGGGAAGAGACTTTTACGGTGTCCTCAGGAATGAACTCCCAGTAACGTCCCACGGAGCAACTTCCCAGGGACGCTACTCCTGAGGAAATACCTGGGAAATCACTCCTGGGGAAGTACCCGGTTATTCATTCTTGGGGAAGTGCCCAGGAAGTCACAGTGCTGGCGCCATCTTATGAATGATTCTGGAGTACAATACTCAATTTTTTTTTAATTAAAATGTTGAATACAATTTAATCGGTATCGATTATTAATGAGTTAATTTTATTTTATTAATTATTCGATTACTTATTTTTAAGCAAATTAGATAATTGTTATTAAATTTTTATAATTTTTAATTACTGCTATAACTTTTAATCTTTTTTAGTTAAATTAAAAATTTTAATTTATTATTTCAATTAATTCCTTTTTTATATACTAATCACTATTATGTATCTTCTAAACCAAATTTGGTTCATTTATCAATATTTTATTAATTATTAATAAATAACCTATTGCGTTTTGGTTTTTTATTATCATTCCTTTTTATTAATTTAGAAATTAATATAACTTGTTTAAATGAACTAAATAGTAAGCTTCTAAATTAATACTCTAAAATTTTTAAATAGAAGACAATTCTAGTTCATATATTTTTTCTGAAATTCAGAGGTAAATGTATTTATGGAAAGAAAAAAAAAGAGATTTTTAACGCAAGTTTGATCATAAGTACCCGTTTAAAACTTTGTTATGAAAATTATCTAAATCGAGTTCTGATGCAATTTAATATCAGATAATGAATATATATATATATATATATATATATATATATATATATATATATATGTAATGATAAATCGACGAAGGCGATGTTCCATAACAATGTACAAGTTCCAGTGGCACACCATCTATGAGGCAGAACAGATTACTACTACCAAGAATCAACAGTGGGACGAGCTGAGCAGTCGCTCCGGCAATTTGACCAGCAGTGGATGAGTTTATTGGGCTATTTCCCCATAAGAAAGTTCAATCAAGCAGTCTTTAAATTAATTTTATTAGAACTCATAAATAAGTTAAGTTCTTTCACGCAATCACCTTGGCACTCTCATCGAATAACTTCCACTTCACCAACTTCGTGATTAAGCTGCATTCCACGATATTAGAATTTTGGGGAGAAAAAAAAAACAGCATCCTAATAATTTTTGAAAGTCAATCGCGTTCTCGGGAAACATGACATGGCTTCCGAGTAGTATTTAAGAAAAAATGCATTCTAATTCAGCGGAGCAATGAAACGCGCGTCTTGATAGTTTAAAGAAAAGGTGCATTCTACTCTCCTGAAAAGCCAAATGAAAAAATCATTTTCACGACAAAACTAGCGCCCTCCTACTCCGCGTCAATCATTTTAAAAATCCAATCAGGATGGACTCGAGCCTCTAACGGACAAAATGATCAATTCTAATTGGCCGTAATAGGCGGTCTATTGGCAAGAACTATATTTTTTCCTCGGAACACTAAGCCCTTTAGCAACGCGTAGTAACACTTGTCACGCGATGTTAAAAAATAAAAAATAAAATTACAATCGCAGGAATATGCCAGAAAGTAAAAAGCTTACGAAATACTTCCCGCCTTTTTGAGAAGCAAGAAATAATTTATTAATAACTAAAGTAAGAAAAAGAATTTTAGCTGTTACAAGTTACGAAACTAAGATTGAAATATGTTCCACAAATTTAGAATTGAAGCTAAGAGAGAATAAAAAAAAATGGCGCAATTTTTTTTTATTATTACAAATCCCCCCTCCCAGAAAGACGGGTGAAAAAGTAGGTCTGAGACCTGCAATTTCAGAGAAAGGGAGATGATGCAGACTTAGCTCACGAAGTTGTTGATATAAGTAATAATAATTAGATACTGAATAAAAAAAAAATTTAAATTAATTTCTCTTTTTTTATATAAATATAGAATTCAAATTTAAAAACACCAAGGTGATGCGTGGAATAACTTCAAATTTAAATACAATAAAATAGGCTTCAATACAAATACAAGATATAATCTTGTTTAAAGTACACATCAAAAAGTAATTTGAAAATATAAGCAATTACCCATAGTAATAACACAAAAATGAAACATAAAAATGAAAAACAATAACGTTAAATTCTTTTTTAACAATGTCAAATCTAGAAATCAATTTTTAAAAGTTTGTTTCAAAAATCCTCTTAAAGTCATATTTGGAATGGCATAGTTCATTACCTCATTTCAAGGATGTCTAATTCATTTAACTGTCCAAATTCATCAGCTAACATTATAATATTAGTTCAGTTTTTGTGTGAGTAAGTCCTTGAACATTCATAACAGTTCCATTTTGGAATCTTTGTGAAAATACTTTTATAATTGTATTTTTAATTAATAACACATTTTATAATATAGTAATAATAAAATTTAACAATGTAAATAATAAACAATATAATTAAGAAACATAATAAGGAAAAATATCAATAATAATAAATATCATAAGTGTAAGTAAATCTCATAATGGGTATAAGTAAATCTCTTAATAAGTAATAATAAATATCACAAAAGACATTCTTTAAATACTTAATCTCGTTTATCTCATCTCATATTTTTGGGATGAAATATAGAGAGAAGTGGAATAAAATAAAAAATGCAATCAACTATGAAATCATTTACTTAATCTGGTAATCCGAGTACAGGATTAAGTAGGAATATGTACAAAAAAAAAATTAAAATAGAATATGATAAATTAAAATAAAATAAAGATAAATAAAAATTTTGTTCATGTTTGAGAATGCACGTGACCTTTAAACTACTAAGATTCTTAAAAAGAAATATTAATAAATGATAAAAATAAAAAACAAGATCTATTCATGTCAAATAATTACGCAATAAATATTCTCTCGGTGTGATAAAACATTGCAAGATGCAAGTAGGAAAGAGAAAAAGAAACAAAATTATATTATAATTGACATGTACTTGGACTGGAATGCAGAAGCAAAGAAAGAGAGAAAGAAAAAAAAATATATTAAAATAAAGTGATAAAAATTTTGTTACTTGGCAAATAATTAATTTAATAATTGATAGATTAAATTTAATATTACAAATAGGTTCAGTTGAAAGAAAAAAAAAAATATTCTAAGTAGAGTAATTCAGTACAGAATAAGAAATTTCCACTTTGTTCGTCTACGCCGGCATAAATAAACAAATATAAAAATTTCCAGACAAGTGACACTCTCGCTGCAGTCAAGAGATATCATTGCCATTCTGTGAGAATTACAGGATATTATCTGAATTAAAATATGAAAAGAAATTTACTGTTTAAGAGAAAAAATTATAAAATGATAAACTAGAGATATAGTTTAAGCTACAGTTTTTACCTGAGTTTGTTGTTGTTGATTAGGGGGTTGTTGCTCATGACTTAATTTGAATTTATCAGGGGAATAATAAGGCCTTAATTTAGATACATGTACTATTTCTGAACTTTTGAACTGGTTTTGCCTATCAATTTCAAAATTTACTTCGGATAATTTGTTAAGAATTTTATAAGGGCCACTAAATACTTGTGACAACTTTCTAGTATTAGGGTACTGAAATTCTTCATAGATAACTAGATCTCCTATTTTAAATTTTGGTTCGATATAATCTTTATCATAATATCTTTTATTTTTTAAATGAAATTCATCAGTTCTTGTTTTAGCAATTTTAAGTGCTTCATGAACAGGGGGATAATAATTTTGTTGTAAGGGGGAGTCATAGGGTAATTGGCCAAAAAGCAAGTACGCAGGTGGAAATTTGGTAATAGAATGGGGTGTATTATTATATTCATTAATTACCTCAGTTAAAAGCTTAGTCCAGGGAATTTTAGAGGTAGTGGAGTTTACTTTACATTTTAATCTAGTTACTATTGTCTGATTTACTCTTTCACATTTCCCATTCGTTTGTGGATGATGGGCAGTGGTCAAACGTTGTTTAATATTATGATTTCGCAGGAATTTTTTGAATCTTGAAGAAGTAAAAGCAGCATTCCTGTCACTAAGTATTTTTTGAGGGGACTGTACACTTGAAATCTTACTAAAACAGAATAATTGTTGAGGGATTTTGATATTGAAAATTTGTTTCAGACAATTTGTATAAGTTTCTGTAGTGACACTTTTGGAAGGAAATGCCCAAACATATCTTGTGGCATGGTCTATTATAATATGGAGATATTTTTTTGTAGAATTATAATAATTGAACCCTCCTACAGTATCAACAGACAGACAGTCAAAAGGTTGATCTGTAGTGGGCATAGCTTGTAATAAGCCAAATTTTTTCTGTCTAGGTTTTTTATTTTTCTGGCAAATATCACAGTATTTAACAAAGTTAGTAATGTCTTGGGTCATATCTGGCCAATAATAGTTAGGAGAAATTAAATTTTGCATTTTTTGAACACCAGGGTGACCAAACTGTTCATGAGCAACATTAAGCAATTTTTTTCTTAGGGACATGGGAACTACCACTTTACGAAAACCTTTTCTTTTAACTATAATCAGTCCATTGTCATTAATATAATTTGATCCACACACATTTTCTTTTTCTTGCATCTCAATAATCTCTTTAACGTCAAGAAGAAAAGTAAGGGGCTTACAAAAATGAGAAATAGGGTTTCGGGACAACATGTCGGCTTCGACATTTGTAGATCCCTTTAAGTACTCTATTTTGTAATCGAACATACTTAACTTCAATGACCACCTAAATAATCGACCTCTTAAATGTTTGACATTTTTTAACCAAACAAGAGATGCATGATCAGTATGGATGGTAAATTGTACACCGTGAAAGTAATGATAAAATTTATCTAAAGTATCAATGATAGCAAGACACTCTAGTTCGGTAATGAAATAATTTTTATCATAACTTCTCAATCCTCTAGAAAAATAAGCAATTGGATGTAAAAAGTTATTATGGTCGGGTTGTTTAAGAACTGCACCTACCGCTACCTGAGAAGCGTCAACAAACATGTGTAGGGGTAATTTTGGGTCATAAATCTTTAAAATTGGTTTAGCAATGAGGGCATCTTTTAATTTTTGGAAAGAGTTTTGACATTCAGTATTCCATTCCCAAATAGTATCTTTCTTAAGTCATTTATTTAGGGGGTGTCTAATTTCAGCATATTTGTCAATAAATTTATGATACACATTTATAGAACCAAGAAATCTTTGTAATTCTTTAGTGTTAGTAGGAGGTTTTAATTTTTTAATCGTTTCTATATTAGTATTAGCTGGAGTTAAAGTTTCATTTTGGATTTCATACCCTAGAAAATTGATTTGTTTTTGAGCAAAAGTACATTTAGATAATTTTAATTTAATATTTTCTATTCGGCATAAATCAAAAATTTGGATGAGATGCTGTATATGTTCATCTATTGATTTAGAAAAAATAATTATATCATCAAAATAATAACAAGCAAAGTCTATTTTATATTTTGTAAGAATTCTTCTAATTGTCCTGTTGAAAATTGGGGGGCCTACCTTTACACCAAAGGGGAGAACATTCCATTCCCAGAGCCCACAATTAGTAGTAAAGGCTAACTTTTCGGAATCGGCTGGGTGAATAGGTATGTGCCAATAGCCTGAGGCTAAATCTAGTGCAGAGAAATATTGGGCACCACTTAATTTGTCTAAAATTTCATCTATTCGGGGCAAAGGTTCAGCGTCATTTTTCATGATAGAATTTAATTTTCGGTAATCAACACACATTCGGTTTTTTTTACTTTCATCTCGTTTATTTACTAATGTAACTGGAGAAGAGTATGGGCTATAACTTTCTTTAATTAACCCAGCAGCTAATAAGGATTGGATTTGCTGAGATATTTCTTTTTCATCAGCAGTGGATGTACGATAAGGCCTCAAAGATATTGGTAGGTCAGATTTAAGATAAATACGCTGAGGTTCAATATTAATTCTCCCTACATCATATTTATTTTTTGCAAAAATATCTAAATAATCCCTTAAAAGTTCCCTTACATTTTTATTTTGAATAGCATTCAGATTCCCCAATAGATTATAATCATCATTATTAGTTCGCGACAAGGATTGAGGAGTTATGGTATTTCCATAATCGGGTTGCACAGTAGTATCATTTTTTATAATATCAAAATGAAGCAATTCTAAGTTATCACTGGATATGTTGACATATGGGTTTAACGAAATATTGTCTTGTAACACCTGGCTTTTTGCACAATCAATTTTCAATTTAAATTTGGCACAATCAGGTAAACCTAAAATAGCATAGTCCAAATCAAGTTTACTTACTAAAAAATTAACATATCTCTTTATATTACCAAATTTAATACATAATCGACACGATTTATTAATTGTGAGAGTTCCTTGTACCTGTCTAATAGTAATAGGGGTAACATTATGTAAATTACCATTTAAATATCGAACAAATTTGAGGGGTAGAATTGAGACAGTTGATCCACTATCAACCACACAATACACTTTGTTATTGCCCACATATCCAGGGATAAATAATTGTCAGACATTATTAGTAGGGGGTGGTTGAATATGAGCAGGAGTTTGAGCTTGACAGGAATTTGTGTTAAATATACAACTCCTCTCCCAATGATATGCATTTTCTATGCCTCTGTTTAAACATACTCTGCACGGACGACTAGGGTAATTGTTTTGATAATGAGTTGCAGGCATTCTAGAAGTGAAAAACCTAGGATTAAAATTTTGGGATGGATTGTTTGGAGTAGGTCGAGTCCAATGTCTGGGCTGAGGATTGGGATTGTGCATTGGTCTAGTTTGTTGAAAATTTCTATTTTGCCGTTATTAGAGGTATGATTTGGAATCGCTGCTAATTGTTTAGCAATGCGAAACCATTCACGAGTATTGGAAGGAGGGTTAACCATCAAACAATTTTGATACTCAGGCTGAAGGCCATCAATTAATCCCTGTATAATTAAATTTTCCTCAAGCTGAAGTTGCCTTCCAATCTCAACTTTCTTTCTAAAATAAGAATCCAAATCACTTAGATCATTTAACTTTAAGGAAGTAAATTCAGAAAATTTTGGAACTCTAACTTGAATGAATTTTTCACTTAAAATCTCGACAATTTCTTCATAAGTAGCACAATCCAAACAATCATTTATATAAGTTTTTAGCGCTTCCCCCTTTAAATATTTTGAAATATTTTGGTGTTTCCACTCATTATCTTTCTTTTCTACCGAACATTCTCGATCAAAATGTTTAAACCATTTAAATATATCCATGCCCGACCCAAATTCAAAAGGGACAATATCAAGTTTATTTTCTGACATTTTTTCTTCTTTTACTAATCCTGACCTTAGTAACATGAAAGAAGGATAATTCATATGGAAAATATTTAAATGCTATACTTCAATTATTAAAATTCAATTACTATACTTCAAATACTTCAAATACCTCAATAAATAACAATAAAAATAATAAATAATAAATAAATCAATTCTGTTTGACTTCATGTGAAATAAATAAATAATAAATAAATAAGTAATAAATAAATAAAATAATAAATATCGGTTTTCAATACATGGGAAATAACAAATAATTTTAAGAAAAAAAAAATACTTTTCTTTAAGTATTGAAAATAATTTTAGCAACAGAGAATTTTTTTTTTTAAGAACTAATTAATCCATCTTTCGATTTAAAAAACACCTTTAAAACTAAATAAAATTTCTATGAGCATAAAATTTCAATTATAAATTAAGAACACATTTATTTTTTTAATATCTGTAATAAAAGAGAAAGAAAAAATCAAGAATTTAAACAAAGAAATGATTATTAAAATTTCTTAGCCAATAAACAAATAAAATAATAACTTACAGACACCTCGCTGTGGCCTTGTTCAAATACCTAAATTTATTAAAATAAACAAAAAATAAAGCACTTCGTAGATACGACTCACAGGTGCAAATTTCAATTGACTTATATTACCGATGGAATCAATCGTAGTTTCGCAATCATGCTGCAGGTGTTCATTTATTATGAAATGAAAGTTTATCAAATTATTTCAGTACTGTTATCTAGAAAATACATAAATAAATAAATAAAAGAAAATGATGTTGAATTTTGTCGTGCAGTTGTTCTTTGGATTAAGTAATAATCAGTAGATGATTTCGTAGCTGTTACTTATGAAGAGAAAAAAAAAATACTGTGAGACATATTCACAAACAAAGAATTTCCTTCCTGTAGGTGCCAACAATGATCACAAATAAAATTTCACAACATATTTCCTATGATTTTTTTTTTCACAGGATTCTTCCTTATCATTAAGCTCTGATGAAGATCGTTTAAAGACTCCTATTTATCTGGGATCTTTTTTCTTTTTTTTTCTTTCGACAGCATTCCTTGCAACACCAGTGGCATCATTTTGATAACTAGTGATTGTCTAGGTTGAAGATAAAGAAGTCAGACGTTTCAGTAACCAGTCTCCAACTCTGCGAAAATGACGCGTACACAATTAGCGTTGTGACGAAAAGGTTTCTCTAGAGACGTATGCAGGTTCATTTGAAAAATCCTACCGGCTTCCACTGTAATGATAAATCGACGAAGGCGATGTTCCATAACAATGTACAAGTTCCAGTGGCACACCATCTATGAGGCAGAACAGATTACTACTACCAAGAATCAACAGTGGGACGAGCTGAGCAGTCGCTCCGGCAATTTGACCAGCAGTGGATGAGTTTATTGGGCTATTTCCCCATAAGAAAGTTCAATCAAGCAGTCTTTAAATTAATTTTATTAGAACTCATAAATAAGTTAAGTTCTTTCACGCAATCACCTTGGCACTCTCATCGAATAACTTCCACTTCACCAACTTCGTGATTAAGCTGCATTCCACGATATTAGAATTTTGGGGAGAAAAAAAAAACAGCATCCTAATAATTTTTGAAAGTCAATCGCGTTCTCGGGAAACATGACATGGCTTCCGAGTAGTTTTTAAGAAAAAATGCATTCTAATTCAGCGGAGCAATGAAACGCGCGTCTTGATAGTTTAAAGAAAAGGTGCATTCTACTCTCCTGAAAAGCCAAATGAAAAAATCATTTTCACGACAAAACTAGCGCCCTCCTACTCCGCGTCAATCATTTTAAAAATCCAATCAGGATGGACTCGAGCCTCTAACGGACAAAATGATCAATTCTAACTGGCCGTAATAGGCGGTCTATTGGCAAGAACTATATTTTTTCCTCGGAACACTAAGCCCTTTAGCAACGCGTAGTAACACTTGTCACGCGATGTTAAAAAATAAAAAATAAAATTAAAATCGCAGGAATATGCCAGAAAGTAAAAAGCTTACGAAATACTTCCCGCCTTTTTGAGAAGCAAGAAATAATTTATTAATAACTAAAGTAAGAAAAAGAATTTTAGCTGTTACAAGTTACGAAACTAAGATTGAAATATGTTCCACAAATTTAGAATTGAAGCTAAGAGAGAATAAAAAAAAAATGGCGCAATTTTTTTTTTTTTTTATTACATATATATATATATATATATATATATATATATATATATATAAATAAACAAACAAATTTGTCGCGACGAAACTAGATATTTTTATCCCAACACATAACATCAACTCAAAGATAGTGCAGCAATTCATTTTAAAATGGTATATTTAGATTTAAAATATATAAATATTGAGCTGCACCCCCCCCCCCCCCCCATTTCCCAAATATATACCAATACGTGGTTTATTTGAAAAGATTTTCTGTTTAAAAAATGTAAATTCACGCAATTTAAAAGTTTAATTCAGGTTATTATCAATTACCTACCGAATGCTTAGCCTATTTTGTTTTATTTATCATTAATTAATTTTTTTTTAAATCTAAATAAGACTGATTAACAATTTATTTTTCTAATTTATTTTATAGATTACAAAACATAATATTATTATTGTTATTTAAATTCTGAAAGATAAAATGAAGTTTTCATTAAGAAAACTTCTGAAATATCAATAACGTTATAGATTTTGAAATTACAGATAAATATTTATCTGTATTCCATAAATAACATATAGTTTAACGCAATTTTTAATTGAAGAGTATTTTGACATCACTTAAAACTTTCATTTAAAAAACCGATTTTCTATTCTATTTCTTCGGATATCCTTTTAGATGACAATGAATGCATAGCATACAATACTCAGCATGGACATAGTTACCGTTCCAACACTCAGGCACTCAATAGGCTAATCACGCCCCTCCAATCAATTTTGACAGCGAAGAATTTTCGCGGGAAATCATTGAATGAGAGGAAGAAAAAAAAGAGTGTTTTTCCAAGAATTAGAAGTGAAACTGTGAGTTAGTAACACAAATTTGTTTGTAGGTGTAAAAGAAAGTATACGTATACATGTATTAGTTTGGGATTTTTAAAAAAAAAAATAGTTGAAAACATCTTATATTTTAAATAAAGTTATCAGTTTTTTCAGACTTTTTAAATTGCCTAAAATCTTAGTTTCTAAAATTACATTTCAAGTAATCAACAAAAATATTTCCCGTCGTTAATTAAATGAAAAATGGTGCATATTTTATTTTTTATGATCATAAAAATTTTATACAATTTTAAAGACTGCTAAAGGGAGATTTAACTGTAAATTAATTTTATTTATAATAATAAGAAAATAAAAAGGTTTTGTAACAGATTAAAATTTTATTAATAGTTTCTATTTTATGCCATTCAAATTCAAGCAGTGTTTCAGTGTAATGATGGAATTTTACAATTGATTTTCACACCAAATCCTGTTATAATTAAATTATACAAATTTGTATAATGGTGTGTTTTCAATGACAATGCAGAATTTTAATATTTTTACAATGTTATAAAATAATACTGTGCTTTTACCGTATTTTTTAATCCCCCGACAAGTGATAAATATCCAAACATCTGTAACTCGTACCGTCGTGTAAGAATTTCATTAGTAACGGATTTGATTATTCGTTAATAAATATTCGCCAAAACATACCTAATCACTTTAAAACGTGTTTGTTCATTGGTTGTATTTATGACGGCCAATTATCAACGTGAGGGACATATCAACGGAGGGGGGGTTGCCCTCAGTGAAGGTCTTTCTAAAGGAACCTAACCCGTATTTACGCAAGGAAATCCAACATTCGAAAAAAAACCCTGGAAATTCCGAACGATTAGGCAGATGGGTGCGATTTAGCACCTCCTATCTACCAGTTTCGAGATCAGAATCTCTTCACTGCTAACTATGAAACGAACTAGAAACTATCCCACTAGGAAAAAAAGACTAAGCAAATTTATATATATTTTTTCATAAATTTGTATAATAAGAGTACCTTTTACCAAGCGTAAAAAAAAAAATAAAATAAAAAATAAAAATAAAAAATCGATAAAAATTTCTGTAAAAAAAGTAAGAGCGAGAGAGAGCAAAAAAAGTTTCATTTTTGAAAGGATTTACTTAGATTTTATTTGTCAATCATTAAAAAAAAAAAAAAAAAAAAAAAAAAAATTAAGGGACACATTAAGGAGGAGGATTGCTGCCCTCCGGAGGGTCTTTCTAAAGGAACCTAACCCGTATTTACGCAAGAAAGTTTAAGATTCGAAGAAAACCGTGGAAAACTCCGAACGATTAGGCCGACGGGTGCAAACTCAGCACCTCCCATCTACCAGCTTCGAGAGCAGAATCTCTTGGCCGCTGGTGGGGTTCTCTATGAAACTGAAACAATGAAATATTTCAAAGAGTAAAAATTAGGAAAGAAAAGATTGATTGATTGATTTTTGACGTCCGATTATCTGCGCTAGGGATATAGGACCAGGGGGGAAATGCCCTTCGTGGGGGTCTTTCTAAGGGAACCTAACCCGTATTTACGCAAGGTTCGAAGAAAACCACGAAAACTCCGAACGGTTAGGCCGACAGCCGCGATTGGGTTCGAACCCAGCACCTGCCGTCTACCAGTTGAGAGGTCCGAACCTCTCGGCCACTGGTGGGGCTACCTTAGAAAGGCTAGCTTAGGAAGAAAAAACTAAGCAAATTTATATATATATTTTTTCATAAATTCACTTAATAAGAGCACCAAGAGAAAAAAGAAAAAAAAATCGATTAAAATTTCTGTAAAAAAGGTAAGAGAGAGAAAGAGCAAAAAAGTTTTATTTTTGAAAGGATTCACTTAGTCTTTATTTGTCAATCATTAAAAAAAAATTCATAATTTAAGGAAACTATGTGTTTTAATCTCTTGCTATTTTAATCTCTGGAAATAATATTTTTACTAACTAAAATTAAATTTTATAGGGGATATCATCAGAAACGTTTTACATCATTCGTTGTGTGTTAAAATATATAGTTCATAATCAATTTTCTAACTACAGAACGATCTTAATGGATTTGTAGTATTAAAAGCTAAAAGGATATTTTTATCATTTAAAAATAGAATTTCATTTAAAAAAATTTAAATTCGAAAACATTTATGTTAAAACAAATAATTATTAATAATTTATTTAGAGTTATTAATTTAAATTTATGTCGAATGTATGAAAAAGGCACAAAAAATGAAGACATTTCCTAGTTTTAAGTTTCAAAAGCGGAGTAAAAATGCATGTATACCTTAGAAATTTTTATTCTTTACTGGCCCTACAGCACAACGGTGAGAGCGCGCGTCCAGAATACCAAGGCACTCGGGTTCAAATCCAGCAGGAAAAATGAAGGTAAGAAATTTGTTACTGAATAATCTCTGTTTATGTAAATCCGTCTGAATAATAGAAAAAAAAAGCATTCGTGTTTTCTTCTAAAAAAATTTAAATTAAATCATAGCTCTAATTAAAATTTTTTTTGAACATATTAGTGACCTTGAAGTTTCCCAAAGTCTTCCTATATCACTTCCTCAAAACGTCCACAGAACCTCCCGGGGAGGACCCTGAAGGAGGTCCTGGGGAGCGTGCCAGGATGCTGTAAAGCGGACATTTTCGGCTCCTGAGGACCTCCTGGTGACAATTTTCTGCATCCTCAGGGATGCCTGGGGGATGACGGTCCTGGGATGTGAATCCTCCCCAGGACATCCTGGGGAGGCAAGTGTGCTATATGGGATGTGATGCATTGATCGATTTTTTGATAAAGACAGAATATATTTTGAAAAATGCTACCAAAAAGGGTATTTTGAACAGAATTTCCCGAAGTCTTCGTGATTTGAAAATTTAAGGAAGTTTTCACATAGCAAATTGGGTTTTTTATGACTCGTTTTAAAATGCATTTTCGCTCTCAAACGCATCCAATTTACAAATCCTCTTATTTAGGAACTATATAATGTGACTCATAGGCCAGTTTTTTGATAAAGATAGAATATATTTTTAAAAATGCTGTCAAAGTGAGTATTTCGCACAAAATTTTCCGAAGCAATCATGATTAAAGAATTAAGGATGTATTCAAACAACAAATCGGTTATTTTAAAACTCATTTTTAAATTCAATTTTTTTCTTAAATGCATTCAACTGACAGTTTTTTTGTTATTTAGGAACTGTATAATATACTGTTTTGGTCGATTTTTTTTTTATAAATTCAGAATTTATTTCAAAATATGTTGTCAAAATGGGCATTTCAGCTGAATTTTTCTGCAGATGATTCTGATAAAACCAGTTTTTGGAGAAAAATGAAATTAAAATTTTTTCATAAACGGCCAAATAAAGTTATTAAACTGGGTTTATCTCTAATCATATATATATATATATATATTGTTGAAATGAGCACTCTTCGAAATCTACCTCCGCCTATAGGCCCAGCCGACAGGGATTTTTGAAATATTATTATTATTATTATTATTATTATTTTTGTAGCTTTTAATACCTGTTTTCTAATCGTGACAACAGGGGTACTCCATTTCTATTTAAAGCAAAAGAAAAAAGGGAAAAAATTGAGTGCTGTATCTTTATGTTGCCATTTTCTCATTAATAGGGAAAAAAAATGGAAATTTAAACATCTTCTGTTATAAAACCCGATGAATTTTGATTTGATTTACACGCAAAAGAATATCAACAGTTTAATATATATTTCAGCTAATAACATTGAGACTTCAAGTTTTGAATCAAAATTAACAAATTAAAATGCCAATTTTTTTTAAAACATGAATACAGATTTGAAATGTACATTTGTAAATTTTGATATTGTGAAAATGATGCCAGGTTTAGATTTCACGGGAAAAAAATTCTATGATTGAGTCACAGTTGAAGAAATTTTGCTTTTTACCATTTTGGAATACTAGCATAAGAATCTTAATTGATAACTTTATCATAATAACATATCTTTATTATTTTTTACTGCTTACATATGCGATTAAAGTTTAATTTTAACAATTTCTGCAACTGCGTTTTATAGAAATAGTACTTTATTAATTTGACGATAAATATCGTTTGTTTAAGAGTTAGACGTACCAATATAAATTACCTTTTTTACTATAACTAATTTTGTAGGTTTATTATAATTCAATGAAACATTTCCTTCTTAAACATTTTCTTTCGTCAAAATTTGACGGGTTCTACCTTGTGTAAATAAGTCAGATTTACCTTTGTCTAAAGCCTTCTAAATTACTTTTACACAATAACCGATGATTTGCGTTTTCTTCAAATGTTGCCATTGAACAATTAACAAATAATCGTGATTTTTGTGCCGCATATTTTAGCGTAATATATATGTAGATTCTCAATCAATGATTGATGCAATATATGATTGTACACTCATTAATCTTAGATGAAAACATGGAATTAAATTTAGAACGTTGAGATAGAGTAATGTAGAATGACAATAAAATGATCTTGCCCTTTATATAAGGAACAATAAGGGATAATTATATAAGGAAGACAATTAGGAAAACGTTTTCAAAACAAACATTTCTGTAAGAACTAAACCCTAAAAAAAATCTTTTAGAATTTATTGAGTAGAATATGAATTAATATCATGTCAGACAAAATTAGAAAAATGTCAGTTATGTCCAATAATGTAACCCGATTTACAATTAAACATTTTATTGCGAAAAAGTCTTGAATTATTTTGAGTGGTTCAAAATGTAGGCAATTATCAATAAATAAACAAAAATTATATATATATGCATATATTTATATATATATTATTAAATTTATAATAATTTTGTATTTGATAAATATTATTAAATTTAAAGTAGAATTTACAATTAAGCATATTTCATGTACTTGTAAATGAATATTAATAATGCAGTTTTCCCTCTCGCTCTTTTTTTCCATAATTTTAAAAAGAAAAAAGATCAAATACTGTGGTAATTTTTTTTTTGAAGATTTTATTTAATAGATCAAACATTCAGAAGTATTTTTAAATGCTGTTGTATCTAAATTTAATATTTCGAAATTTAGTTTAAATATTATGCCGATTAATTTAAAAATGCCCTTAAATTTAAAAAAAATTGTTTTTCTTTATTTATGCTCTAAATAGAATTATGATATTTAAAAAATATTTATGGCTATATTAAAAATCTAAAAAATGTAATTCTTCTATGAAACAATAGAGATAGTAATATCGAAATCATACATTGAAATAGTTTTAATAAATCTCTTAATGCGATAGATGGCAGCACCAATAGTTTTCTGGACTTAGATTTTCCTTTTAGTTAATAAATAATTTCGCTTTATAATATTTAACAGAGTATTTCTTTTAAGGTAGCTTAAACTGAGATCAAAATAAATGAACGGTATGAGTCATAAAAGTCTACTTTAGCTAAGCTGAGGTAATGCTTCTTAAAAATTACATTAAATACTACATATTTCACGAATCACGAAAAAATATGGGTAAGTGTCCAAAATCCGTTTCTCTGCCTAAATTTGTCCCTTTTGTTAACTTTTGTGGGTATTGCTGCTAAGATTTAGCCAAGCTAATGAAATACTTCCGAATTTTCTAATAAAGTATGCAGGGGTGCCCAGATAGGGGTATGGTGACGCAAGATACGTCATACAATTTATTTTTGGGGGGTTGATTGATTGATTGATTGATTGATTTTTGACGTCCGATTATCTGCGCTAGGGATATAGAACCACCGGGAATGCCCTTCGTGGGGGTCTTTCTAAGGGAACCTAACCCGTATTTACGCAAGGTTCGAAGAAAACCACGAAAACTCCGAACGGTTAGGCCGACAGCCGCGATTGGGTTCGAACCCAGCACCTGCCGTCTACCAGTTGAGAGGTCCGAACCTCTCGGCCACTGGTGG
Source organism: Maratus speculifer (assembly GCA_964019185.1). Lineage (NCBI taxonomy): Eukaryota > Metazoa > Arthropoda > Arachnida > Araneae > Salticidae > Maratus > Maratus speculifer. The sequence continues at coordinate 419,593,811 of OZ025292.1, forward strand.
GGCCTATTTTTGGGGGGAATTTGAGAAAATTTACATTTTGGAGGGGGAAGGGATTTTTAAATTCTTAATATTTCCTTTTTTTTTTTTTTTTTTTTTTACTGTTAAAAAAAATCTTGATTTTTTTAACATCACTTTTAAATTTTTTTCAATATTTTATTTCCAGAAATGTTCCTGTGTTTTCTTTCTTTAAATGCTAGATAAGGGAAATAATAACTCAAATCGCTATCTTTTGAATGTGCAGTATATTATAAGTAGAATATATTTTGCAATTGACATTCTGTTTAGTGGGGGGGGGGGGGGGGGGGTGAATGTTAAAGTATAAAGACTTTGTGGGGGGATTTGCGTCATTGGGTTTGGGGGGATGGTCACCACTGATGAATATGCACAGTGATATGAAACGAAATGTTATATTTTAGCATTCAAAAATGTTATTGATAGTTTGAAGAGAAACCTAATAAATTTTTAGTTAATTTTAGAATGCTATTCTGATGTCTCAAGGCACGTGTTTTAGAATTGCATGATTAATATTTGTAGATGGCAGTATACGCCCCACGTTCATACTATCCACACTTTCTGCGGTTCAACAGGCACTTTAAATTTCTAGAGAAAGAAAAAAGATTTGCATGTCAATGTATAGTATAACAGAAAAAGTAAAATTTTCTAATGCGCTACACATGTAAATGTACAACTTGAACTTCGTGGCGTACTTAAGTTGTATATCAGCTCACTGATGTCAGCACACTGAAATTAAGAGAATAAAATATGAAAATGAAATTAAAAAGAACTGTCTACTTCAAATCACTCAATCATACCTGTTAATTTTATGGTCAAATTTCGCTTTGCGTAGCGTACATAGAATAATATTCTTTTTCTGAATAACTTTAATACTCGAATGCTCGTAGTGGTCATTTTCACCAGTATCAAATAATTATATTTCTAATTCAAATCCTATTTTCCTTTTCGGTCATAAAATAAAAGAGTTGAAGAATTCCCTTTGCTTCCCAGTCTACGTCCAGAAATAAGATACATTTGTAAGCCTATCAGTTTTAAATAAAAATTTTGGAACAGATGTTGTGTCTTCCCGCGAGCCGCCATCTTGTTTCCCTATTATTTCTCACAAATTATTATTATTATTTATTTTACAATTAATTTTTTTAAGGAAACATAAAATAAATATTTTTAAGGCTTAAGCACACTAAAAAAATTGTTTTCACTTTACACGAATATTTAAAAAAATCAATGAATAAGTAAATCAAACGATTTTTACTATTAAAAATTTGATCTTTCAATTTTTGAATTTCCAAAGTAGATTGTCTTGTTTAATTTAATATCATTTTTTGAAATGTATGATTCAATCATTAAATAATCATTTCAGTTGCATTTTGCAGTTTAAGGTTAAATAATAATGTATGAGAAATAATAAAGAAACAGAATGACGGCTCGCGGGAAGATACGACATCTAAACCAAAATTTTAGTGCAATTTTTTTTTTTTTTTTTTTTTTTTTTTTTTAATAAAATTCCAGAAAAACTTTCGGTTATTCTAGGGTTAAATAACTAGATTAAATAATTAGAGCCAATATTTATGGCATTTGTATACAGTTTAAATCTGTAGATGGCAGCACCAAATATTACTACAAACTTTTTTGGTATGTAGCACATTGGAAGAGTAGAGGGGAAATCGATCCGCCGAAACCACAAAACGATTTTTTGGTAAATTATGAGAATGACCCTGTAGATGGTAGGCAGGCTGTCGATTAATAGGAGTTTTCTTTACAAGATACATATTTTTTTTTTTTAAGTACTTCGCGTTATGACTGCTTTTTTAAGGCTTTTAAAGTACGACATCATTCTGACCAAAACCAAACGTTTAATCATTTATCTACCGACTTATAAGTACCATTAACATTACTTATAAAATTCCTTTAATACGTCAATTAGTTGTAACAGTGTTTAGAATGAGTTACAGATACATTACTTTATTTTGTTCCAAAAGCATTATTGGTTACACAAACACAAAAATATTTTTAAAAGCGTGATTTATTTTGCCTTTGCATGTTTTCAGCTTTCTTGGCGCTGAGAGAGGGAGATGAGGATTTTTCAATTCGGAAATATTTCTATATTTATATTGTAAAAAAAAAAAAAATCATATTTGTACATTTTATAATTCTACAAAATACTAAGAAAACAATTTAAAATAAAAGATTTGAGTGGGATTATAAAAAATGCACAAAATCCCAGTAAATTCAGATTTAATTAATTCTTCTAAATCCTTCAATCGTTATAAAATCCATCAACATTTTATTAAAGATTATGTAAATCTTTTAATTTAGTTCAAACAATCGACGTAAAATGCTTTAGAATGTAAAATTTCACTAATTCATAATTCGGTATATAAAGTGTTAAAAGTATTGAATACCGTGGATTACTCAAACACCAAGAAATAGACTTATGATTTTTTAGAAATGAAAGTATTTTGGAGTAAAATTTAATCTTGCGTATACTTTTTAATAACAATTTTAATTTTTCTTAAGAAAGGTGTTATAGTAAAAATAAAATACATTGGCATGTTTCGGAACCGTCAAATAAGTTCCATAGTCATAATATAAATAAAACAAAATTGCAAAATATTTCTCGGACAACACAAATGACACGCGACAATGAGATATAAATAACAAAAAACAAGCGCTATTTTAATTTTTTACAATAGCGCGCGTGTTTTTTGGTGTTTTTTTATATCTCTTTGTCGCGTGTCATTTGTATTGACCGTGAAATAGTTTGAAATTTTTATTTTTAGTTAAGTTTTAGATCATGGTCTATATTTTAATTTAGTTTTTGTAATAGAGCGTGTGTCTTTTGTTATTTATATCTCATTGTCGCGTGCCATTTGTATTGTCCGAGAAATATTTTGAAATTTTGTTTTATTTATATTATGACTATGGAACTTATTTGACGGTTCCGAAACATGTCAATGTATTTTATTTTTACTATAACACCTTTCTTAAGAAAAATTAAAATTGTTATTAAAATGTTTATATAAAAAACTTGCGTATACTTTTTATAACCTTTGAATAATTAAATAATTCATAACTTTTGATAGCTTTGCAATTAATACATGTAGAATTAAAACAAATTTTTATCTTAATTATTTTGGGTGAAAAGTAGAGTAAATTATAGGTCATTATCCAGAAAATCAGAAACCAATTTTTGCAAAAGTCGTGAGGTATAATTTTTATATAATCTCAGTTATATGGGGCAGTGTTGAATTTAGACTTTTTTTTTTTTTTTTTTAGAATCAAAACCAATCTGGTTGAAATTGCTCGACTTAAAATTTTAAAGACACATTTTTAAAGAGCATGTGTGCTGGTATTAAATCAATTTTTTTTTAAGTGAGACAGCTAAACCTCGAAATTTTACGATACGGATAATAAGGGGTATATAAAACAAAGTTACATTATTAGAAAATTATTGAAAACAATAAAATATTGTTTTTGTTCGATATACGAATAAAAACATGATTACATTCTTGACACACTTATTGGATTTATCGAAATTTCATTGTGGTAAATGAAAAAGAAAATAAGATAGACTTAAGTACTTGCTTTAACATTATCTTGTTTGTTTGTTTTTTTGCTGAAATAACCATATAATTTTTATATTTATTATCCATTTTAAAATGTACCTATGTACTTACGTTTTTTTTTATTATTAAATTTTATAATTTCACATTTGGTGCTTTCCTTATAATAAAAGTCTCCTTATGGGCATACTGAGAAAAATCTGCAAAAAAAAAAAAAAAAAAAAAAAAAAAAAAAAAAAAAAAAAAAATGGAATTTTTGTTTATTTGGAGATTTATCACCGATTGGCGAGGAAATAGAATTTCAAAAAATACACTTTTATGTCGAATACTCTTTACCCTCTTCACGACGAGAGTCGTTTGCTTAATTCTTCATCTTTTATCACCAGTTTTGGTAAAAAGAAAATTTTTTGTAACTGAAACACGAAAATGATCTGATCAAATAAGGTAAACTTTAGAATTTAAAAAAAAAACTGGGAGGAATAATGAAGGATTCTAAGCGATACTTAACAAGCAATTTTCAGATGCATTAGAATACTATGACGAGGTAAAATCCTGCTCTACAAATCTCGTGTCGCTTTCACATTTTCTCTCGAAATATTCGAAAATATTTTAGTTTTTTTACAAACTTTACTGAATTTTTCACTGAAATTCCAACGCTAAATTTCACTGATCCTTTATGACAAGCGCAAGAAGTACAAGTAGCTTTGTTTTCGACATATTCTGAATATGCCCAGTAGGGAGACATTCCTGATTAGACACCTTGACAACAAAGGTTTCCCTTACAACGCCCTTTGGTTTGCATATAATTTACATGATCTGCCAGGTTTAACCTTTTATAAGTTATTTACACTTCTCTTCAAATATTCGAAAATATTTTAACTTTTTACAAACTTAATTGAATTAGACACCTTGACAACAAAGGTTTCAATTACAACGCCCTTTGGTTTGCATATAATTTACATGATCTGCCAGGTTTAATTTTTTTTAAAAGTTATTTACACTTCTCTCCAAATATTCGAAAATATTTTAACTTTTTACAAACTTTACTGAATTATTTAATGAAATTCCACAGCTAAATTTCACTGATCCTTTATGACAAGCGCAAGTAGTACAAGTAGCTTTGTTTTCGACATATTCTGAATATGCCCAGTACGGAGACCTTCCTTATTAGACACCCTGACAACAAAGGTTTCCCTCACAACGCTTTTTGGTTTGTATATAATTTACATGATCTGCCAGGTTTAATTTTTTTAAAGTTATTTACACTTTTACAAACAGCATTTGATACCCCATATTGAAAAAGACAAATGCGTGTGGAACATATACCCACCTGGTCCAGTTTTCCAAAAAAAATGGGGCAAAAAATTACATAAATATACAGGGTGTCCAGAAAATAACACCCTGATTTCAAAATTAAATTTCTCAAAAACAAAGATCAATAGAATTATGCAGTAAACGGTTTGTTTATCAGGTAAGCTGTAAAAATCTTTTACAAAAGTTTCGAACGGTAAATATTTTGAAAAGACTGTGTTCTGATTGCAAAGAATGTTTTGATTTGACATTTTTCTTGCTTTAGATTGCTGTCAGAGAATTTGTTTTTCGGCTTAAAGTGCAATATTTCATAGTTTTTTAAAATTAAATTTTCGAAATTTCGAAATTCTAAAAATTTACTTCGAAAAATCTTTAAAATATTGCACTGTAAGCTGAAAAATTATTTCTCTGCAGGCAATCTAAAACAAGAAAAATGTCAAATCAAAACATTCTATGCAATCAGAACGGAATTTTTTCAAAATATTCACTGTTTGAAATTTCTGTATAAGATTTTTACAGCTTACCTAATGAAAAAACCGTTTACCGCATATTACTATCGATCTTTGTTTTTGAGAAATTTAATTTTGAAATCAGGATGTTATTTGCTGGACACCCTGTATATATATATTTTAATTTTTAGACAATAAAATGCAATTTTACAATTAATTTCTGACAGATAGATTGAACCTAACTGAACGTATTTATAAAAGGTTCATAATTTAATTCAAGTAAATATAGTGTCTGCTAGAAGTTAAACTACCAGAATCTCTAGCGTCACATTGTAAAATCGATACTGCTTGGTTATCCCGTCGACCAATTTCGCCAAACTAATAGCCAAATTACATATATTGATGTAATTTTTATTTTAAATAACGAAAAAAAACCCAAATAATTATAGAATATTAACAAAAATACAAATAAAAAATCGAAATAAAAATCACTTAAAGATGTTTTAAACTCGTGTATCGTATTTAATGTCATTGAATGTGACTCTCGCGATCATCCATTATTGGCATTTTATCTTATAGTTTGGCGATAGATTTTTGGTTGACGGGATAACCAACTAGAACCGTAAAATCATTGCCCAGTTGCTTCGCGTAACCTTGTCTGTTAAGGTCGGTTGTTTCTATATTGCATAATCTGTAAAGTTTAGGCAAATAGTACCATTAATACAAGTATTTTAAAGTATATGCATTAATTACCATTTAAATACCTTTTAGTGTTTCTATTTAATTTGTGGTCCAATTCAACGTACAACAGTAACTATTGCAATCCATAAAATGAAGACCCTATGAGAATATAATAAAAAAAACACACACACAACTTTATATTCTGCTCTAAAAATATTCTAACTTATCACAACATGAAATATAAACTTCTGCCAAACTGTCAAAGAAAGCAAAATAGTAGTGTCATTCTATACAAAAATGGCTTTGAGATCACACAATTCTTTTCGAAAGATGGCATCACTGTTGGAAAGTGTTAAAAATTATTATAAGACATTGTGGTTTGGTTTGCACAAAAAGGATTTGCGTAAGATCGATTTTGCCATTTTATTGAAAAAAGTTACATGAGCAAAAGTCATCGAAACAGGATGCTTAGCCGAAATACTAAGTAAATGATCGACAAATGAAAACTGTAATAAAATACGATAAAAAGTAAAAATGAAATTAAGAATGATGTTTAAGGCCCCTGTCCTCGCTCGCGAGTTAATGCCATTTTTATGGGGAAGCATTTTTCTAATAACTCTTTCGCATTTTGACATTTTTGAATAATTTTTTTGCATTGGATAGCTGAGCTGCATGCCGACAGCGCACCTTTTTTACTTTTAAGGTTTTGGTTACAGATATATTTTTTTAAAAAGCACTTTCAGTTTCGAAACCTGTTTTGAAACTGAAACTAACTTTGTAAAAAATATCTGCAACCAAAATTGAAAAAGTGAAAAAGGTGCGCTGTCGGCATGCACTTCAGCTATCCAATACAAAAAAAAAAAAAAAAAAAAAAAGATTATTTAAAAATGTCAAAATGCGAAAGAGTTATTAGAAAAATGCTTCCCCATAGGAATAGCATTAGCTCGCGAGCGTTTCCTCGAGCGAGGACAGGGGCCTTAGATTGAGTTGAAATATTTTTTTCCTCTTGAGTCTTTCCCCGTGCTTCAATTCATGAGTCTTCTTTCATGTAAAAATTATTTCATTTATTATCTACTGACTAGTACACGTAGCTCTCTGGAACAAATGAGAAGTTGACGTGCATCCGTGTGTTTTATTAATTTGCATAAATTTTTTGCATACGTTGCATTTCAGTGACCATTATTATTGAACGAGAAAAAATGATTTTCCCTCGTATACCAGATGTCCAAACTGAGAATCTCTATCATAACTTGTTCGTCTTAAATAATTTTATAAGATTGTAGCGGAATTGTGACATACCTATTATGAAATTCACTAAAAAATCAAATATATATACTGAGTGCCCCAAAAATGACTGATGGATTTTAAAATTCAATAACTTGCAAACGGTGACAGCTATTTAAAAAATTTTTGCAGGAGGGTCATATATAATGTCAGGAGTTTTTTTACCGTATTTTTTTTTTATTTTAGGTCGCATATCAAACAATAGGTGACGCTGACGGCGATTGAAGGTCAGGTGATCAGTGCTGAGTGAAGCGTAGACCTGGCCTTCAATCGCCGTCAACGCCACCTATTGTTTGATATGCGAACTAAAATAAAAAATTACGGTAAAAAAACTACTGACATTGTAAGTACATAACCCTGCTGCAAAATTTTTTTAAATAGCTGTCACCGTTTGCAAGTTATTGAATTTTAAAATCTATCAGTCAATACATATATACATATACACTGGTGGACAAAATTAAGAGATGGAGGGCATTTTTCCAACTATCACGAGAAATACTGAATAAAAATAAATGAAAATTGGTATGGATATAACTTATAGTATGATAATAATATGTGCAAAGCAAAAATTAAAGTGCCATTCATTGGCAAAAGTTATTTCCAACAGGCCAATGTAGACTGAAATTCATGATGAAAGATGGCAATGAAAGTGAGGCTTGTATGGTGTGTGGTCGCCTCTAGTATGGTGTGTGGTCACTTCTGACAGATAGACAGCATCCACAACGAGTATGCATGCTGTTAATAAGAAAGTTAAGGATTGCTTGTGGAAGACTTTCCCACTCTTCCACCACAGCAGTTTTTAACTCCGGAATGGTTCTGGGTGGGAGTTGGCGTCTCGCAATAGCCCTTCCAAGAGCATCCCAAGCATGTTCAATGGGGTTAAGGTCAGAAAATTTGGCTGTCCAATCCATTCGATGAATATCCTCGCTTTCCAGATACTCCTCAACGGACGTCTACAGCGACACAACTGTCTATGGACCTTGCTGCTGCCACAGGAACATTAGTTTCAAGAAAGACTGTTGCCAGGAAGCTCGATGAAAGTGGGTTGTATGCCAGGAAGCCCGCCATTTCCATCCCACTCACTCCCTTCCACAAAAGAGACAGTGAACAATGGTGCAGACAGCACCAACACTGGACACAGCTCCAATGGGCTAATGTTCTGTTCACAGATGAGTCCAGATTCAGTCTTCAACCTGATTCTCGGCGAATATTCATATGGAGGGAACCTGGGATCCGATACCATCTCAGTAAGATCATGGAAAGGGACCATTATGCTGGTGGAGGATTGATGGTTTCTGCAGGGATCATGCAAGATACCCGCACACCGCTCCATGTGTTTGACACTGGTTCCGTGAATGCCCAGAGGTACAGGCAGGAGATCCTACAATCCTACGTGCGTCTTTTCAGGGGCACTGTTGGCCCTGAATTCGTTTTTATGAACGACAATTCCCGACCACATAAGGCTCGCCTGGTCCAGGAGTATCTGGAAACGAGGATATTCATCGAATGGATTGGCCAGCCAAATCTCATGACCTTAACCCCATTGAACATGCTTGGGATACTCTTGGAAGGGCTATTGTGAGACGCCAACCCCCACCCAGAACCATTCCGGAGTTAAAAAATGCTCTGGTGGAAGAGTGGGAGAGTCTTCCACAAGCAATCCTTAACTTTCTTATTAACAGCATGCATACTCGTTGTGCATGCTGTCTATCTGTCAGAGGTGACCACACACCATACCAGAGGCGACCACACACCATACAAGCCTCACTTTCATTGCCATCTTTCATCATGAATTTCAGTCCACATTGGACTGTTGGCAATAACTCTTGCCTATGAATGGCACTTTAATTTTTGCTTTGCACATGTTATAGTCATACTATAAGTTTTATCCATACCAATTTTCATTTATTTTTATCCAGTATTTCTCAAGATATTTGGGAAAATACCTTCCATCTCTTAATTTTGTCCACCAGTGTATTTACTGTTCATGAGCTGCTTTAAGGTATTTAAATGGCTAAATTTTAATGAATGCATTATTAACTGAAATCTGATGAATGGAATTACTTACTTCCTATCAATGTGACAGTTGTTTTGTACATGTCTTTACTAACTATGCATTGCTAAAAATATTTCATCTATAAAATAAATGCATCTATTATCGGACATTAACTGTTCAATTAAAAAAAGCCTAAATTGCATGCATTGAAAAGATCTGAAAGAAATGTGATTTAATAATATTCTTAAATGTTAACTTTCAATAAACTGATTGGAATAATTGTCTTTTTCGTTTATACCGAGGCTTTTTTTTTTTTTCTAGAACGTTTTGGAAAACAGATCTTTTGAAAAATTCTTTAAGAATTTTTTTAAGAAAAAAGTTTTTATTTAAAGTATTGCGTCTTTAATAATATTTTTTTTTTATTTTAACTTAAAAAAAACGGTTATATACTCTATTATATTACAAATAATTCGTTGAATAAGCCGAAAACTTGAAGATTCATACATCAGAAATTTACCAGCATCACTAAAAAAGCATAGAAGAATTTAAAAAAAAAATCTCCTGAAAAATGCATTTTGAAACTTTACATGTTTATTCTAACACATAAAAGTAAGAATTATACAAATGATTTTTTTTTTTTTAATCATTGACACTTTAATATTAATTAAATAAATGTCTTCAAGTGACCCATTACTTATGCGTTCTCTTTTTTATAATGAAATGTGTAAGAGCTGCTTATTTCCTTCTTATAAGTAGTAAATTAACTGTAAAAATTATCTAATCTTGCAATATGGTTACACTGCAATATGAAGAATATAGACATCTTTATTTAAGATAGATTTCGTAAGAAATACTACCTATTACATACTCCTTTATTTTAAAATTATTATTATTATTATTATTATTATTATTATTTTTTTGTAGATTTCCAGCGATCACCCTACAAACTAAAACTACTCTCCCCCCCCCCCCCCCCCCAGTTAATATTTTTTATCTGCCTATCTACTTACATCATTTTTTTATGAACACAATACCCTTCATATTTCTGCACAAATTTCTTCCAAATTGATAAGGCCAAATGTATCTGTGCGTAACGCATACGTCATTTTGTGAATGGCAACACTTTCGCATGCAATTCGGTTTTGCAATTTTCGGTACTATAAATTTTATACTTTTAAATATTACACACTTTCAATTTTTTCACCGTCGCATCGAAAAGAAATGTACTTTTAAATGCAATTTGTTTGAAAGCTGTATCTCAATTTATTTATGAGTTATTCATTTTTTTTTAATAGTTTTTAGTACAAATTTTATAATTGTGGCAACATAAATACGCCATTTTCTCATAAACTGATAAAAAATATTATGTCAAAATAAATCGTCTGATATAAAATCAGATGAATTTTGGTTTTATTGCGTTTTTATTCATCAATTAAATTCTTTTTTAGTTGATTGCAAACTTATTTTACAAAGGATACTACAGTTTTTCTTTACAAAAATGTATTTTAAATGATATTCGAGTGACTTCACCGCATTTACTCAGTTAGTATCAAAAAGCTAAACGAGTGTATGTAATCATATTTTCCAAATTTTGAAAAAAAAAATACAAATGAAGGATTTTTGATAAAAATTGAGGTATTATAAATAAAAAAGTGGAGATTTGTGAATCATCGGATATCCGATTTGTTTTGCTGAGTGTCTTGAATATTGTTTTTGCTGTGTTTGTGTAATATTCCGTCCTAATGAAGTCATATTCATACATTCCTATAGATGTTTAAGACTAGATCCGTAAAAATGGAATTCTTTTAGCGGATGCAAATAATGTCTTTTTATATAAAAAGAAAAAGCAAGTGATTTTAAAATTATCAAATTAAAATACTATGAGAAGTGCGTATGTAAATTTTCAGACGATGAAAATTATGACTGTTTTAGATTTCACATGGAAATTCTATGATCATGTCAATTTGGAATTTTTTTTCATTCACCTTATACCAAACATAATAGCCTCAATTGATAGTTTCATGATAATAACTAATATTTGTTATACGTTACTGATTACATATGCGATTAAAGTTTAATTTTAATAATTTGGACAACTGAGTTTTATATATATATTTTTTAAGTTTAAAATAATATTTGTTTGAGAGTTAGACTGACCAATCTAAAATGCATTTTTTACTGTAGCTAATTGTTTGGGTTTATTATAAATCAATGAAACAGTTCCTTCATAAACATTTTCTTTTGTCGAAATTCGACGGGTTCCATCTCGTGAAAAATAAAAGGCAGAAAATCTCATTCAAGTTTGTTAACGGACAAAATTGGACCAATAGATTGAAAACAGGGAAAGATTTTGCTGAATCGGCAATCGAAAAGCCCCATAACTTCCCAATTATAATACATATTAAATCAGTTTAAAAATATTAGCACTTTGAGAAAATGACAAAAAAATTTTACATGACATATATTTGAAAAAAATAAATATGGACTCGAGAGCGGAAAAAATAGGGTTTTAGGGAGAAATAAAATTCATAACTGAATCAATTCTGCAAATATCAAACCCAATTAAAGTTATTATTAATTTCCTTAACATTATCTACAATTTTTATAGTGACAGGTTTTTAATCCTCTCACTTACAAGCCCATGGTAATACGTTCACTATGCTACCGGTTTCACTGTAATATAAAAAAAAATATTTGAAATAATATATAACTGCTACTATTGATTTAATGCATATTTTATGCACTGAATAATGATTAGTTTTCTCTAGGTTTATATTCATATTGGTAATTAAGTTTTTATACGAATGTTGAAAGAAATATATTTTTTTAGCATTTAAAACTAATTACAGAGAAAAAAAACATAACAATTTTGCCCTTTTGCAAGACTGTCAGAGGGTCTGGACAACTCCTACCCCTCACCCCCCAAATAATTAAATACATAAATACAAAGACAAAAAAAAGGTGGAGGGGGGGGGAGTATGATAAAAAAAATATTCATAACTTATCAATTCACAAGATATCAAATCCGTTTTGATTTATTATAAATCTTCTTAATATTATCTACAACTTTTTTATTGGTAGATTTTTGATAGACCCAATTCTTAAAGCAGAAACAAATAAAAAATATATAGCGGTTTAAGAAAAATTATCGAAATAACATTATTCTGATAAAATCATTTATTAGAGAAAAATGTAATTGAAAACTCATCAAAAGCAGCTAGTAAATTTGTTAAACTTAGTTTATCTCTAATCTTGATTTAATTTTTCTTGGTAAATTAGTACTTAAGTTCGACATTTACTTGCGTAGGCTTAGCCGGATAGGAATTTTTTTGTTTTCTTGCGCCATTGTAATGTAGCGCCAGTATAATTTTAATTTAGTAAAACAAAAGACCATGAATGAAATAAACGAAGTATTTTACATTTTGAGATACTTTGTATATTCACTTGATTACAAAAAAAGGAGAATAAAAGGCATAGTTAGTAATTGATAAGCATTGCATAAAGTTGACGGCTTCTCTTATACAGAACAATGAAATTACATAACAAAAGAATGCAGAAGAAAAAATTATCCATGAAATCATTTTCCAAGAAAAAATACCAGGCGCTAGATTATCACATAAAAAAAAATGAAATATTTATAACAGATATCCATAACAATAACCATCTCTTGGATACAACTAAAATACTTCTTTTTCTGGCCACACAATTTTATTTTTTAAGATAAAATCAACTAGGTACATACGCATAACAAAGAGAATAGTACATAAAGGCAGTTAGGGATATGTAATGGAATACCATTATATTTTCGTTTAAATGTCAACAGAAAAAATTGAGAAGTCAAAGTTTTACTTTCTAGCTATTAACTTAAAGTTAGTAAAGTGTACAAACTTTGATTATTTCTTAACATACTTTTAATGCGTTTAAAGAAGAATAAAGAAAAAAATGCATATCTATATTTAGATTTTAAAAATTAATGACTCATTTCGTGTAAAATGAATCTGTCAGGTAATGTGGAATAAGGTTGTAAAAAAAAAATACTGTCGGCTCTCGTTAATTCAAACACTTCGGGACCACAAAAAATGTTCGAAATATTCAGAGTTCGATTTATGGAAAGTATGAGAGAAAAACATGTTTAAATTGGAGTATTACAAAAGAATTAATGTTATAGCCTTTTTTTAAAATTTATTTCGGCCGCTATCAACAGAATATGACTTAATATTAAATTAAAATAGATAAACCCTAATAGCATGCATGGTCACGGTGACGTCACTGTGAGTTACTTTGGTCACATCACATCTATGACCAAAATGCCACCACTCACTGACGTCACTTTATGACTGAGATGTGACTTTCTTAAAAATCTTTAGAAATTTATAAATATCCTTCAAAACATGGTATTTACTTTAAAAAACATGTTTCCGGCAATTTAAATATCGTCTCTTTTCTCACAGTTTCGTCACAATGTTAATGTCAAATTAGTCCCAAATGACACATTTTTCACAAATTTGTCACATTGTGACCACTTTGTGAAAGTTCACAAAAGAGCTTTAAAATGGTCATAACGACTTCACATTTTAGTCATTGTGACTTCCATCGACGTCACGTGACGTCACATCGACAATCGATGGTCACAAAGTCACAATGTGACTTTACAACTACGTTGCCGTGACGTCACCATACTTTACAAAATACATAAACTAATTAAGGGATTAGGAACAAGCACAATGGAAAAAAGGTTGGCGGTGACATTGATATATAGACGGGGCACTAAGGCCCCTGTCCTCGCTCGAAGAAACGCTCGCGAGCTAATGCTATTCCTATGGGGAAGCATTTTTCTAATAACTCTTTCGCATTTTGACATTTTTGAATATTTTTTTTTTTTTTTTTTTTTTTTTTGCATTGGATAGCTGAGGTGCATGCCGATAGCGCACCTTTTTTACTTTTTCGATTTTGGTTGCAGATATTTCTTACAATGTTATAGTTTCACTTTTATAACCGGTTTCGAAACTGAAAGTGCTTTTTAAAAAATATATCTTAAGGTGCCTTAAAAAAGCAGGTGTCAAATGAATGGAATTATATACACTGTAAAAAAAAAAATTCAAGAGGTTACTAAAAATTTCTTAGTAAATTTGTATTCCACAGAATTTTTTAGTAACCATTACAAACTTTTTTTTGGAAGGGAAACAAGCATTTCTTTTGTAAACTGAACAAAAGAAGTTTTTGTATAACTAACTTAAAAATTTATAGTATGAGCCACAAAGCAAACTTTAGTAATAGCTCCAAAATTACTTTTAATAACCATTACGTGCAACCGAAGCGGAGGAGCTTTCTTCGAGCTGCATCCAGACTTCTGAAGCGGAAGATTTTCGGCAAAACCGCAATAGATGGCATCACTAAACATTCGTAACTGCTCCGACAGGATTTTCATAATCCCTTTATTAACGAGACACTACAGACATTCGGGGTGTATTTGACGGTGGCAAGCTTCGAACCCGGGACCTTTTAGCCTGGAGTCCGTTACTATAACCACTATACTATCAAGGCCACACCGACTGAGTTTTAGTAAGACCTATTAAAAATATAAAACTATTAACTTCATTCGTTGCTAACTTTTTTCTAGTGATTCTTACAGATTTTCTAGTAACCGACTAAGATTACTAAAAATTTTTTAGTAATTACAAGGATCACTAAAGTTTTTTTAGTAGATCGACCTTTTTTTTTTTTTTTTTTTTTTTTTTTTTTTTTTTTTTTTTTTTTTTTTTACAGTGTATGGTACAAGTATATTAGTTCACAACAATTCTGAAAAAAAAATGAAAGAATGAAAATTATTTTAAGGATCTAAAATCCGTAAGAAAGCAAGGAAAAATGAAAATTCGGAATTCTAGTTAGTTCGAATTAAACGAAATCAAGAGAAAATGAGTTCGAATAAATGAAAATTTTTAATATTATTTTACCCTTAAAAATTTCGGGACTTCATGTTTAGTTCGAATTAAGTGAAAATTCGATTTATCCGATTTCGAATTAACGAGAGTCGACTGTACATTAAAACTGCTAGAAAATAACGGGTCAAGTGAGAGTATTACATACACAATGAAGATTCCGTTCAATAAATATATGCGTTAGAAACTGGGCATTGTACTATACACATATATTTATAAAAGTTGTTAACCACACTGTAAAAAAAAATTCTGTAAAGGTACTAAACATTTTCTAGGAAACTGGGATTCCAAGAACTTTTCATGTAACGATAACAGAAAAAATCCATGTAACTGATTCTAAAACTAGAATTTTTGCTGTTACCGTTACAGGAAAAATTCTTGGAATTCCAGTTTCCTAGAAAACGTTTAGTACCTCTACAGAATTTTTTTTACAGTGCAGGCTTTAAAAGACGATGGTATATAGCGTGCGACAAATGTGTCTTTATGTATGTCCAAACCGTTCGTGTTTTTAAATGTTAATATATCGGCTAATTACGGACAATTTTCCCGAAAATTATCGTTAACAGCTCTTTTACTCTTTTGAGACGATAAATACCTCGGAACTCTTCAACTCCTTTAAATTATATTTATATAACTTTGCTAGAGAAAAAAAAACTTATAAGGTTGCTTTTTGTTATTCTGATATATGTATATATATTTTAAAGATTTCGTTGCGTATTTAACATTAAAGAAACACAATCCCTTGCCCGCAAAGAGTTAATAAAATCTAAATAAATAATATAGTTTGATTTCAACGTCTTTATTAGCTTTCTAGCTTTTTATATAACTGTATGCCGACTTTCGATGCATGACGTAATTTTATGTATATTTAGAGGATACTATTTTTAATGTTTCGTTTATCGGATGAACCCCTATTCGTCTGTGTCTGTCCGTCTGTTACAGAGTCCGTACTCAAAAACTGTGTAAGTCAGAGACTTCCATTTTTGTGTACTTACAGCTGAATACCTCATGTCACACGAGAAATTATAAAATTTTAAGAAAGTCTATTATTTTACTTAAGGCCCCACACTGTAAAAAAAAAAAGGGTCGATCTACTAAAAAAACTTTAGTGATCCTTGTAATTACTAAAAAATTTTTAGTAATCTTAGTCGGTTACTAGAAAATCTGTAAGAATTACTAGAAAAAAGTTAGCAATGGATAGAGTTAATAGTTTTACATTTTTAATAGCTATTACTAAAACTCACTTGGTGTGGCCTTGATAGCATAGTGGTTATAGTAACGGACTCCAGACTAAGAGGTCCCGGGTTCGACACCATCAAATACGTCCCGAATGTATGTAGTGTAAGTGCTCGTTAACAAAGGGATTATGAAAATCCTGTCAGAGCAGGTAGCATTTTTGGTGCTGCCATCTATTGCGGTTTTGCCGAAAATCTATCGCTCTAGAAGTTTGGATGCAGCTCCTGTCCTTCGGGCGCACGTAAAGGTTATTAAAAACAATTTTGGAGCTATTACTAAAATTTTCTTGGTGGCTCATACTAAAAATTTTTAAGTTAGTTATACAAAAAATTCTTTTGTTCAGTTTACAAAAGAAATGCTTGTTTCACTTGCAAAAAAAAAGTTTGTAATGGTTACTAAAAAATACTGTGGAATACAAATTTACTAAAGAATTTTTAGTAACCTCTTGAATTTTTTTTTACAGTGCACACTAGGCACAGAAAAAGACCCGGATGATAATGTAAAGTCTATGGGAGCGTTTTTTTTTCTTCAAATATCTCGCTCACATTTTAATATTTTTACATGATTTTTTTTGCACAAGATAACTGAGGACGATCCAAAACCGGCCTAGTTTTTACTTTTTCGATTTTTCTTATTTCAAAGCCTTTTTAAAATCTGTTTTGAAAGTTAAAGTACTTAAAAAATTTTTGAAAAAAAAAAAACTGAAAAAGTAGGCTGGTTGTGAATTGTCCTCAGCTATCTTGTGCAAAAAAAAAAAAAAAAAAAAAAAAAAAAAAAAAAAAAAAAATCATGTACAATTATTAAAATTTGGGCGAAATATTTTTAAAGAACGTCCCCATAGACTTTACATTATCATCCGGGATTTTTTCTGTGCCTAGGATTGCTATTTAAGTAAATTTTGTACTATTAGGTTATCCCGTCAACCAAAAAATTATCGCCAAACTATAAGATATAATGCCAATAATGGATGATCGTGAATGTCACATTCCATGACATTAAATACGATTCACATGTTTAAAATGTCATTAAGTGATTTTTATTTCGATTTTTTATTAATATTTTTATTACTATTCTACTTTTTTTTTTTTTGTTATTTAAAATAAAAACTGTGTCAACATGTTACATTTGGCTATTAGTTTGGCGATTTGTATAATTTGGCGAAATTGGTCGACGGGATAACAGAGTAGTGCCGTAAATTTTATCAATGTCATCCGTTCATTTTTGCTATTTAAATTTTAAAAGAAAATTGGAATCAGATTTATGAGCAGAAATTTTAAAAAAAAAGTAAGAAACGTATTTTGGGAAGTCAACACTTTGGACACTGTTTTTTATTGTTTAATATTTTATGTAATGAAATACATTCGTATAAATTTATGAATATATCAGTTTAATTTATGTTGTATATCTGGAGCAATTTCTTTGCACAATATAGGCCTATATATAAATATTAAAAATAACTTTAACATGTTCATGCAATGAATTTAATATACAATTTCTTTTCTTTTATATTTATTTGTATTGATTTTATTTGAATTCTTTATTCCTAAGGAGTATATGATTTGCAGTGTTGAATTCAGAAATTTTTCCAGAGAGGATACTTGCGGTTTAAGGGTGGTGGTGGTGGGGGGGGGGGGAGATGGGATTTCACTTTTTGCCATTGTCAAATGTATGAAAATGGAAAGGAATGAGTAAGTTGTGAAAAAAATCCACAAGAAGGCTGTAGGTACAACGCCCCTCCTCCCACACACATACAAATTTATAAGAAAAATAAAATACCAGAAATAATTTAGTGTTCATACTGACATATATAGTCCCGTGTTGTGTGCACTGGAATAAAATATTAACAAAAGCAATTCACTTGTAACCTTTGCATTGCATTTTAAATCATATTCAAATAACGAGCAATTAGTTCCATAACTTCAATTCTGAATTACTTATTAATTTTTATTTATATTTTGAATATATTAAAAACAATTACTCTTACTTACAGACATTTGATTTAATTATATATTTCATAGCTGTTGTATTGCTTTATAGTTTCGGTTCTCACAAACTTTGATTTTTATGAAATTATTTATATTTCCTACTCATTCAACAGTCTAATAATGCTAGGTCCAGTTTAGGAAAGTAAGGGTCCGACTTGGGCGACCGGTTGCTGAATGTTGTATCCTACCACAAAAGAATATTTTGTAAATAAGAAACAAAAAATTAACCCCATTAAATAATTAAGAAATCAAATAAAGATAACTTGACCGAAATTATTTTCAGAAACACACTGATCCTTAATGTAAGTAAATAATTTCCCCAAACTCCCGTAAGACATGGTGACGTCACTGCAACGTCGTTGTGAAGTCACATTGTGACCTTGTGACCATCGATTGTCGATGTGACGTCACGTGACGTCGATGTGAAGTCACAGTGACTAAAATGTGAAGTCGTTATGGCCGTTTTAGAGCTTTTTTGTGATGGCACATTGTGACCACTTTGTGACGTCACAATGTGACCAATTTGTGAAAAGTGTGTCATTTGTGACTACTTTGACATTAACATTGTGACGAACTGTGAAAATTTTTTTAGAAAGTCACATCTTAGTCACATTGTGACCTCACTGAGTGGTGGCATTTTCGTCACAGATGTGATGTGACCAAAGTGACTCACAGTGACGTCATTGTGACGTCACTGTGAACATGCATGCTATGAGGGACTATATTTTAAAATTAATCAAATTTAAACAAGGTAAAAATTATTTCATTAATGCCCAAACACCCACACCTTAACTTTCCGTCGGGCGCGCCGTTGTAAAAAGTACAACATTCACTTTCTTTTTTTCTTTGAAACAAAATTCAAGCAGTAGTGGATGGTTATAACCGTTTGTATTTTATTAGATCCCTTTACCCAGTTTCTGAAAGTTATTTGTATTTCAGATTGCGCTATTAGCTGCATCTGTCATTTTAATCTCTTAACAGTGCATGAACTGTGCAAGGTTTATCTGTAAATGCCCTCCCCCCCCCCCCCCCAAAAAAAAAAAAAATCATACGCTTGATATTTGAAGTGACTAATATATAGATGAAATACAGGACTAATTCTGTAAATCTGAAATTATTTAATTACGGTTTAGTAATTCATTATTAATTTTTATTCTTTGTGATTGTAGTAGCCAGTAGCTTTTTATACATCTAAACTTCTGTTTCAATATATTATAACAAAATATGTGTATTGCGGAATACTTTCATTAATTTTTATCAGAGATAACTAATATTATATTTGTAAGTTAAATTATTTGTAAATTTAAGATAAAGCAGTAATAATTGATTGTTTTTCGTTTGTTGTACAGTTTACAACGTGCGCGCCCAGCGAAAGGTTAGATAAAGTTAAGTGAGAGAGAGCATTGTGAAACTCGTTCGAAGGAAAAATTTAATTTAAATAACCCAGAATAATGCCAGGTATAGTAGTAAAAAGGCGTTAATGTTGACAGTTTGATTTCTAACGCTTTTTTATATTTTCAGTATGTTTATCTATAAATTTATAAAAAATGGCAAACAAGATTGGCGATTGATAGATATATTTGGTGATCTACCTTCAATGCACGAGTTGTACGTAAGTACAGCTCTTTTATTGAGAATAGTTATATTTTCTATCATTTTATTAATTCGTGTTAAAATATAAGTAATAAAAAATTAAATACATAAAAAAACTATTCTTATTTTATTTCTTTTAACATTTAAAATTATTTTATTATTATCGTAGATTAAAAATATGTTTTGGTATTTTCGACAAGAATTAAATTAATAAGGACAAAACAACAAAACTTCTAGAAAGTAGTTTTGAATTATTAATAAAAAACTCGTTTTTTAAAATCATTGGTTTCAATAAAACGATTAGTTAAGGATTTAGTTGTTCCTTTGCTGCACTTATTTTATTTAGAATACGAGTAATCTGCAAATGTTTTTTTTTTTTTTTTTTTTTTTTCTAGTTCTTGTGATAATACATAAAATATAGGAATTCTATATAACGATAAACACATCTTTTAAATACAATAGAATTAAATAATTGTATCCTTGACTGACAAAGAAAGTCAATTTTAATAATAAAGTAGCAAATCGAATTAAGCTGTGAAAAATGAATATCTGTAATTGTTAAACTAACCACATTTGGTGGTGACACTAAAATGAAATTTACCACGTTATTAATACAGATAGCAGCATATGAATATTAATATTAATTAGCATAACAAAGGATAAATCAGCAAATGTCTTCCTCTCAAGACTTCACGCTTTATTAATTTCCGTCATTTAATATTTCGCTAGAAAAAGATTCTGGAACAAAAAGTTAGCTATTAGAGAAGCAAACAAATGTATTCATTTAAACTTAATACGTATGAATGAAATTTTTCATAGCGTAATAGCATAACTTTAGTTATTAATCAATATTCACCAAATGCAGATAATTTATACAACTTATGCATATATATTTTCCCCCCTTTGGTTACATATCTGTGAACAAATCTTTTTACTCCGCTTGTTTGATTTTATTCAAAATCAAACACGCGGATCTCTTCTAGTGGTAGTCTCTAAAAATTGAAAATTAATGGAATTTTTTCTTGTCAAAAATAGTGGTAGTAAAAAGCATTAACGTTGACAATTAGACTTTTGACATTTTATTAAATTTTCAGGGATCAAAGTTAATTGAGAAAGCATGTAGTTTATACAGTTTTCTTAAATCTTAGTAATATCATAAAAGAAAGTATGTTTATACATAAATTTATAAAAAATAGCAAACAAGATTAGCGATTGATAAATATTTTTCGTGATCTGCACTGTAAAAGTAAATCTGTAGAGGTATTAAACATTTTCTAGGAAACTGGGATTCCAAGAACTTTTCATGTAACGATAACAGGAAAAATCCATGTAACCGATTCTAAAACTTGAGTTTTTGTTGTTACCGTTACAGGAAAAGTTCTTGGAATCCCAGTTTCCTAGAAAAAGTTTAGTACCTTTACAGATTTTTTTTTTTTTTTTTTTTTTTTTTTTTTACAGTGTACAGTTCTTTTATCGAGTAATAGTTATATTTTTTATCATTTTATTAATTCGTGTTAAAATATAAATAATAAAAAATTAAATATATAAAAAAAAACTTTTCTTATTTTATTTCTTTTAACATTTAAAATTATTTTACTATTATCGTAGATTAAAGATACGTTTTGGTATTTTCGACAAGAGTTAAATTAATAAGGACAAAAGAACAAAACTTCTAGAAAGTAGTTTTGAATTATTAATAAAAAAACTCGTTTTTTAAAATCATTGGTTTCAATAAAACGATTAGTTAAGGGTTTAGTTGTTCCTTTGCTGTACTTATTTTATTTAGAATACGAGTAATCTGCAAATTTTTTTTTTCTTGTTCTTGTGATAATACATAAAATATAGGAATTCTATATAACGATAAACACATCTTTTATATACAATAGAATTAAATATATGTATCCTTGACTGACAAAGAAAGTCAATTTTAATAATAAAGTAGCAAATCGAATTAAGCTGTGAAAAATGAATATCTGTAATTGTTAAACTAACCACATTTGGTGGTGACACTAAAATGAAATTTACCACGTTATTAATACAGATAGCAGCATATGAATATTAATATTAATTAGCATTACAAAGAATAAATCAGCAAATGTCTTCCTCTCAAGACTTCACGCTTTATTAATTTCTGTCATTTAATATTTCTCTAGAAAAAGATTCTGAAAAAAAAAAGTTAGCTATTAGAAAAGCAAACAAATGTATTCATTTAAACTTAATATGTATGAATGAAATTTTTTATAGCGCAATAGCATAAATTTAGTTATTAATCAATATTCAACAAATGCAGATAATTTATACAACTTATGCATATACATTTTCCCCCCTTTGGTTACATATCTGTGAACTAATCTTTTTACTCCCTTTGTTTGTTTTTATTCAAAAAGACTCTTCTAGTGGTAGTCTCTAAAAATTGAAAATTAATGGAATTTTTTCTTGTCAAAAATAGTGGTAGTAAAAAGCATTAACGTTGACACTTTATTAAATTTTCAGGGATCAAAGTTAATTGAGAAAGCATGTAGTTTATACACTTTTCTTAAATCTTAGTAATATCATAAAAGAAAGTATGTTTATACATAAATTTATAAAAAAATAGCAAACAAGATTAGCGATTGCTAAATATTTTTCGTGATCTACACTGTAAAAATAAATCTGTAAAGGTACTAAACATTTTCTAGGAAACTGGGATTCCAAGAACTTTTCATGTAACGATAACAGGAAAAATCCATGTAACCGATTCTAAAACTTGAGATTTTGTTGTTACCGTTACAGGAAAAGTTCTTGGAATCCCAGTTTCCTAGATAAAGTGTAGTACCTTTACAGATTTTTTTTTTACAGTGTACCTCCAATGCACGAGTTATGCGTAAGTACTGTTCTTTTATCTAGCAATAGTTATTTTTATCATTTTATTAATTCCTGTTAAAACAAAGTAACACAAAAATTAGACACTAATAAAAAATAAGCTTTTCTTATTTTATTTCTTTTAACATTAAAAATTATTTTATTATTATCGTACTCTGTAAAAAAAATCTGAAAGGGTACTAAACTTTTTCTTGGAAAATGGGATTCCAAGAACTTTTCCTGTAACGGTAACCGCAAAAATTCAAGTTTCAGAATAGATTACATGAATTTTTCCTGTTATCGTTACATGAAAAGTTCTTGGAATCCCAGTTTCCTAAAAAATGTTCAGTACCTTCACAGATTTTATTTTACAGTGTAGGTAAAAAGTATATTTAAGTATTTTCTACAGGAATTATTCTAATAATTACAAAATAACAAAACTTTTAGGAAGATAAAGTAGTTTAGAAATAATAATAATAATAAACTCGGTTTTATTAAAATAATTAGTTTCAATAAAACAATTAGTAAAGGGTTTACTTGTTCATTTGCTGTATTTATTTAGAATAAGAGTAATCTGCAAATGTTTTTGTTTATTTTTCGCGTTATTAATAAATAAAATGTATAAATGATATATAAAGATAAGCATTTGTTTGAAATACAATAGAATTAAATAAATGTATCCTTGACTGACAAAGAAGTCATTTTTAATAATAAAGTCGCAAATCGAATTAAGCTGTGAAAAATGCACATCTGTAATTGTTCAACTAACCACATTTCGTGGTGACACTAAAATGAAATTTACCGGGTTATTAATGCAGATAGCAGTATACGAATATTAATATTAATTAGCATAACAAAGGATAAATCAGCAACTGTCTTCCTCTCAAGAGTTCACGCTTTATTAATTTACGCCATTTAATATTTCATCAGAAAAAGATTCTGGGAAAAAAAATTAGCTATTAGAAAAGCATACAAATGTATTCATTTAAATTTAATGTATATGAATGATGTTTTTCGTAGCATAATAGCATAAATTTAGTTATTAATCAATATTCAACAAATGCAGATAATTTAAACACTTACACATTTGCATTTTACCTTTGATTATATATCTGTGAACCAATGTTTTTATTCCCTTTGTTTGATGTTTTTCAGAAAGACCCATCTAGTGGTAGTCTCGTTTTAATTTCATTCTAATTTTAAAATAGCATGCTTGTATTACTGTTCGCTTTCCTATCTTTTTGTTTTACATACACTGTAAAAAAAAATTCAAGAGGTTACTAAAATGTTTTTAGTAAATTTGTATTCCACAGAATTTTTTAGAAACCATTACAAACTTTTTTTTTTTTTTTTTTTTTTTTCAAGCGAAACAAGCATTTCTTTTGTAAACTGAACAAAAGAATTTTTTGTATAACTAACTTAAAAATTTTTAGTATGAGCCACCAAGCAAATTTTAGTAATAGCTCCAAAATTATTTTTAATAACCATTACGTGGGCTCGAAGGGCAGGAGCTTCCTTCGAGCTGCATCCAGACTTCTGGAGCGGAAGATTTTTGGCAAAACCGCAATAGATGGCAGCACCAAACATTGCTACTGCTCCGTCAGGATATTCATAATCCCTTTATAAGCGAGTACTTACACTGCATACATTCGGGGCGTATTTGGCAGTGGCCAGTATCGAACCCGGGACCTTTTAGCCTGGAGTCTGTTACTATAACCACTATGCTATCAAGGTCACACCAAGTGAGTTTTAGTAATAGCTATTAAAAATATAAAATTATTAACTCTATTCGTTGCTAACTTTTTTCTAGTAATTCTTAAAGATTTTCTTGTAACCGACTAAGATTACTAAAAATTTTTTAGTAATTACAAGGATCACTAAAGTTTTTTTAGTAGATCGACACTTTTTTTTTGCAGTGTACTTGATTTGTAAGTTTTGTAAATTATATTCTGAATTCTAGAAATTTTGTACTCATTATCTGATTATACATAAATTTAGAATTTAAAGTTTAATTAAAGCATCATATATGTTAGATAAAACTCATTATAATAAGTACTATTTATGAGTTGGAGTACATTGATTCATTTTACTTAAATTTTTAAGGTTTAATGAGAAATTTTTTAAAATGACATAGTTTAGAAATTTAAGATATGCTTTAGAAGTAATGTGTTTTTAAATGTCCGAATTTACAGTTTTTTTACAAACAGGAAATTTAAAACGTATTGAATCCACTTGTTAATAAATAAATAAAATTAAACAAGCAGACAGCAGAATTTCTGATTTTTCAGAATTTAGAGCTTCCTCCGATGAAGAAAAAATTTATTATTATTATCACGAAGCGAAATTTTGATGAACGAAAAATTTTAAAAGGGAATAATTTTGTAATTCACAATAAACCTACAAAATTAGCATAAAGAATAATGACTCCTTACCTCGGTTAGTCTAACTGTAATAAATACATACAATGCATATATGTATATAGACATCGAAGAACCATTACACTTTGACCACCCTTCATCTTGAACAATGATCCCCCCCCCCCCCCAAAAAAAAGAAGCGCATGCGTGGCTACTATTGCAGTGCATAAAAGGCCCATGCATTGTATTTCAATACATAAAGTGATTAGTAACACAATGGAAAATCAGCAGATTTATCAGACTTTGGTAAAGGTTAAATCATTAGCTCGGACAGTGGGAATGTCGAAATCGGAAACGTTGCGTTTGGTGAAAGTTCATGTGTAGCCGTCGTGAGAACGCATTGAAAGTAGTGTGTGGATGTTGAAACTATAAGTCTCTGGTCAGCGATCTGCGGATCGAGGCGCATTGATTCCAGAGGAAATCGGAAATTGTTACTCATTATTCGTCATAACCGAAGAGCTGCAAAAGCTGAAATCACCGACAGCTACATTGTAAAAAAGAATCTGTAAAGGTACTAAACATTTTCTAGGAAACTGGGATTCCAAGAACTTTACCTGTAACGGTAACAACAAACACTCAAGTTTTAGAATCGGTTTCATGGATTTTTCCTGTTATCGTTACATGAAAAGTTCTTGGAATCCCAGTTTCCTAGAAAATGTTTAGTACCTTTACAGATTTTTTTTACAGTGTACAAGAGCGTGGCGCCTCATATACTGTTGCACAATGCACAATACCGCGTGCACTGCATGGGGACACGCAGCTGGCAGTCTAAGCACTTTCCTGCACTGGCAGTGTGTCATCGCTAGAAATGCTTGCAACGAGTCCTGAACATTGGAACGGACCATAGAGTAATGGAAGAAAGTTTCATGATCAGAAGAATCGAGTTTTTTGATCCGTCATATCGAAGGACGCGTGCAAATACGCCGATCCTCTCCTACCCCCTCTCCCTCGCGATCTTTCCAACTTAACAAGATTCGGATCTGGTAACTTGCACAATCTCTGCCCAACTCCCCTCATCTCTGTAAAGAACTACAATACCGATCTCATATTTATTTAAGAATATTATTACGGGCCAAGGGAACGCCGGCCGGGGCAGCTAGTTACTTATATGGAAACTACTCATGATGTGGCAATCCCAAAACTTTCTCCTTCTCATTCATATAAACACTTCAAAATTCGCTGCCTCAGTAACAAAGTTAAATGGCAATTAATGCTCATAACGGGGAATCCAATGATATGAAATTCCGCGCATGAGTTCTTGAGGTATGACTATCGTTAAAATACGTAAATTATGCAAAATGTAGTACAGCAGCACCACTTATTTGGTGATTTACCCCAAAACCTAACTTGCAAAAAATTATGTCAACGTTTAACTGAAATATTTAAAATTTGATGAAAATCCGTATATTAGTTCTTGACATAAAAGCTATTGTGGAAATCGTGAAAAAAGGAGCATTTCAGCGGCATCTGTTAGGCGATTTACATCAAATGTAAAAAACGCCAATTAATGTCAAGGACTAACTGAATCTGAAATTTGAGGAAAATTTGTGCATTAGTTCAGGAGAATGAGCGATTGCAGAAATCGTGAAAAATACTGTATAGGTCTGTTGATCGATTTACACCAAAATGTAGAAAACATTAATTCATCTCAATGACTAACTGAGTCAGAAATTTAATAATATCCGTGCATTAGCTCTTGAGACAGAGCTATGGTGAAAATCGTCAAAAATGATGAATAGCAGCGCCACTTGTTGAGTGATTTGCACTAAAAACTAATCAGCCCCAATTTATATCAGGTATTATCTTAATATAAATTTTTGTTTAATATTCTTCTTGTAAAGATTTATTTTTTTTCTTGTAAAGATAGCAGAAAGTAAAAATGGAACATGTTTATACAGGGTGACCAGTAAATGACTTTCCCATTTCTAATGTGCATAATAAAAAAACCGGTTTGAGAATAAAATGCGCGGTTTGCTGCATTGTTATAAAAAATCAATAAATTTGTAAAAATGTACTTTCTTCAACTAGTTCGAATTTTGGCCAACAGATGGTGCTGGAGGGAACAGGTGACCGAAATTCAGACATTATTCTACTTTTTAAACGCATGAGATTTTCAGCTCATTTTTCAGAAGAAAATTTTAATTTTAATTGAAAATTTTACTACGAAAGCCAAGAGAGATTTTTAGATGACTTATACACACACCTCTCTCTTCCCTTCCCCAGGACTGAAAACACATGTACGCTGAAATAGTAGGATATTTAAAAAGAGAAAAAAATTGCATCGTAACCTGTTTTATATCCTGTGATTTACCACTTTTCAAAATTTCATTACAAAGAGTAAATATAATTTTTGAAATATAATTTTCGCCATCTCCCCTCCGTTCCTAAACTATTCTTTATGACGAAAGGAACGAGCAAAAAATTCTATAAATTGCTCTTGTATCTGATTTGAAAGAAGAAACTTTTTAAAAAAATGATTCAAAAACTTTTAAAAAATTGTGTATGAAAAACACCGATGTTCCAGTAATTTGGTAATATTTATATTTATAAAATTGAACTAAAATAAGTAGAACTATGATGATTCTATGATGGTTCTATGATGATTAAGAATTTATGATACTTCCTGCAATGACATTTTGAAAAGAGATGACTCACAGGATATAAAAACAGGTAAGTCACTTTTTTTTTCTTTTTAAACATCCTTCCATTTCAGCATTGATGTATGTGAAGTCAGGGAGAGGAGAAGAAAATGTTGTGAGTAAAATGCATCTTAAAATATCTCCTGGCTTTCGTAAAATTTTTTTAGGATATGTCAAATTTAAAAATATGAATATAACGTAGGGATGATTCGGTTTTAGGAAAAAAAGAACAATATGTCGTTTTAGACAGGTTTTTCATCTTAGCAGGTAGTTCCGTATGATACGTTCTCCGTCGTGATTAATAATTTTTTATGTTTAACCCTTTCTTGCGCAGTGTTGCCGGGCCGGCAACACCTAATTTTAATTCCAAACTTGAAAACGGCACCAATAATATTTTAATATAATTTTGCTTTTACAATGAAAGCTTAAATTAAGGAATTCATAATATCTAGACAAGTCCTTTAGAAATTCCGGAGTCAATCGGCAATTTCTCATTTTACTAATAGAATTTGCTTGCGCCGGAAAGGGTTAAGGCAGGATTTGTTACAGATGAAATATAGACGAACCTTTATTCTAATGTTTAATATACTTTTATGTGCCAATTTATAAGTCATTGACCCGGTTTTTTTTTTATAGAGAGGGAACTTGGCAACGCTATTTGCGTATCACTGTTTTAATTATTTAACTGATTTACTGATTTACCTGTATGACATACGGTCAAGAAAAATTTGCTTAATCCTTCACTTAAAGCTTTTTGACGCCACAAATTTTTTTAAATACAATTTCTTACTATTTAATGAAAGAAATGTTTAAATTAAATATTATGATATTTTTAGCTTAAAAAATGGTGTTTATTTTCAATTTTTTGTGCTTAAAAAGAGTTAACCGATTGCAAAAACATTTTTTTTCAATACAATATATTAATGGCAAATGTGTGATATGTCAATGCTGCAACGTTGTTAAAAAATATGTTTTGCCGATTTTTATTAAGTTTAATAGACATTGTTCAATCATAAATATTATTTTAAATCCTTTTCCGTCTAACAAATCTATTTCTGTAGTTAAGTCGAAAGTCGGTTCAACATGTCGACTGAGTTTCCACTCTTCAAAATGTGCCGAAAAGCTCATGCGTATAATGAATATATGAATAATATATATGAGTAATACAGCAAAAGTTTGGACAAT
The DNA here is from genome assembly GCA_964019185.1 of Maratus speculifer. NCBI lineage: Eukaryota > Metazoa > Arthropoda > Arachnida > Araneae > Salticidae > Maratus > Maratus speculifer. Next base: position 419,622,945 of record OZ025292.1, read on the forward strand.
GATCGATTACGCATCTATATTCAGAAGTATGTAACGAATTTTTGTAATTCATCTGTCACACATTACTTGTGACTTATCCTTTATTGACAAACAATAAATTTTAAATTTTACCTTTTACATAATAAATAATGAGAAAAAATGAAATTAACATTGTGGCAAAAGTGTAGACAATCTGTATAGTTATAGAAAAATAATTACAAATTAAAATCGAGCTGCATTCACATTGTCTGCAATTAGTGCAAGAATGTGACTTTCCATCGAAGAAACTAAATGCTGCGTCACTTGGGGGTCTATTTTGTACCAAATACGTTAAACAGGAGCTGAAAGCTCATTAAGAAAAAAGTATAGCAAACATTTGGATGAACCTTACGCGATATGATGTCACAAAGGTTTTTGATTGTGTCCAGATCAGGGCTACACACCGGCCAGTTGAGATGAGTAGTATTTTCAGAGTTAGCACTAGAAATACGGGAAATTTTACTCAAGTTTAAAGAAAATATTTCACACCAGAATTATCCTTTAAGACTGTTTAATTTATTTATTTGTCTTATTTTTTACTATATCTTTTTTAAACTTATTTTATAAAGAATTTTCTGGTTTGAATAGAAATTTTTTCATTCGGTAGGGGTCAAAATGACCCCTCGCCGTAATTCTAGTGTTAAACAAAGTTTTTGTTTAGAATGCAACATGAATCGATACATTATCTTGCTAAAATCCATACTTTGGACTAGCTAAAATTTCTCCAAATGTCTAAAAATTGTTCTTCAGTGAATGTACGTGGTCTTGTATTGCTTGGCAACCATTGAATATCTCCAGACGTACTCGAGCATTTAAACAAAGTGAAGACAAAATAATTCAAAAGTCAGCTCCTTCTTGTCGACTTAAGAAAGTTCCAGGCTCTTTACGCAAGTCGTGTCAATAGTATGTCCACCCATTTGGGCCATCGAAATTCCACTTTTTTTCGTTACTGAATATCATAGTGTAACATTTGGGTGTATATGACATATGTTTGCAAGTCCGTTGCATTCTTGCCAATTTGTAGTGAGATTTCAAAGCTGGTTGTTATTTTCATGTAAATTGATTTACTTTTCTTTTTAATTCATCTACGAATCATATCCGTCAACATAGAAAGTCCTGACTTACTTTCAATGTGACTAGCAGTCATCATTTGCGTAAATACCAGTTTATGGATCCTTTTGTTCTCTCATTTTATGGTCACACAAGGTGTTCCAGATTTATGTTTTGTTTTGAATGAGTAACCCTTAGACTATACTTCATAGACAGACCTATTTGGACGATTCAATGCAACTGAAATTTCTGCAACAGTCTTCCCTTTCCATTTAAGCTTCCTTACTTCAATTACCTCATCTAACTGAATATTTCTAGCTCGTGGAATCTTTAGTAACTGATGCTATATCGAGGTATACTTAAAAACTTTAGAGATGTGACATCATAACTTTGAAATATGCATTTTACTGTGAACAGTTGGCAAAAAATCAAAAAAGTGTCTAAACTTTTGCAATATGCACATTTTACTTTTTTCAGTTAAATTAAATATTGTCTAAATATTATTAAATACATTAAATATTATAACCATTATTTTCATCCTTAAATGTTTAAAATATATTTAAAAACAAGTATAGCTATTTGTAAAACTCAAGAGTTTGTATTTTTTATTTAAAGATTGAATAACAACAGTGTCTAAACTTTTGCTGAGCACTGTACATGAATAATGCTTGAATTTCGGTCGCCTATTGCCACCAGCGCCATCTGTTGTCCGAAATTCGAACTATTTGAAGAAAGTGAATTTTTACAAATTTATTGATTTTCTAATTACAATGCAGCAACCGCGAATTTTTATCTCAAACCGTTTTTTTTTTTTTTTTTGTTTTTTTTTTTGTTATTTATATTCAAAATGGGTTAGTCGTTTACTGGACACCCTGTACATATGTTCATGTAATGGCAACTAAAGAAAGTAAATATTGTGTTTGAAGATAATTTTGCATTATGCTCTAAAGTAGCATTAGGGACATTATTCTGCAATAAATTTAATGGTTACAGCAATTTTCTTAATGTGCTCAGAATTGTCATAGTTTAGCTTGTTTTATTACACAAAATTTGAAATTTTATTTTACAGGTTTGTGTTATCATTTTTGCTATCTACAAATCTAAAAAGTTTTTAAGAATTTTAAAAATAAATGTGCCTCTTTTATAATCCGTTAGCTTCTAACGCTTTTTGGTTTACCTCCGAATTCAAAATTGTTTACCATTCCCTGATTAAAATATCAAAAAATATTTTAAGTCATACCACTTTGCTAGATTAACTAATATAAACTTTAAGAAGAGTAATTTTTTTCAGGTTTGTTTCATTCTTTTCGCGGAAGATTTATTATATTTTTATTTTATGTATTTCTGTATTTATTTTAAAAATGTTTCGAAAATACTCTTCACTGTATATTTTATGGAAAGGAACTCTTCATAATATTTTATATACTATAATAACATTACCTCCCTGCAAATTTATTTATACTTATTTAAAATAACATTAAATGATTAAAATACAAAAACAGTATTTTTTCTTTTGGAGAAGTATTATAAGAGTAAGTTTTTAGCTTCACTCGAAGTATTAAAATGAACCTGTTCTTTCATTATCAACTATAGATACAGTAAAAGGAAAGTTCTTATAAATAAGGATTACTGTAATATTTAAAATTTTAAATAAGCCATTCATTGATTCCGAAATATATGTAGATATTTAATCTGAATGAACTCATTAAAGCAGATAATGAAACAAATGTTATTAAGAGGTAGAACACGAAAGGTTACAGGGCTTACTCTAAGATTTGATAAAGATTTATCCAACTTTTTATAGTAGTCAAAGTTCTAAAAACACGTTCCAGTAGTAACTACAATAACTTTAGTTTCAATTACTACTTTACTTTTTACAGATTGTTATTTTAAAATCTATCTGTTATTTTGAATGAAAAACTTCAAAATGGCCACTTCGTCATCTTAGGCTGGGTAAAGTGGCCAAAATAGATAAATGAACAAATCAGACTGATTCAGAATATACATTTAACCAAAACAAACTAAAGTAATACACGTTAAGAGCAAGAATTACATTTTGTAATATTTTATGTATTAAATCGTTAGAAAATAAAATAAACAGTAATGAGTATCAATATGACAAATGGAGAAATAAACGTCAATAAGCAGACAGGCAGGGTGCGAATGTCGAGAATAAGATTTCCTCTGTCGAAATTATTGTCCCTTCTTGTCTTTTAATTATAATACAAAAATAAATGCTTTTAAGAATCTAGTATTTTACATAAACAATGAATAAAATATCACTTGGGGAAAAGCAACCATCTGGACTTTCTTTGGTTATATGCTCTATCCTTTGTGTTCACTTTGTCCTGAATGGCGTATTACATAAATTGAGTTCTTGTATCTAATGGAAATAACGTTTTCAAACATACATCATTTGAAAGGTTATTCCACAGAGATCAAACGACATATGAGCAAATGATTTTATTACTGCATTTTTTTTTTTTTTTTTTTTTTTTTTTTTTTTTTTTTTTGTTATAATTAAGAAACGATACCACTCGCTTAAATCAAAAATAGGTATAAATAATGAAATTAAAATTTGAAATTAGTTCAGAACTAGAAAAAAATGTAGACTTCCGTTTCAAAGTCTCAGAGAAAACTACTAGCGTCTGCGACGGCTATTTTGCTCAATTTCTGCATGGAAGAAGTCCAACGGAAAAAGCTAAAATGGTCAATTTTTTTCCACTGGCTACTGTAACCATCCTTTCCAAGACATTTCACTTATTTCAAATATGAGCAGCAATAAAGAAAATTTTATGTTGTTTAAGTTTATTATTATTGTAATTTTTGTTTCTGTTCGGGAAATAGATACTATTTTGTAAGGTACCCTGGGGTAATAACGCCACGTTAAGGTTCTACCAATTTTCACGGCTCAGTTTTAGTTTGTATTTTTCAAACAAATATATGATTTGATACAGCAACTCATTGACTATCTATATAAAAAAAATAATTTAACAGATATGTATTCATAAAATGTAATGGCGTGATTTCTTAACCAATGCAATTTGGCGTTATTACCCACCTGTATGGGTAATAACGCCATGCAAACAAAACTATGAAATAAGATGGAATAATTGCATGTAGATTGCCCAATTCTAAAAATACAAACTCTGCAAACTTAGGAATTGACAAATTGCATTCCAAGCTATTGAAAATGTTCAATTTTTTGTGAAAGTGTAAGAAAAAAAAAAGGTGTGGTGTGAGTGTGTGTGTGTGGGGGGGGAGAGGCAAAAGAATATCAGACCGTGAGCTTCTTTTTGCTTAAAAAGGACCGCTTAAATAGAATTATTAGAAGCATTGCACAGTTTTAACTGTGTTTATTTGAATCAGTATTTAGGATGTAGCTCGGCTACTGTAGGGAATCAACCGGGGTATTAATGCCAAGGATTGGCGTTATTACTCTGTTATAGTTATTGCGCTGTACATTTTAAGTTACAAATTATCGCGAGAAGATATCCAAATCTTCAACAACATTTTGAAAGTCCATGAAATGTACTACAAATTTATGTAATTAACAAAGTATTTCCGGATAAAAAAATGGTCTTCACATCACAAAACGTATTTCGCAAATTTTAGATCAAGCGTTAATTTTAGTTGCTTGTAAAAACAATAAGACCTAAAAATGAAACAAATTAACTTGAAGCTGTTTTTTGCGATTTATATGACTCAAAACCCTTCTGCGCAGAGCACATGGGTGTCATTTACCAGATTATTTCATAATTATGCAAAATATTAGCATTTGGCGTTATTACACCGACTGGCGTTATTACACCAGACCACCTTACATCATTTTCACAATGGGTATACGAAAAGTTAAAGCATATTACCATCCACCGATTGCGTTCAATGTCTCAAGCTGTATCAATATTTTTATGTATATTTCAGATAGTGCTCAAAGGTTTTCTTGTTACTGATGGCTACCGCAAGAGTTAAACGCTTTTCAAGGACAGACAAACACAAATAAAATAAAATATTGTGCACGTTAAACACTTCAAATTTTAAAATGCTTTTTCAGGTAGACCAAAAGTTTTCCATTTGAAATTGCATACTCTCATGTAAAATTTTTTACAAAATATACATCAAAATTTCAAACAGAAATCTGTACATTCTAATTCTTTAATGTGCATATAATGTTCTTCCAGACAGTTGTCGAAACATTTAAGGTATATTAACATCTATAAATGATTTCAAGGTGAGTGAGTGTTAGCAACAATTTTGTGTATTTTTAAACGTAACTAAATTTCGAGATATTGCATGTTGCGTATTAATTCTACAGATTATATTTAGGTGATTGACTGCCGAAAAGAAATTCGAATTAATAACCTTTTAATAAAGAAACACCGTAAACGCTGTTGATTATTATTAGTTAGAATAATACACTTTGTAAAAATCACCAAAAATTGAAAAATAAATCAGGACGCGTTTCGATCTAAAACAATAACAGCCCATTATCAGCTGAATCAACACGTGTCCGTAAAGGGACAATGTAAGAGATAAAAAAAAAGAAGGTGGAGGTTACAAAGAGTGCGACATGTGGTGCTGGTTGAAAGAGCACAGGTGGAAGACAAAAGTGATGCCAAAAGAGAAAATGCAAAAAATAATTTTTATTTTATTTCATTTTTATTTTTTTCCTCTCTTCCTATTTATTTTTTCAATTTATGGTAATTTTTACAAAGTTTATTATTTTAGTTAATAAATTTTTACCTACAGGAATTTCTTAAACTACGTTTGTGACGTTCTTTTCATCTGGGCTAAACTTTATTGTTGCATGTGGAACGAATAGTAAATAAACTTATACAGAGGTTTACACTAAAAAGTAATGGGTACATTGATATCTGTGGATGGTAATTATCGAAAGTGTGTTTTAAATTGGGCTGTGAATTTTCCTTTTGAATTAATTTTTAGAAAATGTGTGGTACAGATGCACCGTAATTTTTGAATGCATTACGGCGTACTGCATATAATTTCTGAGTAAGGATTTACAATTATATTATATGCTTTTAGAATTAATGATTTAGATATATCCTTTCAACACTTCATCCAAATATTCTGATAGTAGTGAAAAATGCTGCATAATTTATGCATGACGCATGATTTTTTAAAAAAAATTCAAGAAAATGGTTAAATTAAAATCTATATATCTCAAAAAATAAATTCTTTGTAAGATAAATAAGTTATTAATCAGAAGCAATCAACATGATTTTTAAAGCTATAAAATGAAAATGCTTTAGACAAGTAACAAATATTTACAATACTATCGAATCATATATATATATGCATAGATAAATTCCCAATAAAACGATTTTATGAAACGACTGATTAAATAACTGATGTTACGTTTTACAGCTATTACTCCTAACAGAAGGATCCTATGCCCGTGAAATTAATAATTCACGCATATAAAAAATACTCTAATGTAACCTATCTCAAGAATTAATGCACAGAATTTCACAAAACTTTAGGATATGTTATACCTTAATACAAACTAGATCTGACTAGGTTTTGGTGTATATCGCTGAAGAGATGACGCTGCTATGCTGCTTTATTTATATTTTTTACAATAGCAATACCTCAAGAACTAGTGGGTGGATTTTTATAAATCTTTAGATTTAGTTAGTACTTGACATAACATAGAGCTGATTATATTTTGGTGCAAATCAATCAAAAGGTGGCACTGCCATGGTGCATTATTCGTGATTATTGTAATAACTGTACCTTAAGAACTAATGCACGGAATTTCACAAAACTTTAGATTATGTTAAATTTTGATATAAATTAGATATGATTAGGTTATGGTATGTATCGCTTAATAGGTGACGCTGCTATGTTGCATTATTCATAAGTACCACAATAGCCATATCTCAAGAAATAGTGCATTTTGTTAGTACTTGATTATGTTTTGGTACAAATGGCTAAAAAGAAGGCGCTGTCATGGTGCATTATTTATCATTATCTCAAGAACTCTATATCAAGAACTAATGCACGAATTTTTCTAAAACTTCATATAAAGTTAGTTCCTGACACAGAGTAATGTTGTTTAGTTTTTAGTACAAATCGCTCGACAGATGTCGCTGCTATACTGTATTATTAACGATATCGCAATAGCTGTATCTCAAGAATTAATGCATGGATTTTCATCAAACTTCAGATTCAGTTAGTATCTGATAAAAAAAAATGATCCTGATAAGATTATGGTGTACATCTCCCAACATGTGGCGCTGTTATAATTTTTTTTTTTTTTTTTTTTTTTTTTTTTTTTTTTTTTTTTTGCTATATTAATAACTGATGCACGGATTTTAATCAAATGTTAGATTCAGTTATAAGTTGACATAATTTATTGCTGAGTAGACTTTGACTTAAACTATCTAATCGGGGTGCATTTTATAGGAAGTAATAACATGCATAAGATAGAAGAAAGTTTTGGGGTTGTCACATCTGACTAGTTTGTCACTGCATTTGGATGCCTTGATATATAAGTACAAAGTTCCCCTTTTTATTATATTTTTATGAAAAATAATTTAAATGCAATAATGCATAACAATTTAAACGGATGTTTTTTTTTATGAAAAAATTTTATTTAGATTTCTGTCATTGCTTCTCCAATACATTTGTGCACCACACAGCTGTCGTTAATCAGGCAATGAGAATATATTTTAACACAAAATATAAAACTTTACTACCGAAAGCGAGAAGTTTGGTATAGTTAGTTTAGATTAAAGTATTACAAACTTGTTGGCAAAAAGATTTAAATAGTTAAAATCTATTAATTGAAACATGACATATGAAAGATTATATTACTATAATGCATCTAAAAGACCATGTAAAATAATTACTTGTAATATATGGACTAGTAAGCGTAGCTACAGTTGAAGGCACAATTTGTAATATTCATAAGAAAGTCATAACATAATCAAAGTTTAAGACAGCCTCATTCATTATATTCAGCTATCAGAAATTAAATTAATTTCAATTAGACTGTTTCCTCAGTTTGTGAACGCACATTGGAATCTTTTAAATCCATTCTGCTTTATCCAATCGCTTAAAACACTGGAAAAGATTATACTCGGCATGGAGCATTATTCCATTCTGAATATTTATTAAATGATACATATCTATTTGAAATAGAATGAAATTAACTGGCATATGATACGATGTCTTAGTTTAGAAAATAAATATGTAATTTCGAAACACATAATTAGCTTTTGTAAATATTTAAAATTAAAGTTAATCCAACATTAAAAGTAAATATTTATGTATTTTCCTTCTTTAGAATTCATTTTTTATTTTCATATAATGTAGTATTTTTTGAAAACAAAACCCCAGTTTTTGAAAGCTTTAATCCTACATTTCTGGTAAAAAATAATTAGAAAATAAAAAACTAAATAGTATTTTATACATTGTTTTATCATTAATAGTTCAAATTTTCGATTGAACAAAAATGATTAACTTTCTGTTTTCTCGGGCCTAAGGAAATTTTGTGCAATGTAATGCTAAAAAGATAATGTTTTTGTAATGTTAATGTATTGCTAATATTTTGTCTTTAGTATCTTTTTTTAACACCCACTCTTAACATCTCAACAAATATTCTTTCAAGAAAGTTATTGGTACCGAATGAATGGAAATAAAGTCTTCTTTTAATCCTCTATCTCCCGACGGTACTTATAAATACCATTAAAATAACTTATTTTAAAATTCTTTTAATATGTCAGTTAGTTGTAACACTGTTTAGAATGAGTTACAGATACATTACTTTACCTTGTTCCAAAATCATTATTGTTTACACAAAACAAAAATATTTTTAAAAGGCTGATTTATTTTGCCTTTGCATTTTTTCAGGTTTCTTGGCACCGAGGGAGGGGGATGGGGATTTTTCAATGGGGAAATATTTCTATATTTATACTGTAAAAAAATCATATTTGTACATTTTATATTTCTACAAAATACTAAGAAAATATTTAAAAATGAAAGATTTGAGGGGGTTATAAAAATTGCACAAAATTTCCTGTAAATTCAAATTTAATTAATCCTTCTAAATTCTTCAATCCTTCTAAAATCTTTCAAACATTTATTAAATCTTATAATTTAATTTAATTCATTTGCGTAAAATGCTTTAGAATGCAAAATTTTCATGAACTCATATTGCGGTAGATAACGGGTTAAATGATGTATAAAAAATTTGCTTAGTGGAGGGCATCTACATATTAAAACGAACCTAAACTTTATTTTTTCAACAGCAATACAACAAGATATTCAAAATCGTCGGTTCAAACTATGTCTGAACACTAAATTTCAAGTCAATGAATGATAAGTTTCTGAATTATAAACTTTCAAACTTTAGTGCTTCTAATGTTAAATTACATTTTCATATTTTTATTAATATCACCTGAAATTATGGTCGTAATGTGCTATTTTTTTATGTAGCAATAATACTAGAACATCTAAACATAAATGCTTTGAATTTGCAAATTTTATAGTTTTATGATATGAAATATGAATTATGAAATTAATATTTGAAAAAAATTATAAATTTCAACAATTTTTTTTTAAATATAAATTTCGATTTAGTAAATTCTGAATTGAAACCCACAATTTAAATTTTTTCTTCCATGTAGTTTTCAAATAGTACTTAAAAAATAGCAAAATGACAGATTAAGAAGCCATCTACATAGAAATGACTACAATGTAAAAAAAAAAAAAAAAAAAAAAAAATCAAGAGGTTACTAAAAATTTCTTAGTAAATTTGCATTCCACAGAATTTTTTATTAACCATTACAAACTTTTTTTTTTCAAATGAAACAAGCATTTCTTTTGTAAACTGAACAAAAGAATTTTTTGTATAACTTAAAAATTTTTAGTATGAGCCACTAAGCAAATCTTAGTAATAGCTCCAAAATTATTTTTAATAACCATTACGTGCGCCCGAAGGGCAGGAGCTTCCTTCGAGCTGCATCCAGACTTCTGAAGCGGAAGATTTTCTGCAAAACCACAAAAGATGGCAGCACCAACCATTGCTACCTGCTCCGACAGGATTTTCATAATCCCTTTATTAACGAGTGCTTACACTACATACATTCGGGGCGTATTTGGCGGTGGCTAGTTTCGAACCCGGGGCCTTTTAGCCTGGATTCCGTTACTATGACCACTATGCTATGAAGGCCACACCAAGTGCGTTTTAGTAATAGCTATTAAAAATGTAAAACTATTAACTCTATTCGTTGCTAACTTTTTTCTAGTAATTCTTACAGATTTTCTTGTAATCGACTAAGATTACTAAAATTTTTTTAGCAATTACAAGGATCACTAAACTTTTTTTAGTAGATCGACCCTTTTTTTTACAGTGTAGATAGTTTGAATCTTCTTAAGGTATTCTGTGATTTCGCCGTTCCAATGACTGCTGAGTGCCGTCTGTTACCCTTATCGAGAAGGGGGCTCTCTCGGGCAACAATCGAGTACTGAATTTAAATTTGGATATAAACCTTAAAATATGCGCGTTTTAAAATAATTATTTTCTCGGTATCGTACGTGTAGCATAAAAATTCTTTTTGGGGCTAATTGGTGGGTTTAAAGTTCATTTATGATGTCAAAATTGGGTAGGGGAAAGTCGGATAAAACCGGGACCCTAATGTTTCTCTTTCTATTATTGTGCACTATGTAAGCAAAACAATCAAAATTTGTTTTAAAACGATAAATTGATTCCTTAGGGAAACAAAAAGTATTCATTGAGTCACGAACAACAGGTACTGAGATCATAACAACACTTTTTTTAGAAGTGTGCGATGTCCCGGTTTTGTCCGACTAGGTTGGATAAAACGGGGAAATGGTAAAAATAATTAAAAGCACATTGCAATTTTGAAATAATACTATTTATTAAAGGAAAATTGACATATTGTACTTACAGAATGGGAATCTATATCAAATCTACATAAAATAAAAATGAGTTAAGTTATTGCTTTAAGAGCTAAAATTGTTAGGCACAAAAATCACAAATGAAAGTTTGATCTTGTTTACTTGCATTGCTTCATGCTTCATGTGCCCTGCCTCTGCAATAAAGGCACTGTATTCCACTCTCCTTAGGTTTAGATTGTTCATGTAAGCCGTTGCAAAAGATGCATTCTTTACTTTCATTTTCTTCCTCGTTTAATGTCAAGGGTTTTTTTTTTCCTTAGGACTTTTCTTTTTCACATCAGTTTTTCTACTTTTCTTTTCTGTCATCATGGAAAGCTTCGCTTCAGGGTCAAGTTCTTCTTGTCTTGTTTTTCCGTCTTGTCTTTCTCTTTTTGTTCGAGTTCTAATTTTTAGGGGATTGAAATAAGGTTAGATGTTGCAATAGAAATCCCTTAAAACAATCTTCTATATAACAACTTAATTTAAATAATATTTTTTGTATAGTTTTTAAATATTTATAGATTGTCAAACAATGCATAAACAAATTAATTCGATTTCAATCACGTAAATAAATGAGTTGTCCAAAATCGGAAACTTCCCGGTTATGTTCGACCACTTGCATCCCGGTTTTGTCTGATCACGCCATTTTGATGATATGTTACCCAAGCGTTGTTCAGATAACTCGTAGATACCAATACAAAACATTAAAATTACGAGTAAATAATAGACTATCATACTTTATACTTACCTAACCTAAATCCTTAGGTGTTTAGGATTGGTAAATTAATATTGCAGACGTCGAATTTTTAACATCTTCACGTGAAACCTTTAAAAAAGCCACCACTGCGAAATGAGTTCGTCTACACGACTTCTGGTTCTGGGAGCTGGCATGCAACTCGCCTAAAAGTAATTATAAAAATTTCGGCCAGATACCGCTGCAAATAAAGCCTGGTTCCCTGTTTTATCCACCTATACGGTTTTATCCAACTTTCCCCTACTGCTTTTGAAAAAAAAGTTAGGGTTCGTTTTAATGTCTAGATGCTCTCCTAAACAAATTTTATATGCAGTATTTAAAAATAGACTTTATTTAGAATAGTTCGATACCGGTGACTTTCTTCTACGTTAATTTCTGCAGAGTTAGTAGAGGATGTTAACTATTTTTTTTTTCCATAAACTGTACTAAACAGATCTAAAGATTTTTTCCTGCTTTTAAAAACGATATAGGGATCGTGTGTTAAATAGAACCACAAGTCAGTATATTTTCAGATTATCCAGTTCAGATCACAACGTCAGTGCGGGAAGAGAAGATTTAGGATGGTGTATGTACTCGTAATCATGTCACGTATTTAAAAAGAAACATACAAACAGAAGAAATCTTTCTTAAAATGTATTTATTTACACATACACACTCTAAAAAAAATTCAAGAAGTTAAGAAAAAAATTTTAGTAAATTTGTATTCCACAGAATTTTTTAGTAATCATTACAAACTTTTTTTTTGAAAGTGAAACAAACAATTTTTTTTTTTTTTTTTTTTTTTTTTTGTAAACTGAACAAAAGAATTTTTTGTATAACTAACTTAAAACTTTTTAGTATGAGCCACCAAGCAAATTTTAGTAATAGCTCCAAAATTATTTTTAGTAAGCATTACGTGTGCCCGAAGTGCAGGAGCTTCCTTCGAGCTGCATCCAGTGGGTAAAAAGACAGACTTCTGAAGCGGAAGATTTTCGGCGAAGCCGCAGTAGGTGGCAGCACCAAACATTGCTACCTACTCTATTCTGACATGTTTCTAAAGGGGAGGGAAAGTCCAGAGATCATTACACATGGTAACTGCTACAACAGGATTTTCATAATCCCTTTATTTAACGAGTACATACATTGCATACATTCGGTGCATATTTGGTGGCGTCCAGCATCGAATCCGGGTACTTTCAGCCTGGAGATCGGTGCTATGACGACTAGGCTATCACGGCCACACCAAGTGAGTTTTAGTAATAGCTTTTAAAAATATAAAACTATTAACTCTACTCGTTGCTAGCTTCTAGTAATTCTTACAGATTCCTTCTAACCGAGTAAGATTACTAAAAAATTTTTAGTAATTACAAAGATCATTAAAACTTTTTTAGTAGATCGATCCTTTTTTTTGCAGAGGATTTTTTAACTTTTAAATATTTGCTTTAGCATTTTCTTCCTTAAATTTAGTAGTTACATTGATTTACCTTAAAACTTACCTTTCAAATAAAATTTACCATCAAGAAAATGATTTACCGATTTTGTATAATCCAGCGGTTTATTAATGAATACTACCCATACACAATCCCCTAGCAAGTTCTAATTTTATCAAGTAAAAAGACTTTTAAATGTATATAGTGAAATTTCGGACACAATTTATCATTCAATAAATAGTAGTAGTATTTTTATCAACATTTTACTGGATTTTTATATGAAATTTTTCGTAAAGCTCATGGATTATCTCCCTGATTCATTTTAGGTTCTATTTAGCAAAGTAAACGCCTAATTCGTATAGAATCTATTTTTTCTAAGCTTTCAACAAAATTTTTAACGGAAAAAAGGAGAAATACTTAATGGCGTAAATAATAATAATAAGGTTACATGTTTAACAAAAAAAAAAAAAAAAAAAAAAAAGGTTTTTTTGAATAACCGCTTTGATGCATTGTGTGCAAGATAAATCTCTTTCTTACAAAATCATATTTTATAATGTTTTTGGAATATCTTTTATTCTAGTGATAAACAATGCTTGAACATTTTTTAAAGCATATTTTCTGAGTCTACAAAATATTGTAGCGATAATACATTTTGAGTCGCAAATGTGCAACTCAATGTTATTGACATATCATTGTTTTTGAGATCTCTCTGAACAGTTTTTATTATGAAATAGACCATCTGTTTTCTGCAACTCTTTTTTAATATCTTTAAAATATATTTCATGCTTTACATTTTTTTTTCAGACAGTATTACGTACATTTTATAATTGTAAGTAACTATACCTTTTATGCAAATAAATTTATTGATTGAAATATATTAATGTATAAACTATAATTAAGCCATATTTATACCTAAACTTATACGAAGAAAAATTAAGCCTATTAAACGTGGTCATTATTATAAAGAAAGTATAGCACCTAATTAAAAATAATATTATCGAATTATCCTAAGCAGTTTTTAACTTATGAAAGTTTGGGGCGGCAAATACTATTTTATTCTCAAACTGAATAATATATAATAAATTTGCATTTTTTACTCAAGTTGAAGAACTAAAAAGCTTCTATTATGTATGATACAACTTTGAAATACCATAACTGTTTGTGTTTGAAAAGTTTTATTTTTACAGAACAAAAGTATTTTTATAATTCATATAAAAAAATACAAATAAATGTACTAAAATTACTTGCAGGTGCAGGGTATATAACATAAAGAAACATATAGCATAACATTTATTTTTACATTTCTAACTTAAAAAAAATCATTTTATGGTACATACATGCACCTGCAAGGAATTTTAGTGCGTCTATTTGTGCTTTTCACATGAATTCTAATTATTTACTCAAGGTGGATTTAGCACCAGAATTTTAACTTTTATTTACTCAAAAGTATTGCAATTTAAAAGTTATTTTGACACGGATTAAATTTGTAAATAATAAACCTAGATATAAAAGTGACTAATTGAATTAAGCCCGTAAAATAATACATTTAACGTCAACAGCCATATTATAAATGCACCAATCGATAAGCATGGGAATAATAAAAGACAAGGACATTTGGATATTTTTAATTTCAATCTTGTGAGCTCAAAAATATCAGCAAATAATTGATTTTTATTTTGTCATAAATTGCAAAATCATTATAAAAATATAATACATTACTTACTTTGACCATTAAAAGGTTTTTTAAGGTGCGTTCATAATTACGTAAATACGTAGCACCTATGGTTGTCGTTCAGTCCGTCTGTCTGTCTGTCCGTCCGCTCATAACAACGCAAAATCTACCCAACCGAATCATTTGAAATTTAAAATATATAATTACTACATAATTTTGTCGGGTCATTTCAAATTTTATGAAAATGGGATGCGTAGATCAAATACAGGAAGAATCAAAAGTATTCCGTCATATTACGGGGAATGGGGAAAAGTTTCAAAGTCATTTTAATCGTTTGAGGTTTAAAATATATAATTATTACATAATTTTGTAGAGTAATTTCAAATTTTATGAAAATCGCATGCATAGATCAATTACATAGACAATTAAAAGTATTCCTTTACATTACGCTCAATGGGGGAAAAAAAAGTTTCAAATGCATTATGAAATGCATGCAATTTCAAAATGGTGTTACACTCATTCAAACATAATAAAATTGATATGAATCTATGAAGTACATATTATAATATACATTTTGTACAAACCGTAGTGCAAAGACATTTATTATTGATTTACAAGGCCACATAAAAGTATTCCATTACATAATGGTTCAGGGAGAACATGGTTTAATGCGCGTTTTAATTATATTGAGCTATTTCACATTTTATGAATATGATATACGTTGCTGAAGTGTAATTAGAGTTACTATTCCTGTATATTTACAGCAATACAAAAAAGATTTCGACCACTACACTGCTTCCGAAGTACTGTCTATTATAACAGCAAGATCTGAATATTTTTAAAACTTCGTTATCGTACAAACGCATCTTATTTTCTACGCTTTACGTGCAATTTCCAACTTGTTTTCAATTACAAACGTTTTTTAATTTGTAACTATAACTTTTACAAATGTAAAGTTAAATCTATTTTTCTAAGATCTCAGAATGTATAATTTTGTTAAAATGTAAATTTCTTATAAAATTCCTCTAACGGATTAACGATTTTAAAATTCATTAAAGTATAAACGGTGACAATTGTTTATTTATTTATTTTCTTTTAAGATATGAGGAATTTCTCAATGATTTATAGTTTTAGTTTTAAACAACGTTACGAGCATGTAGGCAAATAGAGCTGTAAGCAATACACTGTAAAAAAAAAATTCAAGAGGTTGCTAAAAATTTTTTAGTAAATTTGTATTCCACAGAATTTTTTAGTAACCATTACAAACTTTTTTTTTTTTGCAAGTGAAACAAGCATTTCTTTTATAAACTGAACAAAAGAATTTTTTGTATAACTAACTTAAAAATTTTTAGTATGAGCCACCACGCAAATTTTAGTAATAGCTCCAAAATTATTTTTAATAACCATTACATTCCCCCGAAGGGCAGGAGGCTCCTTCGAGCTGCATCCAGACTTCTGAAGCGGAAGATTTTCGGCAAAACTACAATAGATGGCAGCACCAAACATTGCTAACTGTTCCGATAGGATTTTCATAAACCCTTTAATAACGAGTACTTTCACTACATACATTCGGGGCGTATTAAAAATATAAAACTATTAACTCTCTTCGTTGCTAACTTTTTTCTAGTAATTCTTACAGATTTTCTTGTAACCGACTAAGATTACTAAAAACTTTTTAGTAATTACAAGGATCACTAAACCTTTTTAGTCGATCGACCTTTTTTTTTTTTCAGTGTAGACGTCCAAACCAGGCAGAAGCAGCAATCGCTTAGCACTTGGTTCCATCCAAAGAAAAAGGTTAAATGTATGGGGTGTATCTTATTAGTCAATAGTTTATTCTTACGGCCCCGATCGGGAACTTAGTCTGTGTGTGATATTATTCATGAATCCAAATGACGCTGACTGAGTTCAATTTGATTTTTACTTTCTCCAACCATCAGTAGAAGAAAATATTGTAATCGAAATTTTTTTCGACTTCCTGTTTTTGACGGATTTACACGTTTAAGGGTCATAGATTTCAAAAGAAAAAGATTTTACAAAATGTCTGTCTATCCGTGTGTCTGTGTGTATGTCTGTGTGTTTGTGTGTCCGTATGTCGCCATTCTACCATCAAAAAGTGTATGAAGTTATGCATAGAATTGAGCCAAATTTTTTGTGAATGTTTTTGTCTGTGACAAGCAGGTCCTCCTTCAATTTTGAATACGTTCTAACGGAAGGGGATGCTGCAATCGCGATTTTTGTGCTCATTTTCAATATTGCACAGGTCAAAAGTATATGAAGTTATGCATCGAATTGAACCAAACTTTTGTGTAAGTGTATGGCTAAGGCTAGTTGGTGCTCTCTGAACTTGAAAAAAATCTGCCGGAAGGGGGCACTGGAATCGCGATTTTTGTGCCATTTTCAATATTGTACCGATCAAAAGTATATGAAGTTATGCATAGAATTGAACTAAATTTTTTGTGTAAGTGTACGGCTATGGCTAGTTGGTCCTCCCTGAATTTGAAAAAAATCCGACGGAAGGAGACGCTGCAATAGTGATTTTTATGCCATTTTCAATATTTCAAGACCTAAAAGTGTATGAAGTTAGGCCTAGAACTAAACTAAAATGTTTGTGTACGATTATTTTTTGTATAGCAAGTAGGTCTTCCCTGAATTTAAAAAAAAAAAATTCTGCCTATCATTCTGCTGTCCATTGGCTCGTGCAGAGACGAAAATTCGTTTTTTTTTTTTTTTTTCGATTATTTGACTGAAGCAGAAATTTAAGATGAAAATCAAAGTTGGTATGGTATTGAATTAAAATTATTAAACCATTAAAATGAGTAACTATTTTTTTTTAAAATATTAAAATGTACCTATGAGATAGAAGAATGTTTTGGGATTGCACATCCAACTAGTTTATTTCAATGTGATTTTGTATTTCTACCTCAATAGAATGACTGCTACTTACAGCGTCATCTATCAGTCATATATGACACTAAAACAAGGAATCGCAATAAAACCTCCTTACTTATGCGTTATTATCTATCAAAATTTCTTTAACACTTTTTTTGTCATTGTTTGCAAGTTTCTGAATGTGGCCAATTTTTTACATTTTATATCCAAATAAAATTATACTTTATTAAAGGATAACTACATGGAAAATCATGTTGAATTTTACATTTAAAAAAAAATCTTAATTTTTTTTTCTATTCCCACCTTTACTTACATATATATTAATGGAATTTGTCCAGAAATTAAAATACTATATTATGATCGAGAAAGCTAAATCGATCTAATTTATTCTAATGAACAAACAGGGAAATATACTTTAAATAAGGAATACTACCCAGTTAAACTGATGGCATTGAGCTCACAGGCTACAAATACTAATTGTACATTAAAGCCTTATATTTTCAAGGGTTAATTCCGTTCGAAAAAAAAATTAAGAAGGGGAAACAGCTCTCCTCTTTCCTCTTTTTTTATACTTAATCATTGAACCTCCTATACTATCAAAGACATGCTTTATCATATAAAAAATCTATATCCAAAATTCAGAGCAAATGAGATAATTCTTAAAAAAAAGCATTTAGCATTTATATAATTTAAAAGGAGTTATTCCCCCTCTTTTATACTTAACCATTAAACTTCCAAAACTATTCATAGATTTGAACGAAATCTGAAAATTCTGCTTGAAAAACCCATTTAAATAAATTAAGGGGGGGGGGGCATTAGAACCCCTGTTCCCCCTATTTATACTTATTCAATGAACACCTAATAACAGTCACGAAATCGCCTCATCAGAATGATTTTAATCTAAATTTTGAACGAAAACTTAATTCTGCATGAAAATCCCATTTATATCAACTAAGGGGAGGGGCATGAGCCCCCCGTTCCCCCTCTTATACATATCGAATGAACTCCAAAAACTAATCAGGGAAGCGCCTTGTCAGGATATACCTACATACAAAATTTCAAGTGGATCGGATATTTTTATCACGAGTTATCGCGTTACGCACGAACGAACATACAGAACGGACGGGCACATGAGCTCTCAGGCTATGATAGCCTGTGAGCTAAAAAAGCAGAACAAAGCCTTCAAATATTGATAAATACGAATTTTAAGAGTTTATATGATTAAAATAACAAATAATGCATGTTAAAGACTGAAACATTTAATGTTCTTCTTTCGTGAAAATGAAATCAACACAGTGCATGTTCACGCTAGGCCTTGGAAAACATATTTATTTCATGAAAATATATTTCAGCCATCAACACAGTGCATGTTCACGCTAGGCCTTGGAAAACATATTTATTTCATGAAAATATATTTCAGCCATCAACACTTTCTATCTGCAATACTTATCAAATTTTATCCCAAAACTCATTTTCAATTTTGAATGATTAATATGTTTTGTTAAATATTTTAAACAACATAAATATATATATATATATATATATATATATATATTGGTAAAATGGAAACAGAAAAAAATGTAACATCGCTCTTTTTCATGATTGATAGACTGAATTCATAAATTATACTAAACAAACAAACAAACAAAAAACACGAGTAAAATATAATTTTTATGAATACAGATTTTTTCACTATAAAAAATATTGTATATTCACGTACTCTTCATGCATTCTGTAATTCTTTTATATATTTATTTGTAACTAAATTTTTACTTTTTGTAAATAAAGATATGATTGCTTTGATTGATGCAAAAGATATATTCCTTTTACACTTTCTAGTAATATAAAATTTTTAACAGTGCATATCAGTATCAAAACATATAGAAAATTTTTCAGATGTTATTGATGCAGCCCTTGTGTTGCTGGAAAATTAGTTATCAAAATTCTTTACAATTTTGAATAAGTCACCGCTTTTGTATATTTCTAAAAAAAAATTTATGCAAAAATCAATTCATTTTATTTTATCAGTGTACAGTGCGGGTAAAAAGTTTAAGCACAATAGCAATTTTAAAATAAAACTTTAAATATTACCTTTAATTTCAATATCTGTCTTGTATATGTTAATAATATTTATTTTTGCACCATATTCATTTAAATTAACTTTTAAATTTTATTTCAAATCATAGAGTTTAAGAATAGAAGAAAAATGACCGTGTCAAAAGTTTAAGCACAAAATCGTTTTTATGCAAATTTGACAGTCTGACGTAAACAGTTGCGCACGCAAACGATTTCTGGCTGTATAAGAAGTAGTCCGCTGTTGTTTTGGAGTTATTACAAAATGTCCAAGTCGAAAGAATTTTCAGAGGAGAAGATGATAAAAATTTGGAGTATGAGAGCAAAATGTAATTATGTTTCTGAAATTGCAAGTACATTAAAAAGGTCAAAACAAGGTATTCATCAAATTTTGGCTTGTGATAATGATTTTAAACGAAAATTTCTTTCAGGAAGGCCGCGAGTGACTAGTTTCAGCGAAGATAGCCGCATCAGAAATTTGGCTTCAACTGGTAATTACTCCCTTTCGGAAATAAAACATGCAGTTGGAGAACAAATATAAAAAAAAAAATTGTTTATAGAGGGGTTTTGGAATTGAAATACATCAAATACCGTAAAATAACTCGATTACCGTGTCTCAAATGACACCATAAAGAAGCTAGATTACAATGGGCCAAAGATCATATATCATTTGGCGAAAAATGGCTGAATGTCATATTCAGTGATGAAAAAAAAATGGAACCTTGATGGCCCTGATGGGTTTATGTACTATTGGCATGATCTCCAGAAATAATCTAGGAGTGTATGTAGCCGATAACATAATGGTAGTTCTGTAATGGTATGGGGGGGGGGCTATTTCTTTCAAGGGTCAGACATCTCTAGCATTCATCAGTGATCCTGAAAACTTTGAAAATTACCAAGAGACACTTGCCAATCTTTTGCTTACTGTTGCCGAGGTTTTTAGGGGGAGAAAAATGGTTATTTCAACATGATAATGCTTCCATTCATACCTCAAATTGAACTTCATCGTGAATTATGTCGAAAACAGTGTCTGTTTTGAAATGGCCGGCAATTAGTCCTGATTTAAACTTTATAAAAAATATGTGGGGTATTCTCACTCATGCAATTTATCCAAATGGAAAAAAAATATTCTTCAGTTAAAGATTTGATAGTTGTCATTGAGAACGCTTGGTTTAAAAATGAACCAGAAACAATACAGAACTTTATTTTAACGATGAAAACCGTGTATTTAAAGTAATTCAGCAGAAAGGAGCAATAATCAAGTATAAATTTGTTTTATTCTTGTTCTGCTGAAGACTAAAAAACTACTGTGCTTAAACTTTTGACCCACTCATTTTTGTTGTTTTGATAAATTTTATTATTTAAGATAAATTTTATAGCATGAATCTGTTAACTATCTTTTTAAAACAACAATTTGTAGGCTATGTGAAAAGGGAAGTAGTAACTTTCATCCATTAATAAAATTTTATTTTGAAATTTTCTGTTGTGCTTAAACTTTTGACACGCACTGTATATATATATATATACATGCATAAATATGTAATGAATAAAAAAAAATTCTAATTTTCTAATGAAATAAATTTAGAGGAATAAAACGATCAATGCCATAAATTTGAATATTTATGAATGCTTTACTGGTAAATGTAAAACAGGCTATGTACTACACAAATGGTGAGACAAGGTAGTTTGTATGATTAAGTACTTCATTAAGCTAAAGCTTACTTTTGAAATTATTCAAATCTATTAGGAACTACATCAGTTCAATTATGTAAATTATAATAGCAGATTTTAACAATTTAAGTTTGGAATAAACTAAACCACTAGAAATTAGCATATTAAGATCGGCAGCAGATGCAGAAGCTGTCACAAAGATAATGCTACACAGGAATCAGATGGGTAAAAGAGGGATTTTACCCTGAATACGCTTTTTAGATGATTTTATTTGACTTAAAAGGCTATTTCAATTACCTAATAAGGGTCACTCACTAATGCTAATACTATGGAGGATTTTTTTAAACTATATTTTTCGTATTTCGGTATTTTTTAACTTTTTGCATTGGTTATAGTTGAAAACTGTATCGGCAGCAGATACAGAAGCTGTCACAAAGATAATGCTACACAGGAATCAGATGGGTAAAAGAGGGATTTTACCCTGAATACGCTTTTTAGATGATTTTATTTGACTTAAAAGGCTATTTCAATTACCTAATAAGGGCCACTCACTAATGCTAATACTATGGAGGATTTTTTTAAACTACATTATTCGTATTTCGGTATTTTTTAACTTTTTGCATTGGTTATAGTTGAAAACTGTATCGGCAGCAGATACAGAAGCTGTCACAAAGATAATGCTACACAGGAATCAGATGGGTAAAAGAGGGATTTTACCCTGAATACGCTTTTTAGATGATTTTATTTGACTTAAAAGGCTATTTCAATTACCTAATAAGGGCCACTCACTAATGCTAATACTATGGAGGATTTTTTTAAACTACATTATTCGTATTTCGGTATTTTTTAACTTTTTGCATTGGTTATAGTTGAAAACTGTATCGGCAGCAGATACAGAAGCTGTCACAAAGATAATGCTACACAGGAATCAGATGGGTAAAAGAGGGATTTTACCCTGAATACGCTTTTTAGATGATTTTATTTGACTTAAAAGGCTATTTCAATTACCTAATAAGGGTCACTCACTAATGCTAATACTATGGAGGATTTTTTTAAACTACATTATTCGTATTTCGGTATTTTTTAACTTTTTGCATTGGTTATAGTTGAAAACTGTATCGGCAGCAGATACAGAAGCTGTCACAAAGATAATGCTACACAGGAATCAGATGGGTAAAAGAGGGATTTTACCCTGAATACGCTTTTTAGATGATTTTATTTGACTTAAAAGGCTATTTCAATTACCTAATAAGGGTCACTCACTAATGCTAATACTATGGAGGATTTTTTTAAACTATATTTTTCGTATTTCGGTATTTTTTAACTTTTTGCATTGGTTATAGTTGAAAACTGTATCGGCAGCAGATACAGAAGCTGTCACAAAGATAATGCTACACAGGAATCAGATGGGTAAAAGAGGGATTTTACCCTGAATACGCTTTTTAGATGATTTTATTTGACTTAAAAGGCTATTTCAATTACCTAATAAGGGCCACTCACTAATGCTAATACTATGGAGGATTTTTTTAAACTATATTATTCGTATTTCGGTATTTTTTAACTTTTTGTATTGGTTATAGTTGAAAACTGTATCGGCAGCAGATACAGAAGCTGTCACAAAGATAATGCTACACAGGAATCAGATGGGTAAAAGAGGGATTTTACCCTGAATACGCTTTTTAGATGATTTTATTTGACTTAAAAGGCTATTTCAATTACCTAATAAGGGCCACTCACTAATGCTAATACTATAGAGGATTTTTTTTAACTACATTATTCGTATTTCGGTATTTTTTAACTTTTTGCATTGGTTATAGTTGAAAACTGTATCGGCAGCAGATACAGAAGCTGTCACAAAGATAATGCTACACAGGAATCAGATGGGTAAAAGAGGGATTTTACCCTGAATACGCTTTTTAGATGATTTTATTTGACTTAAAAGGCTATTTCAATTACCTAATAAGGGCCACTCACTAATGCTAATACTATGGAGGATTTTTTTAAACTACATTATTCGTATTTCGGTATTTTTTAACTTTTTGCATTGGTTATAGTTGAAAACTGTATCGGCAGCAGATACAGAAGCTGTCACAAAGATAATGCTACACAGGAATCAGATGGGTAAAAGAGGGATTTTACCCTGAATACGCTTTTTAGATGATTTTATTTGACTTAAAAGGCTATTTCAATTACCTAATAAGGGCCACTCACTAATGCTAATACTATGGAGGATTTTTTTAAACTACATTATTCGTATTTCGGTATTTTTTAACTTTTTGCATTGGTTATAGTTGAAAACTGTATCGGCAGCAGATACAGAAGCTGTCACAAAGATAATGCTACACAGGAATCAGATGGGTAAAAGAGGGATTTTACCCTGAATACGCTTTTTAGATGATTTTATTTGACTTAAAAGGCTATTTCAATTACCTAATAAGGGCCACTCACTAATGCTAATACTATGGAGGATTTTTTTAAACTACATTATTCGTATTTCGGTATTTTTTAACTTTTTGCATTGGTTATAGTTGAAAACTGTATCGGCAGCAGATACAGAAGCTGTCACAAAGATAATGCTACACAGGAATCAGATGGGTAAAAGAGGGATTTTACCCTGAATACGCTTTTTAGATGATTTTATTTGACTTAAAAGGCTATTTCAATTACCTAATAAGGGCCACTCACTAATGCTGATACTATGGAGGATTTTTTTTAACTACATTATTCGTATTTCGGTATTTTTTAACTTTTTGCATTGGTTATAGTTGAAAACTGTATCGGCAGCAGATACAGAAGCTGTCACAAAGATAATGCTACACAGGAATCAGATGGGTAAAAGAGGGATTTTACCCTGAATACGCTTTTTAGATGATTTTATTTGACTTAAAAGGCTATTTCAATTACCTAATAAGGGCCACTCACTAATGCTAATACTATGGAGGATTTTTTTAAACTACATTATTCGTATTTCGGTATTTTTTAACTTTTTGCATTGGTTATAGTTGAAAACTGTATCGGCAGCAGATACAGAAGCTGTCACAAAGATAATGCTACACAGGAATCAGATGGGTAAAAGAGGGATTTTACCCTGAATACGCTTTTTAGATGATTTTATTTGACTTAAAAGGCTATTTCAATTACCTAATAAGGGCCACTCACTAATGCTAATACTATGGAGGATTTTTTTAAACTACATTATTCGTATTTCGGTATTTTTTAACTTTTTGCATTGGTTATAGTTGAAAACTTATCGGCAGCAGATACAGAAGCTGTCACAAAGATAATGCTACAGAGGAATCAGATGGGTAAAAGAGGGATTTTACCCTGAATACGCTTTTTAGATGATTTTATTTGACTTAAAAGGCTATTTCAATTACCTAATAAGGGTCACTCACTAATGCTAATACTATGAGGATTTTTTTAAACTACATTATTCGTATTTCGGTATTTTTTAACTTTTTGCATTGGTTATAGTTGAAATCAATTTGTAATAACAAAGACTTTTTTTTTCTTATTTAATCTTTTTACAGATATTTTTTACTTGGGCATTTTCATTTTCGGAACCGGTTTTGAAAGTAAAAGCATCTTCTTGGAAAAAATAAATGAAAAAAAAATCAAATACGTAAAAAAAGCGCGGATGTGAAAATCAAACACAGTTATCCAATGCAGTAAATAAAATAAAATCATTTAAAATCATTAAAATGCAACCGAAATATCTTAACCTCTTCAGACTGCAGTATCTTATGGCATACACACCTTTACAGATTGTTTTCACGCATTTAAATAATGTCAATAAAAGAGAAAATGGAGTGAATGAAACTTCACAGATAGCAGGACTAAACAAAGCTTGTTTCTTACAGCGCATTTTTAGCGAGCTACGTTTTTTATATAAAAATAGCTTGCTGCAGAAATGTACAAAATGTACACAGTTGAAAGCGTAAATAAATTGACTGTGCATTAAGATATCATTTAAAGAATCCATTAGTAATAAAATATCATTAGGTATATGTTTATTTTATGTTTTTCGAAGGTTTTTCAATGCAAAATTGTAAAATAAAATTTTAAAAATCCTAAGGAATTGAAAAAAAATGCACTTTTTTCACTCCCCATGTGCTATCAAAATTTTATGTACAATAAGTGAATTTCAATGTTTTTTCGCTGTTCAATTAAATTCACTGTTCAAAACTAAAATTATAAAGAGTACAAAAATAAACTTTAAGGTTTGAATAGGTTAAAAAAAAATTCTTCCCATTATTCACTACACTTACATTCCCAGATCGTCCACGTTATAATCGCCCAGCACATTATTGTCTCTGACCAATTGTGCATCCCAAAACCAAAGTTTTGGCTAGAAATCGGCGTATCCGCACGTCGAAAATTGATGATGACAGCCCTTGCTCTAACATCGCCACTATGTTATGCCGGTTACACTAACACCTGAGGATTGAGGAGTAGATACATTTCTAAATTGTAATTTTTGTGTTACTCGAAACACGACATTTTGTATAGTGTATATTTATAAGATATAAGCAGATATTTTGGGATAAAAACACCATGTTATGGTTCTACCGATTTTTACGGTTTAGTTTTACAGATTTCTTTTTTTCTTTTTTTTTTTTTTTTCAAAACAATATCGGACTTCATGCTGCAACTTATAGATTATAGATACAAGAAAGAATATTTTAGCAAACATTTATCTGTTATAACAAAGTGTGGCTTTAAAAGATTAATGTTTTTTAGAATAAAATAGAATAAGAAAAGCCTAGATTAAAGATATGGAATTAAAATATAATAAATATGTTAAGATTTTATTAAAAGACAGGAAAATTTTAAATATTATAAGAATTTGCAAATAAATAAGGCGATTTTTTTTATAACACACAGCTATGTATATATATGTATGTATATATACCTATATAGAGAGAGGAAAAAGGGAGAGAGACAAGCAAAAAAAAAAAAAAAAAAAAAGAGACAAAGAGATTTTTTTTTTTTTGGTATGGAAGATTTATTTTGAATAGATCAAATAAAAATATGTAATCTTATTTTTATGTTTTGTCCTTTCAACTGAAGGACTTTTTCTTGCTGTCATTTTAGCTTCCAAGAAGGAAATAAACTCAATACATAAAAGATTTATTCGATCATAATTTCGCAGTAGTTTTTTTTAAGAGTAATTTTCTTGTCATGTTTTCTACGTAAAGAGAATTATAGACTCATCCATATATTCTAATGATTTACAAAACCGTCATACTAGGGTTATAGATTAATTCAAAAAATTGCGGTATATGCTTTCAGTTAAAAGATAAATATATTAAATCATTTCACATACATTTATTTGTAATAAAATCGAATGATAACAGCTAAATAACCAATAAGCATTTTTTAAATTAAATGATCATTCCATTCGCCGTATATTTCGCCCATAAAGCATGGTGACGTCACTGCAACGTCGTTGTGAAGTCACATTATGACTTTGTGACCATCGATTGTCGATGTGACGTCACGTAACGTCGATGTGAAGTCACAGTGACTAAAATGTGAAGTCGTTATGGCCGTTTTAGAGCTCTTTTGTGACGTTTCACAAAGTGGTCACAATGTGACAAATTTGTGAAAAATGTGTCATTTGTGACTAATTTGACATTGACATTGTGACGAAACTGTGACAAAAGCGACGATATTTAAATCGCCAGAAACATGTTTTTTAAAGTAAATAACATGTTTTGAAGGATATTTATAAATTTTTAAAGATTTTTAAGAAAGTCACATCTCAGTCACAATGTGACGTCACTGAGTGGTGGCATTTTGGTCACAGATGTGATGTGACCAAAGTGACTCACAGTGACGTCACTGTGACCATGCATGCTATTAGGGTGATATCTATAAATTACGTATCTTAATTTTTTATTATTACTTTTAATATAATTTAAAACATAGAATTTGGTTTTATTTAAAAAAATTGCAAATTATTTCAAATGGTACCTGACAGAAATACTTGACTTGATATGACATGGCTCACACGATGTAAAAGGTAAAAGTTCATTATGTGTATTATTTATGTTTTGCTATTTTATGGGTCAACCTTACTTAGTTTATAAAATAATTGCTAACATTTCTTAATCAACATAAACTCAAAATTAAAATTCTGCAAAAAAATAATGTTGGGCATTTATCTACGAAAAGTTTTTAAAGCACAGCGTTTTTCAGTTTATATTGTAGAGATTTATACAATATCAGTACTATTCAACATTAGACAATTAAAAAAGGCTACATTTATTGAACAGGTTCCGCAATTTACAATGAAAGAAAAAGATGAATTCTACTTAAAATTACTTAAAGGTTTTTATTTTAATATATATATGTATATATATATATAAATACTTTTATAAATACATCCAAAGTTATTCAGACAATACCAATAAAAGAACCAATGAAACCAGTATTGTTACAATCATATTGTTAAAACAGTTGAAGTTTGAAGAGAAATAGAAGGCAGATTACCAAATTACTAAGAAATATGTGGATAAATGGACATTATATAACCAGAGTAATTCATATATTACCATACAATAAACCAATGAAACCAGTATTTTTACAATCATCTTATTGAAAACAGTTGAAGTTTGAAGTGAAATAGAAGGCATATTACCAAAATAATGAAAGATAAATGGATAAAAAGGCAGTATAAGGCTTTTCTATTAAACTACTTCTTCAGGGGTGTATAGTTTAACAAAAAAGCAAAAACATCCAACCAGTTTCTGTTATGAGTCGTGCTGAAAGCTAAGAATTCGACTCACAATACACCCGACTGGCTGGAAGCTATTCAGATGACAAATTAGTAGAAAGATACACATAGAAGAAAATAAAATAAAGAAGAAAATAAGTAATAGAAGAAAATAAAATCAATATGACAAAATAACAATAATACATTATTCCATTAAAAAAAAGGATATATATACGAAGATATTTACCATTACCCATAACCTAGTAAGATTTGTAGTGCAATCAGATACAAACTACATGTGACTTACTAACAGTCAAGGTTATGGTCATAGTATAAATCACATAGATAATAAAATAAAGTTGTAACAATAATTATAAAAATTAGTAAAACATATATTATACTATATAATTCATAATATATTTAGAAAAAAAAATAGATGCTACTATTAGAAATATTATATTTTTATTTTTTATCAATTATTAATATTACTATATTAATTAATTAACTAGAATATATTACTACAATTTCTAGCAGAAAATTATTTTAGTGCTGCCATCTAAAGGATTACTATATTAATTAAATTATATGCTTATGGTGCTGCCCTCTATTATAGGAAAAAAATAAATTATTTATTAGCTAAGAATTTCCAAGAATAATTTCTATTCTAATATTTTACAAATAATTTCTTTAAGACAAATACAATAGACAACCATATCTTATCTCAATAACTTGATCATTTTTAAGTTATGCATATTAGTTTTTAGGAAAACATAAACTTTAATACTATGTGTAAAGTTTTTTTTATTAAATATATAATAATTAACCATTGCGTATTATCCAGACAACACCGCCCTCCTCCGTAATCTAACATCTAACCCACCCAACCATCCTATTATTCATATTTTTTATTTTTTATTTTTTTGTATTTTTTATTTTTTTGTATTATTTTTATTTTTTATAATTTTTTTTAAAAAAATTTTTTACGCAATGTGTTAATTAATTTTAAGATCATGTAATAACTTATTATATATTAAAGACTATAGGAGTTCTTATCAATAACATCATATGGTAATATAGGTTGAAGAGAAAATAGACAGTTAATACTAAATAAATGTTTATACAGATAATATTTTTTAACCAAATGTAAAGGATAACCATATCTTATAGCAGTTTCTTGTACAGTTTTTAAATTATGCATTTTAAAATTATGTGAATAAATATTTTTAATTCTATGGGCAAAATTAAGTAATATATTGACATAGACAGATTTATGTAGGCAAGAATTATAATGAGTAAAGAGGTTTACTTTAAAAGGAAAGTCATTACGTTTGTCATAAATATCAAATAGAATTTTATTTTCAGAAAGCGTAATATTAAGATCAAGAAAGTTAATTGTATTATTATGCATATCATTATAATTGTATTTTAAATTTTTGTGGTATTTGATTGGTAGCGAATAGTTAGATGACTTTTTAGAATATAAAATTATTATATCATCAAGACACCTGTATAGAAAACAATTAACAATAGAAGTATTACGTTCATAATAATGTAAGTAGAGATCAGCACAAATGGATGATACAATCCCACCGTGTGGAAGACCGACTATTTGTTTGAATATTGTATTATTAAATAATATATAATTATGATAAATAATAAATTTGGTTAAAGATTTGAAGTAAGATAAAGATACATGTATGTTAAGAGAATTCCTATATTCCTTAAATAATAAATTTATGATCCTTAACATATCTGCAATATCAATTGTATTAAATAAATCATTAAAGTCATATGTTTTGATGTACTTAATGTTTTGTAAATTTTTGATATTATTTACAAGATGTAAACTATTTTTTATACTATAGAATTTATTATTAGTTTTTGCAATATCTAGCATTTTTGTAAGTATTGTTAATAATTCTTTACCTGCATTATTGTTATAAGTATTACACCCAATAGTTATAGTACGAAACTTTATAGGAATTTTATGGAATTTTGGAATAACCACAATGTAAGGATAGTTATAATTATGATTTTTTATTTTTAGTAATTTATAATATTGAGCTATATGTCTATTTTTAATAATAGTATCAATATCTGTTTTAATGAAATTTGAACTAGAATTTATTGCTTGATTTAATAATGTAGAGTAATAATGTTTACATATGAAAGCATAGTTGTTAGGAGATTTATCGACATATGTTATGATAAATTTATTTTGTAAGTTTTTTATTTCATCATTTAATTGTTTAAAATTTAAAGTGAAGGTATCAATATTCCTATAAAGTTCAATATTTAATTTATCTAAAACATTAAGTTTCCATTCAGTGAAGTATTCCAGAGGCTTATCGTAGTCTATCGAAATTTTATAAATAAAAAGATCTAAATCTAAATTAAACTGTTTTATGATTGATTTGATATTAGTACATGAAGGAACACGATATTTAGTACCATTAGCCATTAAATTTCGTAAAGAATTATTTTCAACGATATTAATATCCCCAGTAATAATGTGACCATGATCTTGATTTACGAAGTTACTATAACAGGGATCATTACAATAACATGGATAATTAGTATTATTGGTTAAAAATTTTGAAAATTTATTGTAGTTAAATATCTTACGTCCAAGTGTAACATTATATTTGAAGGATTTATGTATAGAAATTTTTTTTATAGAGAAATTATTATTTTTATCATTAATAATGTTGTGTAGATTAATTTTATTAAGTACATTATTGGTAAAAGTAATTATGAGTTGAGTATTATTAGTTTTTCTATATATATATATTGTACAGCTAAAATATAAAAAAACAAGCTTTCAAGCATCTGATCTGCTCACTAAATTGATTAAAATTGTTAATATTCTGATATTTACATCCTTGCGAAAAGTTAACATTAATAAATTCTCTATTGACTTAGATGATAGTCTAACTTGATAGACTTAACAGATAGACTAATAAATTAACTAACAGATAACTTGATAGACTAACATCTTGATAGACTTAACTTAGATAATAATTGTGTCAAATGCTTGAAAATATTCAATTTTCATCCTTTAATTGTGCAATGTATGTATTTTTATAAAATATCTTTAATTAATTTTATGCGGATTTTTTTGCTTTAGGGATATAATTTAGGTAACTTGTTACACTAAGGTGAAATGAGAATTCAAGATACTTGATATAGATTATATCATTTTCACTTAGCAAAATATGGTTAAATAAATTCATTATTTAAAAGCATTATACGGAATAATGAGACGATTTAAAAGAAAAGTGATTTTTGTCAATAAGTCATCTGACGAAATTAACGTTAAAATTTGAATCTAATGTAGGATTGAATTCGGTTTTCGGAAATATGAACAATATTTTGTTTTAAGCAGGTTTCCGTCTTAGCAGGTAATTTTGTATGTTAGTTTCTCCGCCGAAATCAATATATCTTTAAAGTTTAAAACATGATTTGTTATAAACGAATTCTTTCATTGATAGGTTTATTATATTTTTATGTGCCGATTTATAAGTCACTGCCCCGCTTTTTTTAAAACAGGAAACTTTTCAACACTATTTTTTTCGTTCAGACCACTGCTTTAAAAACTTAACTGATTTCACTGCGTGAGGTACTGGCAAGAAGACTTTGCTTGATCCATCAATTAAAGTTTTTGACACCACTGATTTTTTTAATACAATTTCATACTATTATAGAAGAAATGTTTAAATTAAATTAAATAATGATTTTTTTTAACTTAAAAAAGTGGTATTTATAACCACATTTTCAATTTATTGTACGTAATGAAAAAAGAATCAGTTAACCTGCTACACAAATTTGATTTTTTGATTACAATTTACGTATGGTAAAAGTGTAAAAAGTGAATGCTTATTAAAAAGTGTGTTTTGTTGTTTTTTATCAAGTACATTAGATATTATTATATTCACAGCCATAAATGTTATTTTAAATCTCTTTCCATCCAACAAACTGTATTTCTGCAGGTGAGTCGATAGTTGATTTAACATATCGACTGCGATTCGACTCTGCAAAATGAGCCGAAAAGCTCACGCGTGAAAAAACTTGAGTAATGTCTGAATTTCGACAGTCTGTTGCCACCAGTGCCATCTGTTGGCCGAAATTCGAAACATTTTTAAGAAATTTAACATCTAAAAATTTATTGATTTTCTTATAACAGAATAGCAAACCACGCTTTTTTATCACAAACCATTTTTATTATTTACATTCAAAATGGGTCAGACATTTACTAGATACCCTGTATGTATAGCTTTAAAAACGAATAACTAATTAAAATACACACACTCCCACGTGTTTTTATTTAAATTACTTTTTAAAAAATTATATGTAGTTCATTTTAGAATGTTTATAATACTTTTAATGTTATTTTGATTTTAGTTAATTACGTTTACTACAGAAATTTTTTCACTAAGGTATCATAAACTAAAATTAGTAAAAAAAAAAAAAAAATTCAATATGATTTATAAAATATCAACTCACGGTAAATTATGTTGTTTAAATTGCCATTAAATAACTAAAATACATGAAACAATAATTCTTTATGGAAAGGTAAAATGGGATTTTCTGTTGTTGTTGTCGTTGTACTCAGGATACATGTTACTTGTCCATAAGCATTAAAACATCATCAGCTCTTCTGATTAATGCAGGAAGTCCGAAATCAGATAAGCTCACAAGAGGATAAGGCAGAAATCTGGGAAATAAGTAAATGCTGCTTTGTTTCTTTTTCATAAAAGAGAACGATTGAAAGCATTACATTGATTTAGAAAATGAAATATTTTACATGATTTCTCGACTAATAATTATGTTAACTGTAAATAATAAACTTTTAAACAGCGTATTATTTTTTTCTTTGTTGAAGTATTTAAAAAATATCTTTTCACATGTTGTTAAAATTTCTGTTCTCATGTAGAATCTACCAGAAAAGTTTTACATTTTAACACTTCCCTGCACTGATAATATGCATTTATGACTGTTGTTTCCCAACAAACACATAACTTGTGGGCCACTATAGGCTTCGTTAGCGGTGGCCCAAAGTGTTTGATAACGGCCCGTCATCTTTGGCCGTAATGGCTCCGTCAAAAAACTGTCACGCCGGCCAGAATGCGGCCAGAAGATATGAATACAAGAAGTTGGCCACAAATGTGCCATTAACGTTTTATAAAAAATATCAGACAGCCACAAACTGGCCACAATTATTGTTTTAAAGGCCATTAAAAATAAAGGCTGGCCAGGAGATCACCCTCACCCAGCCATTTGTGTTTGTAAGAATTAATATATAAACATAAATTCAAAATTTGTTCTATAAAAAATATTTGCTGGAAGTTTATTTAAATGATAAACTGTCTTTGCATTTAAAACAAATATACTAATAATCTTTCGGTACACTTTTCAAAAAAGTTATAAATTTACTTATCTTCAAATTTTTCAAAAATTTCCAAAACATATAAGTTGAAAATGAATTTATTTGTTTATTCTTTAATTATATGCTTTAAAAATTTACATGTAATGCAATTAAAAATATTTTTTAAAGGATATAATTAAATAATAAACAAATTCATTTTCAACTTATAAGTTTTGGAAATTTTTGAAAAATTTGTAGATAAGTAAATTTATAACTTTTTTGAAAAGTATACCTAATGATTAATAATATATTGTTTTTTATGCAGAAACACTTTATAATTTAAACAATCTTCCAACAAACATTTTTTATGGAAAAAAATTTTGAACTTATGCTAATAATGTATTAAATAATTTATATTTTTTTTTCTTTTTTTTTTTACTTTTATTTTTATTGGTTTTTAGACTTAAGAAGTTACTTTAGCCAAGCGAAAAGACCCATTAGTAATACCGATCCTACCAATGTGTTATGTTTATTCATTAAAGAATTATTAAGAAACCTGTCAAATATTTTTTGCATCCTTTTCATATATAAAAAAATTCCTATATATTATATTATATTATATATATATATATATATTATTATTATTATTATTTATTATTATATATACATGTGTGTGATAATATTTGCTATTTAAAAAATATATTACTTTAATCTTTTCAAATTAGCTGAGAATTATTTACAGTAATTGAAAATGTATCAAAATTTTGAATAATCTGACAGTTTTATCCTGAGTTTTTTAGAATTTTATATAATTGTTTAATGAATGAAATATTTTCGATGAAAAATTGTTAATTTTCTTCGCTAAAAAAAAAAAAAAAAAAAAAAAAAAAAGCCGTCTTTTACAGTCATGTTATTTATAACGTTAAAAGAATCTATTTTAAGGATTTAAAATGAAACCGATAACTATTTTATCTAAAATAATTCAATCAACCTTTACAAAAAGAATTTTTTAGGTTAAAGAAGCATCTATTACATGGTATTTTGAAAAAAAAAAAAATATTATTAACTTTCAAACTTTTAAAAAATCTTAAAAGTATATAATTTTAAGTTAGCTGCTTTTCCTTAGTTATACAAAACTTTAAAATAATGAATAAGCGATGAATAGCAGATTATAAAGTAAACATTATTTTATATTTTTTAAAATACAAGTGCATTTTTAAAAACTTATGATGTCATAAAAATGAATATGTTTCCTATATCTTTCTATTAGGTTTCCCGGATCAAGCAATCCTAATGTTGATGCAAAAAAACTCAAGAGGTTATAATGAATTATAAATTAATAATTCTTTAATGAATAAGCATAATAAAACATACCTATATTGTAGTAAAATATTCCAAATTGAAAGTAGCATTCGTTAAACACGCTTTCTCTCCCTTATGTGACGGTCTAACTGAAATGATCTGCTTATCAGCACACCATCCAAAATTCTTGGAAAATTCCCCCCCCGTACTTGTTGACCTTGAAGGAGAGCATGTATTGTACTAATGCCCAAACAGATCTGACCACTTTTTGCGGTTACTCATCGGATCGTTTATTGTGGCGACATGGTGTTTTGATCTTTAATGAGTTTTGTTTGGAAGGGATGGTTATCCGACATATGAAAAACAATAGATGGCTTTATCTGTATTTTTTATTAGTAAAAATATTATAAAATAAATAAATACATATAACTGTTAGGAATTTAATAGATACAGGGAAATATCTTTTTTCATTTGAATCAGAATTTTAAATTCCCACCCCCTCCCCGGAATTTTATTTAACATGCATATATATTTGAAATCATATTAAAAATTTACGTTTTAGAAACAGTTTATATGCCCCCCCCCTTTTTTTTTTCTTTTTTCTTTACTGACTCGTATTCAGCAAAAAATTCTTGTTGAAACAATTTAAATGCCATTTTATCCATTTTGTTTGCAACAAATACCTTTTTTATAGAATTAAAAAATATATACATAAAACAATTCACATTTATCAGTAAATATCTTGTAAATATTTTGTATAATATGCATTTCCAATGAATGCATCTTACTGTATTTAAATCTTTGTATTGTTCCAATTTCTTATAAATTTGTGTTCTGTTTATTTTGGCTATTAAAATCAATATAAATTGAATAATATATTCATTATGTCCAGTATGACCACTGAAATATATCCATGCAAAGCTATCCGCGCTTGCAGATGCAAATAAATCAAAATACATTCTTTCTTTTTTTTCTAATAACATCATTTTTCAAATTTTAGAATGATCTTTCCTAGAAAAAAAAATTGTGAAACTAATTGTATTTCCAAGCCAACTTTAGAGATACAGAAATCGACAATTTTAGAAATATATTATGCATGTACAATTCAAAATTATTTTATGCATGTATGCTAAAGTTTTTCATGACTGAGTAATTGGGAGGAGGGGGGTGGACATGGACTGCTTTAGGGACAATCTAAAAGCGTTTTTCTGTTTTAATATTTATTTTAAATTATTTTACTATATTTTAAATATTTATTCTTTTTTTTCAACTCTTTTTTATAAATAATGAATGTAACAGTGTGCCGGTGAAGAAAAAACTTGGAATTCTGTATACATTTTGAGCACAATTTTTATTTCTTATATAAATATTTTCAAACTAAATAAATATGCCATCTATTTTATTGTTTTAAATATAAAGCTCGTAAATTATATCTCGTATATAAATCTCTCATTATTAAAACTCAGATTTAAAGTAATTTTTGAAAGAAATAAAGACCAAAAATACATACATTTTCTCTCTTAAAATAAAAATGCTGGTCAGTTTATATTAGCCCTCTGCTTTCTAGATGTTGGAGGGCCATTACTTTTTTGCCCGAAACCGACCATTAAGAGTTTACCAGCAAAGTAAATGCAACAGTTCTGTCACCGCCGAGCCTTTGACGGCTTGGCGATGGCTGCCGCAATTAGCGGCGGCTCACTTGCGGTACAGCATTGTTTTTGTACAAATGGCCTTAACTCCTTTTTGGCCGCGACGAAACCAGCTTACGGCCTTAACTCGAGTGTTTGTGGGGTTGTTTGGTCATCTGTCTGTCGGTACACTGTAAAAAATATTCAAGAGGTTACTAAAAATTTTTTAGTAAATTTGTATTCCACAGAATTTTTTAGTAATCATTACAAACTTTTTTTTTGCAAGTGAAACAAGCATTTCTTTTGTAAACTGAGCAAAAGAATTTTTTGTATATCTAACTTAAAAATTTTTAGTATGAGCCACCAAGCAAATTTTAGTAATAGCTCCAAAGTTATTTTTAATAACCATTACGTGCGCCCGAAGGGCAAGAGCTTCCTTCGAGCTGCATCCAGACTTCTGAAGTGGAAGATTTTCGGCTAAACAGCAATAGATGGCAGCACCAAACATTGCTACCTGCTCCGACAGGATTTTCACATTCCCTTTATTAATGAGTACTTACACTACATACCAGTATCGAACCCGGGACTTTTCAGCCTGGAGTCCGTTACTAAAACCACTATGCTATCAATGCCACACCAGGTGAGTATTAGTAATAGCTATTAAAAATATAAAACTATTAACTCTATTCGTTGCTAACTTTTTTTTAGTAATTCTTACAGATTTTCTTGTAACCGACTAAGATTACTAAAAGTTATTTAGAAATTACAAGGATCACTAAAGTTTTTTTAGTAGATCGACCTTTTTTTTTACAGTGTACTCTAACTTTTGTAAATGTACTCGAATAGTCATTTAATTAATATATTATTGAGGTTTATCGTAGCAGGACTGCTCTAAAAATGTAATGTATAGGATTTACAGTTAATTTAAAGGGACACTTAAACAAATTCTTTTACAGTAAAGATTATTTGGGAAAATAGTTCGATGGATTGGAATACTTTAATGATTTTATGTTACTTCAATAATGGTGAAAGTGATGATACAATTGAAATAATATGCATGGGGTTGACTAAATATGTTTTCTGTGGATTAAAGAATGCATACCATTTATCATTTATATACAGGGCCCTAAAAAATAGTTATAAAATTGACTATATTCGATAATTACAAAAAAAATTATATTTGTTTAAAATTTTAAACATACTTAAAATTTGATGAATTAAATGGTGTATTTAAGTATACACAGTAAAAAATGAAGACCCAAATTGGGTTGAAAGATTTCTGGGTACAGAATTGTTCCAATTTGGAAAGTTCAGTTTGTAGCACAAAATCGTTTTAAATAAGTCTGATTTTTAATGACATTAAAACAATTAAAATATCTTAGATAGTATATACATTATACCTCAGAAATTTTGATTAATTTAATGTTAATAAAGATCTGCTCTCTTTTGAACCATTTTGGGTTATCTATTTTGGGAACAATACTCTACCATTTTGGAATCCTTACTGTAACATTTCAGGAAAATTACTATACCCAGAAATCTTTCAACCCAATTTGGGTCTTCATTTTTTACTGTGTAGCATTTAGGTTTCAAATTGTCCAGATAATATTCTAGGCTGCACAAAATAAGTCACGCATCTTAGAAGTTATGAATACAAATTTCAGAAAATATAAAGTTTGTTTAAATGAAAAGTTTTAATATGTCACTTTGGAATATCGTAGTGAGACATCCAGGGAAGCAATTGAAGTGTCCGGCGAGGTTTTGTGCATCGCGAGCACCTTTGCATGAAGGAGGAGAGACGCAGGCAAATGTGTTTAAAGATAGAAAACCAACGATTATAAATGCACAAATAATGCATGAAAAGGTAGGAAAGAGATGTTTCGAATCTACTATCAAGATTCTTCATCAGTGCAAAATTGAAGTTGCAGACACAGAGAAATTGTTGTTTAATTTGAGAGCATTAAGCTGATTGTTACTTAAAGACTTTTGTTACTGTCAGAAAATTGCTCATATAGAGCGCGAGTTATACTACTTACATATCAGCCTTGCTAATTCTTCTCCTGATTTTTATTCTAGAGATAGAATTTCATGAAACAGAGTTTTCAAAGCTTCTTCGATTCATTGCTCAGTTCTAAAAAAAGAAATTTAGTACGCTTTGTAATAATTCTGTCGTTAACAACTCCAGCAATTTACCTATTGTAAACCAAAATGCTGTTGTCAATCTTTCTAGTGTCTCCACAAGTAAGAATCAGCTTAATGCTCTCAAATTAAACAGCAATTTCTCTGTATCTGCCACTTGAGTTTTGCACTGATGAAGAAACTCGATAGTAAATTCGAAACAGCTGTTTGCTACCTTTTCATGCATTATTTGTGCATTTATAATCGTTGGTATTCTGTCGTTAAACATTTATGCACAAAGACTTTATTTGCTATTTTAAGGCAAATGTGTGTTCCGTACAATTGACGCGGCAGTGCGAGAGAGAACATCATGTCTTTCCCATAGCAAATTTCGACGATTGAGGTGTACCGAACACTCCAAAAAAAAAAAAAAAAAAAAAAAATCCGTTAAATTTGCGGAAACAAACTACTGGCAGCAATGTTGCCGCAAAAATTGCCGTTTAGATGTGAATTTATTCATTACATCTAATTTTACTGCAATTTTTACTGCTCGATGACTTAGGGTTTTGTGCGGTCGGCTCTTGGATTATCACTAAGTTATTCCAAAGCGGTATATTCAAATTTCAGCCGGTTTAGTTGTTACAACATTTTGTACCCTTTCCTTTGAACATCCCTAGTAGATTTTCCAGTGCATTATGTGTATCTTAAATTGTGTAATTAGATGTCTCACTTCTTTATAAAATGATATTAAATTTCTTGAAAATATTCTGATAGTGTATATAGTGATTTCTGGACTGTGTCTGATGCATGATTTTTCTTATTTCAATTATTTTTAATTAGTTAATTTATAAGTAAGATAACATGCAATTTTTATTTTTATTTTTATTTTATTATTTTGTGTGTGTGTGTGTGCGTTACAGTTTTAAGTTCTAGCTGCAATTTTCATTTACAAAACTTATTACAAGTCTACAAACATAGTTTATAAAAGCAGAATTTGAACAGTATTGAAATATGATGAATCCAAAGGAATTCAAGGAACAATTTTGAAAAAAAAAATAAAGAAATGC
The DNA here is from genome assembly GCA_964019185.1 of Maratus speculifer. Taxonomy (NCBI): domain Eukaryota; kingdom Metazoa; phylum Arthropoda; class Arachnida; order Araneae; family Salticidae; genus Maratus; species Maratus speculifer. The sequence goes on from OZ025292.1 coordinate 419,662,606, forward strand.
ATTTAATTGTAAAAAGAAAAGTTACAAAAGAAAAATTATAAAAAGCAGTAGATAATACTACTTTTACCAGTTCCTCAAAAAATCAGTCGATCGTAAATAGCAAAATTTGTTGGGGGTATCAATGGCAGTTTTGTGGAAACTAATGGGAAATTGTGTGGAAGATGCGAAGAATTCTCTTTTTACTTGAATTTATTTTCATACCATCGGTGCTTAAAAAATTACAGGAACAATGATGACATTTTTCTTATTTTTTAGGTATGAATTTGCATTGAATAGTTTGAAAACTTGATTTAAAGTTAAAGAGCACAGAAGCATCAAATTCAGATAGTTCTTCAGTTTTCAACCTGTCCAGCATGGTTATGCATTATGTAATAAAAAACTGTTTTATGTTTTAACGGGGACTTATTGTGTCTCACATATTTTCATTGAATATTTAGGGGCAACCTCTTCTACAGAAATTGTATTACTAATAAAGTGTTATATTTTTCAAATATTATTGGAAAAAGTTAATCACAGTTTCCAGCTAAATTTGTAGCAATACATGAAGAATTTGAAGCATGCAAAGATTGTTTTATGTATTTTTACAACGGTTGAATTAAAATAACTATTATTTAAACTATATATTAATGGATGACGGTGAACTAAATAAGGCAAATAAATTTTATTTTAATTAGTATTAAAAACTTTTAATTATTTTTCATGAACTCGATATTTTTTAATTTTAATACATTCGAAAATTGATTAAATTTCAATTATCATTATAATGATGCATTTCCTTTTTCCTGAAAAAAATGACGTACTTACAATAATATGAGCCGAATTACAATTTTCTAACGCTACGCAATTGAAGGACATTAAATATGTTAACAAGTTTAATATACCATGAAACATGTATTAATCATCACCATTAACCCAACAGCACATGCGCTGATATAAAATGTACCCCAATCACATTTTCTTCTTCGAAAAAAAGAATAATTTTTTTAAGGACACTTATAACTTACTTTATACCTTTCAAAGCCAAGACCGACACAAATAGAAGAACTAACATCTTTCTTTGTTTACTACGAGAGGATAAATATATCTCTTGAGATTAAATAATATCCCACACATGTGCAAATTTCCATTTCGATACATTAATTTCTTACTGGATAACATACGCTAAAATAATTTTAATGAATAAATAGGATGAAAGCTACACAATGAAATGTTATTAAACGTAATTAATATCCATTTTTTTTTTTGGGGGGGGGGAATCATGTTTTAAGGGGTAAAATATATCGCTTGCATGTTTTCAAAGAAAAAATTTGACTTTTGGAGAAACTGCTGCAGAATCTGAAAATAAATGCGAAAATCATTTTTTCTCTAAAAAAGTAGTACTACTACATTTGTAAGCATTTTACAATATAGAACAGAATTTTTTTTTTCTTTTTTAACAAATTTAGACAAAAGTTTATGAGGGACTAAGTGGAGTCAGATTTATCCCGTACATTTGCTAACGCTACAAATGTAGGCGCGTGTGCTGACGCTTTAAGATGTATAAATAGACAAGATTTATTTGATATTATACAATATGTGAAAGGGAAGTTCAAAACATTGTTAATTAGATTGATTCATGTTAGCTCACACTTTTTTTTTTTTACTATGCCCGCTATCTGTTGGTACGTTTTTTACTCTAGCTTATAAAACATTTTCTCTTTTAAATACACAGAAAAATTGCACTTAGTATTTACACAATTGGAGATGAATTAAATAGATTAATAAGATGGAAGATTATTTTATTTATATTAAATAAAAAATTCAAAATCATGCATAAAGCTACGCTTTAAAAAGTAAAATATAATGCTCATATTTTATTTTTAAAATATTAAAAATATTAATTTGCGAAAATAAATACACTTTGTAGAATAAATGAAATGTTATTGTTTTAAATGTTACATAAGTTTATTACTGAAATTTAGACAGTTTGTTTCTAGCAGAATTATTCATTACAAACATACAGAGAATATTTATTGCTTTGTAAGTAGTGTTTACAGCTTTGGAGATAAATTCTATGGATGAGAAAAAGTAAACCATATTTTATTAAGATTATTGAATGAAAGTTAGACATAGAGCATTGCAAAATGTAAAAGATTTATGCTCGAAATTATTTTGAGCATAATCTTTTACATTTTGCACACAGATATGCTAATATAAACATATTATGTAAAATAAACGACATATAATTGTTTCAAATGTGTCTACCAGAATTACTACATTATTACACAATATTTATTGTCTAAATGTAGGCAGTTTGTTTAAAAATAATTATTATTATCTTTCTTTTTAAATATAGGCATAAAGAAAAAAAAAATATATTATGCTTTAGAGTTTTAAAAGAAAATTTCAACAACGTTTCACTCTCTTAAGATAAAAGCATATAAGTTGACGATCAAACTCAACATTCATTAACATCCATTTTATTATAAAATTCTTACATTAATAGAATTAGTGTAAAATCTTTTTTGAACACGTACTTTCACCAAAAATTTCGTGTATCTTATTTTGCATTTATGATTAAAATGATGCTCATCAATCTTGACAAATAATTTTTCTAATAAATGTTTTAGCATAAAAAAAATCTCAAGTAAATAAAAAATGTCACTTATTATTTTGAGATTTTTCGCGAATCATGTTTCGTACAACAGTTTTTAGTATAAAGCAAAAATGTCAAAGTTTCAAACCTAATAAGGGCTGGCAGTTTTGCTAGCCAGAAAGAATGGGCTGTTTAAAACTTAAAATTGCAAGATTCTATTTTGAATAAGAAATGACAAGAAAATTACTTTATGATCATTCTTACAAGTAAATTTGAAATTTACTCTTTTGCTTTTTTTTAAAACTATGTTTGTTTAATAAGAGAACAGTGCACTGTAAAAAAAAATTGAAGGGGTTACTAAAAATTTCTTAGTAAATTTGTATTCCACAGAATTTTTTAGTAACCATTACAAACTGTTTTTTTGCAAGTGAAACAAGCATTTCTTTTGTAAACTGAACAAAAGAATTTTTTGTATAACTAACTTAAAAATTTTTAGTATGAGCCACCAAGCAAATTTTAGTAATAGCTCCAAAATTACTTTTAATAACCATTACATGCAACCGAAGCGGAGGAGCTTCCTTCGAGCTGCATCCAGACTTCTGAAGCGGAAGATTTTCGGCAAAACTGTCAGCCATTTTTCTTCCTTAACACTCTGAAATGTAAAATGGCATGGCTTACTATCTTATGTTTTTGTTCCAACTTCCATTTTTTTCTTCTTTACCGGCATTCGGCATTTTTCCAATCTTCCGATCTTTTGTTTACTTGTTCAAATCAATCGCTTATCTTTTCCGATCGTCGCTGATGGGTACGTTCATCCTGGTCTTATCGTTCCGTCCGGTCGCAATTCGCAAGCATCGCGAATCGCAACTCGCAAGTGGCTGTCTTGCATTTCTCCCATCGCAAGTCAGGAACGCGTTTGCTCAACTCGGAGGGGCGTATCCAGTTTCGGATTGCCGCTGCTATTTAAACCGGGAGAGATAGATTGTGCGGGGGATTTTGAAGTGATGTTATGTTTCAAGATAGTTGATGTTACCGTCAATATGATATAGTTTCAGAAATGTGTTTTTAACTCATCCAGTTTTAAAGTTTTAAAGTTAACATCTAGTTGCTTGCCGTGTCTCATTTTTACCAGCAGTCGTAACCCATTTGTGTTTTAATCAAGTCTTCATGTTCATGTGTGGATATTATTAGCTTCAGTTAAAAACTCTACGTTTTCTAAAAACTTTTCATCGAAATAGTTGATGTGCCATACCATGGGAATTTGTTTTCCAATACGTTGATAGAAGCCGTCCATAAGTGAGTCTGTTTTGTTTTTTTCATTGCTATCCTAGTATTGTTATATGCCATGCCATGCCATTCAATAAGTAATATTATTTCATTACATAGAATGTTTTAATTTAAATACAGATTTGAACTTATTCTCTGTTTACATTTTGCCAGTTATATTTTTCATCCAAGTTTATACATATTTTATTTAAACTTGAATATTATAACTTTTTAACTGAACTTGTTTCTGTTCACGTTATGTCTGTTATATTTTTCACCTGGATTTATACATGCTTTTATTTAAACTTGCACTTATTTTTCATTAATAAACGTTAGCTTTTTTTTACTGAAAAACAGTTTCTTTAATGTCTTACACTACACTGTCACACTGTCACCAATACTTACTCTCTTAGGTCACCGTAGTTGCACTGTTGTAAGCTGCTAAATTTTATGTTGTTTTAGACGGTTCTTGTTACAGAACCGATCACGGGTTATGGGCCGGAAGCGAATACGCTTTTAAACCCTTTACGGCGGCCATAACCTAATTGGTGACATTTCAAAATTTTTTTTGACTGTTGTTTGTAGTATGCGGCCATTGGACCTCCGAGTCACTTTAGAGGGGGGGGCCGCAATATAGAATTTTTTTTTGAAGGCTATATGTTTTTTTTCTTTCCTATTGACATGAAATACAAAAAGGTTTTTTTTAGGATCACTTATAATAGAAATTTTTGTTGATGTACTATCTGATTACTAAGTACGTTATTTACTAAAAAAAAAAAAAAAAAAAAAAAAAAAAAAAAAAAAAAAATTTTTTTTTCCTCCTTTTTTTTCATGTAATATCTTCTGTTTAATGCATGGCCATGGCTAACATACAGGTATGCATAACAAAACTGAATTCTCACAATTATGGAACTTGGGCAGCTGACGTAAAGTATCTACTATTAGATAAGAATGCGTGGAGCATAGTTAATGGCACTGAAAAGGCTCCTGATGAAAGTGACTCTGTAGCGACAAAGGAATATAAATCCAGAGTCAGATCTGCACTATCAGTTGTATATTTAAATGTCGAAAATGAATTCCGGAGAATCATCGAAAATATCGACGACCCTCATGAAGCCTGGACTAAACTTAAATTGCATTTTCAGCCTGATAACCGGGCACGCCATATGCAATTATTTGGCGAAATTCTTTCCTGTAAGATACAACCTGAAGAGCCCGTCGATATGTTTGCAGCTCGCCTCCAAAGGCTTGCTGACCAACTGGCTGCAATAAATGAGCCAATCAAAGAAACTTACCTCACATTTCAATTGCTTAGATGGCTCCCGAAGAAGTTCGACAACATGGTGCAAGGGATTCTGCGATGGCCAGACGAACAGTTTACGTTCAAAAGTGTTCTTACAGAATTAGTCGCAGAGGAGTCCCGTATCAAACTACGAGAGGACGACAGAGTGGATGCTGTGCAGTCTCATTTCTCCAGAGCCCGTTCCTCAAAGAAGTGTTCCTTTAAGCCTAAGTTCAGAGGTCGGTGTCACAAATGTGGACGCATAGGACATTTACAGAGCCAGTGTAGAGTGCCTGATGTCACCCGCCAGGAATCCTGTCTTAGCTCTAGTTCCAGAAGTTCCATGATGCCTAGAGACTCCTCCAATTCCGGTTCCGTGGTGTACAGAGACTCTTCCAGTTCCAGAAATTCTTCTTTGTCCAGAGGTTCCTCCTTTTCCAGAAATTCATCGAAAGACTCTTCCGTATCCAGTCCTGTCCGTGCTCAATCTGATGGTCATAGATCCAGAAAAGATGTGCCTCGCAACCGACGTCAACGTAAGACAACAGGCCAGGTAAATTACCTCATACAATCTAATCTGAGTAACATAAAATGTGGTGGAGACGCCTGGGTCTTTGACACAGGTGCCTCCCACCATTTCTGTAAAGATAAAAGTTTATATGTTAAGTTCAAACCTTTAAAAAATGAGGAATTGGCTGTTGCAGTTGACGGTGCTACTTTCCCTATCGAGGGCACCGGTTTAGTGGATTTAAAAATAAATGGGGAAATGGTTCGCTTCGGCGACGTCATGTATTGTCCTAGTCTAAGACATAATTTAATTTCAGGTCCCAGACTTGATAAAATGGGTGCCAAGTTCAAAGGAGGTGAGGGAAGGGTCAAGGCATATCGGGATTCTGGCACACTTTTTCGTGCTTTTCTTAAAGATGGCATTTACTGCCTCCATCCAGATCCTAACCATAATAATAGAAATAAAGACCCGAAAATTAACCGTAATCAAAATCCTAAAAAGGTACGTTTCCAAGCCTCAACCGTTCAAAAAGATGATTTTAAACTCTGGCATAGACGCCTTGGGCACATCAGTTCCACATTAATTGAACATACTCTAAAATGTAATGGCGTTAGGGGCTTACCACCCATTAAATGTAAAGACTTTGAATGTGAAACATGTAAAATTAATAAACACAGACGAACATCATTCCGCCCAATAAACCAAATAAGATCTAAACGACCTTTAGAACTGCTACACACTGATCTGTGGGGTCCGACACAAATAACAGGGCGAAACGGGGAGAAGTATTTCCTAACTATAACAGACGACTTCTCTCGCAAAGTGTCAGTATACCCCTTATGCAGTAAAACACAGGTATTTAAGGTATTTTCTAACCACGTAAAAAGAGCAGAAAGGTTTTTGGGCACCAAAGTAAAAGAAGTCCGTAGCGACAATGGGCGGGAATTCGATAATGAAGCATTCACTAAATTCTTTGAGGACAATGGCATAAAACACGAATTTACCAATGTGTATTCTCCGGAGCAAAATGGAGTTTCAGAACGTTTAAATCAAACAATAATGGATGGGGCTCGCTCAATACTCAATGAAAGTAAACTCAGTCTCAAATTCTGGCCAGAAGCTGTCTTATACATCGCATACACTCTTAACCGAATATGTCACAAAACTCAGAAAAAAACTCCTTTCGAATATTATTGTGGTAATAAACCGTCCATAAGACATTTACGACCTTTTGGTACGGTGGCATATGTGGGGGTACCTAAACAACTAAGAAATTCCAAATTCGATCCAAAGGCTAAAAAGGGTGTTTTAGTGGGTTACGCAATGTCTACAAAAGGCTACAGGGTATGGATTCCCGAAACCAATAAAATAATAGAGACAATAAATGTTAGGTTTGGTGACGAATCTGTATCTAGAAGTATCCACAAACACAGTGAACAAGGTCCAAGCTATTCAATAGGCACAAACCCATTTACTACTTCGGAGCAGCGCAACGGAAGCGATCTGGGACCCTCTTACATCCTAAGTTCCGAACCACCTGAAATAGACCCTTTGACTGATCTTCAACCTGACAGATTTACTTCAGAAACACCACCCACTCAAAGTATTAGACCAAGTACCTCTAAATCTTCCGACTCTGCCTCCTCACACCCACCTGAGGGTGACAGTGACGAGGATGGCGAGGATTTTTCTAGAACTCTCAGGGAAGCTATCTGGTTCCGTAAGCCTGTAACCAGGCCTGACAAATCGAGAACCGACGTCTACTATTACGAGTTGGGTGAGACACAACGTCTAAGATCACTGAAGGAAGTAAGAGACTACTGTCATTCTAATGGTATAAAATTTGATCCGTCACTGTTCAGTTTTAAAGGAAGCAATAAGTCCCAAGGCATTGTAAAGTCCACTCCTAGTGCTAGCTCAAGTCCCAGTTACACACCTCCACACACCTCTTTCTCTGAAACTCATAAAACCAGTTCCGGACTAGAAGACTCCATACCTACCACATATAAACAGGCGTTAAAATCACCTCAGTGGGAACTCTGGAGACAGGCAATGAAGGAAGAGATGGATGTTATAAATAAAAGACAAGTATGGGTATTAACACCTCTACCACCCAACACCGAACCACTAGGCTGCAGATGGGTATTCACCATCAAACGAGACGACTAGGGACGGGTTGCAAGGTATAAAGCGAGACTTGTAGCACAAGGCTACAAACAAGTCAGGGGTGAAACGTACGATGAGACGTTTTCGCCCGTAGTCAATTTCAGTCTAATTCGCTTTTTCTTTGCAGCCCTTGTCTCAAGTCTCGGATGGATCCACACTCAGTGTGATGTAAAAGGTGCCTATCTGTATGCCCCTCTTTCTGATAACATCTACATGAAACAACCATCAGGGTTCGAGGTAAAAGGTAAAGAGCATTTAGTCTGCAAACTCCAGAGGGCCCTTTATGGCCTCCACCAGAGTGGACGAGTATGGTTTTATGAATTACATAAGATTTTAATTTCTCTTGGTTTTAAAAAGTTAGAGTGGTGTAATTGCGTCTATTCGTTTTCCAATTATGTTGTTTTATTACTATATGTGGATGACTTTGTAATATTAAGTAACCATCAGAAACATATTAATGAAGTTTTAACCCTTTTAACAAAACATTTTGACATAAAAATCCTGGGGAGAACACGCAAACTACTTGGTGTTGAGTTTGAGGAGGATGAGAATGGCACTGTTTCAATTCATCAAAGGCAATATATTGATGATATTTGTACAAGATTTAAAGAATTCAACTTTCCCATTACATCACTCCCTATAACTAAAGGTACTGTTTACTCCAAGTCACAATGTCCTCAAACCGAAGTAGAAACCCAGGAAATGTTACAATATCCATACAGAAGTGTTTTGGGCTGCCTTTCATTTTTAACAAGCAGGACACGTCCTGATATTTCGTACGCTGTAAATATCTTCAGCCAATTCCAGAGCAATCCTGGGATTGTTCACTGGAATGGTCTCCTGAAGCTTTTAGGGTATGTCCAAAGCACAAAACACTATAAACTGAGGTTACCTTGCAACCACATAAACCTAATAACTTACACCGACGCGGATTTCGCCGCTAATAGGGATGACAGGACATCAATGGGGGGACAACTACTAATGTTAGACAAAGCTCCTATCATGTGGAGAGCCTTTAAACAAAAATCTGTCTGTTTGTCTACTATGGAATCAGAATTTGTGGCTTTAACAGAAGCAACTAAAGAGCTTCTATGGTTTAGTAGGATCATAACTGAATGTTATGACAAACACATTTTTACAGGTCCACAAGTTAAACCAACACTTTTAGTAGACAACATGGCCTCCATTGATTTTCTTAAGTCTCCCATTGAAAATTACAGAACGAAACACATTGACGTAAAATTATTTTTTGTTAGAGACCTTTTAAACCAAGAGATTTTTAATGTTAAACACGTAGCCAGTAAATCTAATCTCTCAGACATTTTCACTAAACCTTTAACAAAGTTTGATCTTAAAAAATTTATTGATGTAATTTTTAGTTATAAGTAATTTATATATATACATGATATTTAAATGCTATCAAAAAGAAAAAAAAAAAACTCCTCCTCCTTTGAACTTGTGTCAAGCATTAAGATGCTTGTTTAACTTTTCATGTTAAACCTTGAAGTTTAGCATTTTTTTTAAACTGAAATTTTTGGTATATTTCAGTACTTTTCTTTTGAAGAAAAATGTTTGAATATGTAATTATACTCTTGTTATTTCATATTTATTTCATGTGCATACGTTTCATAATATCTTTTCATAGGTTTTGATATACCCTCATTTCCAACATCGCGGACAATTTAACTCCCGCTGGAATGTGGTCAGACCTCAGGATCGTTCATCCTCCGGGATCCGAGCAGCCTCGAAAAACGTCTCGTGAGGTGCCCTTGTAAATAGCCAGAGTGGTCTGCAGGGGGTAGCGGCGTTCTTGAGTGTTCTGATCACAGGAAGGCCTGTCGCGGGCATCGTTCTTTTTAAGTCTGTAAGTCCCTGTTTTTGTATAATGGAAATGTCACATAGGTCCCGTCCGTGGTGTTGAAAATCGAGTTGTATTTTTTTTTATTGCATATGTAAATATGAAAATTTTCTTCTCGTTTTAAGAGTATATATAACAAGTTTTTTTCCATATTTAAATTGGCCAAATCATTTGCAAATGTATATCGTTTCAAAAGCTTAAGCATATTTTTTTATTGTGTTGTCTTTCACGTGAGCGCTCACAGTCATTTAACTATGTCATTAACATAATCATAATTCATAATCGTTATCATGATCATGATCGTTGTTGTTCTCATTATTGAAATTTTCTCATTTGCATAACATGTATCTTTCATATATTATCAAAGTATTTTCATATTGTAATTCATGTATATTTATTCTTTATATTATCCTGAATTTGCGTTTATGTGATAATCATTCTCTTTCAGAATAAATATGCAAATGTATAATTGTTTAAAATTCATTCGAATATTGTTACAAGTCAAGACCAAAGGAAAAATCATCATATTAAATTCTTATGTAAAGGTAACTCGTAGTCACTTGCATGTGACGAGGTAATTGTAATTATCTTTCACGGTTTTTTTTCAGGAAAATGTTATCTTTATAGACTTTTGCTATTGAACTTTTCCGACGTGAAAAAAAAAACTTTTCGTTAGAGTTACAATTGTAACTGAACTCTCATGAAATGAAAAAAATTGTTAATCGAGTTGTTATATATAATTGTTAAAATTGTTATTGTTATTAAATATTGTTATTAACATTGTTGAAAATTGATGTTTTAGATTAACACTGTTGAAGTTATTGAATTTGTTGCATTTATACTTATTAATGTTAAGTTTCTGTTTTACTGGTAACTATCGAAGTGTGATAGTTTATGTTCTAATGTTTACATTGTTCTATATATATATATAATTTACAATATCTGTCGATTATCCATTTTATTTTTAAGTACGAGTGTTAAGGGGGGGGGCGATTGTCAGCCATTTTTCTTCCTTAACACTCTGAAATGTAAAATGGCATGGCTTACTATCTTATGTTTTTGTTCCAACTTCCATTTTTTTCTTCTTTACCGGCATTCGGCATTTTTCCAATCTTCCGATCTTTTGTTTACTTGTTCAAATCAATCGCTTATCTTTTCCGATCGTCGCTGATGGGTACGTTCATCCTGGTCTTATCGTTCCGTCCGGTCGCAATTCGCAAGCATCGCGAATCGCAACTCGCAAGTGGCTGTCTTGCATTTCTCCCATCGCAAGTCAGGAACGCGTTTGCTCAACTCGGAGGGGCGTATCCAGTTTCGGATTGCCGCTGCTATTTAAACCGGGAGAGATAGATTGTGCGGGGGATTTTGAAGTGATGTTATGTTTCAAGATAGTTGATGTTACCGTCAATATGATATAGTTTCAGAAATGTGTTTTTAACTCATCCAGTTTTAAAGTTTTAAAGTTAACATCTAGTTGCTTGCCGTGTCTCATTTTTACCAGCAGTCGTAACCCATTTGTGTTTTAATCAAGTCTTCATGTTCATGTGTGGATATTATTAGCTTCAGTTAAAAACTCTACGTTTTCTAAAAACTTTTCATCGAAATAGTTGATGTGCCATACCATGGGAATTTGTTTTCCAATACGTTGATAGAAGCCGTCCATAAGTGAGTCTGTTTTGTTTTTTTCATTGCTATCCTAGTATTGTTATATGCCATGCCATGCCATTCAATAAGTAATATTATTTCATTACATAGAATGTTTTAATTTAAATACAGATTTGAACTTATTCTCTGTTTACATTTTGCCAGTTATATTTTTCATCCAAGTTTATACATATTTTATTTAAACTTGAATATTATAACTTTTTAACTGAACTTGTTTCTGTTCACGTTATGTCTGTTATATTTTTCACCTGGATTTATACATGCTTTTATTTAAACTTGCACTTATTTTTCATTAATAAACGTTAGCTTTTTTTTACTGAAAAACAGTTTCTTTAATGTCTTACACTACACTGTCACACTGTCACCAATACTTACTCTCTTAGGTCACCGTAGTTGCACTGTTGTAAGCTGCTAAATTTTATGTTGTTTTAGACGGTTCTTGTTACAGAACCGATCAAAAACCGCAATAGATGGCAGCACTAAACATTCGTAACTGCTCCGACTGGATTTTCATAATCCCTTTATTAACGAGACACTACAGACATTCGGGGTGTATTTGGCGGTGGGAAGTTTCGAACCCGGGATCTTTTAGCCTGGAGTCCGTTACTATAACCACTATGCTATCAAGGCCACACCAACTAAGTTTTAGTAAGAGCTATTAAAATTATAAAACTATTAACTCTATTCGTTGCTAACTTTTTTCTAGTAATTCTTACAGATTTTCTAGTAACCGACTAAGATTACTAACAATTTTTTAGTAATTACAAGGATCACTAAAGTTTTTTTAGTAGATCGACCTTTTTTTTTTTACAGTGTGGACTTATTATTATATATTATTCTCTAAAACTTATGATATTCAAATAAGAAATTTTGCATTTAAGTGTTCTACACTATGAAATCAATAACTATTCTAAAAAGAGTCTATTTCTAAAAAAAAAAAAAAAAAAAAAAAAAAAAAAAAAAATAGTCCAAGAGCTGACCACACACAATGCTAAGTCATCGATCACAAGAAAAAATCCTTTATATTAACCGTTTAGACGCCGAATTAGTATTGCAATGTAATAATAATTCTGTTTTTCCTGTGTTACAGCTTCAAATGTTTTAATTTATGCATACAAATTTAGAAAATACCAAAAAAATATATATTTCTGCAGTTTAATTTTGGCTGTTTTCATTTCAGTTTTCGCATTTTGGAACGTGTATATTAATTGACAGCCTATGCAAATGTAACAAATTATTTTCCGCTATATGTTATTGTATATTGTTCTTGAGTATTTTCTCGAATTCTAAAAACATTTAGATTCCTAGCGGTCAAATGTAAGTAATATAAAGCAAACGATAAAAGCAAATAATTTATCTTTTTATGTAAATTAATTAATTTACATATTCCTTAATATCTGTGATAAATGCTTAAACATAAATATTTTCTTTTCAAAAGTTCAAATCAACCTTATATTTTATACGAAAAATAAGCACATCGTTATTATGTCGGAAAATAGATGTTTTGTATGACAAATAATGCAATTTTCCCATTTGGGAACATTGACGTTTTAACGCCCCAGTAGCCAAACAATATTGGACCAATATTGGCTGCATCTTGGAGCAATATTGGCTTATTGGCGCAATATTGTCATTAAATATTGCTCCAATATTGGGGTGTTTACATTTTGCCCTTATTTAGCCAATATTTGCAGCCAATATTATGCCTATATTGGGGTTTCATTGGAAATATTGCCAATAAAACGCCAATATTGGTTAAATACTGGAATTTCATTGGAAATGTAACGCCAACATTTCTACAATATTGGTGCTTTATTGGCAATATTTCCAATGAAACCCCAATATTGGCACAATATTGGCTGCAAATATTGGCTAAATAAAGGCAAAATGTAAACATCCCAATATTGGAGCGCCCCACCAGTGGCCGCGAGGTTCTGACCTCCAAACTGGTAGACGGTAGGTGCTGAGTTCGAACCCAATCGCGACCGTCGGCCTAACCGTTCGAAGTTTTCCGTGGTTTTCTTCGAACCTTGCGTGAATACGGGTTAGGTTCCCTTAGAAAGACCCCCACGGAGGGCAACCCACCCCATAGGGCCTATATCCCAAAGCGTAGATAATCGGTCGACAAAAATACACCACCCAATATTGGAGCAATATTGATGTTTTATTGGCAATATTTCCAATTAATGAAATATTGGCGCAACGTTGGACCAATATTGATTTGCTACAAGGGCGGTTAAGAAAGAATAGTCATAGGGAAATGTAATGATCCATGTGTGCCGGAAGAGAAGTGGTGCATAAGCCCAAAATTGACTCGAAGACTTAGCAATATGTTTTCCTACCCCGAGTTTTTCCGTGTTTTCATACTTTTGATTGTATGGCAAACACAATGATAGATATACGAGTGAGCCACTAGTTGTATTAATTTTTGTCTTATGCACCACTTCACTTCCGGCAGTGGATAATGACTTATAATGAATCAAACAAAGCTAGAACTTTCTAATAGTGATTTGGATCAATCTACATTTCATTGTACAAACGCCACATCTTTAAGATGCAGTTTTATGCAGGTATGACAAACAGAAAACTTAAAACTAAAATTAAAGAACATACAGCTGGCATCAAATACAACAAAATAACTACAGCTTTAGCCAGATTATGCAACAAAGAATCATGACAGATTGATTTTGAAAATAGCAGAATATAGATTTTTTTTCCGTCAAGATCTTATTTGCCTTGAATTATCATGAATCATTAGATTCCCCTATGACTACTCTTCCATAATATACAGGATTTTTTTTCTTGTGCTTGCTGGCTTAGGGTTTTGTGCGGTACGACATCATCAAGTAACCAAACTAAGCTACAATTTTTTAACGATGATCAAAATATCTTTATTTAGGTCAACACATTTCATCGCACAAGTGGCGACATTTCCAAGATCATTGTTGATAGAAATATTTTAGCAAAAATTTTAAAAATAAGAACTTGATAAATAATATTACGAGACTTCTTGCATAATAAAAACCAGTGCAAACATAAAATAAAATATAAATGGTTATTTGTGAGTGTAAATTAATTTCTACTATTGTTACTAAATCTCCAAATTTTAGATAACTCAAGGGACACTGAATCATTGCAATTATACTCACTGCGTGAAAACTTCTCTAATGATACCCAGATAATTCATGGCAAATAAGATCTTGACGGAAAAAAATCTATATTCTGCTATTTTCAAAATCAATCTATCATGATTCTTTGTTGCATAATGTAGCTAAAGCTGTAGTTATTTTGTTGTATTTGATGCCAGCTGTATGTTCTTTAATTTTAGTTTTAATTTTTCTGCTTGTCATACCTGCATAAAACTGCATCTTAAAGATGTGGCGTTTGTACAATGAAATGTAGGTTGATCCAAATCACTATTAGAAAGTTCTAGCTTTGTTTGATTCATTATAAGTCATTATCTTACGTATTTTATAACTATTAATTAATGTTTTAAATACTCCAAGCGATTCAATTAAAAATACTACAGGATACAGCTCGAAATCCGGGTTGCTGAACATAAGTGAAAACTACTTCTAAAATGAAAACTTTAATAGATTTTAAAGATAAAAAATCAACGATTATAAATTCACAAATAATGTATCAAAAGGCAACCACTGCAGTAATGTAGCAAACATCTGTTTCGAATCTACCATCGAGATTCTTCATCAGTGCAAAACTCAGAGAGCTAGAAAACAAAACCGAGCAAAGAGACAGAGAAACGAAGGCTTATATACCACTGCAATAATGTAACAAACAGCTTTTTCGAATCTACCATCGAGATTCTTCATCAGTGCAAAACTCAGAGAGCTAGAAAACAAAACTGAGCAAAGAGAAACGCAGGCTTATATACAGAAACGATCCCGCCATAAGAAAAGAAACCAATAAGGAGAAAGCAGCCTGAACAACTGAGTGGACAAGTAGAGACATTTACCGGAAAACGAACAAAACAATAACTGAAAAGTGAGAAAAAAACAACTTTAAATTAAAGTTTTCCAAATGCTTGGAAAATAAGGAGTACTTGATAAATCATTGACTAAGGAGTGAGAATTTTTAATGATGTGGTAAACTCACTCCTTAGTCAATGACCTATCAAGTACTTCTTATTTTCCACGCATTTGGAAATCTTTAATGTAAATCTTTTTCCCCCTGCTTTTTAGTTTTAGTTTTGTTTGTTCTCCGGTAGATGTCTCTACTTGTCCACCCAGTTGTTCAGACTATTTTTTTCTCATTGGTTGATTTCCATTTGGTGGGATCGTTTCCGTAACGAGTATATAAGCCTGCGTTTCTTTGTCTCTTTGCTAATTTTGCTTTTAATAGCTCTCTGAGTTTTGCACTGATGAAGAATCTCGATAGTAGATTCGAAACAGCTATTTTCTACATTTTCATACATTATTCGTGCATTTATAATCGTTGGTTTTTTATCTTTAAACATTTTTGCGCACAAAATTTATTTGCTATTTTAATAGTTTAATAGATTTATTACTTTTAGCGTATCTGATGGTCAATGCACCAATAGTTATATATTTCGGGGATTTAAACATTACGTGTCGATACCCATCGTATTCGACGAATCAAAATGTTTAAAATAACCAATTAATTGAATTCATATTAAAAAGAAAAAAATGTAAAATAATCATAATAGTATATCAATATTTAATAAATATGTTTCTAAACTTAATGTTAAGTTAGCCAGTTATAATTTTACATGTAAGCAATCGCGGTCTTTAGGTGCCGGCGAAATCCAGAAATTCACTTTTAGACGCACTTGCAGTAAAATGTTTAATATGATGAAAGAAAATACTCATTTCATTTTCACTATATTCATTTTCACTCATACAATTTTCAACCACTGAAGCCGTCCAAAATCTACATATCACTCTCATTGTCAGAAGAATGAAAAAAAAAAAAAAAATACTGAAATGTAAATTAGTCGTTGGGGGCCACCGTAATACTTGCCCATCATGGATATGCATAATGTAATATATGAAAACAAAATATGTGTAAATTATTTATGGAATGCATTGCAATTCCAAAACAAAATTTAAACGTATATTTAAGTATTTTTAATACATAGTCATGCTCTATTAATGAATTGTTGATGAACCAATTTCGACAAATTATATAAAACGCCAAACTATTCAATTAGTACTGAGTTGCATAAAAGAGACATCCTTATAACTCCAAAAATAATAATCATATTCACTAACAGTTTATTGCATTGGATTAAGCGTCTCATTTCCAATTAAAATATATCTTTGAATTGCAATTTGAATGAAATATAGGGTCATGAAAAATCGAAGAATGCGGAAACCAGGATTACAAATATCTCGACAGCTAATAATCTGATCAACTTCGTTCTTTATGCAAAATTTGTGTTATTTTATTGTATTTTACTTCCACACCTTAAAAAAAATAAAAAAATCGAAATTTTTTATGTATCTTTCTTTAGAACGAATTTTTCGAGAGTCCGAAAAAAATAGTTCTGGATAATCGAGGTTACTGATATTAAATACGCTTCGTTCCATTCTTACATAATAAGCACATACAGAATTTCAAGTCTCTATCTCAATTTGTTCGGGAGATACAGTGGCTACAGACAGGCACACAGACGGACGGACGGAAATTTTTTTCTTTCAAAAAATATGTTTTTCAGAATCTCCAGTATGAAAAACGTGTAAATCCGTCAATTTTTTTTTTCGATTTGAAAAACGATTGCAAGATTAAGTTGTTCTGTAGAAAGCTAGATGACTAAGAAAATAGTCTTACCTTTTTTAAATATAGAGATTGTAATTAAATGAAAGCAACGTAACTTTCAAAAATATATTCATCTGTGCACTGTAAAAAGAAAGGATTATTACTAGATTTAATTTGAGCGTGTAAAATAACGCATAAAACTTAAATCTGGACTCTTTTTGGTGGATACTTCATTTAACACATTTTAAAGTGACTTAATACACGAAAAATTATGTAATTCTACATCTTTAAAAAAGTTGTGGAAACATTACACCAAATTAAGAGTGAAAATTGTAAACAATATATCGGTGAGTGATTTTGAAATTCCGTTAAATTAGCGAAGTTCCATGAGAATTTCGTCTGCGATTTTCGTCGTAATTATTATTAATGAATCTGTTAAATTTTTTCCTGTTGCATTGTTACCCAATTCTGCAGGTTTAATTTCTTGATTTATTTCTGTTTATGTCAACTATAGCGCAAAATTTGAAAAAAAAAAAAAATAGATTAGATATTGGTGACGTATATCCCGGATGTACTGAACAAATTTTTTATTATGGAAAAAAAACTGCAAGCTTTGATTAAGAATTAGCCATCGAAGCGCAACGAAGCGGCATTTTACTTTCGTATTTAATTTCTCTTTCTAATTTTCGAATTACATTTATAAGACCAACATCAAGGTAAGCAATGTGATTATTTTTTAGCATATTTAAACATTAAATGTTTGTATGTACTTTTTAAAATTAGATCATGCTTTTAACACGATACTGTCAATTTAAAGAATAATAAAGTATACATATTGTATAACTGTTGATTTTTTTTTTTTTTTTTTTTTTTTTTTTTTTTTTTTCTTTTTTTTGTACAATTTTGTTTATTTGTTAGCAGGCATAATTAAGCAATTTAAAATTTGCGTTAAATTATATAATTCTAATGTTATTTTATACCACATGTAGCTTAAATTTGTTAAGAAAACTAAAAACGTCGAATGAAATTTATAGTGTTAGTTATAACTAATTATGATATTTGGTACAAAATTATTTTAAAATGTGTTATCATGACATTTGTGCGTTTTCTAACAAAAAATATTTTCAACAATAATTTATTATTCGATATTTTTTTAGCTTATTGAGAGCATTATTAAGAATGTGAGAAATTTTCATAATTTTAATTTCATTTTTAAGTGTTGATATTGAAAAAACGAAAGCGATTGTCATACTCTTATTCTTGTGTTTCTAAGGTAAAATGTACTTAAAAACATCAAGGGCTCACATTTGATTGTATTTAATGGGAAAATTCAGAATTACCATGGGGGGATGGGAGAGATATTCATTAAGCAATTATCTTTTAGATGCATCTAAAAAGGCTTAATTTTAATGGTAAACATGTATAATGAATTTGACTATACGGAAATTTAAAGGTATTCCAACTCCATTTTGCCCCACCCCCTCTATACGGAGCACATGAAAAAAATATTTTTAAGTACTTATACAAATAGGAAATTTTGTCGTTACCAATTAATATGGTACCAATTAAAATGTATGTTATAAAAATTATCTCAATTAAAAGAAATTTTACCACAGTCTCTTTGTGTGAAGCTATTTATTTTAAATTATAGTTGTAATAGATTTAAAGTGTTTTCTTTAATTTATTTTTTACATTGCTGTTAAAATACACCAAACAAGCGCTAGCGTGATTTCACACCAAAAATTGTGGCAAATAAGTTGCCACCGAAAGTAATGTTTGTTTCTAGCATTTGATTGCTGGTGGTTTATTACACCAATTTACTAGTGGTGCATCCTTTCTATAGTTTCAGTGACAACTTAGTTGCTACCATTTTTGGTGTAAAGCGACATTAATATTTTTACAGGGTGCATACCAAGAATCTTTAAATAAATAAGAAAAGTTCAGTGTACTTAGTCGCAGGAATAAACGTTAATGAATATGATTTCAACACTAACACAATTAAGATAACATATATTAGAAACAGGTAACAAATTCAGGTAACAAATTTATCTCTTTTCTAAGTGATATAATTTTCCTCATCGGAAACATTTCGCTTTACATATTACTTTTTATCACAGATAATTTTCTGTAATTTTATTTACATAAATTGCTTAATATTACTTCTCAAAAAATAATCCGAATTCTTCCGCGATTAGCACGTAATTACATGCAATCATTTTATTACAGTTAAATTTTATGAAAACCATTCATGTTTTTCTTTCAAATAAAATAACTCAATCATTGACGAAATCACGCTTCGGATTAGTGGAATGTGATAAGGAAAAATAAATATATACTATAGAGGGAAAAGTTTAACCTGATTGACATCATTTATAAAAGATATCATTCAAAGCTTTTAAAATTAATAATAAACCATATAAATGGAAATAAATTAAAAAACAACTAGAACGGACACATCTACGACTCAACAGCTTTCATTAAAAATACACACACACACACACACACACACATATATATATATATATATATAATTATCAAAATTGGTTAGATAAAAAGCGCAGGGCTCATAACTAAATAAACAGCCTGGTCCTTTAAATAAATAGGGTATAAAAAATCATTGCATTCTCATCGTTAGCATTATAAATATTTTGATTCATTCATTTCAAATACGGTGTTTTTTCTTTTATAACAATGACTGTACATCAAGTACATTTTAAATGTACATCATAGTTTATTTTGTCATGTATTAAAATAAATCTTAAAAAAATTATCATTTAAGACGATTAAACAGTCTAATCTAAATATTCAAAAATCTTCATCTTATCGTTTATAAATTCCTGTAAAATACTATATTTTATCAAAAATGAATTATGAATATCAATTAAGAACACGACAGTCAAGAATATTTTAAAATTAATTTATTGGGTTATTCCATACAATTATTTATTCAATGATAGCATCGATATTATTTTTCGTAGTTTATCTCATGCACATAATTTTAAATTGACATGATTGGCGCAACTTACTGAATGGTATAAAGTTCAATAAAAGTTTTTGCACGCTTGATATTTCTTTTATATATGTAAAACTTAAAAAAAGAACGGCTTTCTGCACAAGCCTTTTTTATAGATATTATCGAAAAACTATAAGCATATATCTTCATTTTGCAGTTTATTGACAAGCACTTCTTTGCGAAAGAAGGGAAAAAAATCCTTCACAAGCATTCAAGTATCTTCCATAAAAATATATATATATAACAGAATTATCAGTAAAAATTTAAAAATATCAAGAGTATTTTCAAACTCAGATAAAAGAATCAAAAAGAAAATTAACTTTGCTTTTAAATTTGGGCAGAAGACTAAAAGAATATTCCTTAATAATTTCGGCAATACTACATAAACTTTGGTAGAAAATTTGCGTTTGAAATATAATTTATTTGATGGTATTACTATAGTTCTAAACATGAAAAGAAAAAACATTCTGTTTAATGATATGCTATTCTAATAATGATAAAGAAACTGCAACAATAAAAAAACTAGAAGATTTAATACATGAATTTTCACATTACTGTACTAAACTTAAAACCAGCTTTAGCGAAAAATGTCCAACCCGGGGATCGAACCCGAAAACCCTTGGAATAGCTCGCCAAATGCTCTACCATTTAAGCTACGAGGACGATGCCCAACTCAGCATTTTTAACTTTATATATGTTGGTTGGGCTGCATTTCGCAGCACGAGATGGAACCGTCTTCATAAGCACACAAACCTGCGGCGTAACATGAGACTCCTAGGGACCCAGCATCGGTAAATTAGATATATATTTGATATTAATCAATTTCTCAATTAATTTTCAGCAGTGAATTACGTTTGAAAATCTAGAAGTTTAATACATGAATTTTCACATTACTATACTAAGCGTAAAACCAACTTTACTGAAATATATATATATATATATATATATATTTGATTAATATCAAATATATAAATAAAACTGTTAAATGAAATAATACTGTTTCATTTATTCTTAAAAGATACAATAAAACATTATATATCTAAATATCTAAATTCATAGATGTTTAAAATATTTTAAAAACTATATAAATATATAAATATATCCACTATATGGCAAAAAATGTCCGATCACTTGCGATTTTCGACGTTTTGTTAAATATCTAAAAACTACACTAGGAATAATTCTGAAACTCCATGTGTGTAAACAGAATAGTACGGTTCATATATTTATGAGAATATTTTTTCCTGAAACCTTATAGAGGACTGTCGACAAATTGAAAAATAACGAAAATCTTTTGTACAACACTGTCAAAACTAATGTAGCAAAAACAGTAGATTATAATGATCTTATTGTAATAAACTGTGTTCTTTTTTTTTAGGATAGCATGTATACTAGTAAAAAAATTAAGGTTTTCATAAAAACGGCCCCAAATTTTGCCATGTTTGTTGCTCATAATTTGCAGATTCTTAATATATCATACAGCACGATAGTGCTGTATGATATATTAAGAACAAGAAGATATATTAAGAAGAAGATATTAAGAAGAAGAAGATGATATATTAAGAAGTAGAGCTCAGGTGCATCTCTAATGTTAAAGTCCAAAGATTGCCTCTTAATAACTTTGGAACTAATCATCGGATCTCGACGAAATTGAAAAGGTCCACTATCTGAAAGAGTAGGACACGTTAGTGTCCTACTCTAGATCCCAAAGTTTACAAAAATTCATCCAGATTTTTCATGACCCTGTATTTCATTCAAATTTCAATTCAAAGATATATTTTAATTGGAAATGACACGCTTAATCCGACGCAACAGTAAACTGTTAGTTAATAAGTTTATTATTTTTGGAGTTATAAGGATGGTTTTTTTTCGCAATTCGGACTACTTGAGTAGTTTGGCGTGTTGTATAATTTGGCGAAATAAATTCATCAGCAATTCATTAATAGAGCATTACTATGTACATTAAAATATTTAAATACACATTTAAATTTTGTTTTGGAATTGGAATGCATTTTGTAACTAGCTTAAAAGTGTTTTACTTTCATAAGTCATATATGCATATATATGATGGGTAAGTATTACGGTGGCCCCCAACGAGTAGTTATTACTTTCCAAGCGCATCCTAAACCTATATTACGACATGGAATATCATATTAGATCGTGAGTTTAGACAACAAAGATGTTCCGTTTGACTGTGATAAAGAATGGTAAAAATATTTATTAACGTCTAGAAGAACTAAAGCGTTTAAATGTGATCATTGTCATTGTGGTAAGAAACATAAAAATTGCTTTAGTATTTTACTTTATATACACGTTGATGGATAAAAAAAGTTTATTTCTGTGATTATACAGAAATCTCCGAAATCAAGATGTTTCAAAAGCGTAAAATCGTTGCAATTGGGATATTCCAAAGTTGACAAAGCATGGATGACCGATAATGTTTTTTTTTGAGTGGCTGAAGAAGACTGCATCTTATGCTTCAAATATTGATTTACAGCATACAATTTTTTAATCTTATTTTATATAAAGAAAGTTTTCTCTACATATGTACAAGCTATATGGTAAAATCGGTAAATATTATGATGGGAATAATAAAATCGTCATTATTATTATTTTCTTTTTTGACAGTGAATGAACTGAATTTTTGAGTCTTAAGTTGCCAACATGCAGCAAGTATTATTGCAGAAAGGTATTCAGAATTGTTTGATCTAATTTTGTTAAAAGTACTTATCGTCACTTTACTAAGATTACAGCACAGCTTTATCTAGTAGGCCGACACTCTAAAAAAAAAACTTCCGTCTTTTCACAAAAAATTTACTGGCAGCAGTGCTGCCAATAATTTTCTGTAAATTGTCGGATATCCTTTTTTTTTTCTCCGTTAAAAGAGGTAAAATATCCGTCAATTAAAAAAAGTTTGAAAAAGATAAAAGGGGCGGACGTGGAGATCGAACCACTGACCCCAGCATTAGAAGGCGAAAGCGCCAGGACCGGAATACGGTTGTACAGTAGGAAAATGCTTTGAAGTAAGTGTTTTTGTTTTTTATGGGTGTGGTTTGGTCTCTTTCGTTAAAAAGCTTTTAATTTTGAAGTTAATTTAGGGAAGATTTCGTCTTTAATGAGATTGTGGCTGGAGTTTTTATTCGATAGTTTTAATGTAACATAAAAATGTGAATTTTAAATATATTTACGTAGATTGCTAGAGGTAAAATATGGGTGTTCTATTTTTATTTGATAAGATTATTTTGGAGTAATATCAATGTTTTTGCATTTAATTTTTTAATTAATTTTTTAAAAAATGTGTTCACTTAAAGTATGTTTTAAATGCGAATACTTATTTATAAATAACCTTGTAAATTTAACTTTATTCAACTTATACAACTTTAAATAATAAATTGTGAGTATTTTTGAATTAATAAAGCAATTAATTGCAATCTTTAAATTCGAAAACATTTTTGTCCTTTTAAACTAAATTAGACATCTTAATCTATAGAATTTTTTGTTTTTCATTTTAAAAATAAATTTGAATTTATTACTAATCGATCCCATGCGCATGCGCGTAGGAATAAACGGAATCTCTTCCTCCTTTTTAGACCTTTTGAATCAATTCAAGGATCAAATATGCTTTCTGGGAGTACGGAAAATACTTGTGAAAAAATAAGGAAAATTTAGTGTATATTGACGAATTTTTCTGACAGTGTAGGACAGATAATCATCATCTTTCCATTTCTCTTGTTAATTTTTCTCTAACTTCTCCGAAGAATTAATGAAATGCCTTTGCATAACATTAACAAAAATATAAGGTTGATGATAGTTTCCAAATTAAACAAACTTATATCTGCTTTTGATGAATTACGTGAGATAATTTTTTTGAATAAGTCCTCTGATGCTAAGTCATTCTCAACACTAAAATACAACGATTTGAAAATTGTTTTGTATGAAACCATTTGTACAGAAGAAAATATAGTTCTGAAGCATCATTGTTTGAAAATATGTATAACTTTTGAAATGCTATATTGTATCCGCCACTTAATAAAATCACCGTTTAACAAAATCGCCAACTTAATCCTGTCATATTGTAAGGACTTGAATCAAATCAATACAAACTATTGTTAAAACTGCTGCTTAATAAAATCATCACCACCGGTTAACAAATTCAAAGAATTTCTTAATCAGCAAAACGTAATTGATATGCGTAGGCAAAATAATCAATTTAATTTTCACTGAAAGTTTTTATTTTGTTTTATTTTTCGAATTAAATGAAAAAAAAATATATAGCCGATATTCCAGAGACACACACTTGCTTAACAACAAACACGTTTATCACGTAGCCAAGTAAAAAAAAAATCCCATCGGATTTTGCAGAAGATTAATTTAGAAAAAAGGGGGATACAATAATGGTGTAAGATGTAAATGTATACCGAAAAAGATGAACGAATGCATTCTTTCAAAGATTAATTAATGCATTGGTAAGCTTTAAAAAATTTTGTTACAGTGACCAGTGGCTAATTTTTCTCCTGTTGTAATTTTTGAAAGAAAATTTTGTTCAGTTTGATTCAGTTTTGTTTCTACTGAAACCCTTAACGAATAATATGTTTAAGCGAAAATATTTCAGCTTGAAATAAAATAAGGAAATAAAAAAATATTATAATTTACCAAAATATAGTCTAAGGGAAACATTGTCAACCCTTGAGATTTTCCAATCTGCTTTATGCAATTTGCTTAAGAACAAAGACAAAATTAAGCTTGAAATTTTAGCAAACGTAAATTTGAGCTGACAACGAAAGCAAGAAGGAAAATCAGAAGACATTGAGAGCTGGTTTAGAAAATTAAGAATAAAAATAGCACACATCTTTCATGGAATTTTGTTTGAGAACTCCAAACACTTCGCGAAATTGATGAGTGTTGAAATTGTCAGGAACACTAATAGCTGGTTGTCAGAATTAGAAAGGTCAAAACAATATTGTTTATCGTAAAATGTATGGCGAAGAAGGAGAATGCGGATTTGGCGCTGCTCTGCAAGTATTATGAAGCGAACATTTTGCCAGATATGTTGAAAGACTATGATCCTTTTAAAATCTTTAACACGGATGAAGCAGAGTAATTTTATCGGGCTCTATCAAAACACACACATTTGCTAAAAACAGAGTCCAGTGAAGGATGCATGAGAATTAAGCAACATATAACTATTTTTCCGTACGGATAACACAGGGAACATCAAGAAAATACCATTAGTGATTGAAGGAAGTAAGAAACTTCAATATTTTAAAGGAGTGTGGAGTTTTCTTGTGGACTACTACAACAATAAAAAATCGTGTATAATATCTCCAATTTCCCTTTATTTTCATGTGCAATAGGACAAAAAACTTACGGAATTTACTTAATGATGACATAAACTTCTGATTTTTGTCCATATTAATAGGATCAACTTTTATGTTATTGATAATAAGCCAGAGCTTTATATCATTTCCTACAGAAACAAAGAACCAAATAAAATATTAAACTAGATTATTAATACTAGTAGAAAATTTCAAAGAAGTGTTAAAGATCCTAAAAAGGATATGAATGAAATAGACCTACTACTACCGTCTCAAGATTGTTCCTAATTAAAGATGTTGGTATCCTTTCCAATAGAGCGAGAATCATTACTAGGACTTCTGATCTTAATAATCGTGCAACTCTAGAGTCTTCAAAAATTTAAACGCAAACCAGCAATTGTTTTAAGGACATGTTATCATACCAAATTCTGCGTACTAAGTTTAATTTGCTTCATATAAGAGGAGAGTTTGGCCCCAGAAATGATTGAGCTTTCTTTACACAACTGCCTCCTCCCCTTTCATTACGAATGATTTCGAAAGTCTGCGGGCGTCTTGAAAGAAATTTATTGTCATTATATATCAGTAAATGTCGAGTTTTTCTACATTAGGTACCTCCTTGACAATGGCTTAGGTTTAGTCGAAAGCACTCAGAGTACTTTTTATATACTTTTAACATTTAGTGTTTTGACTTTTGGAAACCATTTACATATTGTGTCACACCTATTTTTGTAAGGTACTTCAGTGAAGTATTTTTGAATGTTTTCATATTTTTGTCTTAACTGCGATTTTTTATATCATTAGTTACAACTGATGAAGTATGTTCCAAACTGAGACGGACACTACATGAAAAAATTTTTACTCTTGTAAAGCTGATGTTATTTTTTTTTTAATTGCACTAAAAACATTTGAAAACACACTATGGTAATCCGTAATCATAGTACTAGACGTTATAGGAAAAATATATTGACCTTCAGATTAATAAATTATCAAATTTTTTATCTACTGTGTTATGCCACAGATTATTTAGGCTTCTAAAATTTAACTGAGATTAATAAATCTCAACAGTTTGTCTCGATGTTGAGCAGTTTTTAAAATAATTAATTTGTAATGTGTTATCAATTTGTTTAAAATATCTCTCGCAAATAGATTAATTTTTTATCAAATTAAATTTTTTACAATAGAAATGTTTTAAAAATAGAATGAATATTTTAGTAAAGAATGTAAAATCTTAAAAGTGCGAACTGATAATTTTTTCTTATAATACTAATTTTGTCTCTAAAACTTTATTCATAATATGTATTTTAATTAAATGGTTTTGTTTCATAATGAATTATTTTTGGAATATTCCTAGTTTTATGTTTTCTTCCATTATTTCTCTCAATTAGTCATCTAGAATTCTATGAATATGAAAAGCTTGCATTTTTCTCTACACATCTTGATTATATTCATAATAAAGGAATAATCTTGTTAACTTATTCAAAGCTTCGTAAGAACGTTATTAAATAATAAAAAGGCTGTTTGATGCAATGATAAATATTTATGAACTGCTTCTTCTACAAGATTCTTTTATCTATTGTTGTCATGGAGTATAGAATATTTTATTTTCTCTCCCATTTAATCAATGTTTATTGGTAGTCTTTTGAATTCTATTTACTTTCCTAAACGATTGCTTTTTGGATACATTTTTAAACTATATTTGATTTATTTTTGAATGGCATAGTTGAATTCAAAAATGAATTACACAATTTATTTAAAAAATCATTTTTATCTATTAGTCCCTTTGAAAGTTTCTGGGTTTCATATCTAATTTTTGCAAATCAGACAGTTATTTTTAAAGCAAAATGAAACGCGGCTAAATAAAGGAAGTTCTGTTTTCGGTTGCTACATATGCAAATGCAATTTTCTTAACAACCACTGAACGAAATTTAATAGAAATTTTTATACGACATTTAAACATTCTACGGAAGATTTTAAACAAACATAACCGCATCGTAGAATCAATTTTGTTGATATATAAAAAGAACTATAAATAGTTTTCTTAATCTTACAAAAATTTAATGAAAACTTAGGCATAATATATAAAAGGAAAAATGATGCAAAAGCATGTATGTGAATTTCTTCAAAAATGCTTTTAATAAATTAAAAAATATACTTATTTCATTACACCTATTATTATCATTGTTATTATTAATTATGATGATATATTTATTTTTTTCCCTACAATTTCAATAATTTCAAATCTAAGAATACATAATGAGAAATAAATCAATAGTGAAAAATTATGTTTTGAAGTATGCGTATAATATACAGAACCCCACTAAAATATTGATCAACATGTTACTCTACCACGCTATAAATCTAGAGTTCGATTCCGGTCTCAATACTGATCAAAGTTCAATCAACTTTTCGTGCCGTCTCAGTCGATGAAATGAGCTTTAAACTTATTTGTGAAACAGTGAGGGTCTGCATTAAACTGACCTCGTATCAGGGATATATTCTGTTTAGCACATGGGTCAGAAAACAGAGCTTGTTCCTTTTAAGAAACTTGAATACATTCAAATTTTCAAATAACTAAATTAAAGCTTGTGAAAATTTCTCAAATATTCCCAAAACTGATATATATATATAGGTATATTTCATTTCGTCTTTCGTTTCGTGTTTGCTCTGGAGTGGTGATCCACGAGAAATATTTCATCGTGTGTTGCAACTGGAGCCTTTTCAGCAGGTGACGGTATGAAATAATGCTAGGCTTGGTGTACTCCAGGGAACTTAGTGGTAAGACCAGGATAAAGATAATGCTCTTGCTTTGATTCCAGGCCCGGACATTTTTCAGTTATATGCCTTTTAAGTAATTTAAAAATAAATATATAAAACCATTACATTTTAGGGATGTGATATTCTTTGCAAAATATTTTTGATAAGTATATTTAAACTTATAATTTTTTTCAAAAATAAACAAATGACAACATCAAATGAATATTTGCACATTAATTCATTCAGCTCAATTTTGTGCAGACCCCTCAAATCAATTTAGTATACTATCTTTGTGTTTTATTTTTTATGTTTTTGTTTACCAATTCTTTGAAGCTTAGTTCAGAATACGCAGTACATATCTATACTATTCTTATGTACATTTTATTTTTTAAGCATTCATAATAAAAAAAAATAAAAATTCGAATGTGTAAATTATTAAAAATATCTCATTAAAGATGAAATATTTCATTTTCAATGCATTTTTTCCATTTACCTTTCATTTTTTATATTAAAGAATAACTAAGTTGTAATTTTCAATAAAACAATTTATCTAATTTATAATCGAGCCCGCCCGGCTTTGCCAGGATCTTAATGCAAGAGAAATTACTGTATTGGACAACGAACAACTTCACACTTTTAAACGGAAATACAATCAACTAAACTTAGAGTTCTGGTCCCCGTATTCATCGTCATCTGTATTCGTCAGCGTATGCCGAGTTACTACGAACGACCCGGTCTGTTTTGATTTTATACTTTTAAAAGAAAAGCCTGTTTAGCCCGGGCCCGTAATTAGAACCTTAAATATATCCCAAGTCAGTGTTGAATGAATATATATATCAAAGATATTTTTATTTTAGATATTTTTACTTTACAAAGATAAAGTTTTCTTTTCCTTTTTTTATATTTTACCTGATATGTACTAAAATTATTTTATATCTACCCTGTGTTAAACTGATGTTATACTCCTTGGAACATAGTAAAATTCATATGGATCTATGAAATATATACTAAAATATACATTCTGTACAACCTGTGCTGCAAAGAATTATTTTTATTATTTTACACACAAAATCATTTCTTTATATAATGGCGTAGGGGAAAACATTGTTTGGGTCGCGTTTTAATTACACTAAACTATTTCGTATTTTGTAAAATTGACATACGTTGCTGAGGTTTACTACAAGTTAATTCCTGTATAATAGAAAGCATTTAGTATTTACAGGGACACACAAAAGATTTTGAATATTGCACTATCTATGAAGTACTGTATGTCTTAAAAACTCCATTGTAGTACAAATGCACCTCATTTGCTGCATTTGACGTGCAATTTTCGACTTTTTAATTCAACTGTACTTATTTTACATGCTTAGTAACCTTATGTTTTGTTTCTTTCTTTTTTTATGAAGTCCTAAACTCTGCTGTGAAATAATATTTGAAAAAAAAAATGGTAGAATTTTTTAAATATCTTTTTAAGTACTGGCGGGTTAATTTTCGGCAAATGAGCTGTACACTAATTGGCATATTCATATTTTAATGAATTTTCCTCACACTCATTGTAGTATGCACTGTTTTTTAATGCAATATAGCATCATTTATGTTTTAAGCGAATATTTGACATTAACTGTATGGCAAAATATTAATCTGCAATAACGCGTAAGGATGTTTCTTGATCATCAACGCTGACATATTTTATAACTTGTTAAACGTAAAGGTCTGAGTATTGAAGGGTTTTGGAATCAATTTGGGAAAATTCAATACATACAGCCAGATATAAAGCAGCATTCCATGAATGTTACTTAAATAGATGTTTCAAGTAAAAAAAATTTATAATTCACTACATAATTTTTCTGCACTTATACTTAAATTTTCTATTCTATCTATGAAAAAATGTGCATTTTCTGCTTAGAATGTTGTGAATTTTGGAAATGCAAAAATATAGCGATCGAGTCTAAAATTTTATTGGCTTGGAAAAAGAAAATACACTGCTCAAAACAATTAAAGGATATTTGAAGTTTTATATAAAATAAAGATATAAACGAAATTTTTTTGCCGAAAATAGAAGAAGAGAATCAATAATGCAAATTTTGCTGGTTTTCAAACTGTGGAGTATGCAAATTTTGAGTTCGACGTCAAAAACGTCGCTTCAGCGGCAGCGAATGAAATTTGACTTTCAACTGGATAAAAGAGAATGAAGACAAGGATGATCGGCATTGAGTGATTGCTTTGTTTCGATGAGTATGATGTCTCAGTGAAGTCATTTGACAGATTCAGAAGCTTGGAGAATTGTTGGTAGGTTAGAAGGGGGCCAAACTCAAGCCGAAGTAGCGCAAGCCATTGGAGTGTCACAAAGTGTCATTTCCAGGATCTGGAACCGTTTTTTGGAGAGTGGATGTGCAGGCCGAAGACCAGGGCAAGGTCGTAGACAGGCAACAACGCCCAATGAAGATCAGTATTTAGCGTTAACAGCTCGGAAACACCGAAACATGAACGCTACTCTTCTCCAACAACACCTTCGCTCGGCTACAAGCACCACGATTTCAACTCAGACTGTCCGAAACCGGCTCCATGCTGTAGGTCTGTATGCTCGCCGTGTTTTTTCCTTTTGTACACAAATGCGCAATAAAATGCATTTTTTTCTGCCAAACATGTGTAATTTATTCTCATATAACCTACTATGTCTGTCGACCATGTATCAATCAGCTAAAAAGTTTCCTAGATACAAAATCCTCCTAAAACTGCAATATCCTTTAATTGTTTTGAGCAGTGTACATGTGCTATCATTTTTTAAAAGCTATTGTACCGTTTTTAAAGTGTGACAACACAAAAGACATGATTGAATTTGAAATTTTAAAAAGAAAATACATACTAACATTAAATTATGGTAGGTAGAAGAAAAAATGGGTAAAGTCTGGTTTGATAATTTTTTTAAGTTCACAGGGAGTTTTTCCATGTTCTAAAACGTATATACAGCAAGTTTCAACCTGGTCAAAAACTAAAGATCTGTCTAAGGATCATATATTCAAAGAACAGACTTTATATAACTATGACGTAATGATATCTCTCTCTATGTACATTACGCTTTCGTTGGTGGCACAGAGTTTTCGATTATTTGTTAATTGTTTAATGGCAAAGCTCGAATGAAACGTGTCTCATTGGTTATGCTGTAAAATTCTTTTGTCAGGATTTAGATCGAGTAAATTTGGTTTATTTACGTTTCGCTCTTTCTCTGCAATCATGGAGCTTCAAGATGTTTTTATTTTTGTTTTTTCCGTTCTCTTTGCCTATAAAAATAAATAAATAAAAGTCGTGAATTTTAAACTTTTCAGTATAAATTAAAGCCATCTATTTTAAATGAAATAAGTCAATGGATTATATTTTAAATAATGGTATTAATGAAATACGAAAAAATGTCACGGACACAATGTTATTACCTGCTCCCAACTAGCATAAATATGCCGAGCTCTTGATTTGTCTTGCAGAATTTTCTGATTTGGTAAATTTTGGTAAATTTGGTAAATTTGGTATTTTCTGAATTGAGCAAGTAAATTAAACTATGGGAAGAGTTCCGTATCCTGTTCCAATTGGTGCAATTGGCGTAGGAATCCAAAATAGCGCTAAAATACCTTTTTAGCTTCTTATCAATTTTTTTATTATGACTGAAAACATTTTTTTTTAATAATGGAAGAGTTCTATATCCTGTTCTGATTTTTTTGGCGAATTTTTTTGATATAAAATAAATCGATGTGGTTGCGATCGACAGCTTTTGGGGTTGCCTTTTTATTATTGGAATGGACTTTATTCGCTTGTTTTTTTCTTTTTTTTTTTTTTTTTTTTTTTTTTTTTTCATTTAGCATATTTCTTCGGAAAAATTTAAAGCTTTTGTTTTAATTTGGCATACATAATAAATATATAAAATATATAAAATTATACAATTATAAAAATATATGATATTTATTTATAGGTGTACGTATTATTTATTTATAGGTGTATGTATTATTTATTTATATGTGTATATCTCTGTGCATAATTACATATGTATAGAAAGGTATCTAAAATGTGTATATATTGATAAATATTTATATAAACATCGTCTATATATTTTTTACATGTGACATATGTAAAATTTACTAAATAAATATAATGTTTATAAATTACTTAAAAATCATGTTTTTTTTTTTTTTTTTTTTTTTTCTTTTGTTATTTGAGAAATCTAATCAGTGGCATTAAGCTTAAATGATTTTTTGTTGCTATTTTCAATTTTTTTGCCAGTCGTAGCAACCAGAGCTTCCGTTTAATAATTATAAACATATATTAATTTAATAAATGGTATAAAACATAAATGTAACCGAAAAAAATCCCAAAATATAAAAATAAGTTAATTCCAGTAGTATATAAAAGCAACCACATTAAAGCTATTCTCATAAAAATCTGCTCTCAAAAGAGGGGGGGGTGACAGGATATGGAACTCTTCCTAAATTATGAATAAAAGTAATATGATACAATACTTAGCATGTATTTAAGGGAGACCAAACTGGTCGCCAAGGGTGGCAGGTTTTTTTTTATTCGTCAAACTGTCTATTTAATTTTTCCCATACAGATCTTGTATTCTAGGAAAGTATTGTTGTAATAAAAATTTTATAGTGTATTTTTAATTTTTGGCAATTGCTGAAACGGAAAATGCTTAAATTTTATAGAGAATGGCTATTAAGTTGATGGTTTTCTATTAATTAAGAATTTATTCATTAATTAAAAATTATTTTGATTCCAGATTACTTTAGTTGCATCGGTTGTGTTTTAAGACACATCTACGTAACATTTCACAATTCTTGCTTTCAAACTTTGGATTTATATAAAATTACAGACAGATAAATAGACAAATTTTCATTTTTATATATTATATATAAATCAACTATCTAAAAATATGCATAACGATTGTGTTAAACGCATTTGAACTTTAGGTAAAAGATTATCTTTGAGAATCTAATAATACTTTCTCTCTCTCTCTCTCTCTCTTTTTTTTTTTTTTTTTTTTTTTTATTTATTTTATTTTTTTTTTTTGAAAGAGTAAATAATTGTATTTTTCCACATGAAGAACATCAAAGTAGAGAAGTAGGTATACTTTTAAAATTTTGAGTTTCATTTTTTTCATATCAGGAAAATTCTCGCGAATGCATTCATCAAAAAGGAGAAGAAAAATGTGAAATAGAACTTAAGAAAAAAAATAATATTTTTTAAGAGTTATATATTTTTTGGAGTTTAAAGCGAAAAAGTCTGAAACTTTAAGAATGTCAGTTTGTCAGTATTTTCAACGGTTTTCTCGATGTGCCCTTTAAAATAAGACTTAACAAGAAGAGATGTAAGCGTTTCGGAACGTAGTTTTGGAATGCATCTTTCCAAAGCTTTTATTATTTTCTGTAACTGCGAGTTTAATTAATATTTCAGCTACTTATTAAAAAAATTCTGATCCGCAATTGCATCAGGACTTTCTTTGAACTGTCTCCAATTAATATTTCAGACCTTTACATGCGGTAGAATTCTCTAGTCATCGCAGACGCACAAATATACGCATAGGTGACAAAAGTCATGGGATACCCTGCTAACAGCGTTACGATCCTCCATTTGCCCGGCGACGTGCAGCAACACAACGTAGCATGGACTCCACGAGTCGTTGGAAGTCTTCTGGAGAAATATTGAACCATTTAGCCTCCATAGATGTCCGTAATTTCGAAAGTGTTGCCGTTGGAGAATTTTGTTCATGAACTGATCTCTCGATTATGTCCCATAAATGTTCGATGGGATTCATATTTTGCGATCGCGGTGGCCAAATCATTCCCTGGAATTGTTCTGAATGTTCTTCAAACCCGTTGAGAACAGTTATGGCCCGGTGACATTGCGCATTGTCAGCCTGGAAAATTCCATCATTGTTTGGGTACATGAAGTCCATGAATGGTTGCAAGTGGCTTCCCAGTAGCTGAACGTAATCATTTCTAGTTAACGAACGGTTCGGTTTGACCTGCGGACCCAGTCCATTCATGTAAACACTGCTCACACCTTTATAGAGCCACTGACAGTTTGCACAGTGCCTTGTTGACAAATTGAGTCCATGGCTTTATGGAGTTTGCACCACACTCGTACCTTCTACCAGTTTTTACCAATTGAATTCGTGACTTATCGGACCAAGTTACTTTTTTCCAGTCGTCTACTGTCCAACTAATAAGGTCAAGAGCCCATGAGCGCCGCTGTTGTCGAAGCCGTGCTGAAACGGTCTTCTGCTGCTATAGCCCATTAAAGCTCGATATTGCCCAGACTAACCTAACGGACACGTCCGTCGCACATCCCACGTTCATTCCTGCCGTTATTTAACGCAGTGTTGCTTGTCTGTTCAAATTGACATTTCTACACAGACGTCGTTGGTAGCGGTCATTAAGTGCCGGCTATCGACTACTGCGGGATCCGACCACCTTGATGGGAGGTTACACCTGAATTTAAGTATTCTCGGCTCACTCTTGATACTGTGGATCTGGGAATGCTGAATTCCATAGCGATTTCCGAAATGGAATGCCCCTTAACTCTAGTTCAATTAGCATACCGCGTTCGAAATCCATTAATTCTCGTCGTTTGGCCATAATAATATAATCAACCTTCTCACAAGCAGCATTTGAAAACGAATGAAAGTCCTGCTCAGGCACTGATCATTTATACAATTTTTAAGCAGCACTATATTTTTGCATCTGTATATATGGCCATCTATATGTTTGAATGCTGCTAATTCATAATTTTTGTCAGCTCAGTACATTTATTTTATTAAAAAAGATTATTTCTTATTTGTTAAATTAAATTTTCTTCCTTTCTCTATATAACACCTTTCTTGTCTCGATAAGTTTTTATTAAAAGTTTTGACTCTTACTAATATTTTATGATGATCAAATTATGCTATTGACAAAACTGCAAAGAAGAAATATTATTTTTATTTGTTTA
This sequence comes from Maratus speculifer, assembly GCA_964019185.1. Lineage (NCBI taxonomy): Eukaryota > Metazoa > Arthropoda > Arachnida > Araneae > Salticidae > Maratus > Maratus speculifer. Next base: position 419,697,722 of record OZ025292.1, read on the forward strand.
AGAATTATAAAACTATGAAAAACAGCGACAAAGTAGGAATTATCAAAAATTAGTTTTAATCGAATATTGATAAAACGTTTAAACGAAAACAGGAATTATTTCTAAGATTAATTAGAATGTATGGAAATTCGAATATAAAATTTTCATAGCAATTAGCATGTACATGCCCCCTGCAATTCTTTTCTGACTCAAAATATGTAATTTATCATTTTTTAACCTTTTAAATGAAAAAAATGCGAGTGGTTATGCGAAAATATGTATAGCTAAAACAAACTTTGAATATTTTTCAAGATTTTTTTTCACAAATAAAAGATGTAATTTCATAACCCCAAAAAGGAATGAGTTAATGCAGCCTTTAAAAAATATTCTTATTTAATTATTGAAATGTATAAATAACACATACATTAATTAACTCATAGATTTGCTCCAAAAGAAAGTAAGTATTTAAAAATGTCAAATCTTCGAGTAATTATTTAATAATGATAGTAAATGAACAATTTTTTAAAATTCAAATTTGCGATTCATATGCTGTTGATTTGTACCTCATAATAAAACTATATTATTATAAAATTGTCTACATTAATAATGTTATTATACGTATAATTAAAATGGTAAGTTTGTAAATGTGTTTAAATTTTCTTTATTCGCAAATTATAAACAATTGTAAATAGCAAAATATTGAATAAATAGTTATAAAAAAGATTTTATATTCAAACATGAAATCTTTACATGATTCATTGCATGAAATAAATATTAAAATAAATAAAATTAATTAAAAAGAAATCATTAGTTTATGAAATCAAACATATTGTATGTTATCACGTTATAAGTGGATAAAAAAATTGAAGCTACATACACACACAAAAAAAAAACCCCTACTGCAATGCATTTAATGAATCGTTACATTAATATCTGGTTCAGCGCAGAAAACATCTTTCTTTTCTTATATTTATTTTAATGCGTTATTCTATGGCAGAAAGATTGCATTTTTATGCAACAGACTGCCATTATCATTTTTATTTGTGTATTTTGAATAAGAAAGAAACACATTTAAAGTTTTCTTCAACAAATGTGTTTGTAACATTATTTTTTAGAAATGCTTTCAATTTTATTCTTTCTGCAAATAAAGAGATTAAATCAGGTTAAAAAAATTACAGTAGTCTTTGTAAATAGGTGGATATTGCATTTATTTATGCATTTAAGTAAAAAGTGTAAAACATATACTTTAATTTTTTTTGGAAATTTTAAACTAAGAAGTAAACTTTTTTTTATACAGGGTGTCCTACAAATAATAGGTTTTTAAAATAGGTATACATTTCATTTATTCATCTAGTTTAAATAAAAATTTCTAAAAACATTTGTTTAATTGTCGTGTAAATTTTAAACTAAGTAGTGGACTTCTAGGGTGATGAATCAAAACCGTCCTAACTCTGGAAATCAATATTCCTTGATTAGAGTACATAAAATATGCTCAAAAAACTATACTTCTAGGACTTTGGAAAAATTCTGGAGAAAAATGTTCAATGTTTTCGATTTTGGAGAAAAATGCGAAAGAAAAATATGATGCCATATCTGGTATGAAAGAGAAAAAAAAACTTTGATGGAAACTTGAACATTGTATTGGAAGTTGGTAAACAAATTAATAATCATATAAATATACTAAATACCAAGTTTGGTACATTTCGGTTCATTAACCCTTTCCGGCGCACTACTCTTTTGGAATTTAAAGAAAAAAAAATTAGGCAATCTATTTAGGCCTAGAGGAGTACACGGGTATCGTTTTGTAAAGATTGCACTAACCATTTTAATTATACAGCTGTTGCCGAAGTGGTAACCTCCCATAAGTAAAGCATTGATAAGCGCAGTGAGAAGAGCATTGCTGTGAAGCGCGTATTACAGTAAAACATTTTACCTATTATTTAAAAACAGTAGAGTTTGATCTCTGTGGTGCTGCCATCTAGAACTCATAAGAAAGATTTAAAGTAGCCATTAGAGTAGTTTTTGAAATATTCACGGAGTTTTTGTGTCTCTAAACAGGGGGAACTTTAGGTGTTGCCGACCCGGCAACACTGCGCGTTAAGGGGTTAACATGCTAAATATAGCTCTGAGACAGTTTGACAACCGAAGGAGTTTTATTAATTCCATAGTTGTGTGAGTGACTCAGAGCTATTATTTATCAACCCAAATGCACCAAACTCGATATTTAGTGTATTTATATGCTTATTAGCTGGTTCAACAACTTTTATTATCCATTCTTATGTTTCCCACAAAGATTTTTCTCTCGCTCCAGATTTGATGCCCTATTTTTTTTCATTTATTTCCCTAAAACTATAAGCCGAAGAAGTATAGTTCTTTGAGCTTTTTTTATGTAGTCCAAATGAGTAACCTGGATGCGCAGAGTTCAAGTGTTTTTCTAGAACACTCTGTACAAAATAATCACTCATTTAAGAGAAACAACATTTTAATGCATAAGGGGCAGCAAAATAGAAACAGAGAACAGACTAAAAAGTGTATATGGATTTTGTTTTTCAAAAATAATTGGTAGAACTGTTAAGACATTTATACCACTTGGGAGTGAGACGATCAATCCCAGTCTTGTAATTAGAGTTAGGTTGCTGACGGATCAAAAATCTCACTCACTCTCTCACTTCTTCGTTCGAATGAAACCGACATCCACGAATGTCTTTCATCAAGGGGCCAAAATGTGGAAACAACATGTGAAACATAGATTTTCCTATGTAACACTACCAATGTGCTCAATCACATGAAGAGTAATGGCTCGAAAAATGTAGATGACTCGGCCTGTTCTGAGCGCGGATCGTCCTAGAGTAGTGTGCGTCCTTCTCGGAATCTCCTATTGCACTCGTGCACACTTCACTGTTAAAAATATCCAGAAATTGCTCCATAGTCCCTCTACTGCTTTTATATATCTCTATTACGATCAATAAGAATGTTCGATAATATAACCAAGTAATGGTTTCTATAAAAGAGGTGAAGTGACTGTGCAGTATAATCTGTATATTTTCAACTGTGTTCTCAGCGACGTACAGTATTCGCCATAGATAGTAGACATGCCAAGATGAATTTCGTGTGTTTCAGCACACTAAATCAATAAAAACAGGACCACACATCTCTGCTCTTCTTTGATTTTCTCCATTTCTAATGCAGGAAAGAAAACAAATTTTCACTACACTCACCTACAAAGAAAGATTAATAAAAAAATAATGAAAAATAACAAAATTGTAATTTAACAAATTACAAAAAGATTAAAGGTTTTTATTACTCTTCTTGTCATCGTGACAACAGAAGTATTCCATTTTTGGACAATAAACACTGACCAATCAGAAAAAACTAAAAGTATTCTATTTTTGGACATTAAACTTGGACCAATCAGAAAACGAATAAAATTAAATAAGCGGATAAATATGCGAAATTCAACCAATCAAAAGATTCAAATATGCTTTAGATTTCCCAATTTTCTACCGAGAACAACAAATATTTTTTCCAAATAAATGGAATTATAGAAATGTTACAACAATGTTTCTAATTTTGGTGAGGAATGTGTTTTAGGGCGAGTTTTCTGTTTTCGTTCGACTATCCTTTATATAAATTTGAAGAACTCTTTTACTAATTTATTAGTTTTCTTCAAGATATGCTGTTTTTTCCCATGTGTAAAACCGGGGCCATCGTAAATTTTTACACAGAAACAAGAATCGTTTTAGCTATGATCTCGAAAGGACACTATTTATAACACATTTCAACACAGTTGAAAGATTTTTCATTACTATTGATAATCCAAGCTCCAACCGCACAAAATCCTATGTCATTGAGCACATGAAAAAATCCTTTATTTTATGGAAGAGTAGTAATACAGGAATCTATTGAACCATGCCTGATGAAGTTAAGCGATGCTTAAGCCTACCACACTGTAAAAAAAAGGGTCGATCTGCTAAAAAAATTTTAGTGATCCTTGTAATTACTAAAAAAAATTTGTAATCTTATTCGGTTGCAAGGAATCTGTAAGAATTACTAGAAAAAAGCTAGCAACGAATAGATTTAATAGTTTTACATTTTTAATAGCTATTACTAAAACTCCCTTGGTGTGGCCGTGATAGCCTAGTGGTCATAGCACCGAACTCCAGGCTGAAAGTACCCGGGTTCGATGCTGGATGCCACCAAATATACACCGAATGTATACAATGTAAGTACTCGATAAATAAAGGGATTATGAAAATCCTGTCGTAGCAGTTACCATGTGTAATTATCTCTGGACTTTCACTCCCCTTTAGAAACATGTCAAAATAGATCAGGTAGCAATGTTTGGTGCTGCCATCTATTACGGCTTTGCCGAAAATCTTCCGTTTCAGAAGTCTGTCTTTTTACCCACTGGATGCAGCTCGAAGGAGGTTCCTGCCCTTCGGGCACACTTAATGGTTACTAAAAAAAATTTTGGAGCTATTACTAAAATTTGCTTGGTGTCTCATACTAAAAAGTTTTAAGTTTGTTATACAAAATATTTTTTGTTTAATTTACAAAAAAAAAATGTTTGTTTCACTTGAAAAAAAAATTGTAATGGTTACTAAAAAATTCTGTGGAATACAAATTTACTGAAAAATTTTTAGTAACCTCTTGAATTTTTTTTACTGTGCACTAGTGCTTGACACGTTAGTTAAGCATCGTGTTTATCCTAAAATCAAAAGTATGAAAACATGGAAAACTTGGTAGAGGAAATCACTATATTAAGCCTACGAATCAACCACTAGTGGCATTCATTTATGGCTTATGCAGCACTTCACTTCCGGCAGACATAGATCATTAGATTCCCCTATTACTAATCGTCCATAAAATAAAGAGTTTTTTCTTGTGCTCGGTGACATAGGATTTTGTGAAGTCGGCTCTTGGACAATGATGATAAGTCATGAAAATGATATCAGTGTTTAGCATTTTTCATAATTTTATAATGTGTTTAACAATTCGATTTGTTTGTCTAATCGCCTGCCCAGTTACTAAAACGTGAAAATGTATTAATCCTTTAGTGCCTAGCGTCCCTTTTTCGGGACGCTTATAGAAAAGGCAAGAAAGCACTTTTCACACCAGTAAAGAGAAAGATAAATAAGCATTTTTTTCACAAGACAAATTCTCCAATAAATTAAGATAAAAGTTATTCGTTTTTTTTTTAAGTGGTTGGAAACCCAAATTTTCTTTTTTAATGAAGAAAATACTCTGGGCATTAATGGGTTAAGATAGTTGTGTATTTTTTATATGTTTATAAGATTATGTACAGAATGTTCGCTATTCAAAACGAAATTAATAATATTTTTCGATTTTTACAGGGACACACAAATGTGTTTTCTAAATTATATTCTACTGGGGAAAATACACTCATGTCCATAAATTAAGGATAATGCAAGTTTTAGCAAATAAAGGTACGGAAACAAAACAAACGTGACTTATTCGTCAAGACCATTTATTAAACAAAAGAAAAATAACAAATACGATGGTATATGTTTGATAACATTAATAAAAGCTACAATTGTTGCTCTCTAGAGAAATTACAAAAAGTACCCCCTTAAAAAAATTTTAACATTATATGGTGGGCATGATAGTTAATAAATTGTATGTCTCGCAGACGATGAAATACACTCCGCACAACACCTAGGCATGCTGAGTATCATATTATCAAGCTGAACTTGGCGAAGTTACTCCACTCAGCAATAAATGCTCTCTGAAGTCCCGACACACATGTAGGAGGTGGTTAACGGGCTGCAACTTGTCGGCCAAGCCTATCCCATACATGCTCTATCGGATTCAAGTCAGACGAAAATGCTGGCCAGTCCATACGGGTGATATCCTCAGTTTGAAGGCATTCATTTACGATGTTTGCTCGGTGAGAACGGGCGTTATTATCCATAAACACAAATTCTGAGCCCATGGCAACCCTAAACAAGCGTACATGTTGTTCCAGAATGATGTTCCGATAAATTTGGCCTGTCATTGTTTCGATTTGAACATGTAGATATGTTCTGGAGCCCATTACATTTCCACCCCAAACGAGCAATCCTGCACCACCGTAACATTGTCGTTCAATCATGTTGTCTTGGATGAACGGGTGCCAGGCGTTCTCCATATGAAAGTCCGACGTAAATCAGACGGCAATCTAAACCTGGACTTGTCGTAAACCATCACACAAGCCTACTATGACGATGTCCACATTGCAATGTTCTCTTCTTCAGGCTAAAACTGGTGACAGTGAGTTGCCGTCAGCGAAAAGCATCTAACAAATTTGCGAGCATGTAGACTAATATTTCCCAAAAGTCTGTACACGGTTTGCCTTGAAACAGTCGTGCCCGTGGCTGAAGAGAGCTGACGAGGCAGATCTAATGCTGTGCTCCGTTGGTTCTTTTGATAATTACTGCCAAATAAAGGTCTTTATTCGTGGTTGAAATTCAGGAACGACCTGTACTGTAATGTCTACTGACATTTCTATTAACTTGGAATCGTTGCCAAAGTCTAGAGAGTACACTTTGGGAAATTCCAAGTTCCTCGGATACTTCCATCTGAGTATGCCCACATTCCACACTGCCGATAATTCTACCACATGTGTCCTCTATGTCATAACTATTCGGCCTTGGCACTGACAGGCTTAGAAAATGCTCGTCAACAGTTTTACTTCTTTGCCACCGTTCTTTATATACGCCTCTCTCACACTTTCGTCACTGTGACGTACTATCGGTTCCATCTGGTGGCTTTCTGAAATTTGCATATTAGTCTTGAAGATGTGTATGATAATTCTGCAAGTGAAATTTTTACTTTAGAGCTTGATTTCCATGGGATTCTTAATTATCCTTAATTTATGGACATGAGTGTAGCATGTGTTCATTGGAATTGCTTATTTAGATATCTGATTTCACTGTTTAAAAAGGAAATTTTTAAATATGAGAAATAAAATTTTTAAAATGAAATTTTAAAATAAATTTGTATTAATAATATTCAAAGCATTTCATAATCTATGCATGGTGCATCTTTTCGTTCTTGCTTAGCTTTAAAAATAGGGAGCGTCTTATTTAATAAAACAATATATATTTTTTTAATTTTTTATGAGAATTGGACATATTCATACCACATTTGATATTTTCAACATTTATTATTAATAGTTAGTAAAATATCGTAAATATTTTGTGCTGTTTTCTATATGGTACATAGTTTTCACATACTACACAAACTTTATCTCAAAAATTAAATTTTGGAGAATGATATTTTCATAGATTAATTCTAACAACTAGATATTTATAAGTTTCATGAAGTTCAGGAGCTATTATTACTGTTAATGAATTTAAATAAATATTTCATTGTAATTATTAGAATAAATTCACGTTGATGTTATAACAAAATGGATTAAAGTTTAAGACTATACACAGAAAAATACGGTATTATTCTTATCACACTCTAACCTACATTTCTAACCATAGAAAGAAAAAACATCTACATTAGATACAAATGACAGATCATTACATTAACATTTGATGTATTTTCTTTTAAAAAATTGCTGTACTTCCTCGGCTCTTTAAAAAAACACAAGTTTCAAAGTATAAAAAAGATATTTCTGCTTAACAGATTTACATTAACATTTTTGTCGTAAATGTTGAACCATAAAAAGAAAGAAAAAGTATATTAATTTTTCTTCGATAAATCTTCAACCATATTCATCCATATGGTTGAATACATAATCATCCTAATGTCCTTTGAATAATTAAAAAAAAAGGAGATTGTTTCACTTTCTAATTGAATATTTGATTTTCTATTATATGTAAAGCTCAGAATGGCGAAAGAAAATTTATATGAATGGATATACACTGCAACAATTTATATTATAAAGAAAGAAGAAAACACAAGCGTCCAGCACAGATTAAGAAACACTTTCAAAATTCTGTAACAAAATTTCAAAGTCTATTAAAATGAAAGATGATGTTTAAATTGACAATTTTAAAAACAAATAACGCACTGGGAAGCCTGTTTTCTGCAATTACTGTCAATAGTCGGGAAAACATCTGATTTTTTTGTACAACCCTGCATATGATCTATGTAGAACTGACATATACAGTACTGACAAATCAATATAGTAATTGAGAAATTTATGCATAAATCAGCAAATAAGTTTGTTTATTGTGTTACATTTAATCTTCTAGCCGGCGTTCTCATAATACCAAAATGAAAAGTCGCGCATATTTCCAAGATATGTTATTGTAAAAGTCCAATGGAGAGAGAAGAAATGCCAAGTCGAAGTGTTTGAAGTGCTCTCAGGTTAAACATATAAAAAGAAAGTCATTTCTAGGGTATCTCACACATATGCGCGTCTACTGGAGGGTTAATACTGATTAAATATGTGCATTACTTATAATCAACCGAATTTTAGATGTCCACTAATGGCTTATAGTATTTTATAAGTCCATATTTAGCAGGTATTATTCCCTTTACTCGACTTGGAATCCGTTCTTTTCAATCAGCCGTTCTATTTCATTATTGTGGCTCTATGCACAAATTAATCACTAAATTAGTTGAACCTCAATTAGTTTTTGCTGCAATTTGTTGACTCTGGTCTTCGGTTCTAGAAAATTGCAGCAGCAAACAAGATTTAACTAATTAAGCGATTGATTCGTGTATAACATCATAGTGAAGAAAAGGAAGGACTGGCTCAGAAGGAAAGATTACAAAACGTATAAAGACAGTCATAAGTTGTTAAAAGTGGACATAGCAAGAACTAAAAGCAATCAGTGGACATCAATAACTATGTACTTTAGCATGTAAGTGATACGTATATATTCCACCAATATTAAATGTATTGCAATAAGTTTTTAGGCTTATTTATGTGTAAATTTTCCTGTTACCATGATAATTTTGCCAGTAGGGGGAACTGGGGCACATTGACACTTGGGGTACACTGATACACCCCCTGTACAGCACACAGGGTCATTACAGGAAGTTTCATAACAGCTCCAAAAGGTGATACTAGTGAAATTAAATACAAACAGAAAGTTTTGGAATGATTCAATTGTTTGATGAAATGGAATGGGTGATTAATTGTTTTTGTAGGTCAAAAGTAAATTTAAGTTGTACAATTGGAATGTTATTATACAACTGTTCCAGTATTTTCAACCGAAAAGAATACCCTCTTTGGCAAGTAAAGCTACTCTTTATCAGTTCCTCATTCTTTATTGTTAGATAAATTATGAAGTGTTGGATTTGCGACTCATTTTATTCAAAATGGCTGTATGGGGCACATTGATACAGTCTTTGTCGGAGCACATAAATACAACCTAAAACCTTTTCTAGTTCATTTTTTCATTACCTTTTATTTATTTTTTTTTACCATACACTCCTTAATTCAACCATTTTTCGTCAAATATTTTTACTATTAGTTTTTATTGAAGTGAAATAGCTCTAATTTCTTTATATTAGAACATTTTATAGAATTTTTGCAAACAGAAGACGTACAAACTTACACAATATCTAGTGCTAGTAGAATTAACAAAAGAAAAGGACGGCATCCTGGCAAATCTCAAATTTATATCGATTCTCCAGAGAAAAAAGCATTATTGACATGAGAAATGTTAAGTAAGAGAAACAAGCTGCAGAACAGTACAGGATAATTATATTATAAACATAATTTTTAATATAATTATCCTTTATTTTCTGTTTGTAAACCGATTTATAAACAGAAAACCTGGTAATTCTTTCATCTTTTTTAAGAAAGAAGATAATTCTGGGGTTAAAGTGCCAGATATGACAAAGTTACCACAGCCAACAAACAGACAAGGAACAGCCAAAACATCAGGCCATTATAAATTTCATTTTGATTGCTCTAATATCGCTTACAAATAAATTGTGTACGATTTTAATGTCTATAAATATATATAAAATGGTTTGCCAACTATTTTTCTATGAAAAATATGCATTGGTGTTATTTTGTCTCCATTTTTCCCAGACGTGTCAAAGTGTAGCAAGCTGCCCCGGGGATGGGGCACATTGAAACAAATTATTTTTTTTGATTTTTTTTAAAATTTCATGCAAAAATAATATATAAAACAACGATTGTACATTTTTATGACACACTACACAGGTTTTGCTGACATCACATAGAAAAATAACTTGAAATTTCTGCTTTCTAGACAACAAAATTTTCTTTTTGAAAAAAGCTGTATCAATGTCCCCCAGTTCCCCCTACTGTATATTTGTATTACATAACATTTTATGCTAAAAATTAGTTCAGTTAACGCATAGTGCATTTAAAATTACCATCCTACAATTTATATTAGGGAACGAATATGTGCTTAAGGTATGCTGTGAAGCCTTGCATATGATCTACACATTATTTTACACGCAAAGTAATAGGCTAAATAAAGTTAAATTCAAAAACTCTTCCAAAAATGAAAGCTCAATTCTAGCAATTTTTGTTCATAAATAATACTGTATTGAAAGTGTTTGTTGTGCCCCTTATAACGATTATTTCGTTATATATTGGTTATTTTCTTAAATTATTCCTTCCCCCCTGTCTCTTTTCAATTCAAAATCAGTTTTAAGTGTCCTTCATTCACTTTCCATTTTTTTCCCTCGCCTAGTTTTTCTCTAACCGAAAAATCGGCAGCTGCTTAACTTTGTCTGTGAGAAATACACTCACATATTAATCAACCGTTTAAAGCTATTTCCAGATGTCTGCTATTTCCGATCGAGGCAATTCTGCATTACCTTATATGGACATCATCTCTGTTTCGCAGTTAAAATTTATGCTTACGCTTCTTTTCTTTCTCGACAAAACCCTAAAAAAAGAATTTAACATCTGCGCAGTAAAATCTGATATCCCTTTGGTGTGCCTCTTTATTAGACATAATAACACGTGTAACATTTTATCGTTTGGCAACCTTTCCTTTCCCATCCCAGCTTGGAAACCATATTGAATTCTTATCTTGCCGGCTGCATTTTAACTGTATTTGGCGTATACTATCCATTGTGCATGGGCGAACTTGTGTATGTTGGCGATTTTCTATGATGCCAAAGGTGGCAGTTTGTTGCTATGTACGAGGTCACTTGACTCTCTGCGCTTGTCTTGTCAACGTGCTAATTTTTGGTTCGGAGATTTTCTCCGAGTGCTGTAAGTGTGCCCCCCTTAGTAATATATGTCTAAATAAATTGTAACTTAGCAATCATCGTGGGGTTTTTTTTCGAGCATCCGAACCTGGACTGATTCTATACTGATCATGCCTCTTCTAAGTATTCCAATGGAATAGCAGCTACTAATATACGTGATCATACCTCTTCTAAACCTTCTAACAAATATATGCAACTACCAAAATCCCTCAAGAAACTCTTCTTTATATAAATAACTGGTGCCTGACGGTTTCGTTTTTCCCCACATAAAAAAAAAAAAAAAAAAAAAAAAAAAAAAAAAAATATGGAGGGGGGTACAATCAACTGCGACTTTTCTGCGGATGTCATGCATTTCGGTTCTTCTTTTTCGTCTCTGCATCCCCCGGTAAAAAAAAGGCAACTGCTAGTAGTCTTGGCTGCTAAGCGTCAACAGATGTGGAATTGATCTTCAAAGTGGTGTTCCCGTCCTGAAATTCCTTTCCTGGACACCCCCTTTTCCTCCCCTGTCCTCTCCAGCTCAAGTGCTTCGGAGCGTCTCCCCTTGAAATTCAATCTTCAAAAGAAATCTGCGGCCAAGTATCACCTGAGCGCTGGGGCGCCCACCCTTCTTTCTTCCACTCGCATCGTTTTGTGTCTGATCATCGATATCGCCTAGAATTTTGTGCTTCTGCTACAGAGTGCTTCGTCAAAATTACATAATACGCCATACCAAAAAAATTCACGAGTGATAAAGTAGTGCATTGTGTTCGCTTAATATAGCTTCCAGAGTGTGAAAATATACAAAATTCTTCAAATTAGTGCAAGTTAGGTGTCTCATAGAAAATTTAGTGAATAACAAGTGTTTCTGTGTGATTTTGCAGTGTAAAGTGAATGCGCTGCAAAAGAAAGTGCGATTTTGCACATGCAATCGTGAAAATCCATCAGAAATAATTCATCGTAGATATCAGTTAACAGTGCACAAAGTAATAAATAAATAAATAAGAGAATTACAAAAATTCTCTAAATGAGATGTCACCACCTTCGATAAGTGAAATGATATGCGTCAGTGAAAAAAAAATAAATAAAAGTGCACATTTTCATATCTTCGAAATACGACAGCTGTGAGTGTGGGAGCAGATCGTGTCCCTTTTCCCTAACTATTACTTTGGTATTTAACAATATAATAATTGATTGTTTTTGTTTTTAAACAAAAAATAACAATAATAAGTTACCCCATGTATTGTGTTTATTTCATGTTCTGCTTTCACATTCAGGACACAACGGTCAAAATTTATGTTCTGTGTAGAGCATTAATATAATCCTGTTATTGTGTTTTTGCAAAGATTTTTAATTTGCGAAAGCACGGTAACTGTTGTCATTTCTAGTTATTATTTTTATGACATTTTATGCAGTTTTTACCAGTTATTACATTTATGTGCTAGTGTTTCATATTTTACGTCCAACACCCCTTCGTTTTTTTTAATTTTGTATTTGGATTCTCTAATATGCTTAAATAAGTTTTTAACCAGTTTTGAACTTTAATTACAAGGTTAAAATAAGAACATTCCTTTTTCATCAAAAAATTATAAATAAATCAGAAGGTTTTAAGTTACAAAAAAAGGAATTTTTTTTCCTAGTGTAAAGAAGTTAAAGGATTTTTTTTTCCCTTGCTTGCTAACAGTTTTTGCGGTTTTCTATAGAGTTTTCTTTGCTTTATTATCTAAAGTAAGTACTTTGTTAAAGTGAAGGAATATATAGATATATGTTTCAAAGTGTAATTATTTTGCCATTTTATTTAATTTATTTTCTAAATGTGTTAATTTTGTATGTGCTTCCTTGCTTTACTGTCATAAAAGGTTCAAATAAGATATCTTTAAAGTGAGGTATATATTTTTTAAGATCTATTTATTTTGCTAGTTTACGTAGTTTACTTGCTAGGAAATTTACTTGTTTTCAATGTGCTTTAGGGTATAAGGTCGGTCTGTGTAACAATTTCTCTAAAACTTGTGAGCGTAAACAAACAAAAAAAAACTAATCATGGCGGCAAAACAAATTCCGATAAATATCATTCAATTTGATGGAGATCCAGATTTACTTAAATTTTTCTTTGATCAAGTTAGAGTCTCTGCGGAAATTAATAAGTATAACCCACAAACAACAATTGCAATCTTAAAGGGAAAGTTAGTTGGGCCTGCACAAAAATTTCTAGCACAGAACCCCGACCTGCAAAAGATAACAGACCTCGATTTGCTGGAAAAAGAATTTGCGTCATTCTTCGCCCCCCCTAGTAAATGTGTTGCCTCTGTTGAGCTGTCCAGTTTAGCACTTATGCCGTCTGAGACGATAAAAAATTTAGCCCATAGACTAAATGTTCTTGCGGCGACAGTTTATGCAGATATCAACGACGAAAATGCACGCAACACTATCAAACTCATGAAATTTCTAGAAGCCCTTCCTTCAAATATTAGAATAAAATTACAGGAAGAAGGCATTAATGATTATAAAACAGCAGTTGAAAGAGCGCAAACTCTTCATGAAATTTTAAGGAATGAAAAAATCTTACATTCCTTACCCTCGGTACACAGACCAGAAAATCTCATCGAATCGCAACTGAAAGAAATCTCTGAGAAAATAAATGCATTATCTTTTGCCCCTCCTGATACTAAAACCGAAACTGAGCAAAAAAATTTCCAGACTAGACCAAAACATTCCGCAGGTGTTTCACGCTTCAAAAAAAATTACAAAAATCGAAACTACACTAGACGTTATTCCCCACACAAGTTTTCACAAAAAAACCAGTTGTTTGTCAGTTATGTGGACGAAACAATCATGACGTTCTCTCTTGTTTTAAATGGAAAAGAGCAAATACTCAAAGGAAAAACAATTACACAAACTCCACGCCACAATTTCAGGAAAACTGAAACAGAGATACAATTTTTATGCTGATGGTGTTGTGTCTCAGTCTAATACTTCTACATCAGCAACTTTTGCTTTTGACCCTGTTTTACCTAAAATTTCAAGTTCGAGACTAGTTAATTCAGTAGGTTCCCAAACTTTTGACTCCATTAAAATAGCAAATAACATCAGTACACAAACAGAAAGTGATAATGTTCAAATAATTTGTAGTGTAAACACTATGTCACCATCCCTCCCTCTTGTTGAAGCCACTATAGCAAACCATGATATTACTTTGTTGGCTGATTCTGGTAGTAGTATATCTTTACTTTCACAAAAATTATTTAATCAACTTAAACCTGTCTTAAAATATAAAAGACTGTCCACTGACGTCAATATTAAAACTGTCAATTCTGATGTCTCATTTTCCGCCTGCATCAGAACATCCATTAAGCTAAAACAAAAAGCGTTTTCACACCACTTTTATATTGTTGACATACCCGAGTCTTCCAGTTTTGAAGGCATTTTAGGTTTTGATTTCATAACTAGATACAATGTTGTCATTGATACTTTTAACAAGTGTCTCCATGTCAACAATAATTTCTCTGTTCCTTTAAAAACCAGTAAAGAATCTTCTGGAGAGAAACAATCAAAATCATGCAATTCTTTGAGTGATGTTGTAATGAATCAAGTGGTGTTCTTAACTCGTAAAATTATATTAGAACCCCAACAACAAATATGGTGCTCTGTTTACACTTCCAATAACATCAACAATAACAGAAATTATCTATTTGAATATTTGGCACAAACAAAAGAATTAATAGGAAATGATGCCATTATTCAAATGAATAAATTATCCAATAAAAGAAAGAAAACTTCACAAATACATCATTTCTTCTCAATAACACTTAAAAACACTTCTGAAAAGACCATTCATCTCCCTAAACACACAAAAATAGGTCAATTATCTGAGATTGAGGAAATTCGCGACTATACTTCTGAAATGTCTGACAAGCAAAATAACTCAGAACAGCACTTTGTAAATTTCATTCAGGCGTCTAATGAAATCTTACAAAAAAGAAAGCAGGAGTTATCGGCTAATGATTTCAAACTTTCTCACTTAAAATCTGACGAAGCAAAGAACCTAACTAAATTGTTACTTAATTATTATCCTGCCTTTTCGAAATCATTAGACACACTTGGTCATACTGATAAAATTGTACCTGATTTGAAATTCATTAATGATTACCCCATAAAGACTCTCCCTTTCCCTCTTCCCCAAGCTGTGCAGAAGGATGTTTTAAATCAAATCAAACAGTTACTTGATGCCAAAATCATTGAACGTCATTGTTCCGAATGGGCCTGCCCCATGCTTCTTGTTAAAAAGAAACCAGACGGTACAGGTATACAGAAATATAGACTCGCATTAGATCTCAGAATGGTTAATACTATAATTCAAGGTTCGTCCTATCCACTTCCGAAAATTCAAACTATTATTTCAAATCTTTCACAATATCGTTTTTTCTCTTCTCTCGACTTTCATCAGGCATATCATCAGATTGATTTGCCTGCAAAATTTCAAAATCAGCTCACATTCACTACAATGTTCGGTTCTTTTCGGTATAAGAGATTAGTATTCGGCTTAAAATCTAGCGCCTCAATTTTCCAAGCTTTAATGGACTCCTTACTTGATGAATTACAGTTAGAAGGTGTCTATACCTACCAAGATGATCTTATTGTTGGTGCCAATTCATATCAAGAAATGTGTGATAAGTTGGATAAAATTCTTGCAATGCTAGTAAAATATAACTTAACGCTGTCCCCTAACAAATGCACTTTTCACAAAACCAGTTTAGATTATCTTGGATTTCACATAGAAAATCAAACTATTTCTCCTGTTCAGTCGAACATTGTAAAAATAACATCTTTTCCAACACCTACAACAAAACGTCAATTAAAAGCACTCATAGGCGTCATTACATTTTACAAATCTCTGGTTTCATCCTTTTCTGAACTTGTGCAGCCTCTCATAAACTTAACTACTCCAAAAGCTAAATTTAAGTGGACAAGTAAACATCAAAAAATTATGGACACCATACAGAAGATATTCTTTAATCCACCCATGGTTAGATTACCTGACTGGAACAAAAAGTTCTATTTAAATACTGATGCGTCAAATATTGCTATTTCTGGTGTCTTACTACAAGAACATGATAAACAACTATTACCTGTTGCATACTTTTCAAAATCTTTAAAAGCATCAGAAAAAAAATATCCTGCACTTAAATTAGAACTCATGGCGATTCATAAATCAGTTACTGCTTTCAAATATTATTTATACAACAGAGAATTTGTAATCCTTTCAGATAGTAAACCATTAGAAAAGTACAACAAAACTACAAATCCGGCTGATATTATCTCTCGCTGGCTCATGGATCTCTCAGAATACACATACAAATTTCAACATATTCCAGGTAAAATGAATGTACTCGCTGACTATTTATCTCGCTGTAACTTTGAAAATAATCAACAGACTTTAGCTACAAACCCTGAACTTATTCATGACACTCAACCCTTACCTATTGTAGAATGTGATACTCCACACTCCAGCTCGAGTGATTCTAATATGCATGTTAACTGCCTTATTTCTGGTACACAAACAAATCCTGACCCTTTATTAGAAATTTCGAATGAAACATTTGCTACTGAACAACAAAATGACCCTACTTTGCCTGTTGTTTATAAAGAAATCTTAAGGAAAGGATCTTCTCAAAAATTTCCTAACTACTTCATTCATCCTGATTCGAAAGTATTAATGTTAAAGAAGGAAAATATTTTTAATAACACTTTTTCGTATCACATTATTGTTCCAAATTCACTTAAAAGCAAAGTCTTAACAATTTCACATTTATCTCATTTTGGCTTTAATAAAACTTATGAATTCTTGTCAGGTAGATATTTTTGGAAGGGTATGTATGTAGACACTTTAAACTTTGTCGCATCCTGTATCAAATGTCTTCAAACTAAACATCACCAAACTCCACCTGCACCCTTACAGCCCACATACACTCCCAGGTACCCTGGTCACACTATCAGTACAGATCTCCTTGGACCGTTTGCTAATGGAAAATATGTTTTAACTATCACTGATCATTTCTCGAGACATATTGAACTCTTTCCACTTAATGACATATCTGCGAGTAAGGTTGTTAAATGCTTATTCTCTTACATAACCACCTTTGGGAGACCTTCGGTTGTCTTATCAGACTTAGGACCCCAGTACACTTCTCAGGTATATAACACTTTTAATGATACAATGGGCATTAAGGTATTACACAGTTCGGCCTCGAGACCACAATCAAATGCGATTGCAGAGCGAATCAATAAGTCAATCAAATATTCAGTTAATATTCTTTTACAAGAAGGTCATTCATTCGAAAATGCAGTATTTATACACAAATCACTTTATAATGGTTCGAAACATGCAACTACATTATATTCTCCTAATTTTCTTCATTTTGGACGTGAACTTTCTCTAATTTTTGACACTTTTGATCAGTCGTGCAACCAACCCTTTCTTGATAAACATATTGAAGTCCACAAATTACTTGATGATTTGAGTAAGATATATCACAAAGCCTATAACAACATTAAATCTGCTCAAGATAAAAGATATAAATATTACGGTCAGAAAGCTAAATTAAGATCCATTTTCTTAAAAGATATTGTATATCTAAAATCAAATGACAAGTTTAAAACAAAGTATACTGGTCCATATATTGTCACTTGTAAACATTCCCCTGTGTCATTCTCAATTAAAAGGTTGTATACTCCTGATAACACAGCATTTCGGGTACATATTGATAGACTTTTATTAGCACCTCCTCGTTATGGACATTTATTTGATGCATCAAGTCATATAAACAACACTAACTTTAATACGTTTTATCAACCTCACACATACAATCTAAGAAACAGAAGCTAATGTAAAAACACTATTTATTCTTTTTTTAAGTCATGTTTATGATACCACATATCCAACCAAAGAGCTCATGGTTGTGTGTATGTGGTTTTTGACTGATCTTTAACAATATCATGGCTGGTCCATCACTGTTGCTCTGAAGATCTCTTAGGAACAATATTAGGTATCATTGTTATCCTTTAACACTTAGATATGTCTTCATACTCACTTAAATTTTAGTTACTTTTTATTTTGTTTCTTTTTGCAGTACACTTAAAATTTCTTTGACAATATTCATTAATTCAGTATTTTTTTCCACTAGCTAACCTCCCACTTAACAATTCCTGTACTATAAGTCAAACATATTATAGTTAGATAAACAGGTACTGTAGTCTAGTAAAGTAAACAAATGATTCATGTAGTTAAATAAAACACAGTTTTCATATATGACTTGTTCATCACCCCACTCGATTGTGACACATTTTTCGTCTCTCTTCACTCTAGGATTGTCTCCCCATATTAGTTGTTAGATGATATACATTTTTTTTGTTTTTTCTTTTTGAATTCTTCCCTTTGAAGTCTTGTTCCCGTTCAAAATTAAGGCCCTAAGGGTTCAAGCTTCATTGTGTTGAGAGACAAAGTTTTGGAATTGGAGTTTCGATTCAAATTTTTGAATTGTGATTCCAATTCACAACAACTCAAATTTTTTTCTTGTAATTCGACGTGGGCTCCTTCAGAAGACCGCTAGTGCCTTCGGGGGAGCATCACAATTCCCTCCTCATCTAAGGCTAGGCCCTAAGCCGATGCCATAATACTTGTGTTGTACACAAGATTCAGGGTGACGCATATTTTTATGGGCGTGCTTGGAGCACCTCTTTTTTTTGTCATCCTATGCTTCGGCATGAAACATTTTTATTTTTATAGACATCATATTACTCTTTTTTAATTTTTGAAAAATATAGTGCTATTATGTTATTTTTGTGTATTGCCATTTTATATTCATTTAGTATTAGTTTCATGTTTTGTGTATATGTTTCAAAATTTTACTTATGTCATGATAACAATCAAAGCTGCAGTAAGATTTTTGTACTGTCTGAGTCGACTCAACTTATACATATAAAATACAGTACTACCTTGGATCCATGAAATACAAATATAAAAAAAATATAGAGACTTTAGAACTGCTGACTGTTTTTGAATACAAAAGTCTCCATTATCATGACGTTAAATTTCTACATATATATAAAAAAAAAAAAAAAAACTTTTGCATTTATGTATGTTTTTATGTTATAATATTTTATGCTAGCCTATGCACATTGGACAGCAAAAGTTTTTTGTGGTGCACCGGGTGATATATATAACGATTATTTCGTTATATATTGGTTATTTTCTTAAATTATTCCTTCCCCCCTGTCTCTTTTCAATTCAAAATCAGTTTTAAGTGTCCTTCATTCACTTTCCATTTTTTTTCCCTCGCCTAGTTTTTCTCTAACCGAAAAATCGGCAGCTGCTTAACTTTGTCTGTGAGAAATACACTCACATATTAATCAACCGTTTAAAGCTATTTCCAGATGTCTGCTATTTCCGATCGAGGCAATTCTGCATTACCTTATATGGACATCATCTCTGTTTCGCAGTTAAAATTTATGCTTACGCTTCTTTTCTTTCTCGACAAAACCCTAAAAAAAGAATTTAACATCTGCGCAGTAAAATCTGATATCCCTTTGGTGTGCCTCTTTATTAGACATAATAACACGTGTAACATTTTATCGTTTGGCAACCTTTCCTTTCCCATCCCAGCTTGGAAACCATATTGAATTCTTATCTTGCCGGCTGCATTTTAACTGTATTTGGCGTATACTATCCATTGTGCATGGGCGAACTTGTGTATGTTGGCGATTTTCTATGATGCCAAAGGTGGCAGTTTGTTGCTATGTACGAGGTCACTTGACTCTCTGCGCTTGTCTTGTCAACGTGCTAATTTTTGGTTCGGAGATTTTCTCCGAGTGCTGTAAGTGTGCCCCCCTTAGTAATATATGTCTAAATAAATTGTAACTTAGCAATCATCGTGGGTTTTTTTTTCGAGCATCCGAACCTGGACTGATTCTATACTGATCATGCCTCTTCTAAGTATTCCAATGGAATAGCAGCTACTAATATACGTGATCATACCTCTTCTAAACCTTCTAACAAATATATGCAACTACCAAAATCCCTCAAGAAACTCTTCTTTATACCCCTGTAAAAAAGTGATAAATTTTGTGCACATAAATTTTCTACAGTAAACGCTATGTAGTACGCCTCTACACCCCCCCCAGTGATATATATAATTTTCAATACGTTTAAAATAGCATAATATCAATGAAACACACACACACAAAAAAAAACGAATTTTCTGCAAGGACCATATTTAACGAAATTGCTTTGTGTGCGTCTGTAAACAAAACCGTATATGCTTTAGACTTAATTTCCAATACCAAACATCCCACAGTAAAACCCAATAGCATACATCAATTGCATAGCAATCTGACTATACTTAAGCCAGTTAGTTCACGGAGAAACGACAGACACAAAAATCCAATTCATAAAAACTTTTCAATTATTTGAAAAATATCGAAAACATATTTTTAAGTAATGCTGTCTTCATATTATTGGTTAGCAATGACTTGACAATGAATTCCGTTTATGGTGCAATTTTTATTTTATTTAAATTTCTTTATTTCTTTTATTATATTATTTTTTGGGAGGGAGGGGGGGGGGGGGCTTTTTAACTTCTGATTTGTAAAGATTTTCAATCTCTACGCCGTCAAATACAAAATAAAATTTGCTTTCGAAAGCAATTTATTTTAAAACAGTGTCTTTCTTTTCGAATTTTTTCCGGTTTCTAATATAATTTTCGATCGTTATTTCTTAAAAGGGTGCGGGACATATTTCCAAATAATTTTTATTTATTGAGTCAAAATTTTAATTTTTTTTTTGTGATGATTAACTATATCATTTGTAAACAATATCCCAAGATAAAACTTTTTGATAAATCCCATAATTATTTTTTATTCAAATTTAAAATTCATTAAAAAAGTTGGATAATTTTAAATTATTATAACTCAAAATATTATTCTAATAATTTCAATTTTTTCTTTTTACATTTACATAAGCAGAAATATCCAAATTTTAATTTTAATTCAGCATTTTAAAAAATATCAATTAAAAAAATATATGAAGTTTATTTTTATATAATCATAAAAAGTAATTTTAAAAGTATTTTTTTTTTACTTTTCTCAATTAAAATAAAAGTAAAACAATCATAAAAGACATATTCCAAGTTTGAAGCACTTATACTTAACGGTACTTGAGTTATAAGAATTTAAATCTGACAATTTGTGAAAAAAAAATCTATCATGAAGAAAAACGCATTTTCACATGAAGTCATTTCCATGACAAACATTGCTTGAAAGCTAGATTTTGAAAAAAAAAAAAAAGTATTTTTTTTAATTTTCTCAATTAAAATAAAAGTAAAACAATCATAAAAGGCATATTTCAAGTTTGAAGCACTTATACTTAACGGTACTTGAGTTATAAGAATTTAAATCTGACAATTTGTGAAAAAAAAATCTATCATGAAGAAAAACGCATTTTCACATGAGGTCATTTCCATGACAAACATTGCTTGAAAGCTAGATTTTGAAAACAAACCAAAACGAATAATAATAATAATAATAATAATATTTTTAATTAAGAAAGGATTAAGAATTAAAAATTAATTAATCTTCTTATTAAAATAGAAACATGATTTAAATGTAATTATAAATATAAAACTACTGTAGTTGGGCGTGGCAATCTCAAAATTTTCTTATATATCATTCATGTTAATACTTCAAAATTGGCTATCACAATGTCAAAATAAAATGGCAATCTATGCCTCTACTGTGAGGTTCTAAAGGTATGAAATTCCGTGCACTAGTCCTTGAAATAGTACTATTGAGAATGCTAAGAAAAATGCCGAAAAAAGCGCCACCTGTTGTGCGATTTACACCTAAGCTTAATCAGGAATAATATTAATCAAGGTAAACCTGAATATGGAGTTTTATAAAAATTCGTGCATTAGTACTTGAGATTAAGCTATTGCAGAATTAGTGAAAAAAGATGAAATAGTTGCGCCACATGTTGAGTGGTTTACACCAAAATATAAACAGCATTCATTCATGTTAAGGACTAATTGAATGTGAAGCTTGGTGAAAGTCTGTCGGTTAATTTTTGAGATAGATTTGTTATTGTGAAAAAAGGCAGCTTAGCAGCGCCACCTTTTGAGCGATTTGCACCAAAATCTAAACAGAATCCATTCATGTCAAGTACTAACCGAATGTGAAGCTTGGTGAAAATCTGTGCATTAGTTTTAGAGATAGAGCTGTTGCTGGAATTGTGAAAAAGACAGCATAGCAGCGTCAGCTAAAGAACGATTTACATCACAATGTAAAAAGCATCCATTCATGTCAAAGAGTAACAGGGTCTGAAGTTTGGTAAAATTCTATGCAGTAGTTCACAATGAGCGCCACCTGGTGAGCGATTTACGCCAAAAACTAATCAATACCAATTTACTTCAGGAACTACCTAAATATAAATTTTTATTAAATTTCGTGCATCAGTTCTTTTGATAAAGCGACCATAAAATCTGCGTCATTTACAGATAGACAGACGGACAAACAGACAATCAGAGTCATAAACTCACAGACATTTTGTAAAAACATATTTTTTGAATCTCTGATCCCTCAACGGTCCAATCCCTCAACGGTCTCAACGTCGAAAACCGAAATTTGAAGTTTTTTACGAATCGAGTACTTTTTTCCTGAAAAGATAGAAGAAAGTAAAAACAGAGAAGTTTTTAATACAGTATAATTTTTAAAGAGAATTTGAAGATTTTTGTGTCCCGAACCCCATGAGGTCTATCTTAGTCGCGTGCAATCCGATTACAGAAGATTAATCAGTTTTCACTTAAAACGATGTTTAGCATTTTTTCCCGGGTGATTCTTCCACCTAAAACTTCATCAAAGATAAATATATGTATAAATTAATAAAAGAAATTTAGAAGATTACGCGAGAACCAGTACAAATTTGAACTACTTGCTGAGCCCTTTATAACCCAAATTATGAATTATGAAATTTACCTTTTTGAATCTTCTTTTTCCGGCATTACTATGATACATTAGAAGAAATATGCATTAAAAATAAAAGATTTATTTATTTTTTGTTAATTACGGCTAATTATTTAAAATGGTACTTCTAACCCGGTAAGTCTCCATCAACCTGAACGGCGAGTTCAGCGCTTAACTCTCCGTTGAATGTGAATTCTAATTCACCGCTAACTCAACCTGCCGAATTCTGAGAAGAAACCGAAACAAAAGTTGAGTTACTCAACCTTGATATGGGACAGAGGTTGCTCGACCGCGCATGCTCAGTCCAAGCAAATATAGTGGCTGTTTCGATTTGAACATTGGTAGATTTTTTCACAGAGATCTGTTTGTAACTCAATAAGTAAACGAAATGTTAATTATAAAAGATGTTGTTTTAAAAGAATGAGTTGCTTTAAATTTTTGATGTTTTTTTACCTCTATTAACGAAAATTATATTGATTTGTGATGAGTCTCTAGGCTTTGAAGGTTTGAGTTTGCCTAGCAATTTTGATGTCAGGTAGTGCCATCTGTTGAATATGAAGAGAAAGAAAGTTAATATGAAAAATTTTGGATACATAATTTAAATTTTTTAAAAATATTAATAAAAAAGCAAAGCAGTTTTTTTCTCACATTTCAGATTCAGCTTTTTTACTTAATCAAAGTATGCAATCGTAAAAGCAGGAATTGTATGACCGCAAAATAATAAGCCGTTTAACTATAATACACTATAATAATTAATTTTCTAACTTGTTTTAAACAATTACTTTTGTTTAGAAAAAACATTTTTCAGAAGATTTATCTTGAAAATTTTCATATTTAACAATTTGCGCATAAGTTACTTTAGTTAAATCAATTAAAACATTAGATTTACGTTAGAAAAACATTAGAATGAATATTTGAGAAAAAAATGTATTTTCAGTATTTTAATATTCGGTAAAAAATAAATAAACTAGCTCTTTTTTTATTTTATTTAAATTATTATTGTTAGCCTGTTCAGAAAATCGTTTATTAAATTTAATGATTAAAGAAAAAAATATATTTTTTTTTAAGTCAAGTAACTTTTATGAAAAAATTTTACTGTAACGCTAAATCTCGTAAAAAAATAACTATATCGGTATTTCTAATCTTTGAATCTAAGTTTGTGAACGAACAAAACCATAAAATCACAACGGTGATTTCAAAATTTATCACTTAAAAAATAAATACAAGTATGCATTTCAAATCTTGTTTTTGATTCGCAATTAAAAATTAATGATACGCGAGTACAGAACTCATGAACGCGATAAGTATGTCATGTTTGGCCAATCATGTACGCACATTTGAACCTGATGTTCACTAACCTGAGGTTGACTGATCTCTACTCAAAAGTTAGCGATAAATTTTAAACCTAAAGTTTCTCAACTGTGAGTTGAACCGCGAATTGATGGTTGATGAAGAATCGCCCGATAAGTATACTTGGACGAAAAACGAGATTCAGAAAAAAAAAATTAATATATCCAATTTTTACTTTCTTCGGTTTTTACAAAAAAAAAAAAAAAAAAAGTATTGGATTTTTGCAAGTTTTCAAATTCCGGTTTTCGACGAATTTACACGTTTTAGAGATCAGAGAACACAAAAAACATGATTTTATGGAATAACTATCTGTGAGTCATGCTGTCAGTCTGTATGTGACAAAAACTTTATGGCCGCTCGATCTTAATACCTAATCTTTGGAATTTCACGAAATTTTAGATTTAATTAGACTTTAATATAAACTGGAGCTAATCATTTTTTGGCGCATATTATCCAACAAATGACGCTGATTTTTCACGATTTTAGCAATTGCGATGTCTCAAGAACTATTGGACGGATTTCCATAAAACTTCAGAATCCTTTTGTTCTTGATATAATATGGTGCTGATTACCTTTTGGTATAAATCGCGGAATAGGCCGTGCTGCTCTACAACATTTTTCATGATTATATAACAAGCTGTATCTCAGAAACTAATATATGAATTCATATCAAACTTCAGATTCATTTAGTCTCTGATATAATTTAGTATTTTTTATTGTTTGCAGTGTGTATCTCAACATGTAGCACTTCTATCCAGATTTATTTATGATTTCTGGGATCATTTTGTCTCAAAAACTAATGTAAGGATTTTCCTCGAATTTCGGAGATCTTGACATAAATGGTTGCTGATTAAATTTTGGTGTAAATCATTTATCCCGTGACGATGTTATGCTTCATTTTTCTGGAAGCATTAACACGTGTGAGAGAGAAAAAAGTTTTGGGATTGCCACATCCGACCAGCTTTTTATTATTTTAATGTGACTTGTTATGTATATACTTAGTGTATATATGAGATGATTATGATTCTTTTGTCGCATCATTAGCAAGCATTTCGTCAACAAAAGAATAATCTATAGCTGTATCACTATCGACCTATGAAAAGCATATCTGACAAGGAAGGTCTCCATACGGGCATACTCAGAAAAATCTGAAAAAAATACAGAATGTTCTTCTCATATATTTATATATGTTTATAAAAAAAAATTCGGCGGAATCTCCTTATAACGTCCGTAAAAAAATAATTAAAATTTCGTTTATTTGGCGATTTATCTCCGGTTGGCGAAAAAATGAAATTTTGGAAAATACGCTTTTACGCTTCGAATACTTTTTAAAGAAAAAACTTTCTATGTTCAATTTACTTAAATAAGTTTAGTTTAAGTAATTTTAGTTTTGCATTTTTACTTTACTTTAAGCGTAATTTTGTCATATACGTTTATATGTACTTATAACAAAATGAAATTAATGTATTTTATCATTTAAATTGATTAAAATTGTTCCAAATTGAAAAATACACTGTTAAAAATCTGCTGCATTTTGTTGCAACGCGCTTTCTTGCTTGTATAGAAAAAGGTTACTTGGCCGTGAAATGGAGCTTTATCATTGGTTGGAATAGAGATATTATATACAAGCGGTGGAGTGCGTTGCAACAAAATGCAGCAGATTTTTAACAGTGTTATGACACGGTCAATCACCGTGGATCATGCTATGGAGCATTCTCATTGGTCAGAAGAGAGATATTCTATAAAAGTAGTGGAGTGACATTGCAGTAAATGCTGCAGATTTTTAACAGTGAAGTCAATTAAAATCAATTTTCAGATTCGTTAAAATCGTCTGCTTTTGGCGAGGAAATGCACTGCTCGCCAAATCCCGCGTCGCTTTCAGCTTTTCACGCCAATTATTCCAAACTATTTTATTTTTTTACATATCTAATAATGTAATTCCGCCGCTAATTTTCACCGATCCTTTATTACCTACATGAGTAGTTTAATTCGTATTTTTTTCAAAAAATTCTGAGTATGCCCCCAATGGAGACCTTCCTTGGGAGAAGAATTTCTAAACTTTTATTTGTAGAAACTTCAAAATAATTCATAAAAATGCTGAAATATATCTTAAGATTTTAAAAAAATATTTAGTAAATTTAAGTTCTGTTTTTAGCTCACAGGCTATCATAGCCTGAGAGCTTATGTGCCCGTCCGTTCTGTATGTATGTGCGTATGTGCGTATGTGCGTAACGCGATAACTCATGATAAAAATATCGGATCCACTTGAAATTTTGTATATAGGTATATCCTGATAAGGCGCTTCCCTGATTAGTTTTTGGAGTTCATTCGATATGTATAAGAGGGGGAACGGGGGGCTCATGCCCCCCGTTAGTTGATATAAATGGGATTTTCATGCAGAATTAAGTTTTCAAAATTTAGATTAGGATCATTCTGATGAGGCGATTCCGTGACTGTTATTAGGTGTTCATTGAATAAGTATAAATAGGGGGAACAGGGGTTCTAATCCCCCCCCCCCGTTAGTTGATATAAATGGGATTTTCATGCAGAATTAAGTTTTCGTTCAAAATTTAGATTAGGATCATTCTGATGAGGCGATTCCGTGGCTGTTATTAGGTGTTCATTGAATAAGTATAAATAGGGGGAACAGGGGTTCTAATGCCCCCCCCCCGTTAGTTGATATAAATGGGATTTTCATGCAGAATTAAGTTTTCGTTCAAAATTTAGATTAGGATCATTCTGATGAGGCGATTCAGTGACTGTTATTAGTTGTTCATTGAATAAGTATAAATAGGGGGAACAGGGGTTCTAATGCCCCCCCCCCGTTAGTTGATATAAATGGGATTTTAATTGAGAATTAAGTTTTCGTTCAAAATTTAGATTAGGATCATTCTGATGAGGCGATTCCGTGACTGTTATTAGGTGTTCATTGAATAAGTATAAATAGGGGGAACAGGGGTTCTAATGCCCCCCCCCCCCGTTAGTTGATATAAATGGGATTTTCATGCAGAATTAAGTTTTCGTTCAAAATTTAGATTAGGATCATTCTGATGAGGCGATTCCGTGACTGTTATTAGGTGTTCATTGAATAAGTATAAATAGGGGGAACAGGGGCTCTAATGCCCCCCCCCCGTTAGTTGATATAAATGGGATTTTCATGCAGAATTAATTTTCGTTCAAAATTTAGATTAGGATCATTCTGATGAGGCGATTCCGTGACTGTTATTAGGTGTTCATTGAATAAGTATAAATAAGGGGAACAGGGGTTCTAATGCCCCCCCCCCTTAATTTATATAAATGGGTTTTTCAAGCAGAATTGTCAGATTTCGTTCAAATCTCTGAATAGTTTTGGAAGTTTAATGGTTAAGTATAAAAGAGGGGGATAACTCCTTTTAAATTATATAAATGCTAAATGGGTTTTTATTAAGAATTATCTAATTTGCTCTGAATTTTGGATATAGATTTTTTATATGATAAAGCATGTCTTTGATAGTATAGGAGGTTCAATGATTAAGTATAAAAAAAAGAGGAAAGGGGAGAGCTGTTTCCACTTCTTAATTTTTTTTTCGAACGGAATTAACCCTTGAAAATATAAGGCTTTAATGTGCAATTAGTATTTGTAGCCTGTGAGCTCAATGCCATCAGTTTAACTGGGCAGTATTCTTTTTATTACTTTTTGTAATGAAAGCTACCTAAAAAAAGCC